>CM073730.1:125982183-126582183 GCA_037113605.1 Calophaca sinica | reverse complement strand
GAAAGATATTTTTTTTAAAATTACATACACATTTGGACCGTATGGAATAACTACGCTTGCATACGGACCGAGAACATGGTAATCTCCCTAGAACGACGGTGCAGATGTATCACGATAAAGACAAAAGACCTCAAGCCGACCGATTGAGGACGTAACTAAACAAACCCATGGCATCTGCCCCTCCCACTTACAATTTACGATTCTCACCATGACGTGTCCGACCACGCATTTGAAGATCTTTCTCCCACACGCCCAAATAGTCCCCTAATCATTGGATGTGAGGTATTCTGAGATTCGCGCCAATGATATGATCGGCCTACCTCCAAAACGTGGGCCTGGAGACGGCTATATACACCTGGTACTGTAAAATGGGGCAGAAAATACATGGTAATCCTTAGGGTTTTGGCTTTGGTGACCTATCGGAACTAGACCTAACGTTCACACACGTGAACATTATTTACCAAACATGTTGAAGCAATAAATAAATCTCAATCGTTATTCTAGTCAATATTGTGACATTCAACCATCTGTGTTTCGTATGCAAAAAACATTTAAATGGTCTAAAGGGTCACCAATGGGGCAAACTTAATGCACAAAAATTGCTGGTTAAATTCAGCAATATTGAAGTGAAAATAAAGCTATATTCCCAAAATCCAAGGCAAACCAATATCAGCTTTTGCATCTATTTCCATTCAATCCCTAGGGTTTGAAGACAGAATGTACAAGTATACCAATAAAATATTAAACAATTGTTTTCACCGGCTGTTCAAGCATGTCTTTTGGGATCTTAACATCAACTAAGGTCAACAATGTAGAAGAAACAAAGTGAAAGAATGAAGCAATACAAGGTCTCACACCTAACAAGTTGTAGGATCAAACAACTTGGCTCTTTGGGGTGAGGTAAAAGCAAGTCCCATGTAAATTCTCTTTGAATCCAAAGGTTTTCTTTGTCTTAAACTGAGACTCCATCCTTTTACCCTTAAATTTTATATAACAAAAAAAAGTAATTCTTTCGTTATCTGAATAATTTTACAGTGAATTACACATATTGAAGCGAAGAAAGACAAATTATGGTTAGATGAGCAAAACTTGCTAAAAGTATATCTCAATTCAAACAACTGTTAATAATTTTACAAACAAAGCTTGTATAAATTAGACATTTTAGGGACCACTCAGAAGTAGTTTAGGTCCCAAAGTGGAATTGTTACTTTGTTCTGGTACTTGAAGACATATTAAAGAATATATCAGCCACCTTTCACAAGAGCTCCAGCTGCAAAAAGAAGATTCCTTCGAGAAAACTGCTCCAGAACAGAATACAGAATTACATAATTATTATATCCTCATTAAAGCTATATAAGGATTAGCAATGAGTAAAATGAAATCAAGAAGAAAGAATTTGAGAACTTACCTGCAAAGAGTAAACTGAAGTAGATTTTGTTGGCAAGCTTTTCAACGATCTGAGTCTGTTAGTATTCCCACTCCTACTAATGAACGAGATGAAAAAAATACAAAATGTTAGTCTTTCAATAGGAAAAAAAGCTTATGAAGAGTAGAAAGCTCTTATGTTTTTCATATCATACAAACTACTTACTTTTCTTCATTCCTTGGAAATTTTGTACCCATATTTACGTCCCACAATTTTACAGTGCAATCAGCAGATCCGGATGCAAGAAGTGAACCTTCAAAGCTGACACATACAACAATAATGAATAACAGTAGCAGTGTAAAGAAGTTCATAGCAACCTTAAATATTGTTGAGATCCCACATCGACTAGAGATATAGCCAAATTAGTCCTTATAAGGTTTTGGCAATTCTCACCTCTTGAGCTGGATTTTGGGAGTTGAGTTAGGCCTAAAACTCATTTTAAGATGATATTAGAGCTTATCTTAGATCTGTTATTAGGCCAAGATCAGTATTATTTCACTCGCCTTTGTCCACGCTCCATATGTCTAGTCCTGGGCGTGAGGGGTGTCTTGAGATCTGTTTTGGGAGTTGAGTTAGGCCTAAAACTCATTTTAAGATGATATTAGAGCTTATCTTAGATCTGTTATTAGGCCAAGATCAGTATTATTTCACTCGCCTTTGTCCACGCTCCATATGTCTAGTCCTGGGCGTGAGGGGTGTCTTGAGATCCCACATAGACCAGAGATAGTTATAGTCCTTATAAGGTCTAGGCAATCCTCGCCTCTTGAGTTGGCTTTTGGGGTTGAGTTGAGTTACACCTAAAGCCCAAATTCTAAGAAATACCTTTAATTTTGATTGGGATTGGAGGGTTCACCTGAAAGCAAGTGTCCAGACACATGAGGAGTGACCAATCAAAGGTGTGACACAGCAACCACTAGAGAGGTCCCACATCATAATTGTACCATCTTCATCACCAGATGCCATATAGCGACCATCAGGAGACATTGCCAAAGACAAAATCATACTCCTGTGACCAATGAAAACCCGAACACACTCCCCACTCTGCACATCCCATAGTCGAACTGTTTTGTCACTAGAACCAGTAGCAATGTAGTTGCAGTTGGGGTGCCACTGCACACACTGAACAAGACAGAAAGATTGAAGAACTGAAAATATTCAGACATGACAAGCAAAACTTTTCAAATACATCATAAAATTGAGTTCCACTAGGTGATAAGAGAAATTATTAGAAGGTTAACCGGATGAATGGATTGCTTTCATGCTTAAACGAAAAATGATAACATGCTTTCTACTAGATCAATCAAATAATGAACTAGGAAAAAAAATTCTTAGATCAACTAGAATCATTTCCTATAGCTTTAGAATGAGAACACACCAGTAAACTACATTCAAATGACTAGAGAGCACCTCTAATTAATAGCAGAAAACCAAAAAAAACAAAAAAAAAACAAAAAACAAAAAACAATAACCAAAAACAAAAACAAAATTGCATTAATTGCACATTTTCATAATTTACATGATTGGAAAAAGTCATAAAAATTTAGAAACAAAAAAAATACCAAGGAACAAAGAGATGGGGTATCATCTTGGAGCTCAGCAGGCAACATGTGGTTTGCATTGGGCAACCAAAGGCAAAGGATCAGTGCTTCACAAGCTTCAATGGAGGACAGGCAATTGAGGGAGCTGGTTTGGCAGCGAAGGCAAAGACAAGGTTGTGAGGCTCTATGGGTGGTTGCCTAGGGAGGTTTAGGGATGGTGGGTCATGAAGTTGCGTCCTCAAACAGAAGGTGGAGTGGCGATGTTGTGATGTCGATTCATTTATTTTCGTTAAATGGATGACTCCCTTTCTAGGTTTTTTTGGTCTGATTCACCAAGCAAAGTGAACAAACATGCAGTTAGCATTGCCTCCACAAAAAGGGGGAGGAAAAAAAAAAAAAAAAAAAAAAAGAACATCGAAGCCTCGAGAGTACCAAGTGAAACCAAAACATTAAACAAAAAGAATATCTACATCTTGTATAGGAACACGGCAAATCCTCACAGATTCAACCTCACCAAATTTCTTAAACTC
Source organism: Calophaca sinica (assembly GCA_037113605.1). NCBI lineage: Eukaryota > Viridiplantae > Streptophyta > Magnoliopsida > Fabales > Fabaceae > Calophaca > Calophaca sinica. The sequence goes on along the minus strand of CM073730.1, from coordinate 126,578,689 downwards.
CTTAACCAAAGCCTTCTTTTTCACCTTGAGAAGCAAATTCCCAACAAAAATATTCCTCAAAAGCTTATCCTCGTCATCAAAACCATCATTTTAAACCAACTATTGAGATCCTACATCAGCTAGTGATATGGCCGAAGTAATCCTTATAAGGTTTGGGCAATCCTCACTTCTTGAGCTAGTTTTTACGGTTAAGTTAGGTCTGAGCCCAGCTCCGAAGATGATATTAAAATCTATTCTGGATCTGTTATTGGGCCACCCACATTTGTTCGTGTTCCAAATGTCTAATTCTAAACGTGAGGGGTGTGCATCCAGATCTGCCACCTACATTTGTCCGAGCTCCAGATGTCCAACCTTGGCATAAGGAGTAGGTGTTGAGATCCCACGTCGACAAGAGATATGGTCGAAGTATCCTCATAAGGTTTTGGGCAATTCTTACCTCTTAAGCTAGCTTTTGAGATTGAATTAGGTCTAAAGCTCAAATTTTACAACCAACATGTTTGTTGGATTATCACGAACCTTTCTCTTGTTCTCAATTGTTTCCTCTTCTCCGAAACCACATTTGTGGAATTCAAATCAAGTGTGGAGCTTTTCTCTTTGTTCCTCCTCCTCTTCTAATTGATGTCGTTGTCAGGATTCTTAATGTGATTGGCTGCATCAAAAACAGAAGCAGATTGTGGAGGCTACTCAGTCGAAGGCAGAGGAGACCACTACTTTTCCCTTTTAGGCATGTTTTGTGATGCTGTAGTTAGGGCTCTACATGGAGGGCAGGGTTCGTAGTGAGATGACAGTGGTGGTGGTCCTTGGTGGTTCCATGGGCAGTGAGTCTAGGCTCTACGGTGGAGGTTGTGGTGGTTTTATGGTCAGCAAAAGTTGACAGTGCTTGCTAAAAGTAGGGGTCTGTGCTCAATATTATTTCTCAGTGAAGAACCATGCAAATTTACTTATTTCACAATCATTCACTTCAACCATTGATCAAATATATAATATATCTAACGGTTATTCCAAACAGGTTCATTATTGGACTATTTTTTTAGCAGTCCATATTAGGTGGCACCTGCTAGTAAATGATTTTCTGGAGCAATCAATATTAAAAAAAAAAATTTGTATTGAACCTTAGGATCTTATAAAATCTGGAGAAAGTTAGAAAAGGCAGAAGTAGGAAAAGTATATTTGACTTTAAACTCACATCAACATCCGACAAGTGGCCTGCCATTATTCTTAAAGGCTGTACTCTTTCCATGGACCAAATCCTAGCTGTTCTATCATGTGAAGAGCTGGCAAAATAATGCCCTGCAGGACTAAACTGCACCAGAAAAATAAATAAATAACATAGCATTATAGAATGTGATTCTGACAATAATGCCCCAAGGAAAAAAAAAAGAAAGAATACAAAAAAGGAAAGGAAAGAAACAGAATATCCGGGTAGAGAATACATCAAGTCTTTGTGAACAGCGGCAATTGAAACTCTAAAACAATGTCCCACTGATACACATACTTCTAAGCATATCTAAGCACCATGAAAAGAATTATTTGTTTAACTTCACAAGTGATTAGATTATTACATTATTGCAGTGCTATATACTTTCATATTGTATCCAACAAAAATGCAGGGTGTCTATTTATCAATGAAGCACACTATATACTATGCATAGTAATGGCCAAAAACTATCAAGTAAATTACAGAAAGAGAACAGAAGACAAGGAAGAAGAAAATATACTACACCGCTTGAGCCATAATAAACTTGCATTAAAGAGGAAAATAAAGATACAAGAACATGTGGATCACCCTTTCTAGCCATTCAGAAAATATAAAGAACTGACTTTTGCATATACATACATATGATTTATTTGGTTAGAGCAATAAAAATATAGGCAACACAATTAAATTTAAATTTGTGCTTTGAGTATTTGATATGTTGTTCTAATGATTAGAAAAATTCAGAAGTTTTACCTGAACATCCCAGACAGGGTAATTGTGACCCTTGTAACAAACAAGATTGGCATTAAGCTTTGTACTCCATAATCGAACTGCATAATCCATGTTAAGTTTCATGGTTCAGAAAAAAGCCTCAGAGTTAAAAATACAACATGCATAAAGTGAAAAAATAAAAGATATTATCAGAAGTGATCAAGAAACAGAATTAGGAAGAACATTCAAATGGGGTCAAGTAAACAAACTTGTTTTGTCTGCTGAAGAGGAAAGAATAAAATCCCCGAAGGGACTAAAAGTGACTGCATAGACTGGCCCTGAATGACCTTGAAACAACATGTACTGCCTTTTCCCGCCATTTTGCCCAATAATTTGTTCATTTTGTGATGTGTCATTCCCTCCCTGAGAAAAAGCTGATGACAGCAACAACTTAATTTACAGCAAGTAAAACATAGAACGCTAATTTGAGCACATTAAATTGCTCAATTTGAACAAGCTTTCTTCAACCAATCTAATTTTTGTTAAATAGAACCTTAGTTTTGGCTTCATTCAACTCAACAGTCATATTTTGTTAGACGCCCTGATGTTTTAGGAATGGACATGGTTTTTTAGCTTAAAAAGCCAGTTTAGCATGCAGATGGCAATGGTGATGAAGATGGAAGACTGTTATGTCATTGAAGGATCAGTCATTGCATACAAATTACAATGACATCACTCTTTCAAATGATATTTAAGACCCATTAAACAACCCAAAAACAATGACCAAGAGAGATCTGATCAATTCCCAAACCTCAATTGAAAAACATTTCCAATGAAAGGTTATTAGGGAGAAAATAGAGTGCTCATATTGCTTTAGATCACATTCTTATACCAAAGTTTCTTCCCCCTACTGATTCTTAAAAGTCTAGAAGAAAATGCACCATGAATGAGTTAGGTTATCTTCCAAAGAATCCAGTCAAATAATTCTCACTATAAGGAGAGGTATTACTGAGAATTTTGTTTATATATAATATAGTGAAAATTTCATGTGTACTCATCAAGAGGCTATGAGCTTTGCCCAAAGTTTTCATACTACATTGGGGCATTGCAGCAGAGAGATAACAGAATATAATATCTTTGTAGCATTAAGCTTGTCTCTAATCATATTCACATTTTTCAAAAAAATAATGCAACACATGTTCATAGGTTCGCCTAAAAACGGAACTTTCAAGTACAAACTTACAACTGGTGGGCTGTTGCTCCAGCTTTGCCATATCCCAAACCTGTGGATACAAGTCAGAAATTACCACAGGTTCATATTATATAAGATAAAGCTCCAAAAGGAAAGAGGGTTTTCTTTTGGAGAGAAGGAAGGAGAAGGATGAAAAGAAAGAACCTTTAGTGATGAATCAGAAAATCCTCCAGCAACCAATGATCCATCGTGGGATATTGATGAACAGCTTAAACTGGGACAGTTGACCAAAATCTAAGCATAATGCAATATAAACCAAAACATAGAATATACCTGTTCTGCCAAGTATTAGAAATTACCCATCATTCGTATTGAGAAATGTGTAGAAGTTAACCGAAGGCAAGGCAACACTATTCAATTGTACACGATTCCTTAAATCTTCAAGGATAGACAGCTCTACCTCAGTTGAACTGCAAGGATTCAACATTATACCATTCAATGGAATATAACTGTAGATCTTCAATGGAATTCTTTTTATGACTTTAGAGCAATCTCATTAGTTATTATAGAACAGAGCAACTAACTTTAACTCTGCAATTCCTACTGAAAATAAAAAAGAGATAGCACAATGCCTTCTGCTTTGATCTACATCCTATATAGAATATATAAAGCCTATAAAACGAAAATTTGGACTTCAGAGAATACACTGTTGGCAAGGGGAGTTCCGGTTTAACACGTGGTGCTGCAGATATAGAGCTAGCTTCAGGTTTTGCACTTTTCCCTATTGCACTTCCGGTTCCGGCCTTGTCCCTTTTCACCTTTTTTAATGAACCCCCTTGCTTTCCTCCATCTACTGACCTTTTCTAAAAGAGAAACAATTGGAAAACAAAAGCGAAAAAGGATTTGCGGATTTAGTGTGATTGAAATGTATTGAAATGAAACTCATGCACAACTTGTTAAAATTGCATAAGCCCTGTGAAACATGTTATCAGAACCAGATTACCCAATAGAAGCATTCATGAAACAAACAGAACAGATATACCTTACTCTCATCATTCTCCCCCTCTCTGGATTCCCCTTCGCCCTTTTCTGCTTCTAAAAGCAAGGCCCCAGCCTTCTCTATGTGGCCTTCAACAGAGTCTTCAAGCAACTGTGGCAGAATGGTTAATGAGATAGGAACCAGACCATTAATTCATTAATAATTTAAATCAGAAAAATAATTCATCAGAAGACTTCAATAACTTTTTGAATCAAGGCCACGGAAACAACTGCGTGTGCCCCAAATGCTACCAAAACTGCTAAGTGCTCCCCCTCAATAACTATCAGTCCAAATTAACCCATACCAAGCATTATGGCTGTAAATTTGAATTTAAACCTTTGGAAGCATATGTATAGTTAATAAACAAATGCTTAACAAACCAGACCAATCATAGAACCAGTAAAGTGAGAGGATCAAGTGTTAAAAGTTCAACTTGGGCTGGGTCAAATCAAGATTTTACATATATACATATTTTTACAAATATGAAGAGAAATATTAAAAACGCAACAAAAATAACAACCAAGCCTTATCCCATTGGGTGGGGTCAACTATATGGATCAGTTGATGTATTGGTCTATCGTAATAATGATTTCTCTTAATATTTTCTTAGGTCATCCTCTACCCGTTTTAACCAGACTAACTTTCAATTTGATCCACTTTTTACAAAATGTACTTAAACATACGATTAAATAAAATCCACATGAAAAGAATATAGCTGCCTCTTCGTCCACCCTACTTCTAAATCAGAAAACTGGAGTGTGTTTGGTAAGTGAGGGGGAAAAATATGCATAGCAACTAAAAATGAACATTTTTTCAATTAGCAAACACTCAATTTTTTAGTTGTGTAACCAAAAAAAATCTTCATAGCACAAGGGATTTTCTCATTCTACTTGATGCTTGTATTTAGATGCCCAAGCCACAGCCACACACAAACCAAGGCCCTGGCCCCAAGTGGTGGAGCAGAAAAAAAAAATTGTGAATTGTGAATGGCCTAATGTGTGTGCGTAAAGGACCTTAAAGTGAAATTGAAATTTTTGGGGGAAGCCAAACACATTATAAGAATAAATGACAAAAAACTAAAGTAAAGTTTTGTTGTCAAGTTTTGTGAATAAATTAATGGACTCACCCCCCAAAGTATTTCTTTCTGATTTATCTGGTTTGCCAGACCCTGAATGCTTCCAGTGAGCGTAACAGCTTCTGGATCATCAGAAACCGAGCTAGGTTGTCCAGTAGTAACTGCAGTGCAACAACAATGAAGTATATGCTATACTGACAAGTTCAAATGAGCAGATGCAACTTAACAAGAAAAGTACCTTGGAAGCTAGTGTGCTCATTCATAATACCAATTATAGTGGTGGATCGCGTACTGTGTAGATGTTGCAACAGAAGTTCATAAGAATACTGGTAATAGAATAACTTTTTATCAGAATTTTCAACCATAGCCCCTTTTACAAAGAACGTAATAACCTCAATGATGAAAAAATTTCAAAAAAAAAGACAAATACCTAATCAAACAAAGGCAGTGATGGTCCAGTCAAAGGATAAAGAAACCAAAATAGCCATCCATTTTAACAGATTTCAGAGATCAATCATGGGCTTCAGATATTGTTTAAATCATATAGTATAAGTTTACTTTAGTATTTTATCAACATGATACTTCCTTTATGCCCTCATACAAGCCTAATTCATTATGGTAAGAGTAAGGCCAGCAATGGCTTACCACAACAGATGTTAAGGAGGAGGAGGAGGAGAAGGGGGGGGGGGGGAGTATGGTATGCTCCAAATTTTACGTCAATCAATATATTAGATTTGATGATAAAGCTTCACATTTGAACATGTGAATGCACTATACCGAGATAATGAATATTTGTAGCAAGTCCATCAAAGAATGTAAATCAATATCCAATGCATATAATCTATGGATATTGAATGTTTTCTTTGATGCTCAACAATAATGAAATGAAGTGTAGAACCATGTGTAAGAATGATCCAGCGTATACAGTCAACAGAATAGATTCACCAGCAAAAGAAAGGTAGACATTCACAAAAACTTCAAACTAAATGTAAATCAAAGGCCAATAGCCAAGCATCCTTTCAGAAAGTAAAGCATTATCAATTCTAATGAAAAGTAAAATCAAGGATAATGGTGAAACATGGAAGAGAAAGCCCAAAAGGGGCACAAAAGTTCTGGTGGTTTCTGAAACTAGTTCAACGAAATGTTTGATTTGAATATCCACAAAGTGCACTTATAAAATTAATAATTGAGAAACAACATATTACCCCACATATCTTTATGTTGAATTTGCTCTGCCTCAGGGAATGAGCGAATTCCATTTCCTGAGTAAGAAAAGTATCTTAGGATAGTATAAGGCTAATGATTCAACAACTTGAAGAATCATAAAAAGAAAAAAGACATCAGGTTTTAGAAAGAAACAAACCTCCAAATGAGCAGGAGAAAGAACTCCCTCCAACTTTTGAAGGTCTCGTAAGTGCATCATTTCATGGTCTCCACGATAAGTATTGAAAAAGTTCCGAGCTGAGAATACCAACCATGAACCATATTCATGAATCATCATGTAAATAGAAGCATAAAACACATGTCGCACTACCAGCCTCATTATTAACTTTGCAATCTAAAAAAATTTATTATTATTCAAAGTGTTTTGTATGTAGATGTATTTCATACCTTCTAGGAGATGACCCTTCTCCACAAGGTCCATGAAGCAATGGATAAATACTGGATAAAGCACACGCAGTAACTCGTGCTGCAAGGAAGTGACATACCATATAATACCCACAAAACTCTAAAAGAACAATTCCATAAGTGAACTTAAAACAAGAATGTAACCAAACAACGGGTCACCTTGTAAGAGTCCAGTGACCTGTATGCCCATGATCTCAGTCTGCCATACCCATCATGGTGTCTTGCAATACTTCTCTCCAAACTGCAAAGTAAAGGGTTTCCATTTAAAGAATTACTTTCCAGAAATGACATGCAAGGATAAAACTGGAATGAAGGATTCAGGCAAGCTGAAGGCCATTTGGTATGAAAACATATAAACCTCCTCTTCAATGGCTTCCATGCTTGCTAGATGTTTACAGAGGGAAACGACCCAATTTTTAAAAATCATATTTGTGCAAATAGTTTTCTTGTGAGATGCTCAAGATGTCAAGAACAGATACCATTGTTGGTTTAACAGCAGAACTTACATATATATAGTCCTCCCAGCAAGCTAGCCATCAATGTCATCCTCCTAATTAATTTAAGCAAAATTATTTCCTAACTGACAGAGGTAAAGGGGCTAATCAGCCCAAAACAAAACAACAGAAAGCCAAACCACCCCTCTGAAAATGTGATTCCAAGAACAAGAGCTAGCCCCTTCTCCAAGTCTTCTAATTTGAGAAACCAGATTGTGGCAAGGGTGTAGAAAACCAATCTACTATCTCTCTTTCACAAAAGCAAAAGCATGCACCCAGGTTTCATGCTTTATGATAAATTCAATACACATTTGCATCTAAGTCCATCCTCTAAATTAACATAGATAGTTGCAACCAAAGCTAATTAGCAATACGTGGCACTGTAGCAGTGTGGAAGAATAACTCTATAAGGTTACAAATTACCAAGTTTTACAGACAATGCACCTTCAAAATGTGAAATATATAACTCCAATCATAGGTATCACTGAAATTTTGCAACTTGCATAGTTTTAGTGCGACTACACTCAATTTATTTATCTTTTTTATATGTGCATATTCTTTTCGAGAACTCAAATATACATTATATGAAGTAAAATTAAAGCTACGAAAAGTAATATATTTTCGTTGACAACAGCTAATTTCGTCATGAGTTAACGTGGTGTTATTTTATGTCTAATTTCTTTTTTTTTGTTAAAATATATAATTTTTATAGGTGAAAGAAAGGGTTTACACTTTACAGTCGCCCATTGAGTCCGAGGTGCTGGCTCGCTATAATTTACCGAAATTGAAATACGAAAATGCATCAAAATTGAAAATAGAAATAGTAGAGAGAGAGAGAGAGTACTGGGTGCGATCGAGAGTGTCGGGTTTGAAAGAGGAATCGTTGTTGTTGGAGGAGTGTTGTTGAAGTTCTTCGCCCTTTTGCGTAAACCCTTTCTCTTTCAGGTACCCACTCACACATCCTTCAATTTGATCTTCGTCCATGCCTCCCTTGCTTGATGCTTACCAAAGCAGAAGAAATCACTGAAACGAAAACAAAATCTTGATTTTGCAGCTTGGTTCTCTTGCTTCTTGACAAATAAAAATCACTGATCTTTTCTTGTGACCGTTACATACACCCCCAATCTTTTTTATACACACACCCTATTTACCTGTACTTTTACGAAAACATCCCTATCCCCATAAAACCATACATGGTTTTCACAATTTCTAAGAAATTAAGTTACCAAGATTGTTTTGGCACACAAACGGCCGTTTGGGCCATTTTTTCCGTTTGCGTTTGGCAAACGGAGTTTGCTTTTTTATTTTGGTGTTTGGTAAATTTTTCGTTTGTCTTTTCCGTTTGCGAAACGTCGTTTTGTTACAGGAGGTGTGATGTTTTTCCGTTTGCAAAACTCTGTTTGGGTATTTTAACACTTCAAAAGTGATTCTACTTTGTCAACCAAACACAAATCAATTCTTCTAAACTCAGTTTTAAAATATTTTTACCAAACACCAATCATTTTTTTAAACTCCATTATTTAAAACTCAGTTTTTTAAACAAGATTCTACATAATCTATTCTACCACAATCTAAACCAAATGGACCCTAAGTTACTGGAAATTGTTAATATTGACAACGCAACATTTGGAGTTTGTGGAAATTTAGTTTCCGGATGTTAAATTTGATAACACAACATCTGGAAACTTAGTTTCTTGATAATAGTTATACAAACACATATACGTCAAGAAATTAAATTTCGAAACTTCATGAAACAAAGGGAAAAAAAGACGCATGTACTTGCGGAGAATTAGGGATATTTCGGGTATGAATTTTCTAGAGGATATGAGGTGTATACATAAAAAATTAGAGGTGTATGTAGCATTGCTCTTTTTTGGTCGATGAAAAAACATAAAACTTAGTAATATTTTATCTAATGGTTGCTATTTGCAAAATTGTTTTTCTCTAATACACCACCACACAAGTTCTTCGTTACTTTTTTTCCTCCAAAAACTCATATTTGGAAATTAACTTCTGGAATCTATTTTTTATTTTCGTAGTTAATTTACCTCTTATATATATTAAATTTTGGACTATTTATAACTTTCGAAAGTTAACATCTAGAAAGGAAAAGAATATAGCTTTTCGATAGTGGTATTTTAGGGGGAAAAACAATGAATAACTTCTGGGGTTGTATTAGGAAAACAGGAGTGCAAATAGCAACCCTTTTACGAGGCTTGGCCTTTTGGGCTACAAAAGGAGCTCTTATTCTTCTGAGGTTTTTTACACCTTTTTTTCCTATACACCCTTATTTTTCCATTTCCTTATTTTTTTAACCTCACCCTATTCCCTTTTTCCTTCCCCCTCTACACCACCCTGCGCCCTCTGCAATGTCCTTCTCCCCTCCCCACTGTTCCTTCCCCGCCCCACTCCTCTTGTCTCTTTGAATGTAGTTTTTGAAGACAATGCCATTAGGAAAAGGGAAGTAGCAGTGCAACAGAGCTTCGCCATTCGCGGCGGGGAAGATGGTGGAGGTACATGTATTTGACAGATAGTCGCATGCTGGGTTAATGGTGACGAAGAAGCAATAGTGATGGGCGTTTCTTGTGCGTACCAATGGCAAAGATGCCTTGCAGTGACAAAATCACTTTAGGAAGCTGCATAGCAGTGGTGACGAGGTAGAAGGGAAACGAGGGAGAGAGGATCGTCATGGCCATGGAGCCATGGTTGTTGTAGTTAGGGTAATGCATATGACGTGAACAAAAGGGGGTGGGGATATGGCAAAAATAAGGAGATAGAGGGAAAATGGTGAAGGGGTTGGTCGGCAGTGGCTTCCTGTGCACAATGGTAGGGTGCTGCCACCTTTGAACGTGAACACAAGAAGGGGGTTGAATTGTGTTGAAATTTTTTCGCAAACTCTAAGTTAAAAACACTTTAGAACACTGGATTTTGAATCTGTTTGAAATCGGATGCTAGAGTATGACCAGACGCTGGAAATAAAGTTTATGAAAATTTGTTTTTATGCGCAGGATAAAAGTAAATGTAAAGCAGTAAAGCAAGAGACACAGAGATTTATACTAGTTCACCACCAACCTGGTAGCTACGTCTAGTCCCTTCGTTCCTGAAGGATTTTCCACTTTAATCAACTGATTACAAATTTTCATAAGAGTATTCTACTGTCACAAACTTGACAATACTCTTAACTTCTCAAAATGACTCAGTACGTTCGAGCATTTAAGGAACAAAGACTTAACTAGGCAAAACAACTTTTACAAAGTAATATTCTTTTGAATACAATCAAATAACTCTCACAGAGAGGATAAAAAGATTAAGCACAAAAACAAATAACTTTCTAAAAGAAAGAATATCAGACGATGAGGTTCAGTTCTTAGTGTCCAGAAATTTGGCACGAAACTTGATTGCTCACTTGAGTAATAGCTCTTTCAGAATATAGTTTCTAGTAGTTTTTGGCAACCTTCTTCAATGAATACCTTGGGGTATTTGTAGGAGTCTCTGAGGGGTATTACCGCCGTTGCAGTAAATTTCAACTCCATATCATTGAGTGAGGTATTTTGATATGTTGTCCTTTTCTTTCTTTTCAGAGAATATCAGAATAGTACATATTACTGTTTTTGTACTATCTGCTTTTCACAATTGCCTTGTATGAATTTTGTCTTATATCAAAGGTGTCACCTTTGATACCTCGTACATCAAAATGAGCGCACAAAATCAAATTCGAATTCCGTTCCAAAACAGCTGAGGTAGAAGAGCACAAACATGACCATCACATGATTCATTAAAAGACCAGATGCTCGCTCAGAACAAGGATAGACGCTCGCGAAAATAGAGTAATCCACGTGTCAAAGAATAACACTACCGGACGCTCGCTATACACAAGACGTTGGAGTGAACCGGATGCTGACACACATGGAATGTATTCAATTTCTTGTGAGTTTCTTCTTCTTGCTCAAGTGACTTATAAAATGTAAACAATTTTAATATCTGCACACTTCAAGACTTATTAGAAGATAATTTGTTCACTTGCAAGTACTTTGTTATCATCAAAATTAATGAGGGTCCAAACTTCTCAATCGTTTAGGTTCCAACAATCTCCCCCTTTTTGATGATGACAAATATCCAAGGTTGATGAACAATTTAATTGTAAAAAATATTTTCAAGGGTCTCCTCCTGAGTTCAACAACTCAGATAAAATTAAATAATTCAGGTATCAGAGCGATTTATAACAATTAGAGTATTGTGATCGCAAAGACATACAAGTATCAGAGCATATATTCAGTTAAACGATGAGAACGGATGCTGAGATCATTGTACCAATACCGAATATACTCAAACAATTTTCGAGGATCAGATGCTGAAATTCATTGTACCAATTATTATAAAATTGTGCCAGCAAATAATTAAAGATTATCAGAGCACAAGACAATGAATATCAATGAGTATCAGAACAACAAATCACATACAATGAATATGTTATGAAATGATTTATGCATGACATGTGTGATACTTCAGCGTGTTCATCAGACTTTCAATGTGTTCATCAGACCTTTTCTTTTACTCCCCCTTTTGTCATCAGACAAGAAGAGTGTAATCAACATCATAGTCAAAACAGTAAATAATAATACTAGAAAAATTTGAATTGTACCAAAAAGTTAGATCATTCAAAATATGAACCAAGAAAAAAAATTGTACCAAGTTAACAGTAATACAAAATAAAAAAAATATTTTTAAAGGTTTTGTGGAGGAGGAGGAAGAAGTTAATTGAAGCGTTCCAAGAGAAGATTCACAGTACTTTCCAGCTGGTACACCTTCTGATTTATAGCCATGATAGCTTCAAATTCAGCTCTAGGCAAGATGACAATATCATCATTTGCAGCAGGAGGAGCAGAAGAAGGTTCAGCTTCTGGAACAGGTTCAACAATAGCAGCTCGTTGAGATTCCATCTTCTGGTGCTCTGCTAGCACTGCCTGTGACAGTCTCAGTTTCAAATCCTTTCTTTCCTTGATCCTCTGAAAGACACCATCATTTAGTAAACTCCATTTGATGATATTTCCCAGCTTCTATTTCTCAATTTCCATAGACAATTCCCATCTTTGCACAATCTCTTCAGGATAAAGCATATGCAGAAAGATAGTTTCCCTGTGCTTAAGCAGATCTTCAACATATACATCAAATTTTGTAAAAGCATCTTCTCCAAAATTGCTTTTTATAAAGATTCCCATTCCATAAAAAATGAAGATAAGTCCTTCATTTTCAGCTAGGTATAATTTATGCAAATTCTCCTTATCATCTTCTTCAATATTGAGCGGCCTGAGACGAGGTAAAATGACTTTGTCTTTCCAAGACATAGGCATGTTACTCCAACTGAATCCATTATCGAAGTGTTTGCAAACAGCAGCCCATTGATCTTTTATTTTCATAACACTCAGAGGCCTAATAACAGAACACATAAATTGAGTATCCCCCGTTGACCTTCTTTTGTAGATAGAATCTTCAATGAGTGTAAACAACTTACTAATAATGTTGAGTAAGGCCGTTTTCTTGCAGGAGTGCTAACGCGCGCCCTTATTCTTCGCTTGCTCCGCAGTACGAGCCTCATACAGAGCCCCTTTAATATGATGAGGAGAAGAGGGGCCGCCCTCTTTTCTGCACCAATCTTTATTTACGACTATATTTATATATTTGGGGTGTATGTCATCTAGATGAATAGTAGCTAGGTTTGTGTCTGTTACCCTGCTGATTGAGCCAACAGTAGGGATGGTTGCCTTTTTTGCATTACAACAGCCAGAAGAGCCAGTTCTCCAATCATCTCTTTTGAGGAAATTCAGATATACACGCCAAGCATGGTCTTCAGATAGCTTCTTAACCGGAAGCTTAGAGAATGCTTTAACATCGTATTTCCTAAGAGCTTCTTTATATTCCTTGAGACCAATAGATGTTGGAAGTTTACCAGGAGCTGGTTCCTTCCTTTTACCAAGGATAGTCCAGGGTAGCCATCTTTGCCTATCAGGCACAATCTTCATAGACGCAGAGGTAGGATCTTTGTTTAGGAAAACCAGTTCCATCTTCTTCATTTCAAGGCAGTGAGCCATGAATGATTTCTCATCATCTGTGATCCATCTGCCGCATTCCTCCAGAGTAAGAGGTTCATGTTGTGGCAGAACATGACGAAGATTAACAGAGAAATGAATAATTCCTCTGTTTAAGAGAGGTCTTAATTTTCTACCAAATGACCTTTCCACTTTCTCACCATCTTCAGAGACAATGAGGCTTGATCGAGGGGCAATCTCCAGTCTTGTAACCCCAGAGGTGAATGTCTTCAAGTGCCATAGAGAATGGCGATCATAGATGGAATGATACACTTCTTCTCTTACAAACCATGGTTTGTTTATATATGACACAAATTTCTTGGCACCATAGTAGTTGGTAGGTTTTGAGAGTGAGAGAAAGTGGGAGAGGGGAAGTCACATTGACTTTGTATGTTTTGGTTTGGTTTGGAGGGATTTTGAAGAGTAGGTTGAAAGGCTGAGAGTGGAGTGATGAAATGTATGTAGTGGATGATGTGTTTGATGAGGTAGAGGTTTGTGGTGAGGGAAATGTAATCGTTTTAGGTTTTTGGTTAATTGGGAGGTTTGTGGTTCGGTGGAGGTTGTTGAGTGGTGAGGATAAGGGCTTGTGTTTTGGTTTTCTTGGCTAATGTTTTGGTGAATGATGGTTGTGTGGAGTGTGTTTGTGGTGATGAAACAGAGAGTGGTGGTGCAGGAATAATGTCATCAGAGTCAAAGGTAGTAATTGAGTCATCAATTGTAAAGTCTAGTACCTCTAGATTAAGCTTCTCAGAATGCTTAACCAATCTCTTCCTTTTTCCTTGTGGAGTAGCAGCAGGAGGAGAAGGTGGAGGAGCTTGCTTCTTAGGACCAGACGCTGAAACAGGCTTTTCAGCTTCTGCCTTTCTTTTCTTCTCCATAATGCTTCTGATGGGGACTCAGTCCTCATCATCTTCTTGTACAGTTTTACCTTCTGATGCAGGAGGCACCTTCTGCTTTTTGCTTCTTGTCTCCCTTGCTGGAGACTCACCAGTTCTATTCACACTAGATACTGAGCTTCTAATGGGTTTTGTTTCAGCTACTTCACCAACTGAAGTTTCAGTTCTTTCTCCTTGTTCCCTTTTCACTTTCTTGATCATATCAGCATTGATCAACTTCATTTTCACCAGGCTATTTACTCCAAAAACCTCAGGACGAACAATAGCACCAATTCCAAAATACTTATCTCTTTCTTCTTTGTTTATCAAGGCACTGAGCCTTCTTGCAATTCCATCCTTGACCATCATAGTAGTAAGAAGAACTCCATAGGGAATAACCTTGATAATGTTCTTCTTGTCAGCAGAACCCTTCCTTGAACCAACAAGCGCACTGACAATATTGTTGAAAATCAACCTAGGCAAGTTGATTTTGTGACCAGCCATATAATTTCTCATAATGAACCTCTGCTCATAATTCACTATATCACTTGACCCAGTCTTCAGAATAATGCTCTTAGCAATAACTTTGTGTAGAACTCTGCAATGACTTTTCAGATTCTTGGCAGTAGGAGTTACATCATTTTCCTTCAACTGGCGATAGTTTTTGAATAGAGCCTCGTTGACGTTTTTCATTCCTCTAAAAGCGTCTTCCCAACCAGCATAGTAACTAATGCCTTCACAGGGGCACTTAATGGTATCAACGATGGTGTTTATGGTGACCACCAACTTGAAACATCTGATATGGCCTTCAATTATTCCACCCGGAAGCATATGAACATTTCCCCAGACTTCCTTGATAGCATTAACCATAACATCAACAGGTTCCCAAAGGAAGTAGTTTTTCCAGCCCAGATTCGTCAAACCTTCATCTAAATCAAATCCATAAAGCTTGAAACTTTTCAAGTCGATTCTGTTCACAGTTAAGACTTTTGCTTCTGCCATGGTGTCGAAGATAGCAGTGTATTGTCCGACCTTAACATCAATCATGGTTGCAGTAGGAGGGTAGGTGATGGAGGTTTAGGGTTTTAGAGAAATCACACAGAGAGAGAGAGAGAGAACAGTTTTCGCAAACAAAAACAGAGTGAGTATGGAGCGAAAGAGGTGGAGTAGTGGGAAAGTTTTGATAAAATAGTACAGTTACTTTTTCAAAAACCTCTTCACATTTCATCTGAATAAAAAATAAAGCAAAAATAAAATAAAATAAAGATTCCCTTTTTCATTAAATGCAGTTGCCAAAATGAAGATAAAATCAAGAAAAAGATTTTATTGAAAACCTAAATAATCATGACTCAGATTAGGTGTGATGAGATGCTTAAGTCTCACACGCGCGTGACATGTGTGTGCTCGGACGCACGCAAACGAATTCACCGGACGCTGAGTTCTGTGATGTGAATGACATATTATATGTGTACATGTGTGAATGCTTATGTCATACCAGATGCTCAATGATGCATATCATATGACGTTGAGATTAATCATTCTTCTATAAGATGAAAATTTAAGTTTCTTCTTATAAAATTGAATCTATCCTCAGTAAGGGGTTTTGTAAAGATGTCAGCCCACTGATGATCAGTGTCTACAAATTTTATTTCAAGAATACCCTTCTGAACACAATCTCTTATGAAGTGATGTTTAATCTCAATGTGCTTTGCTCTAGAATGCAATATCAGATTCTTAGTGAGACAAAGTGCATATGTATTATCACAAAAGATAGGAATGTTACTTTCTTTTATCAAGTAGTCTTCAAGTTGATATTTCATCCACAGAGCTGAGAGCTGCAACTTGCTGCTGAGATGTATTCAGCTTCTACCGTTGAGAGTGCAATGGTGCTTTGTCTTTTGCTTGACCAAGACACAAGATTTGCTCCAAGGAATTGGCAGCCTCCACTTGTGCTATTTCTTTCAATTCGGTCTCCAGCAAAGTCAACATCACAGAAACCTACTAACTTGTAATCTTTTGATTTCTTATAAAGCAAACCAAGATTAGTAGATCCTTGTAAATATCTAAATATTCTTTTAATAACACTCAAGTGTGATTCTCTAGGATCAGATTGAAATCTAGCACACAGGCAGACACTGAACATAATATCAGGTCTTGAAGCAGTATGATACAGTAGAGATCCAATCATACATCTGTACATTTTCTGATCTATCTTCTTACCAGTTTTATTTTTACTAAGAGTACATGTAAGATGCATAGGTGTGCTTATTGGCTTGCAATCCACCATCTTGAATTTATTTAGCAATATCTTGATGTATTTACTTTTATGTATATAGATACCATCATTGCATTGCTTGAATTGAATTCCAAGGAAAAACTCTAATTCTCCCATCATGCTCATTTCAAATTCAGCCTGCATTAGCTTAGAAAATTCTTTGCAAATGCTTTCATTAGTAGCTCCGAATATAATATCATCAACATAAATTTGAACAAGTATAAAGTTTTTGTTTGATGATTTTCTAAATAGAGTAGTGTCTACTTGACCTCTGAGAAAATCGTTTTCCATTAAAAAGGAACTCAGTCTATCATACCAAGCTTGATGAGCTTACTTAAGACCATACAGAGCCTTTTTAAGCTTAAAAACATGTTCTGGAAATTCAATGTCTTCAAAACCAGGAGGTTGTTTCACATAGACTTCCTCAGTTATAAAACCATTTAAGAAAGCACTTTTCACATCCATTTGATAAAGAATTATCTCATGGTGTGTAGCAAATGAAAGTAAGATGCGAATAGCTTCTAAGCTTGCAACAGGTGCAAAATTTTCTGTAAAATTAATACCTTCTTCTTGTGAGTAACCTTAAGCAACTAATCTTGCTTTGTTTCTCACTACCTTACCATCTTCATCAAGCTAGTTTCTAAATACCCATTTAGTACCAATAGCTTGCTTATCTTCTGATGGAGTGACTAATTTTCACGCATCATTTCTTTGGAATTGATTCAACTCTTCTTGCATAGCCAGAATCCAACCTTCATCTTCCAATGCTTGATCAATCGTCTTAGGTTCTATTTCAGAGAGAAGTGTAATATCTGCATGCTCTTTGAAAAAGGATCTGGTTCTTACTCTATTTCCAGGTTCTCCTACGATTTGATCCTTAGGATGATTTGTTTTGTATCTCCAACACTTTCTAGTTTCAGCTTCCGCTTGAGTAGAATCCTGTGTCTGGTCACCACCAGATGCTGAAGATGTAGGTTCACTGTTTGTTGTACCACCAATATTTAATTCTAAAAACAATTCATCTAGCTCTGACATGGCAATGTCAGGCTTCTTGTCATCAAACTTGACATGAATGAATTCTTCCACTATCAAAGTTTCTTTATTGTATATTCTAAAAGCTTTAGATCTTTCAGAGTATCCCAAAAAGATACCTTTGTCAGCTTTGAAATCAAACTTACCAAGTTGATCCTTAGTATTCAGAATATAACATATACAACCAAAGGGATGAAAATAAGATATGTTTGGTTTTCTACCTTTCCACAGTTCATATGGAGTCTTCTTCAAAATAGGTCTAATAAGAATTCTATTTTGAATATAGCAAGCTGTGTTTACTGCTTCTGCCCAAAAATGTTTTGCAATATCAGCTTCATTGATCATGATCCTGGCCATTTCTTGGAGGGATCTATTTTTCCTTTCTACAACACCATTTTGTTGTGGTGTTCTAGGAGAGCAGAAATTGTGGGAGATGCCATTTTCTTCACAAAATTTTTGAAAGCTTTTATTTTCAAATTCTCCCCCATGATCACTTCTAATTGAAAAAATACAAATTCCTTTTTCATTTTGTACTGATTTGTAGAAAACAGTAAACACTTTGAATGACTCATCCTTGTGGGCAAGGAATCTAACCCATGTCCATATAGTAAAATCATCAACAATGACTAACCCATATTTCTTTCCAGTTAACGAGGCTGTCCTAGTTAGACCAAAGAGATCAAGATGCAAAAGCTCAAGTGATCTAGAGGTTGAAACATCATTTTTCGAATGAAAAGAAGTTTTAACTTGTTTTTCTCTTTGACATGCCTCACAGAGAGCATCAGATTGGAATTTAAGATTTGGTAAGCCTCTAACAAGACTGTGCTTGTTTAGTTTTGAGAATAATCTCAAACTGGCATGACCCAATCTTTTATTCCAAATCCATTGTCCATCTTCAGCAGACATGAGACACTTGACATCTTGTTTTGCAAGTTCAGAAAGATCAATTTTGTAAATATTTTGTTTCCTTTTAGCTGTAAAGAAAATAGAGCCATCTTTCTTGCTTTTTACTGAATATCCAGTTTCTATAAAAATGACATCATGACCATTGTCACATAATTGACTTATGCTCAATAAATTATGCTTTAGTCCTTCAACATAAAGTACATTATCAATGGAGGGAAGAGAGCCTTTACCAATGCGACCAATTCCAACTATTTTACCTTTCTAGTTTCCTCCGAAACTAACAAATCCTTCTTCTCTAGGCCTTAGCTCTTGGAACATATGCTTTTCTCCCGTCATGTGATGCGAGCATCCACTGTCTAAGCACCAAGATAGGTGTGTTGACTTTGTTACTAAGCATGTCTGCAAATAGACTGTTTTATCTTTAGGTACCCATATCTTTTTGGGTCCTTTCAGGTTAGTTCTTAAAGGATACCTGTCCTTCTTAGTCTTAAAAGCAGTACATGCACTTTTCAAATGTCTAGGCTTGTTGTAGTAAGTACAATGCAGGCATTCACTGTGATCATTGGATTTATCAGATGCAGGATTTTTATTTTCTAAAGAGGGTTCATCTTATATGTAGCCAAGACCTTGAGTTGTCGTTTTACTGACACCCCAAATCATTGAAACTTGTTTG
Source organism: Calophaca sinica (assembly GCA_037113605.1). NCBI lineage: Eukaryota > Viridiplantae > Streptophyta > Magnoliopsida > Fabales > Fabaceae > Calophaca > Calophaca sinica. The sequence goes on along the minus strand of CM073730.1, from coordinate 126,559,504 downwards.
CTTCAAGTTACACTCTCTGCAAGAAACTTTTGAAAGGCATATTCATAATCATTTGATTTACACTTAGGATTGTCTTTAGTTTCAGAGCTTTCAGTTTGAGAGCTCTCAGCTTCTGGTTGCTGACATGTCATCAGACGCTGACTATCCACCAGATGCTAATTTTCAGTTTTCAGCTTCTGGTTCTCTTCACTGAGCTTTGACTTTTCATTTTTCAAAATTTGAAAATCTTGTGATAATTTTGAAAATTTCTTTTTCAAAGCTTTGTACTCGGTGGAGAGAGTGGCAGAGTCCTTAAGAAGATCATCAAATGCAAGTTAAAGTTCAGAATAAGAATCATATATTATTACCTCTTCAACTTCTTCTTCAGAGTCTAAGTCAGTATTTTCGATGAGGGCAAGATTGGCTTCTTCGTCATTATCTTTCTCAGAGGATGATGAATCCAGATCTTCACATGTAGCCATGAGACTCTTCTTCTTTCCCTTGAAGGAACTTCTCGTGGGCTTCTTCTTAAGATAACGACATCCAGATTTGAAGTGTCCAGGCTTTTTATATTCATAGCAGACAACTTGACTTTTGTCTTTGCTTTCCTTCTTGTCCTCGACATCTTTCTTGTTGAATTTCTTCTTGAAGTTTCTTTTCTTCCACATCCTTTGGATCTTACAGGATATGAATGCGAGCTCATCATCGGACCCATCAACGTCTCCTTCTGAAGCTTCATCTTCTGATTCTTCTTCAGCCTGAAGGGCTTTAGAAATACTGGCTTTATGTTTGTTGACTTTCAAAGCAATAGACTTGCTTTTCTTTACAGGTTCTTCCTCATTCAACTCAAGTTCATAAGCTTTCAGAGAACTCAAAAGATCTTCAAGTCTCAAGACATTTAAATCTTTTGCTTCTTGAATAGCATTGACTTTGGGTCTCCACTGCTTGGTCAAACTTCTCAAGATCTTTCTCACATGGTCAAGTGTGGTATAACTTTTTCCAAGGGCCTGTAACCCATGAACAAGTGTTTGGAACCTTCCAAACATAGATTCAATGTTTTCACCATTTTCCATTTTAAACAATTCATATTGGCGAACCAACATGCTAGCTTTAGTTTCTCTTACTTGGGCAGAGCCCTCATAAGACAAAACAAGAGAATCTCATATCTATTTGGCAGTATCGAATTTGCCACATTTATCATATTCTTTTTCTGACATAGCACAGATAAGAATGAATCTATTTTTTGATTGATTTGATATCTCTTTTTCTGCCCATCATTCCAATTTTCTCTGGCAATAGCAACACCAGTAGCATTAGTGGGAATAAGGTAACCACTTTCAACAATATGCCACAACTCAATTTGTTGTGTCTCAAATAAAGCTTTTATCTTATCTTTTCAGTAGTCAAATTTTTCTCTAGTAAATAGAGGAGGACGATTCATGTGACCACCTTCTGCAGACATGTTCACAGTATAGGATTTTTTCTCTTAACATTGTTAAGTGCTCAACCAAGAGGCCGAGCTTTGGTACTAACTGAACGTGAACACAAGAAGGGGGTTGAATTATGTTGAAAAATTTTCGCAAACTCTAAGTTAAAAACACTTTAGAACACTGGATTTTGAATCTGTTTGAAATCGAATGCTGGAGTATGACCAGATGCTGGAAATAAAATTTATGAAAACTTGTTTTTATGCGCAGGATAAAAGTAAATGTAAAGCAGTAAAGCAAGAGACACAGAAATTTATACTAGTTGTAACACCCAAAATTCTCTAAGTTAAGTTGAGAATAAGTATGAGAAGTTTTGTGTGATTGTGTTCAAGCATAATTTGGTTTCAAATTGAGTGAATGTGATCACATAAAGTTTTAAGATGTAAGTTGATGATTTTGGAGTTAAGAAATAAGTTGGATTTAACCCTAAGATGATTGAAAGTGTTAATTAGGAGTTAATTGATGAAGATTTGATGTTAAAAGATGATTTCTCACATTTTAGTACAGTGTGAATCGATTCCCACAAGCCTGAATCGATTCACAACTGTGTTCCAGATCACAAAATGATGTTGTGAATCGAATTGGGAGTCTGTGAATCGATTCACAGATTCGATTCATGAAAGTGCAGGTACAGTTTTAAGTGGATGAATCAATTCACAGTCTGCTGTGAACTGTGAATCGATTCACACACTGCAAAATGCTTAAAAACACTGCAGAATGAGCAGAAACGCAAGAAAGAGGAAAATGGGAAAGGAAAGAAGGAAAAGGGAAGAGAGAAAAGGGGAAAGTGAGCTAGGGTTTCACCCTTTGAGAAGGATTGAAGAGATTCATGTGGGATTTCTTCAATCACTTGCTTAAATGGAGAGTTTGAGAGTTGAAGATGGGTTTTAATGGAAGTTTAAGGAACCCTAACGTAGAGAAGAAGAAGAAGCACGAATTGGAGAAGAAGGAGAAGAAGATGACCAAGCTCCTTCCAAGATAGCTCAAGTTCTTAGATTTGAGGAAGAAGACTAAAGGTTATAGCTCAAGATTGGAAGTATTTGAAGAAGTCGTAAGTTGAGCAAAGAGGGAAAAGCTTGAAGAAGAGCTAGGAGGCCAAAGTTTCACCCTTCTATCTCAAAATCTTGGAGAATCATGGTGAGTTCTTCATCCCTTATGTGATGGGCAACCAATAAGACCCACATATAGGAATTTTCTCAAAGAAGTCTTTGAACCCCAAAGGGTTCAAAGTTAGGGTTGTGAACCCCTTTGATTTTAAGTTATGTTTTAAGGTTATTGTTATGAGAACTATATGGGGTTTGACTGAAATAGGGTTGGATGCTGTCCCCAACCCCCCTAATTATTATTTGATGTTTGGACCTTTGGTTGCTCCATAGAGCTCCAAATGGGGATATGTTTTTGGTTTGAATGAACTTGAATTTAAGATTTATGTTGGGTCTCCTATGAACTTGTGATTGTCTTGTTTATATGATTTGCTTAAGTTATATGTTAATGTGGGTCAAATATACAATGATGTTAATTTCGCTTACAGTAAAGCAAGCATCTATGTCATGATAATTGTAATTTAATTATGTTAGATTTCATATGAACTTGCAATTGTCTTGATTATATGGATAAGTGAATGGGTATGTTTGAAAACTTAGGCTTCAATGCATGCTAAATTGAATTCTTTGATGTTGTATCCAACGTCTTGGAAAAAGTAAAGAATGTGTTAGTTCAAGAGGCTTAATTGTTTAGAAAGATGGAGTAAATGACACTTTAGAATTTATTCCACTACTATATGTGTTAGTAATGCATGAAGGGTGATTAAATCAATGTTAAGACAATTAAGAGTTAAGTAAATAGAAATGTTTAAGCTCCATAGGAACTTGAATTTATCTTATTCATATGGTCATCAACTTTCCATGATTCGCAAAGTATTGTTCAATTATATGTTATGCGCGATTCCTTTATTTTGTAGTGAATTTCTTGGGAGTAGTTAAATGATTATGGGGATTTAGAATCCTACGTTGATGTTTTACTAGATTGCAATATGCATAATCATGTTAAGCATCTTAAAAGACACCAAGATTCCTCATAAGAGGAGAGGGTGGGACGCCACTTGGAGGATTAAGACGTCTAACCACCATATCGAAAGCTATGTTGCGCAGGGTCTATGGAATTAAGCATATGACCAAATCTGACAACATAGAAAAGAATATTTGTATGATGCATAGTTATGTTGAGTGGCAGTACGGGTAGCCATCTGGTAGCCACTTGGCACAAGGCCAGTGGTCAATAGTCCAGTGGTGAATAGTTCCTACTGTTACCATAAGTCCTATGAGTGACGTAGCAGGTAAGCCACGTGGTTGAACAAGGCCAGTGGTGATAATATAATCCATGTGAGTTACAATAAAAGCAACATAGAAAAGAATGTTCATATGATGTTGTGTGTTTGTGATATATGTTTATGTTGGTATAAGCCCTAGAGGCCAATGTTTTTCCTTTGGACTTATATTTTGTATCATGTCATTTATTTATTATATGAGGCATTTTCAGTTATTATGTTTGTTTCAACGTAATAAAGTCCTTGAGTAAAAGTTTGTTTTCAATAGAACATCGAGTAGACGACTCGGTTGTGAGATACTAAAGAACTTACTCTAAATATCCGTAGTCGAGTATTATTATTATTAAGGACAATAATAATGCATCAAGACTATTATGTGGGTGGACTGATAACCTCATCTCACAGGTTATAGATATGAGATATCAAGTCACCACATAGGTACACGTTAGGGTAATTGTGTACTGGATTGACCCGCCATGAGAATACTACATAGTGTGTTATGTAAGTGTCATGAGTTATTCTCATAGTGATAGTGGTGTATGCCACCCTCGGACTGAAACCACTATGGTCCCTACATGAGGAGTTGGGTGTTTTATTGCCGCCAAACATTGTCCTGTAATGTGAACAATTATAAAGTCAGTTAACTGGGCACTCAACGAGTCATGCAAAGAGACATGAGTGACCTAGATGGGATTTGCCCTCCTACATAACAGAGTAATATCTCAGGGCCCTTGATAGAGTATGATCAGAAATGCATGGCTATGTCTGAAATAAGTCAATATGAGATATTGATCTTATTTGTTGTTACTAAGTCTACTCGGGCATCAAGGAATATAATATTGAACTATACAAGGGTGACACATACTATGCCTTGTGTTCAATATAGATATAAGGGCAAAAGGGTAATTATACACATGATCATTATCACGAAAGGTTACGCCACAACACCGACATTCTCGTTACTTGGGTAGCGGTGATGTGTTGCTAGACACCGCCATCGCTTATAATATTAAATAGTGATTTAATATTATTGCCAACGTTACGAACCTGCAGGTCACACACATGAGAACAAAGCTAATGGGAGATTAAATAAATGAGTGAGACTCATTTTATTCGTGGTGCATTCTTACGATGCACCAAATAGCGAGTCAAGAAAGACGCAGAACACGATAAGTTACGGTATACCGAGAGCACACGGTAAGCTTACGGCAGCGCTAGGTCGGTCTTAAGTGAAGTCTATAAATAGACTCGTTAAGATCAAGTCAAAACACTAATTAAAACCCTAGCCATTTCAAAGATCGTGACTTGCATCGTGGATCGGTTCCGTGACGTCAGCTAGCACTGTGACGGAGACCGCTCCCATTCGAAGGTTGTTCGTGTGGACTACGTAGAGGCGTTGTTTTCTGTGCGACGCTCGTGCTCGATTCCAATTTTCGTCTGCAAACGATCTGCGCTACAAGAGGTAATTCATATAACCCTGAGTCATGACCATTCGCAAGGATCCATGGAAGGGAAAGTTTAAATTTCCGCTGCGTTTTTAATCTCTGTTATTGCGCTATTTCCTTACAGTTTATGTCTAGTTTTATCACAAGTTGTCACTATGAATATTGGACTGGGATAATTACAACCAACGATATACCAAGTGCCTCAGTGTATGTTTAACTGGGATTATTACAACCAGCAACATTCCAAGCTAAAGTTTAAGGTTTAAGTTTAAGTATAAGTTTAAGTTTAAGGTAGTGCATCCTATGGTTTCAAACTTAAGGTGCCTATTAAGTATTATGTTTGAAGTTAATTTCCGAGAGAGAAGAAAAGTAAGGCTCAACAGATAAAGTCTAAGTAAGTCTTTTCAGTCTAGTAAGAGTCGATGAGAGGATGATGAGGAGTCCGTGAAGGGCTCACTGAGATTCCGGTTCCTTTTATGTTTTTCAGATAAGCAGGTACCGATGAATGACGAGGCGAAGCTCCAGGCTTGGCATCTAGATTTTAGTTTTATTTATTCATTAAGGTTGTAATCTATTTATTAGATTATGTATTGAGTTTTAATTTAAGACTTGGATTACTGTAATCAAGTTTGTAAATTATTAGTAATTCATGTGCTTTAATGTAATTTGTCGTATTCTCAATTTATATTGAGGTATGGGTGTTACACTAGTTCACCACCAACCTGGTAGCTATGTCTAGTCCCTTCGTTCCTGAAGGATTTTCCACTATAATCAACTGATTACAAATTTTCTTAAGAGTATTCTACTATCACAAACTTGACAATACTCTTAACTTCTCAAAACGACTCAGTACGTTCGAGCCTTTGAGGAACAAAGCCTTAACTAGGCAGAGCAACTTTTACAAAGTAATATTCTTTTGAATACAATCAAATAACTCTCACAGAGAGGATGAAGAGATTAAGCACAAAAACAAATAACTTCCTAAACGAAAGAATATCAGACGATAAGGTTTAGTTCTTGGTGTCCAGAAACTTGACACGATACTTGATTGCTCACTTGAGTAATAGCTCTTTCAGAATATAGTTTCTAGCAGTTTTTGACAACCTTCTTCAATGAATACCTTGGGGTATTTATAGGAGTCTCTGAGGGGAATTACCGTTGCAGTAAATTTCAGCTCCATATCATTGAGTGAGGTATTTTGAAATGTTGTCATTTTCTTCCTTTCCAGAGAATATCAGAATAGTACACATTACTGTTTTTGTACTATCTGCTTTTCACAATTGCCTTGTACGAATTTTGTCTTATATCAAAGGTGTCACCTTTGATACCTCGTAGATCAAAATGAGCGCACAAAATCAAATTCGAATTCCATTTCAAAACAACTGAGGTAGAAGAGCACAAACATGACCATCACGTGATTCATTAAAAGACCAGATACTCGCTCAGAACAAGGACGGACGCTCGCGGCAATTGAGTAATCCACGTGTCAAATAATAACACTACCGGACGCTCGCTATACACAAGACACTGGAGTGAACCGGATGCTGACACACATGGAATGTATTCAATTTCTTGTGAGTTTCTCCTTCTTGCTTAAGTGACTTATAAAGCGTAAACAATTTTAATACCTGCACACTTCAAGACTTATTAGAAGATAATTTGTTCACTTGCAAGTACTTTGTTATCATCAAAATTAATGAGGTTCTAAACTTCTCGGTCGTTTAGGTTCGAACAACCTCTACCAAAGCAATAAAAGGTAAATGAATCTTTGGCTACTGTTATTGCTCATGCTCCCATTTAAGTTGCTTTACCCTCAAACATACATGGCGCTATATCACCCACCCACTCCCAAACATAAGCCATCACCCAAACAAAACCTTGTTCACTACCTCCTAAACTAACACAAACCTACATCCACACTATCATCAATACCTCTAATACTGTAATAGACAAGTCTTATTACATACTCCTCAATGAAGGTCACCAATCCAAAAGGCTTTTGCCTAGCCAAACCATTACTAACCATGTTTTTTGGTCACCAAGCTACCTCTTGAAACTTTCCTACTAAAATATGTATACCAGAAAGTTGACTCTCTTTCTACCTTCACTGATGGAATTCAAAGAGTTGTAATCCCTCCTTCAAAGTACAATGAAAGGTTTGGAATCAACTTCAAAGGCAGAATGAAGGTGTATGGAACAAGAGACTTGAGTCTGAAGACTTTTCCTCTCACTCTCGCACAAGATAAAGCCATCATTTTCCAAGAGTATGGAAAATATGCCACCAAGGATGAGTTAACCACCTTCTACAATATGTTGGCACAATTGTTTTTGGAGAGAAGAACAAAAACCCAAGCTTGAATTTTCTGTTCTCTACAAGCATCAAGGTGGTACTAGTTGCCTTGGATTAATCTAAGCAAGAGGAAGGAGAAGATTATGATAGACACCCTGATCATACCAAGTGGAATGAAGTTAAAGTGTCTAGTTTCTTTTATCTACTGCTTTTACCCAAGAAGGAGTTGAATAAACTAGATGCTCGACATGTATGGGAAGACTAGATCGCTCGCTGCAAGAAGGATTTGGTCTCTCTGGTGTACACAAAATGGAAACTCATGTTGTACATGGCATCTTTAAGGAGAAATGGTGTTGGACTCGAGCTCGTCTGATACATTTCAATGACACTTTTGTGGCTCCTATTTACGTTGATCTTGTAGGCCATTTTATAGAGTGACACTGTAAAGTCTTTGCAAGATGATATGAGCTAGAGGCCAAGATTCTCAATGATCTTCAAGATACCTATGCGACCTAGATGATGCATTAAGACTTCTGGCAGCAATGGTTGGAAAATGAATAAATTCTAGAGTCTGTTAATGCTTCTATGATGGAAGTTTTTCATCCAATATTCGAGAGTGATGGCAATGAATGGCAAAAGTATGCATCATGATTCTTCTCCTTGATTCCTAACATCTAACTTCTGAAAACACCTCTCACATTGAGGAAAATGATTGTCAACCTATAATCCATCCACGTACCTCATCTAATTTATGATTGAGGCTAGTAAGAAACATACATACTTGATCATTCTCCTTCCTCTTTTTGAGCTATGTAGTGCCATTTGGGTTTTCCCAATTATCTTCGTAGCATTAATTTAACACTTGACAAAAGGGCACCATAATATTGTAATATATGTAACATCTTGATCTCCTTGTTTGGATTTCCAGATATAGGTTTTCAAATAAAATATATGAGCCGAATTTTCTAGGTTATAACCAGAGGTGGAGGGAAAGAGGGACCTTTGGTTGTCATGGTCCCCCCACGTTTTCAAAAACAAATTTTTATATACCCATATAAATACGGCCAGTGCTGCAGCTGGTTTGTCTGTGAAGTGAATGGAAAATGGAGTTTGAGTTTTTCTATTATTTGCGTGTCTGTATAATAAAGAATGGAAAAGGACTGGTAGACTGGGATTGTGACAGAGAAAGAGAGAGAGAGTGAGAGAGAGAGAGATGCAGTTGCTTATGAGAGAAAAATAAATGGAACCCCCCAATATCAGACATAATATACGCGAAACATTTTCTTTTTTCTTTATTTGTTTTCACATGATCATTCGTTCTCCCTAGCTTCTTCTTCTTTAGCTGTTTTGCCTCTTGCTTTTCCTGTTGCTTTTCTTGCACTATTCATTTTGGTACTTTCCAACACTTCAAATCAAAACGTCTCTCACTCTTTCTCTCTCTGACTCATCTCTCTCATCACACAGACAAAGGTTATGACTTGTGAGATCACACAGACAGAGGTTGTGACTTGTGAGAAACAAATTGGAGAGAAAAAAATGCGACCCACACTCTCTTTCACCCATCGGGTCACTAACAATAAAAATATTTTAATGATATAATGTTAAAAATATAAATGATCAATAAAATCGAACTATTACTATAATAATGGAAGAGGAGGATCGACTGCATTACAAGAAAAAAAAAAGTAATAACAACCCCAGTTTGTGCATCCCATGGTTTCTATTAGTTTTTTTAGTTACAAATGGTCCTCCTTAGTTTATATTTTTTAATTATATTTTTAATGAAAGTATGAAAGTATTATATTTTGGTTACAAATGGTCCCCCTCATGAAAAATTTCTTCCTCCGCCCCTGGTTATAACAGTAATAAAAAACAGCTTACCAAAATATCCTAATTTGAAATAGGAGTTGCAGCAACTAGTTCTGCCAAGATTTGAGGAGATAGATAGGCTTGTGTGGACACAAACTGAGACAGGTGGCCTTAGCTTTAAAGCCACTTTTCCTTTCTCTCAACCTGCCAGTCAAGTTGTCTCTTGGAGCAAATTCATTTGGAGCCGGGTTATCCCCCCGTCTAAAAGTTTTGTTGCATGGAGATTATTTCATAATAAGCTTCCTACAGATGATAATCTTATCGCTAAAGGGTGTATCTTTGTCTCTTAGTGTGATTTATGTTATGCTGCATTGGAAACTTTGCTGCATTTATTTTGTGATTGCCCCTTTGTTAGGCACTTGTGGAACTGGATGTATGATTTGTTGTGTTGTCGGGTTGACTGCTCTTTCTTAGTTTCAATCATAGCATCTTGTGATAAGCCTTGGAGCTCTCAATTAAAGGATGTGGTTACCGCAGGTGTTATTAATGTTATCTCCCCCATTTGGTATTGCCGCAATTGCGTTAGATTTCAGAACAAATACATCTCTCTTATGGCTGTGAAAAATATGATTTTATCTAGTGTTCACTTGTCGGGCTATCTCAGTAGTGGTTGTATGTCTTCCAATGTTACAGATTTGATGGTGCTGAAGTCGTTTGCCATCGTTGGTAAACTGCCCAAGGCTCCTTGTATTAAACAAGTCAGGAAAGTGCACCTGATCGTAACTCGTAATAATAGTGGAGTATATTTAAGACTCTGAATGTCGAACCCACAGGGAATGCGCGAGTACTAATGTAATAAAGACTCTATGTTATTTAGGCTAACGAAGGTTGTGATTAAAGAATTGCACGGATTAACACAAAAATAAAATAATAAGTCAAACAATGCGCAAGAACGAGTTAAGATAATTATGGAAGGCCTAGGGGAACCGAGTTTACCAATACTTAGTTCCTGAATTTACAAATTAATTATTATGAGATTTATTTCCTGGTTGAAAACTAATCACTCACTCCAAAACTACTAACACCCAATGATCATGCAATGCTAATAGTCTTCTTCCTACGAACTATCAAGTTTGATCATGCAAGGGAATTAAAGGAGAGAGCATTAAGCAACGGTGAGTTTGTTAATGTAATAACTGATTAGAAACAAACACTTATCCTTGATCCGGCATAAAACACGAGTTTTTTTATTCCTAGAGATCCGTTAACTAACTGTGGTACGATCACCTCCAATTAAGTCAACTAATTAAAGGTTGATCAGGCCTTATAGGATTAAGCATGCTACGGATAAAATAATTAACAGAATAATAGAAACTCATAAAACTAATTATATAAATATCAAAAGCATAGTAAAGGATCCCTATCACCCCTAGTGATGGATTTAGCTACTCATGAAAAATGAAAATAACATAAATTCATATATAAAGCCATAAAAATCCATAATAAAGAGTGTAAGTCTAAATCGGGATACCTTTTCGGCATGACGATGGTCTTTAAGCACGTTCTTTGCGTCCTCACGAGCTCCAACAGCAAAACAGGACTGGCAAGAGGCTCTAAGGATTCAAAACTCAATAAAGTAGTAAGAGTTTTGTGAGAGACTATCAAAAAGAGGGCAAGAAGTCAAAAATCGGTCCAAAGGTTCTCAGAGTAGGCTAAAATTTCCTTTTTATAGGCAAGGATGCGAATTAGGTCATCTAGCTTCAAATCTACGCATTCTGGGCTGAGGTACGGTCGTACTGCATTTATACACGGCCGTACCGAACCTTGTTTATGATGCTGGCCCGTACTTGTGCACTCTACACTCCCTGAAAATAACTGTGTACGGTGGTGCTACCTTTGGTACGACCGTACTGAAATTTTTCTTCGGCACCAGACTGTACTTACCAAGGGGGTACGCCCCTACTGCTGATCCTGCATAGATACGACCATACTGATTGGGTGTCAGGCTGTACATATTATCCAGAAACACTAAAAATCTCTAAAACTTGCCATTTTATTATCTGTTCTCACATCTTTTGCTCCGAGTGATGCTTTATGATATTTCTGCAAAATGGGGCATAAGTGAACATTTTTATATTTTAAATAGCACAAAATAACATGTTTAAGTGCTAAAAATGGCCCATAAAAGTAGACAATTTGGTGTGTTAACACATCCCCCTTGTTAATTGATTAAATGCAACACAGATGGTGCAGCTAGAGGAGCTCCTGTCCTGTTGCCTGTGGTTGCATTTTCAGGGATCGTAGTGCGGCGGTGATGGGATGCTTTTCTCTTAGCTTAGGAAATTCTTTCGCCTTGCATGCTAAATTAATTGGTGCTATGCATGCTGTTGAAATAGCTTAGGATAAAGGTTGGCGCAATCTTTGGCTTGAGTGTGACTCAAAACTGGATATTGATGCCTTCTCCTCAATTGATATAGTCCCTTGGAAGCTTAGGAATCGTTGGAAAAAATGCTTGATGTTTACTAAGAGGATGAAGTTTTATTTTTCTCATTTACCGTGAGAGTAACAACTGCGCAGATAAGCTTGTTGCGCATGGTGTTTTTGTTCAGAATTTTGTTTTGTGGGATTCTATACCTCTTTTTATTAGGGAACTTTTTTTTGGTAACAGGCAAGGGCTCCCTAATTTTTGTTTCAAATAAGCTTCCGCTTGGTTTGATTTGTTTTGTCTGTTTTTTGCATGGGTTTTGGCTTAGTCCTCTCATGCCTTATTTGTATTCCTTTTTCTCTTTTTTTATCCAATAAATACATGGAGGAGTACTCTTTTTCCTTCTAGGTGTTTTTTCCCTAAGGAAAGTTTTGTATCAGAAGGTTTTAACGAAGCTCCTTTCTTCTTATTTGCTTAAAAAAAACAGCTTCCCAAACATCCTTAGATGTTGACCATAAAAGTTTAGGCTTTTCAATGCCTAGCTTTATTGAATTGATTAGCCACACAATAATGATAAATGAATTTTCACTCTTCCATTTTGTGTTTACACAATATCCTTAGTCAAGGCACCAATTTTTGTTTTTCATCCAACACCAATTTCATAGATTTAGCTCATTCAAGATAGTTCTTCTTGTTAAATTTATGAATAACAAGTTATAGGTTAGATAAGGAATTAAAGGTTGCATCAATCGTCGACAATATGCTTCCTCTAATCAATACCGATTTCACCATTGGTGGGAATAGTTTTTGGATCAGAGATGAAATAATTTCTTGGTGAGGATGTCTGCCAACTGTTGAATGGTTAGAACAAATGACATATGATTAACTCAATCATCTAGCTTCTCCTTTATAAAGCGTTTATCAATTTCCATATGCTTGGTTTGACCATATTGAACTGCATTTTGTGTGATACTAATAACATCCTTATTATCACAATCTAATTTCATTGGCAGAGTTTTAGACAATTTCAATTCTTCAAGAATCATTTTAGTCATAGCTCTATGTTACTCTTTAGCACTACTTCATGCAACTACCCACTATTTTTTGGCATGTGAGCAAGTTTTCCTATAGATATGTGCAGTAACCTGATGTTGATCTACAATTTATGGTAGATCTAACCCAATTAGCATCAATGTAAGATTCCATGGTTTGCAGGCCATTTTTAGAAGAAAAAAAGGCCTTATTTGGAGCACACTCTAAGTACCTCAAAATTTGATATTTATTGTATCCTTTATCACAAATATATCATATGCAATATATTATTTTAAAAAGTTTTTGAAAATACAATTGAACCCATTTCTTGTGTTTTCCTGTTTCAATTTCATCCGAGTGTCACATGCACATCAGATTTTGCTTGGTTTGTCCCCAAACCACATCATATTAAGACAGGTTTAACTCTAATATCTGAATTTGTGTTTTTTTACCATTTGAAATAATTTTTTTAAATTTTTTCTACTTTATGTTTTTCTCTTATTATATATTTCCAAGTTAATATTGTATGATCGTCAATGAAGGCAACAAATAATTTTTTACCTGAAGGGGTAGGATCTCTGTTAGGTCCCAAAATATCATCGTGATTTGCGAAAAAAGTTATAGGAACTAGATTTTATGCGAGATTAAAGAGTAAGAGGTACGGTGATGCTTAGACACCAAAAACAAAAATGAACTTTTATTCTTGAAAAGTTCAAGAAACAAATGATGTAAATATATAAAACTTGGGTGTCCTAACCTTTAATGCCACGATATTATTTCATTATCCTTACACTACTAGAAAAATCCTCATTACCGACGGATTTTAGAGACGGATTTTTATCCATCTCTAATAGAGACGGAATTTAGAGACCACAAAAAATAGTTAGAGACGGATTTTAAGTTTTTCATTATCCTTAATTAGAAATATAAACATAATTGAAACAAGTAGTTTGATCTCATCCTCTAAAATCAGTTTCTTCTTCAAGCAGGAAGAGGAGCACAATTGATCGTCTTTTCAAAGCATAATTCTTGAAATTTATTGGTTTAGGAGTCAAATGCAAACACAACACTTTAGATCATGAGTTAATTTACCGATAGACAATAGATTTCATGACATATGAAAAACATTATGGAGGATTAGTGAGTGGGATATAGAAAACAAACCAATTTTAGCTATACAAAAGAAGGAACCGTCTCTAACTTTGTTACCTATATAAAGACTACATGAACAAAATTATTTTGGATGATCTATCATATGATTAGTTGCTCCAAAATCAATGATTCATGGAGTTTTAGAAAATTGTTTGGTACCGAAAAGAGTAGTTAAGAGATGATTACCTTTTTGGATCAAGGAAGAAGATGGATTTAACGACAATTTTGGAGAAAAAATTGTACAAGTGCTACAATTGTTCCTTAGTGAAAGGAATTGTTTCAACATGATGAGATATGATTGGATGACCGTGTTTAAAAAAAATTTACACTGTCAGTGCATATAAATTAAACTCATATGATAAAATCATGAATAAGTTTAAGATTGGGAGTTTTGTGGATTTTTGCTCTTGTATTTCGTTGGATGATGTTTAAAAAGCATGCCTTTCCCATTCGATTTCTTCCAGTTTAGTGGATCTCCATAAATTTTCCAGTATGTCTCATTCACATGCCAAGGCATCTTACAACGTTTGCACCAAGGCTTTTCTTCTTTTTTCCTTCTGATTTATGTCCTTTTGTGCAAGGGTAGAACCTTTACATTCCTATATTTTTGCAGGTTCAAAAGTATGCATCATGATTCTTCTCCTTGATTCCTAACATCTAACTTTTGTAAACACTTCTCGCATTGAGAAAATGAATGTCAACCTATAATCCATCCATGTACCTCATCTAATTTATGATTGAGGCTAGTAAGAAACATACATACTTGATCATTCTCCTTCCTCTTTTTGAGTTGTATAATGTCATTGATAGAGGTGCTATTAGTAGTTTGGGCTGTGTCCCGTGTCATTGGGCTTAGGCCCATTTCTGTTGTTAGTAAAAGTTAGTCATATTAGCTGAGAATCAATTGTATATAAAGTCCTTGTTGATGAAATAAAAATTCACTTGATCTTGTATTCAATCTGATCCCAATAGCTGGTATCAGAGCTCCATCTGGGGCCTGATATGAAAACTGTAGTTTTTATTGAGTGTGTGAGGGAAAGAAATGGAAACTAGTAACTTTGTGAAACCTGCAATACCAAAATTCAATGGTCACTATGACCATTGGTCAATGATGATGGAGAATCTCCTTCACTCGAAGGAGTATTGGAGACTAATTGAAAGCGGGGTTTTCGTTCCAGTGGCCAGGGAAGATCCAAAACAGGTAAAGAAGGGCGAATAAAGCAAATTGAAAGATCTGAAGGTAAAGAATTACCTGTTTCAAGCCATTGATAGAAGTATTATGGAGACAATTCTCAACAAAGACACGGCGAAAGATATATGGGACTCGATGAAGCAGAAGTATCAAGGTTCAACAAAGGTGAAAAGAGCACAACTTCAGGCATTACGAAGAGAGTTCGAGCTTCTAGGTATGAAGGTGGGCGAAATTGTTGATGAGTATTTCGCAAGAACTCTTGCAATTGCCAACAAGATGAAAGCACACGGTGAAAGAATGGAGCAGTCAACGATTGTAGAAAAGATTCTGAGATCTATGACGACAAGATTCGACTATGTGGTGTTCAATTGAAGAATCCAATAATGTGAGTACCCTCAATGTTGACGAGTTATAGAGTAGTATATGGTACACGAGCAAAGAATGAAGGGACATATGGAAGAGGATCAGGCTCTCAAGGTATCAAATTCTACCATAGCAAGAGGTAGAGGACGCGGAGGATTCAGGGGAAGATGCGGAAGAGGAAGGCAACAATTTAATAAAGATCTCATAGAATGCTTTTATTGTCACAAGTTGGGACATTTTCAATATGAATGCCCCAGCTGGGATGAGAAGGCAAACTATGCTGAATTTGATGAAGATGAACAATTGCTAGCTATTGATGGTACAAACCAGTATGAAGGAATCTGTGGAGAAAAAGGTATGGTTTCTGGATTTTGGGTGTAGTAACCATATGTGCGGGAATAAAGATTGTTTCTTTGAATTGAATGATGAATTTAGAGTATCAGTGAAATTGGGAGATAATTGATGGGTAAAGGGAATGTCAAGTTAGAAATTGGGGGTATTGAGCAAATAATAACTGGTGTTTATTACATACCCGAATTAAAGAACAATCTTCTTAGCATTGGCTAGTTACAGAAGAAGAACTTGACCATTATGTTTCAACAAAATGTGTACAAAGTGTTTCACCCTAATAAAGGCTTGATCATCCAGTCACAAAAGTCCTCCAATAGCATGTTTGTAGTCATGGCTGTTGTGATCCTTTCAACTTGTTTTAAGGCAACCAATGAAGACATCAATTACTTTTGGCAATGCATATATGGGCATCTCAGCTTGAAAGGTTTGAAGATTTTGAATCAAAAGAGTATGGTTAGAGGCTTGCCAAAGTTGGGAGATTCATCCAAGGTGTGCACTGATTGTATGGTGGGAAAGGAATATGGGGAACCCTTCCCAAAGAAGAGCCCATGAAGAGCAACTAAGAGGCAGGAACTGGTTCATGCTGATATATGTGGCCCAATTAAACCCGAGTCCAATAGCAACAAGAGCTATTTCATCACCTTTATAGATGATTATAGTAGGAAAACATGGGTCTATCTTTTAGCTGAAAAATCTACTGCCTTAGAAAGTTTTAAGAAGTTTAAATCAGCTATAGAAAAGGAGAGTGGTGATGTTGTTTGTAGATTGCGCACTGACAGAGGTGGAGAGTTTACATTCACTGATTTTGATGGGATTAAAAGGTAGCTCACTGCAGCCTATACTCCACAACAGAATGGAGTGGCTGAGAGAAAAAATATATCCATCATGAATATGGTTCGGAGCATGTTATCTGAGAAGAAGATTCCAAGGGAATTTTGGCCTGAAGCTGTCAATTGGTCTATCTATGTGCAGAATCGAAGTCCAACAATTGCTGTTCAAAATATCACACCTGAAGAGAGTGGTAGCAAACCATCTGTGCATTTCTTTAGGATCTTTGGATGTATTGGCCATGTACATGTTCCAAACAATCATAAGAAAAAGCTGGATAATAAGAGTATAAAGTGTGTGTTGCTTGGAATTAGTGAAGAGTCAAAAGCCTATAGACTCTATGATCCAGTATCCAAGAAAGTCATAGTAAGTAGAGATGTGGTGTTTCCTGAAGATGAAAGCTGGAACTGGAAAGGAGAATCAGAGGGAAAGGGCTGCGAATTGCTTGATTTAGGAGACAAAAATGAAGAAAATACAGAATTTGAAGAAGTTGGGGAAGATGGTATTGATGTAGAAGAACAACCAGAATCAGGGAGCAATAGTCAATTGTCAAATGCAGAAGCACAAACGGGGCAAGAGGGCACTAGTCAACATGCAGAATCTCTCAATGACAGACAAGATGATAATGCAGCAGCTGAAACAGTTACAAATCAAGCTCAAGGGAGGACAAGGAAGAAACCTACCTGGTTGGGAGACTATGTAACTTTTGAAGAAGAGTATATGGAGGATGAGGAGCATAATCTTGCTATTTTTGCTCAACCTGAGGATCCTACAACCTTTGTCAAAGCAATAAAGAGTAACAAATGGAGAAAGGCCGTGAATGCAGAATTAGAAGCTAGAGAAAGAAATAGAACATGGGAGCTGATCAACCCTCCAAAAGGTGCAAAAGTAATTGGAGTGAAATGGGTCTACAAGACAAAGCTAAATGAGAAATGATAAATTGAGAAGCATAAGGCTAGACTAGTTGCTAAAGGATACTCTCAACAATATGGTGTAGATTATAGTGAGGTTTTTGCTCCAGTGGCTAGATGGGATACCATAAGGTCTATCATTGCTTTTGCTGCCTTTAGGGGTTGGTGCATTTACCAACTAGATGTCAAGAGTGATTTTCTTCATGGGGAGATAAAGGAAACTGCATTTGTTGAATAGCCACCCGGATATGTGAAGAAAGGGCAGGAGCATAAGATGTGCAAACTAAAGAAGGCTTTGTATGGATTGAAACAAGCTTCAAGAGCTTGGTATAGTAAGATTGAGGCCTACTTCATGAAGGAAGGTTTTGTCAAGTGTCCATCAAAGTACACCTTATTTGTCAAGACCGGAGTTGATGGTGGAATTTTAATTGTTAGCCTCTATGTGGATGATTTTATCTTCATTGGGAATAATGAGGATATGTTCTCAAATTTCAAAGATTCCATGAAGAGAGAGTTTGATATGACTAAGTTATTTTCTAGGAGTGGAAGTGATACAAAGTGCAGTAGGAATATCTATTAGCCAGACCAAATATGCCAGAGAGATACTTGGAAGATTTGATATGGAGAATGTAAATTCTGTCAAGAATCCGATTGTACCAGGTTGCAGGCTATCAAAGGAGGGAGATAGGGAAAGTGTGGACTCTTCTAGCTACAAAAAAATGGTAGGCAGTCTGATATACTTGACTACTACTAAGCCAGACTTAATATTTTCGATTTGTCTTATCGATAGATATATGGAGAGGCCAACTATGATGCATTTGCAAGCTGTGAAAAAGATTTTTAGATACTTGAAGGGGACTTGTGACTTGGGAATTTTCTACAGCAGACACGGGAAAAAGGAGATGTTGGCATACACTGATAGTGATTATGCGAGCGACATAAATGGTAGAATGAGTACTTCGGGATACGTCTTTATGCTCGGGACAGGGACCATTTCATGGTCATCAAGAAAGCAACCAGTGGTGACACTATCCACTACTGAAGCAGAGTTTTGTAGCAACTGCTGCCTGCGCTTGTCAAGCAGTCTGGTTAAAAGGGATCCTTGGTAAATTGGGATTTCCTCAAGACCATTGCATACCAGTCTTCTATGACAGCAATTCTACCATCAAGCTATCCAAAAATCCAGTGTTACATGGGAGGAGTAAGCACTTAGATATCAGGTTTCATTTTCTGTGAGACCTTGTTAGAGATGGGATCATTGATTTAGTCCATTGCAGCACTCAAGATCAATTATCAGATATTAGTTCTGGCCAAACCTTTCAAGCTTGAGAGTTTTCAGAAGCTATGTTACAAGCTGGGAATGTGCAAGGTGTCGAGTCAACTAATTGCACAATGCTAATCAGTTTAAGGGAGGAAATGATAGAGGTGCTATTAGTAGTTTGGGATGCGTCCCGTGTCATTGGGCTTGGGCCCATTTCTGTTGTTAGTTAAAGTTTGTTAGTAGTTAAGTCTATTAGTCTTTATGTTGTAACAGATTAGTCATATTCGTTGAGAATCAATTGTATATAAAGTCCTTGATGATGAAATAAAATTCACTTGATCTTTTATTCAATCTGATCCCAACAGTCATTGGGGTTTTCCCAATTATCTTCGTAGCATTGATTTAATTCTGGACAAATGGCCACCATAATATTGTAATATATGTAACATCTTGATCTCCTTGTTTGGATTTCCAGAGATATGTCTAATAAAATACATGAGCCAAATTTTCTAGGTTATAAGAGCAATCAAAAACAGCTTCCCAAACATCCTTAGATGTTGACCATAAAAGTTTAGACTTTTCAATGCCTAGCTTTATTGAATTGATTAGCCACACAATGAATTTTCACACTTCCATTTTGTGGTTACACAATATCCTTAGTCAAGATACCAATTTTTGTTTTTCATCCAACACCAATTTCATAGATTTAGCTCATTCAAGATAGTTCTTCTTGTTAAGTTTATGAATAACAAGTTGTAGGTTAGAACTTTGCGATATGACATCAATTTAAGGTGAGGAAGAACTTGTTTGACTAGTCGTGGTTGAGGTAGATAAGAAATTAAGGGTTGCACCAATCATCGACAATATGCTTTCTCTAATCATTACTAATTTCACCATTGGTGGGGACAGTTTTTGGATCATAGATTAAATAATTGTTTGGTGAGGACATTTGCCAACTGTTGAATAGTTAGAACAAATGACATATGATTAACTCATTCATCTAGCTTCTCCTTTATAAAGCGTCTATCAATTTCCATATGCTTGGTTTGACCATATTGAACTGGATTTTGAGTGATACTAATAACATCCTCACTAGTGCGAAAACGGGATAAAAAAAGAGGCTTTTAAATCGGTTCTCCAGACAACCAAAATAAATAGCACATGTAGTGGCATTTTTGCAATTAAATTGAAACATTTTTACATCGGCTTTGTAATAAACCGAGTTAAAAACCCTTTTAAATCGGTTTTCTGTCACAACCGATTTAGAAAAAAAAATTGTGTTACCTTTTACATCGGTTCCTACCGTAACCGATTAGAAAACATCAAATTTTAAATCGGTTCCTAATGTAACCGATTAGAAAATGGTACCTTTTAACTCGGTTCCTGATGCAACTGATTAGAAAACACACCTTTTAAATCGGTTCCTGATCAACTGATTTAAAAGATCTAACACAAAGTTTTTACGAAGTCTTAGTCTCAAACCTTCATTCATCTCAAACCTTCAAACCTAAGAGCGTCGTTCCTCCTTGTGCATTTGCCGTCGTTTCTTTGTGCCACCATTCTCATCTAACCTCACCCTCAGCCGCGCCGCCACTGCCCTCGTGCATATCACAATGCTTCCATGTTCTACTTCTGCGTTCATCCTCTGTTTTCGCATGCTTCCATGTTCTACTTTTGCGTGCGTTCTACTTCTGCTTTTTTGTGCTTCTACGTATCGCGTACCAGTGGTTCTGCGTTCGTGTTTCAGAATCATGCATCTGCGTATAAGTGTTTCTGCGTTCGTGTTTCAGATTCGTGCTTCTGCATACTAGTGGTTCTGTGTTTGCGTTTTGGGTTGCATTTTTGGTTCGCGGTTTTGCTCGCATTTCTGGTTCGCATTTCTGCTCTGCTGTGTGATTCTATTTTGCTTCTGTGGTTCATCTCTGGACAAGCATGTTTCAGGTTGGTTTTATATCTCTATTAATTTTAGTTTTATGAGATTTGGGTTGAAACTTCTGCATTTTCGAAGGATTTGGATGCAAGCGATTGAAGTTGTCAAAATTTCCTAGATGATGTTGATAATGTTGTAGTTAAGGTTGCTCGTGATTCTTCTAAGTTTTAGTTTTTTTTCTTTTGATTTTTTTACTTTTTTTAATTCGTTGCCGGATATGAAGATTGCAAATTAACCTTATCCGTTGCTTCATATAAATTATCAATTTGGTAAATTGTTAATTTGTCAATGGAATACAAGATCAGAGATAAGAATGAAGATTCAAAGATAGTGCAGATGCACTAACTTCTAGCTATTTTACCTTGGGAAAAAGCACGTTGAATGCTTTTCTTTTAGAATGGGTATATTCTGCATTTGGTTTGTTATGTGTTTCTGGTTGGTAAGTTACTTTCTTTTTATTAGAATGTAAAGAAACGGGAGAGCTATTTGGGCTTTTGGTTCAGGTTTATGGTGAAAATTTTAATGGTTATTTAAGCCTTTTCATTTACAATTTATAATAGTTAGTGTGTATAATAATTTACTCATAATATTCAACTTTGGTATTCATTAATTTGTAGGTACCGAAACAAAATAATTCATATGCTTGTGGGTACTACGTCATGAAATATATGTTGACCAATGTCTCTGAGGTTATTGTTGATAATTGGAATGAGGTAATACAATTTTTAACCTTTTGCTATTATGCACTTTTTAACATACTGGTTTATTATCTCTGGTTTAACTTTAATATAATTTTGTTTCAACATGTAGATATTCAATGACAAGTCACCATTTAGCATTGAAGAAATTGACCACATCCAGCATACTTGGGCAGAGTTTTTATAAGAATTTATTCGGGGCAAAATCAACCCTTAGACAACAAATGACTCAAGTGTAGATAGAAATTAGTTTGTGTGTTTTATCATTTTTATTTAAATTAACGTATGTAAACTTGATGATTTGTTGAACATATATGTAATACGTGATGATTTGTTGAGCCATGACTCTATTGGATGATTCTCTGTTTGCCAATTTTTAAGCAGTTGAATGGTCTATAGGATGGCAACAAAGAAAAAACAAAAAAAATGTTTAAAAAAAAGGTCTTTTTAAATAGGTTAATTGTAAAACCAATTTAAAAAGTAGTATTTTAAATGGGTTACAAGCAGAACCGATTTAAAAAGTGAGGTCTTTTAAATCGGTTATCCTAAAAACCGATTTAAAATATCACTTTTTAAATAAGTTTTTCTAATAACCGATTTAAAAGATGACTTTTTAAATCGGTTATTATAAAAACCGATTTAAAAATATTTTTTTTTACAAAAATGACGTTTAGAATTAACGTTTTAAATCGGTTTTGAACCGATTTAAAAGACATTTTTTACATCGGTTCAAAGTTTGACGTAAAAAATGTCCGTATACTATTATGGCTGTATAAAAATCAGTTTCATAACCGATTTAAAAGGGTCATTTTAACTGATTTAAAAGCTCTTTTTTTGCAATAGTGTCTTATTATCGCAATCTAATTTCATTATAAGAGTTTTAGACAATTTCAATTCTTCAAGAACCATTTTAGTCATAGCTCTATATTTTTCTTTGGCACTACTTCACGCAACTACCCACTATTTTTTGCTCTGCATGGGAGCAAGTTTTCCTATTGTTTACACCCAAAATATTCCTAAGTGTCAACCGAATCCAACAGCAGCCGACTGAAGTGAGCTAGTCGAATGGAGTTCAGCCGATTCATAGGTCAGCCGAATTTGCAGCTAACAAAGCCGAAAGCAGGAAACCAAGAGCTAGGCAAAGGTCTTGGGCTTATTGGGTTGATATGAAGATATTGGGCCTATTGGGCTAGCATGAAGTCATTATTTGGGCCAGGTTCTAGAATTGCTCCATGAGCCGAAAGTAATGGAGATGAATTTTGAATTAATTTAAATTCAAAATAAATTAAGATTCAGAGTTGTCTCCAGGTTTTTTGGAGCTGAGTGTCGGAATGAAGAGATAAGATCAAGCTGAAAGAGCCATTGGCTGAGACGTGGCCATCAAGTGATAGTGTGCCTAGAATTTAGGAGTGTGGTTAGTGGAACAGGGCATTACTCAGCCGATTAACTGTCAACTAGGATATTATTGTTGTTAGCCATAATTTTTACACACATCAATCAATACAAACAACTTATTTTCGCTCAATCGCACTTTATGTTTACCTTTATATTCTCGTTTTTAGTTTAGTTCATTTACTTAACCCTTTCTGGAGTGAGTTAAAGGACCCATAGCTGAGGAACAGAGTTCATACCTTAGCGTAATTGCTTGAAGAAAATGGAATCACTGTTGTGGAGTTAGTCGATTCAGTGGCTAAGTTACATTCCAGTCAACAAAATTTGAACGCCCAGTGGGACCAAAGGTGAACGAATAAACACATTCGAATCCCCTGGTCAGGATTACCATTGGCATATACACTTGCGACCTGGCAAGTGCTTAAGCAGCATGGAGCAACCTACGACAAAGAAGAACAATCCCAAGAAGATTGTTGAAGGGAATCCCTCTCAAGGAGTGCCTACTTCAACAGCTGAGCCAGTGCATGTAGTGGCAGACCCTGAGCCTACAGATCAACCATTGGTGATGTCCACTTCATTTATATGCCAACAACTTGATTTGGGAATCAATGATATCATATACCAAGTGTCACAACAGTTGGTTGATATTGTGAAGCCCATGGTGCATAATGAAGTGCAGCAGGCCAGAGTGATAGAGGCTAAAAGGGCTCACTTAGGCGAGAGCTCTATCAATTATGCTATTCCAACGCAAGTGGGGTACACTACTAAGGCAGGACCTGTCACTCAGCCGAATACAGCTCCGGTAGGACCAATCAAGTTCAGCCGAGCATGACCCTGGTAGGGATACAACAAGTTCAACCTACCTATGTGCAGGCAGGACCTACTCAGGTTCAACCGAGTATGGGACAGGTACCTTTTAATCCAATTAATTTCCAGCCTAGTACTTTTGCCACTTTGAACACTGGAGGTCAACAAGTGGTGAATGATACAACTAACTAGGCTAATCTTCATTTTGGACAGGTGCAGAAGGCTAGGAGGCCACCAGATGTAGTGGGGCAAATTGAAATGCCACAAGTAATGCCATATGTGCAGCCCTATTGCACTGTCATGCAGGGAACTAACCCACAGTACACTGGGGGTAACCCCTTGGCACAGGAGGAGGTGTGATGAGACCACCTGGGAGTTATGCTGGACAGCAGCCATAGAATAATCTTCCACTTGTATCGGCTAATCCCCCATTCTATCCACCTTATCCTGAAGTATCTGCAGGCACTCAAATGAGGTCAACTCCTCCAAGGGCACCTGATTTAGTGATGGAGCAGTCATGGGGATAGATCCCACCTCCACCATTCAACACAGATGTTCCACGGACTCAATACAGGGTGTCAGGTGAAGGAAGCATGGAGCAGCCATGGGCAGTTAACCCACCTCTAATGCCAAATTAGCCAGGTTATCCCATTCCTCCAGAGCAAGTAACCCAGGCACATCCCCCAACATGGAGACAACAGCCACATACAACCACTCCTAACTTAGGTGAAGTGAGACCAGGGGGTTCTCAGTTGCTGGACCCAGCTGTGATTGCAGATACCATCAAGAAGTATTTTGGTGTGCAGGTGAATCCTCTAGATAGGCCAATCTATAGGAAACCATACCCTGAATGGGTAGACAGATTGGTACCTCTACCTAGGGGATACAAGACTCCAGATTTTGCCAATTTCTCAGGAGAAGATGGCAAGTATATTATGGAGCACATAGGCAGATTTACTGCTTAGTATGGTGAAGGGAACCAGAATGAGTTCCACAAATTGCAGTTGTTCCCCTTGTCACTTACAGGGACAACATTTATATGGTACTCTTCTTTACCACCTAACTCTATACAAACATGGGCATATATGGACATATGCATCCATGATAGTGTCTACTAGCCTCAACCTGAAGTCACTGCGGCTAACCTCATGAACCTAAGACAACAGGTAAATGAGTCGGGTGCTGATTTCGTGGAACGATTCAGAAAGACAGCTAGAAAATGCTCAGTGCAGTTCCCTGAGGCAGAATATGCAGCCATGGCCATTAGCAGCATGCATCCTCAACTCAAAGAAAGGCTAGTTGGCCAAGCTCCACTAATTTGAATCAGCTAGTTTCCAGGGCTATACGCATTGAACAGTTCATCCAGGAGAAAGAAAAGAGGAGAGTCAGTCGAGGGAGAGGTCCTCAGTTGGTGTCCATTGTAGATGCTGAAGACTCTAATGATGATTCAGCCGATTCTATGGCAGACATCATGGCAGCTGAGATAGTGAAGGGTAAAGGCTATTCCAGCCCAGCCCTGAGGGCTGTCAAAGGAAAAGAGTCAAAGTCAGGGGAAGGCAAGGTGGAATATTCCTTTGATATTTTCAAGGCAGACCAAATCTTTGACTACTTGCTCAAAGATAAGCAGATTCGGCTGCTGGATGGGCACAAGATCCCACCAGTTGAAGAGCTAAAAGATAAGAAGTATTGTAAGTGGCATAATTCTTATAATCATGCAATTGTAAACTGTATGGTTTTCATGAAGGCCATTCAAAAGGGAATAAAGGAAGGAAGATACAAACATGCAGATAAAGGGATTGCTGAGATGACAGTGGATTCTGACCTATTCCCTGCCTTAGGGATAAACATGGTTTCATTTTCAAAGCCTGAAGATACAAGATCTAGCCACAGGCGAAGGATATCTGTTCAACAAGTTTGGATGCCAGAAAAGGGCTAGCTGAATCAAAAAATAGTGATCGGCTAAAACCTGAGGCTGCCAGGACTTTTGTTTTAGACAGATTGGGGAATCCTCAACCGATCATAGAGCACAGGTAAGGAAAGAGACCACCCAAGTCAGGGTGGCTCACTCAGGAATTAGTCAAACAGTATGTGAAACATGGCTAAACTTCAGCAGAAGGATCTGCAAAGGCCAAAGGGAATTCACCCATTATTGAAACTGGGGGGCAAGATCGACTAGCCATTAGAGATAATGGAAGGCCATCTTTACCTAAAGTTGATGAGGAGCCTATCCCTAAAGACAAAATAAGGGTTACTGAGTTTACCATGGAAGGAGGCATGTCTTCTCTGAAAATAACAGTGAGAAATGATGAAAGGCTAACGCCACAAAGAAAGTTGAAGCCTCCTGCTAATGTCATAGAGGGGCATTAGTTCTTGAACAAGTATGTCAAAGACAATAAGGCAATACCAGCTGTACTGACAAGAACCCAAAAAAGAAGAATGCAGAGAATGAGATCTGTCCAGAAAATGAAGCAAACTCTGCAAATGCTAGCTGATGTCAAGAATAGGGAAAAGAAAGAAATACCCTTAGAGACTATAAGCAACATGCTGGATAAAGCCTTTCCAAAACTGGAGGCTGGTAAAGATAAAAAAGATGAAGTGCCCCAGAGCATGAAGCTAATCGATGAACAGGATCCCCTTCCTGAGGCTGCAGGCTTAATTGCTTCAGTTGATGTGGATGATGAAGCAATCAACATAGAAGGATCAGTGATTCCAGAGATGGACTGGGAGGCAGATGACACCATGGAAGATTCCTTGTTTGATATCTTGTTCAATGAGGAAGCTGATGGCCTGTTAGCTGATATAGAGGTCATTAGTTTATTCCCTGAAGAGTTTTGGGCAGACAACCCCCAACTAGGAAGTTTGGAGGGTGATGTGTTTGCTAAAGAAACAGAATGGGTCACATTAGCTGAACCATCGGCTAATGAGGTTACCAAGATGGTCTTTGAAAAGCCTACTGAGGAGATGGTAAAACATCTGAAACCTCTATATATCAAGGCCTACATTAATGGAAACATCTTTGGAAGAGTGTTTGTGGATGGTGGAGCTGTTTTGAATGTGATGCCCATTGCAACCATGAGGAAATTTAGGAAAAGTCTAGAAGACTTGGTTCCCACCAATATGAAAATGTCCAACTTCATGGGGGAGCCATCCACAGCTCTTGGTGTCTTGATAGCTGAAGTGAATGTAGGTCCCAAAACCATCAAGTCAGCTTTCTTTGTAGTTGATGGCAAGCCCTCCTACAGCATAATTCTGGGTAGAGATTGGATCCACACCAGTCAATGTGTGTCCTCTACACTTCACCAAAAACTAATGTTTTGGGTTGGAGACAATGTGGAGACGGTCGAAGCTGATAAGAACCCCTTCTCAGCTGAGGTAAAGATGCTGGAGGCATTGTTCTATTCTCCACACCTAGGGCCTATTATTTTTCCAGAAGATTATGAAGAAGGGGCTTGGAAGGCATGCAATCTCACCAATGAAGGATTCAAGTTAAAGTCTCAGGCCGAATCACGGCCTAATACACAGGTGATTAATGAATAAAGAATCACAAGTACTTGAAGACCTGTTGGGTCGACTGGAGATTTTTAGGGCCGAGTCCAAGGTGATAGATGCCATGATGGAGGAAGATGACACTGAGAGTGAAGATGATGAAGAGAACTTGCTCTTCAGGAGAAAAGGTACGGCAGCTGAGCCTGACAAGGCACTTGCAACCGAGCCTATGGAATTGGATTCTCCTCTTCATAAAACTACACCTGCTTTTGAGGCAGAAGACCCTTTGATTGAGATTAACCTGAGCACACCAGAGGAACCCAGAACAGTCAAAATGAGTGGGTTACTTGAGGAAGACAAACGAGGCAAGCTAGTCGAATTGATCCAGCAATACATGGATTGTTTTGCTTGGAATTACTATGAAATGTCTGGTTTAGCTAGAGAGTTGGTAGAACACAAGTTGCCCATTAAGGAAGCGTACAAGCCTTTCAAGCAGGCCCCTCGCAGGTTTAATCCCCATTTAATGCCTCAGATCAAAGCTGAGATTGAGAGGCTATTGAAGGTAGGCTTCATCAGGACGGCAATATGTAGAATGGCTGTCCAATATAGTCTCTATGATCAAGAAAAATGGCCAAATAAGAGTATGTATTGACTACAGAAACTTGAATTTAGCAACACCAAAGGATGAATATGCCATGCCTGTGGCTGACATGTTAGTCGATGCGGCAGCCACTCATGGTATTCTCACCTTCATGGATGGATACTCAGGGTATAACCAGATCTTCTTAGCAAAAGAAGACACCCACAAGACAGCCTTCAGGTGCCCTGGAGCTTTGGGGATATATGAGTGGGCAGTCATGCCTTTTGGACTTAAAAATGTTGGGACTACTTATCAAAGGGCTATGAATACCATTTTCCATGACTTGATTAGTAAGACCATGGAAGTATACATTGATGATGTGGTTGTCAAGTCCAAAGACTTTGAATGCTATCTGACAGAATTAGAGCAGGATTTGAAGAGGATGCGGGCCCATAAGCTGAAAATGAATCCTGCCAAATGTGTCTTTGGAGTTGTAGCTGGCAATTTCTTAGGATTCCTGGTCCACCATCAAGGGATTAAAGTAGACAAAAATAAGGTGAAAGCCATCTTGGAAGCTAGACTTCCTAGGAACAAGAAAGAGCTTCAAAGTTTAATAGGCAAGATCAACTTCCTAAGAAGGTTTATAGCTAATTTGGCTGGAAAGATGAAGGTCTTTTCCCCTTTGTTAAGGCTAAAAGATACTGATGACATGACATGGGG
The DNA here is from genome assembly GCA_037113605.1 of Calophaca sinica. Taxonomy (NCBI): domain Eukaryota; kingdom Viridiplantae; phylum Streptophyta; class Magnoliopsida; order Fabales; family Fabaceae; genus Calophaca; species Calophaca sinica. Next base: position 126,531,040 of record CM073730.1, on the reverse strand, counting down.
AAAAGAGCAACAACAAGCATTTGAGCAGATCAAGTAGGTGTTGACCAATCCTCCTGTGTTAACACCCCCAATGTTAGGAAGACTGCTCAAACTATACATAGCTGTAGAAGAAGAGTCAATCGGCTGCTTGCTAGCGCAAGATGCTGATGATGGAACAGAAAGAGCTGTGTATTATCTTAGCCAAACACTGAATGATGCAGAAACCAGATATACCCCTATTGAGAAATTATGTTTATCATTGTTCTATACTTGTACAAAACTAGAATATTATTTGTTGCCTAAAGAAATATTGGTTTTGTGCAAAATAGATATTGTTAGGTATTTGCTTAATAGGCCTGTCTTACAAGGTCGACTGATGAAGTAGGCCATTAAATTAAATGCTTTTGCACTAAAATATGTTCCATTAAGAGCAATGAAGGGTAATGTGATAGCTGACTTCTTGGCTCAGCACCCTTGTGTTGAGGTTAATGACACCTTAGTCGGCCAAGTTGCATGTATCAACTTGAAACCTTGGGTTTTATTGTTTGATGGGTCAAGAACTCAAAAAGGGGTAGGGGCTGGTATAACCATTACAAGTCCAACAGGCAAGAGTTGGAAATTCATGTGTCAGCTAGATCTTGGTTGTTCTAATAATCAAGCAGAATATGAGGCATTGATTTTGGGACTTAAGATCCTGGTAACCATGAAAGCAAATTATGTTCAAGTTATGGGAGATTTATAGTTAGTCATCAAGCAGCTGACTGGGGAATATAAGTGCAATAATTCCAACTTGAAAGAATGATATGAAATGGCTAGTAGGTTATTGCGCCTGTTTGCTGATGCCATGGTGTATGACATTCCCAGGGAGGAAAATGAAGACGCTAATGACTTGGCTCAACAAGCCTCGGGGTACAAAGACATGATAGTCGAAGTGAAACATGAGGAGTACCCATTGGGGGAATGTGCGCCTATAGATACAATCGACTCTTGGAAGAAAGAGTTAATCGACTATCTAAAAGATCCTTCAAGTAGTACTGACTTCAAACTTAAGCAGAAAGCACTTAAGTACGTGTTGGTAGATGATGAACTCTATAGGAGGGCTATCTATGGAGTATTACTTAGGTGCATCAAAAAGGATGAATCCATGAAAGTTATGGGGGAAGTGCATGAAGGAATTTGTGGTTCTCATAGGGCTGGGCCCATTATGAAATGGCTAATATACAAGCATGGGTACTATTGGCCTACCATTACAGCTGATTATTATCTATATGCCAAAGGGTGTGAAGCCTGTCAGCTGCATGGTCCAATACAAAGGGTGCCAGCTAAGAATTTACATCCAGGAATAAAACCTTGGCCATTTAGGGGATGAGCAATGGACCTGATAGGTAAAATCTATCCACCTTCTTCCAAGAGGCATGCGTTTTTCATAGTTGTGACTAACTACTTCACCAAATGGGTAGAAGCACAACCGATGGTGAATGTGACTCAGGATGATGTGATTAGATTTATACAATGCCAAATTATTTATAGGTTTGGAATTCCTGAAACCATCACCACTGACCAAGACACTATGTTTACTGGAGAGAAAGTGGTGGCCTTTGCACAGCAATTTGGGATTAAGATGATTCATTCAACCCCTTATTATGCACAAGCTAATGGAAAAGTAGAGACTACTAATAAAATTCTTATTGATTTAATCAAGAAGAATATTGAAGATAAGCCCAGAAAATGACATGAAACGCTAAATGAAGTATTATGGGCTATAAGAAATTGCAAGTGCAATACAAATGGATTTACTCCTTATCGGCTAACATATGGACAAGATGAAGTGTTACCATTAGAGTTAAATGTGACTTCACTAAGAGTAGCAAAGCAAGGCCAGCTAAGCCTAGATGAGTACCAACAAGCCATGCTTATGGAATTAGATTCGGTCGATGAGGATCGACTCATGGCTCTGAACAGAATTGAACACAGTAAACAGAAGATGGCCAGAGCCTACAACAAGAGTGTGAAAGCAAAGTGGTTTGTTGAAGGAGAACTTGTTTGGAAAACCATATTACCTATTGGGATGATCCTAAGTTTGGGAAATGGTCACCAAACTGGGAAGGGTCATTTATTGCTAGTAAAGCTTATGATGGTGGTGTTTATCGGCTAGTTAACATACAAGGCGAAGAATTAAATAGAAGTATAAATGGAAAATACCTTAAAAGATACTACCCTACTATATGGAAAGGCATATTGGAGGAATAAAGAGAAATTGATTCAAAAAAGGTAATGTCTTGGTGACCACAGGCCGGCCACTTAGTTAAAGTACTTAGAAAGAAAATAAAAAAAGATTTCAAAAAAGAAGCTAGGCAGCTGCTGTACCAGGCGAACCACCTGCAGTTTCTTCAGTGTGCACTGAGCCTTATTCGGCTGCTGAAGGATCAAGAGTAGCAGAGGGGTCATCTGTAGCCAAAGGGACAACAACCTCAGGTGTAGGATCCACTGGGGTCTCCACCATAGGCACAACTGGATCAATGGATTCATCCTGCTGATTGGTTGAGGTATCAGCTACAGTAGACACTTTTTTCCTCTTAGATTCCTCTAGCTGATGCTTGAAGGAGTCCCATATCCTGTTGGCCACAGCCAAACTATCACCTCCAGTCCTCAAGTCCTTTTCCAAACAAGCCTTTTGGGCAAAGAGCACCGCTATCTCACTATCCAGAGAAGAAGATTGAGTGTACAAGGTGAGGCACTGGTCAGAAAAGGAACCTAGCTTCTGTGTTAGGGCAGTCGATTTGGGAGCCAACTCTCCCATTTCCTTCTTTATTTGGTCTAGCACAGCTGTCAAAACGGCTAGTCGATCATCTATGGCCTTGCGCTGAGCCAAGGCCTCCTGGCGTTCTGCCTCAAGGGTTTGATAAGAGGCTTGGAACTGAGACTTATTTTCCTTAAGTTCCCTCAGCCTTTTGAGATCATGAGAGGTTATGTCATGAATCTCCTTGGAGCGTCCATATTGGTGAGCCAAATCATTGAGTTGAAGGGCTATAGTGTTATACACTTCTTGGCTAGCTGTAGGGATGTCAGCTGAATTGGCCAGTTTGAACAGTGAAGTTCTTAGGGCTACAACCTGCTCTCTGCTGGTTGGTATTTCTCCCATTAATGATGAACTCACCCTCTCCAAATGATTAGAAATGGGAGAGGAAACCATTGAAAGGGGATCAGCCAATGTGAAGTACTTTGCCAATTCTTCTTCAGAAACTTTGACAAAAGGAGCTCTAGGTGGAGAGGATGCAGGAGGAGTATCATGAACAGTCTCTGCAGTAGGAGGTGGAACAGAAGAAGTCTTGGGTGCCTAAGTATGATAACAAATGGTTAGTCGACAAACAGATAAGTAATGGTGCATTAAGAAAAAGAGAAATCGACTATACCACTGGGGCAGCCTGTGAACTAGTGCCTTGAAAAGACTCTCGAATGTCAGGAGAAGCAAGCACTACACGTGGTCTCTGAAAGCATCAAGAATGGTTAGATTCAAGCTGATAAAGGAATTTTGAAAAACTTTGGAAAAGCATAAGGAGGAATTTACCTTTGTCTGCTTTCCCTTGTTAGTCGAATGAGCCTTCTCTTTGGGCCTAGTAGGAACTTGTGCTGGCTCTTCTATGGTAATGCCAGGAGCCCTCGTCCTCTTTTTTGAATGGGGAGTGGTTTGATCATCTTTAACAATGATGACCTTGGGTGCTGTTTTAGCTGCCAAGAGACAAGAGAAAATCAGAGACAAGTTTGAGGAAAAGCAAGATAAAATAGAGGAGTTAAGATCAAAATAACTTACTGGTTGGAACTACTAGAGTCTTGATTCTGGAAGATGTCCTCTTGTGAACCTGAGGCTTAGCCTTAGCAGGTGTGCTCTTAGGCTGAGCAGCTGGCCTAGGTTCCTCCCTTTCTGGTTCATCACTCTCAATGAGCACAAGTCTTGTAACATACTTCTCCAGCCGATTAGGAAACAGTTTGGTTATCACTGATGGCCACCAATTTGCGAAAGTGGAAGTTTCTCCAGAGGCAGGAGTGAAGGCAATCCATTAGAAGGTCTTGATTTTGGCCAAATTAGTCATGGCCACTTCCTCCACATCATTGGATGAAAAGCTCAGCCGACTAAGACTCCCAATCTTGGAATCATAGGGCAAAGGCACATACTGTAGAAGCCCAAACTGCCTAGCCACGTAGTTGAGGTAGTAGAACTCTGCAGAAGACTTGTTGTTTCTGGAAGTAGGCTTGAGACCACATAGCAAATCACAAGCTGTGAAAACTATGCTCCAATTCAGCTCCATCTCATCATGTTGTTCGACTGGCTTCATTGGTTGAAAAGATCCAAAAGGGCCCAATACCCTTCTCCAAGACAGAGCGCTAGTCAGTCGATATGCGACTGAGATTGAAGAGTTTCTCAGCCATATTGAAGGCATAAGTAGACTCACAAGGAGTGAGCCTAAGCTGAGTCCCCAAAATCCTCACATTCTGAGGAAGAGTGCGTGGATTAAAGCGAGCTTCAATGAACTCTGAAAAGTACAGCATGATCCAGAGTTGAAGGAACCAAAGATGTCCTTGAACATTCTTGATATCCTCTTCTCTTTGTAGCCGATCCAGGATGGTGAAGAGGCATTGGTAGAGGTAAGAGAGGAAGAGAGATCCCAGGATGGCTTCCTATCTAAGGTGACAAGAGCCACATAGATTCGCAACTCTTGTACCACCACAATGGAGCTTGAGCAGAGGAAGTACTTGTTGAACCAGTACAGAAGGAAGGCATTGTGTTTTGCCTCAGTGACTGTACCTTTTGTCTTGGCATTATGAGCAAGGAAATTGGAATAACCGGAGGTGTTCTTGGAGAAATTAAACCCCAATGCTGGAATAGGAAAGGAATGCAGAGTAGGAACCTCATACCTAATAAAAGGAAGTCCTACTATAGTCGCCACGTCCAACAGGGTTAGAGTAATCATACCCCAAGGAAAGGTGAAAGTGTTGGTGGGGACGGACCAGAAGCTGAGAAAGCCATAGAGTAGGTCCAAGTTGCGTGGGATGTCATGCCTAGACAGCATGATCATATCATAAAGGCCCCATTGCTTCCACTTATCAGATTTGGCCTTTTCCAATCTGTTAACCTAGTTGACATAGGGTTGAGTCGCACGAGGCCAGGATCAGAGATCAGTTGGCTTGGACTTGGTAGTAAACCAATTACAAGAGATTGGTAAGCCATAGAGTGATGGAGACATGTATTCTGTCAAGAAAACGACTTCCTCTTGTAACCCTGAAGTAGAAGGATTTAGGGATAGGAAATCCTAAATTTCAAAAAGAGGGGATTCAAAGGAAGGATCAGAAGCTGATGGGGGACTTAGAGAATGCTCAAGGCTAACAGAAGCAGATGATTGCTCATCATTATGCTCGTAGGAATGGTTTTGAGAGTCAGAAGCTGAAGACATGGTGATGGTGATCGCAGGTAAAAGTTTACAACGAAGAAGGTAAAGCTACAGGGCAACAATGCTTTCAAAAGGTAATTATGGTAGTTCAACTGAGGGATATTTAAAGGAGATCCTGATTACTGTTGATAGAGTTTGTTGAAGAATAATCGGATGAGATAGAGTTAGTCATTGCTCATTTAAAAGTTTGTTGCAAATGGATAACTTGGCATTAATGATTTGGACGGCGTTTGACAGTAATCATTACGTTGCATTAGCATATACTTAAAGTTTTACAGCTAAAGCAACATAGGGGGTCAATTGTTTACACCCAAAATATTCCTAAGTGTCAGCCGAATCCAACAGCAGTCGACTGAAGAGAGCTAGTCGAATGGAGGTCAGCCGATTCAAAGGTCAGCCGAATTTGTAGCTAACAAAGCCGAAAGCAGGAAACCAAGAGCTAGGCAAAGGTCTTGGGCTTATTGGGTTGATATGAAGATATTGGGCCTATTGGGCTAGTATGAAGTCATTATTTGGGCCAGGTTCTAGAATTGTTCCATGAGTCGAAAGTAATGGAGATGAATTTTGAATTAATTTAAATTCAAAATAAATTAAGATTCAGAGTTGTCTCCAAGTTTTTAGGAGCTGAGCGTGGGAATGAAGAGATAAGATCAAGTTGAAAGAGCCGTTGGCTGAGACATAGCCATGAAGTGATAGTGCACCTAGAATTTAGGAGCGTGGTTAGTGGAACAGGGCACTACTCAGCCGATTAACTGTCAACTAGGATATTATTGTTATTAGCCATCTGAACATGGCAAATAAGGGTAGTTCTTAGTTGTTACTATAAATACCCAAGTTGTACATAATTTTGACACACATCAATCAATACAAACAACTTATTTTCGCTCAATCGCACTTTATGTTTACCTTTACGTTCCCTTTTTAGTTTAGTTCACTTACTTAACCCTTTTTGGAGTGAGTTAAGGGACCCATAGCTGAGGAACAGAGTTTCTTTCTTAGCGTAATCGCTTAAAGAAAAGGGAATAATTGTTATGGAGTTAGTTGATTCAGTGGCTAAGTTACATTCCAGTCAACACCTATACATATGTGCGGTAACCTGATGTTGATCTACAATTTGTGGTAGATCTAACCCAATTAGCAGCATCAATGTAAGATTCCATGGTTTGCAAGTCATTTTTTAGAAGAAGGAAAAAAGATCTTATTAGGAGCACACTCTAAGTGCCTCAAAATTTGATATTTATTCTCAAGGTGGTCTTAAGGTGAAAGCATAAAATGACTTACTAAACTTACTACAAAAATGGCCGAGTATGTGATAAGTAAATCAATCTTCCTACTAACTTTTGATAGCAAAATGAAACCATTGTTTCACCTTTTTTTTAATCATTTTCAAGCTTTTGGAAATGATAAATTAGGGTACATGTAGGTCTACACCCACTCATTCTAGTGTTCTTATGGAGATTCATAATGCATTTTCCATGACAAACAAAATTCCCCTATATCGATCTTGCAACTCCTATTCCAAAATATTATATATCTTAAGAGCTTGAGATATTTAATTTGAAATTCTTCGAAAAAGGGTGGCCACTTGTTTATTTCTAGCAAGTCATCTCCTGTGAGCATTATATCATTCATATAATAATTAACACATTCATCTCCCCTTAAGATGAACCCATTCAATTGGAATCGAGTTGAGTGAACTCATTTAAGAGAACGGAGTTCTCTTAACGTCTAATTTTTTAATTCATTCGAAGGCCTTACTATTAGGATTAGAGTCTTTTCTGTTAACCCTTGGTTAACCTTTGGTTAATTCTGTTTAACCACTAACTAAGTTGTTATTTGTGCAGGCATGTTGCACAATTAGTTATAGCCTTGTATTCTTTCTGTTAGTTAGTTTGGGTTCAGTTACTGTTAGTTTTTTTCCTTTAGGTTAGTTAAATTAGTTGGCAGCTCTATATAAGCTTGCTTCCTCTTGTAAATCTCAATGAAAATCCAATTTTCTTTGATCACTTTCTTTGCTTTTAGCAACATTTCTGCTACGAGTTCTTTCATCTCTAACTTGTAATATGGTATCAGTAGGAAAATTCCCTTGCTCACTCTGATTCCTTTCGTTCGCCTCTTCTAATTCACGGCGTTCGTGTTCTCTTGTTCTTGCTTTCTTTTCGATCCTCTCCTAGTTCTTTCTCTCTTTCCACCATGGCTGCCGTTGATCAATATGAAAACCATTTCTTTCTTCATCCATCAGATAATCCCAACATCATCTTGGTTTCTCAACCTCTAACAGGAGACAATTATAGCTCCTGGCTAAAGGCGTTGAGGATGGCGCTTCTGGGTAAGAACAAATTTGGGTATGTTGATGGATCGATTGATGAACCTGCTGCCAATGATGCCAATTTCGCTGCCTATCAACGCAACAACAATATTGTTGCTTCTTGGCTTCTGAATTCAATCTCCAAAGACATGCAGTCAAGTGTGCTGCACTGTACCACTGCTGAAGCCATTTGGAATGATCTAAAAGAGCGATTTGATCAACAGAGTGGTCCTTTGATCTTCCAGCTGAAACGCGACCTTGCCACTTTGCAACAGGGAACCTTATCGGTTAGTCAATATTACACTAAGGTCAAAACTTTGTGGGAATCTTTGCTTGATCTTAAACCCCCACATACTTGTAATTGCAATGGCATAGAACCATGGGTTCACTTTGCCCAAACTGAATATGTCATGCATTTTTTGATGGGATTGAATGATTTTTTTCCTCTATTAGAGGCCAAATTCTTTCGATGGATCCCATCCCACCCATTACCAAAGTCTTTTCTTTAATCATCCAAGATGAAAAACAGAAAGAGGTTGGCACGAATCCAAGTCCCAATCAAGATAATTCTCATGCTTTTGCTGTTAAAAACCATTCTAATCCTAATAATAGAAGGGCTAGGAGAGATCGCCCTGTTTGCAGCCATTGTGGTTTTGTAGGACACACCCAAGACAAGTGTTGGAAACTCCATGGTTATCCACCCAATAACAAGAAAAAAGAACCATCCAATGCTGCCATTAATCAATGCTCAGCTGCTGAAGAGGATTCAAAGTTTCAACTAACTGCTTAACAATACAACAATCTTATGGCTCTTCTTCAGAATCCTTCCAATTCTGTTTCTGCACCACAAACTAAGCCTCAAAATGGTATGCTCTTCTCTTTTAACCCTATCAAAACTACTATATCAAAAGACTCATGGATCTTGGATTCGGGCGCCAGTGCCCATGTTTCTTATTCTCTCAAATTTTTTGCCTCTTATCAATACGTTTATAATACTTTTGTTACTTTGCCTAATAAAAACAAAATTTCCATTTCTGCTATAGGCACTGTTCAGTTAACACCTTCATTACTATTACATAATGTCTTGTTTATTCCCCAATTTTCTTTTAACCTCATCTCTGTAAGTTCCCTTCTAAAACATTATCATGCTTCCATTTCTTTAACTTACCCAGGACCTCAATCACTCCAAGAAGATTGGCAAGGTCATCTCATTGAAGGGTTATACATACTATCTTGTAACAATGACTATACCAGTCATTCTGCTGCTGTTTGCAATTCTATAGTTTTTTCCACACCTTTTGTTTCTCATTCTGTTAATTATTGTATCACTGCTGCCACTCGTAATAAAAATAACAATGCTTCTATTTGGCATGCAAGATTTGGTCACATCTCTGACAAGATTCTGAAAATTCTGAGTGATAATGTTCCTTTTCATATGCATACTGAATTTCCTGCATGTTCTTGTGATATATGCCCTCTAGCTAAGTTTAGAAGATTAGCTTTTCCTTCCAATAATTACATGTCTAATTTTCCTTTTGACTTAATACATGGTGACATTTGGGGACCTTATAAACAATCTACTTATAATGGAAATAGATTCTTTTTAACTATAGTGGATGATTGTTCTCATTTTACTTGGTTATATCTTCTTAAGCATAAATCTGAAGCTCCTTCCATTATTATTCAGTTTTTTGCTATGATTAACACCCAGTTTAATAAGAAAATTAAATGCCTTAGGTCTGACAATGCAAGAGAATTAATTTAAATGATTTTCTCAAAACTCAAGGTACTTTACATCAATCCTCTTGTGTTAAAAGGCCCCAACAAAATTCTGTTGTTGAAAGAAAGCATCAACATCTTCTAAATGTGGCTAGATCTCTATTTTTTCAATCTAAAGTGCCTATTTCTTTTTGGGGCCATTGTGTTGCCACTGCTGCTTTTTTGATTAACAGGACTCCCACCCCTCTCTTAAAGAATAAATCTCCTTATCATGTTTTATATAATTCTGTTCCTGACTATCAATTACTTAAGAGTTTTGGTTGTTTAGCTTATGCTGCTACCTTACCATCTTCAAGGAATAAATTTTCTAAAAGGGCTACTCCAGCTGTATTTCTTGGTTATCCTCAAGGTTATAAAGGTTATCTCTTATACTCGTTACCTACAAGAAATTTTTTTGTTTCTAGGGATGTTTTATTTCATGAAACTATATTTCCTTTTCATCACATTCCTGTTCCAGTTGACAGTAATCATATCATAAACTTATTTCCTAATGTTGTAATACCCAATCCTCTTCCTGATGTCTTACCCACTTCTGCCTCGGATCCTCCACCAAATGATCCTCCTCCTTTTGACCCTGATGATCAGGATCCTTGTGATCAGCAGCCTCAAGCTGCTGCAGAACCGATTCTAAGGCACTCTACTCGACCCTCTAACCCACCTTCTTACTTAAGGGATTAAGTTCTCAATTCCACACCCTCCACTTACCCTATCCAACATTTTCATACTCTAACCAATCTTGGCCCTACATACCATTCCTTTGTGACTCAAATTTCTTCCACCTATGAGCCCTCCTTTTTTCACCAAGCTGTCAAATACTCACATTGGCAGCAGGCTATGACCTCTGAGATTCGAGCCTTAGAGTCCAATAATACTTGGACACTTGTTCCTCTTCCTTCTCATAAGAAATGCATAGATTGTAGGTGGATTTATAAAGTCAAATTCAATCCTGATAGAATTGTTAGTAGGTATAAAGCCCGATTGGTTGCCAAGGGCTATACTCAGCAGGCAGGCATAGATTTTTCTGACACATTTTCTCCAGTTGCTAAGTTAACTTCTGTGAGAGTTTTACTTGTTGTTTCTACTGCTAAAAGCTGGACTTTATATCAACTTGATGTTGATAATGCCTTTTTAAATGGTGATCTCTTTGAGGAAGTCTATATGGAACTTCCCAAAGGCTATAAAACTTCTCAATCTAACCTTGTTTGTAAACTCAGCAAGTCTATGTATGGTTTAAAGTAGGCTTCGACACAATGGTTTTATAAGTTTTCTACAACTCTTATTTCCAATGGGTTTGTTCAATCAAAAAATGATTATTCCTTGTTCACTATTTGTTCGGGTAATTCCCTTGTTGTGATTTTGGTTTATGTAGATGACATTTTACTTGCTTGACCAAATCAACAAAACGTCTTGGAGGTTCAACACTTACTTCAGAAGCTCTTCAAACTAAAAATCATTGGTAACTTACAATATTTCTTAGGATTAGAGATAGCTCGGTCTAGCAAAGGTATTTCTCTTTCTCAAAGGAAATAAACATTTCAATTGCTAGAGGATACTAGTTTCCTAGGATGTAAACCTCTCAAATTACCCATGGATCCTAATTTAAAGCTTGCTAAAACTGATGGGGATCCTTTACCCGATCCCACTATATGTAGGAGATTAATTGGTAGGCTTATTTATCTCACTATTTCTAGACCGGATATTTCTTTTTCTGTTTGCAAGCTTAGCCAGTTTATGCAGGAACCTCGGACCTCCCATTTACATGCCATTCATCATCTCCTTCAATACCTGAAATATAATCCAGGCCAAGGCTTGTTCTTCCCTGATGCTAATTCCCTACATCTCACAGCAGTTACAGATGCTGACTAGGGAGCCTGCCTTGACACTAAGAGGTCCATTACAGGCTCGTGTTTTCCTTGGCAATGCTCTTCTATCTTGGAAGTCTAAAAAGCAACCAACTGTGTCAAAATTATCTGCTGAAGCTGAATATAAGGCCATATCTTATGCTTCCAGTGAAGTAGTATGGTTGTCTCAGTTACTACTTCATTTTGAAATTCATATTGACTCTTGCATGGTGTTTTGTGATAATCAATCAGCCATCCAATTGGCTTCCAATCCAGCTCATCATGAGAGATCCCGCCAACATCGACACTGACTACCATTTCATAAGAGAGTTGGTTCAAGCCAACAACTAACTATTTCAAGACTAATATATATTCTCCACCTTGAGGGGGTATTAGGATTAGAGTCTTTTCTGTTAACCCTTGGTTAATTATGTTTAACAACTAACTAACTTAGTTGTTATTTGTGCAGGCATGTTGCACAATTAGTTATAGCATTGTATTCTTTCTGTTAGTTAGTTTGGGTTCAGTTACTGTTAGTTTTTTTTCTTTAGGTTAGTTAGATTAGTTGGCAGCTCTATATAAGCTTGCTTCCTCTTGTAAATTTCAATTCAATTCATTCAATGAAAATCCAAGCTTGCTTCCTCTTGTAAATTTCAATTCAATTCATTCAATGAAAATCCAATTTTCTTTGATCACTTTCTCTGCTTTTAGCAACTTTTCTGCTATGAGTTCTTTCATTTCTAACCTGTAATACTTACTTGATATAAACCAAACTCCTTATTATTTGAATCAACAACTACTTATACATATATAATTATGTCTTAAGGGAAAGCACTAAGTTTTAAATTTAAAGAAGAAAATAATATAATTTAAACTGACAGAGGAAATTATAATTTATTGTATCCTTTATCACGTATATATCATATGCAATATATGTAACCTGCCTACATACTAGTATGTAAGTCTATATACACACATATCTATTATCTATCTATTATCTATTTAAAAAATTTAACTACACTAAAGACATGTGGTAAAAGCTCATTCATTCTTTTTCCCATAAAAAAACTATTTTCTCACCAAAAGTTTAACTACATTATAGGTTTCATTTTTCTTCATCACTCGTGCTGAGCACGAGTTTTCTCAGCTAGTTTGAATTTTAAACAGGAACGCACTAATTCAAGTTAATTTTCCATACAGGAGACCAATCATCGAGAAGAAAAATGAAATACCAAAATGTTTACCAAAAAAACTGAAAAACAAAATCTTCAAAATACTCCATCCGTTTTCGTTTATAAGCAAAAGTCACTTTTTACATTCAATGAAAAATGTATGTATCTGGTCTAAAATTTAGACCAGATATATATATTTTACAGTGAATATAAAAAGTGACTTTTGCTTATAAACAAAAACGGAGAGAATAGCTAAAGTTTTATCAATAAAATAATCTTATTAACTATTAAGGATATTTTTAATGCTGCTTTTAAAATGAATATACATCAATAATGCATCAATAATGCCCATTGCCCATAATTTAATGGACCACGATAATTTGTGGGCCCAATTTTTTTATATATATCATCAGTTTCTTTATGTGAATCATTTGAGCTTTTATATGTTCAAGCCAGCAAAGTATCTCTACAGGTTCGGTCTTTTGGACCGCTTATGAAATTAATCTCCGGTTCGGGATTCAGTATGGCTTAAGGCGATGCCCTCCCAACAAAAAAAAATTATGCTCAAGCCAGCACTCCATGTAGAATCTTTGAGATAATTATATTTATTATATTCATCCTTATAATTAACAAAATCGATGTATTATTATATAGTGGCGGAAAATACTTCAAAAAGATATGGTGCTAGAAAAGGCAACACAATTCCTCAAAAAAAAAAACAAAAAAAGCCAACATAAAAACAGTACAATACAGTGCCACTTAACCCGTGATGTTGTACGTATGTGTTTCACATTAAGTAACGGCCCAGATCGATGGTAATTAGTGGACATGGGCAGCAAACATGCTCGGAAAATTTGGAAAAATAATGATAAAATCATTTGACCAAATAATAAGTATATATCAAACATCAAATTATAGAAATTACAATTCCTTTTTTTTGACAGAAAGTATATTACAGTTCTCGATGTCTATACATAATCACATGCTATTTTTTTTTCTCTAGAGGTATTCGACCCCGCTTCGGTGTCCAGAAGAAGGGGCTCTGACTAATCCGGAGTTCGGCCGAGAGATAAGTAAAACTTGGCCCCAAGTTGTTCTATCGCCAGGGAGATAACCCGGGTACTAACCGAATCCTTCCCTTTAAATAGAGTGCGTTAACCACTCGCACCCAACCTTAGGGTTACATAATCACATGCTATGCTTATTATAATAATTAATTATAAAAGGTTGTTTTATTTGTTAATAACAATGAATTTAATAATTATATATTGATAGAATAAATAAATTTTATGTAAATGTTTAATTATATTTCATCATGTTATCATATCATAATATTACTTCTTAAAACTTTTTACATGGTTATAAGGTGATGAAATATATATGAATAAACATATTTGTAAAACTTGTTTACACTGTCGGTGTATAATTACTAAACTATAATAGTATTAGAGAACTTGCGTGTATAATTAACATACCGTTAGAGTATTAGTATTAAAGCTTGAAATGGGTTCACACATACACACAAAGATATATCCATGTATACGAACTTTGTATATATATATATATATATATATATATATATATATATAGGGACGTTCAAGTTACTTCAGGAGTAACTCTTGTCTGAGTTACTCCTGTTAATATCTCTCAATAGACATCAAATTTCATCAATTGGACCGTTACATTAAAAGTTCTTATTGTAGTAGATCAACTCCATAAAACTTCATAAAATTTTAAAAATATTTGATACTTCATCAAATCACTTCAATTCAATGTATACTATACGTTTTAATTTACAAGTAAAATGTTGACCATATGATTACATAGCTATTGATGTCCAATTTATTTAAAATTTGGTATACAAGATCATTAACATAATATGACGATATTAAACGGTTGGATTGATAAAATTCAATATCTACAAAGTGATATTAACCGGAGTAACTTGAACGCCCCTCTATATATATATATATATGTATGTATACACATGTACACGTGTGTGTATACATATATGTGTGTGTATATGTATATGTGTATATATATGTACATAGTGTATTTACGTTTATAGCTTTTTATAATATATAAATTTAATTATTGAAACATATGATATTGAGATGATGATCATATATTTTAAATTTCAAATAAATTAAATATTCAAATATATATATATATATATATTAGTTAATATTTGATTATATTTCAAAAATATATTATTTTGATAAAGTATCGATCAGATTTTACATTTTAAGAAATTTTATACACACTTTTATATACTTAATATGAAATTTCAATTCAATTGTTGAATTTGTTGATGAACCCATATTATATACATATAGTTTTTTTACTTCTTCAAATCCTTATACCCTTAACTCAAACCAGTTGAAATACCCAACTCCTATAATCATGTGACTTTATCATCTTGGTCATAAATTTCATATAATTTAGACATTTTTAGATAGTTATCTAATAATTATTAAAATAAAATAGTATGATAAAGTATCAATTAGTACCATATTGTTTTTATGCTTTAGTTATTTTAAGTTCAATTTAATCAGGGATATTAAAAAATTATGCAATACATGATATTTTATCCATCATTGAAGAGGTTAGAATATTTGCACCGGTTTTAAGGGTCCTTTATTATTATTATTATTTTGACAATAAAGGGTCCTTTATTTAGACTCATATATTCGTGCAAGACTTTGTTATGCATTATTATTAAATTAAGCTTAATTACGGCGGAACTTAAGCACTATGAAGTATCGAGTTCCCCCTCACCTTAAGATATTTTTTTTTTTTTGGGGAAGAAGAACATACAAGATTATCAAAATCGTGTCACTATCTGTTTTGGATGCCCCATCCTATCCTATCATATATATTCAAACCTATTCAAATTAGCAGCACATCATTTAAAATTGGTAGTTTAATTTAGATCGTGATAATAAAAAAAATTATGATTCGGTCAATCGTTTTGTTTGTATCTTTGTTTTCTTTGATTTGTGACTTTATATATATAATATTCAATTATTGATGAGGGGTCCAATTTTAATTGTTTTCTATGTATGCAAATCAAGGGGTCACTAAAAGTACGAGAGAATCCTACTTCAAGTAAGTTTACTACGTACTAGTCCTAAAAAAGAGCAAGCTTACTACTGCAGTATTATATATAAAAGTATTAGGGTAATTAATTTCTTTGTATATTGTGAATTTTTCTTAACGTTTTATAATATTTCAAATTAATGCAAAAAGCAAGGATAAATTTGTGGCCAGTTTTTTAATGGAACTTTTTTTTATAATAAAAACTTGTTTTTTTTCATTTGAACTAACATTAGCTGATTGCTTCCATCAATTGCTTATAAGGCATGAAATAAAATAACTAATATTACTGTACACACGGAGATTTCATGTTATATTTTTTTGCTGGTTTTCACATTTAGTTAATATTATTATATATTTTCTTTCATCAATTGACTTTAAGCATGTATGTGTACTATAATTATTTGTTAGAACTTGTCGACATGTATATGGGAGTGTTTTCTGATTGGACAATTGGGTGGGGGGAAAACTTTGAAACAAACTTTCAAAAGATTGAGGGCCCGTTTGTTACGGCTTAAAAAAAAAGTGATTATGTTTTAAAATAATCTAGAGATTATTTTTTATAGATTTTAAAAAAATCTGAAGCTAATTTGTGTTTGTTTAGGATTATAAAAATTATTTTTTCAACTCTTATGAATGAGAAGCTACTTTTTTCAGCTTTTCATTTTTAACCTAAAAATCATTTTTTTTTAAAAAATCATTTTCTAAAAAATCTGAAACAAACACAATTAAAATTAAAAAAAATAATTTTTAACATAAAAAAAGTAATTTTATTCTAAAAAAAGCTGTAACAAACGCCCCCTGAATCGAGACACATGGGATACCATTAGGCGGAGCTAGGGCTGGAAATGAGTCGAGCCGCTCGAACATAGTTCAAAACTCGACTCGATAATTAGCTCGTTGAACTTGACTCATGAACTAAATGAGCCGAATTTGAGCTTAAAATTGAGCTCGTTAAATAAATGAGCCGAACTTGAGCTATGCATAGTTCGACTCGTTTGGTTCATGAGCCAGCTCGATATATATATATATATATATATATATATATATATATATATATATATATATCACAAAAAGATTTCCAACAAAAAATATAAAGAAAAGATAGATCGGAGAATAAAACACACCATACAGAGTGTTGTGAAATTTTTCCTTGCAAACGTGGGAAATGATTGCTCATGTGTTAAAGAATCTCACCTGCCTGTATTAACTTGTTAAATAAATGAGCTGAACTCGATAAGACTCGACTCGATAATTAGCTCGTTGAACTTGGTTCATAAACCAAATGAGCCGAACTTGAGTTGAAAATTGAGCTCATTAAATAAATGAGCTGAGCTGAGCTGAATCATGTTCGACTCAGCTCGACTCATTTCCAGCCCTAGGCGGAGCCATGCAACCAGAGAACGAGAGTGTGCAACTGTAGTCCCCTCCTCCTCCAAAGCCATTGGATATGGGGTGGGGTGTTGTTGGGTGCCAAAATAAATTTTGGTTTTTAGACAGGTCGTATTTGACAAAGGGTTAAAGCATGTTAAGGTTGTGTTCGACACAGAGAGGCTAACAAACTACGAGTGGACTAAAGGGTTGTTTTGGTCGAATATCAAGCCAAGTAATGGAGATGGAGGAAAGAAACCAAGTCTTTGAGAATGTGATGAAAGTTAATAAGAATTGAGTGTCGTCAGAAGAATTTGAAGATTTGGTCAAAGACGTGAAGTAGGTAGGAAAATGGCCAAGTGTTGAACTTCATAAGCCATAGTTACAGTAAAAAAAAAATTGGCATATTTCGACTAGACGCACAACCCTGGTTTTTAGTTAAAATATGTGCTAATTCATTGACATGACCAAAGTGACTAAGTCTTAGATGACTTGGTGAACACTTCATAAAGCATTAAGCTATTGTCAAAATGATCAAACTTAATGTCATCAGAGTGCAAGAACATTGTCAAAGCCAACGAAGACTTGTTAAGATTGGCTCACTGTCTAAGTGTTAGCTGACGCAAGGTCGAATTTGCCTAAGTCAAGTTGTGTCAAATAAGCTTAGGACAGATGTAACTGCGAGACACGTAGGCTTAACTACCCAATACGTGTCAAGCAGATAAATATTTAGTTATTTTCTAGGTTTTCTATAAATACCTAGTCGAACGATGGGTTTAATACTTGATCATTTCCCTACATCTCACACATCGCAGATTTGCGGACTGACATCAAGTATACCTTCCATCTTTTCAATTTAATGCAATTCTACTTTTCTGTTTAATTTACTCTTCTGTAACTTTACATTCGTGTTCTTTAAATTCATGCATTTTTACACTCCAGTTCGTCTACTTTTTCAGCATTTAAATTCATGCTCTTTACATTCCTGCACTTGCTTTTAAACTTCATTTTACTCTTCTACTATTTACTTTCTGTCCAATTTTACATGTTTTCATTTACTTTCAGTCCTTCAAATCTCCTGAAAACATAAAAAAAATCACTTTCACGTTATTCTCATTTTCATTGTCAATTTCGAACTCCATCACATTTCCATTTTTGAATCTTTCATTCAAACCATTTTCCTTCACTTTTTGTGTTCCTGTGCAACTTGACAGAATCCTTGGCAGAATTGTTAAGTTGAGTTTCAATATTATAAATACAGTGATTTTGGCAAAATCCTTGGTCTTATTTGACTAAGTTGATTTCTTGACGAACCACTGATTTTTGACATAAAACCCATTATTAGACGAGATTACCGCGTAACTTGTAGAATTTACAATCGTTTGACAAATTTTTTGTTTCATTATGGATTTAATTGACACATGCCCGTCGAACCAAAAGTCCCAGTAAACAAATTAGCACACCTGGTGGAACAAGTTTTGAGTAACTCATTGATAATGGTTTTATGCGGTTGAGGAGTGGAAAGTCTTGTGTTACTTATCCTCCCAGAGAACCGAGAAGGCGAAATATGACAAGCTCTTAGGCAAGACTATCAGTTTCTTTACTATGAGAAACTGTTTAAAGGCAACATTTCGCCTTGTGGGAGGCTTTTATTGAAGTTGTATTTGTGTCTCATATTACTAAGGTTCCCGGGTTGTGCAATGTATATATGTGGTTGGATTCCCTCCTCTAACAAGCTAGCTTTTGGGAGTGAGACCCAAACCCATTTAACATGGTATCAGAGCCAAATTTTGTAAGCATGTTGTGGGAATTGGACCCAAGCCCACGCTGTGCGTGAAGGTGGGTATTGAAATTGTATTTGTGTCCCACATTGTCAAGGTTGCCGAGTTATGCAATGTATATATGTGATTGGACCCCCTCCTCCAACAAGCTAGCTTTTGGGAGTGAGACCCAAGGCCATTTAACAGCTTTGACACGGTGGATATGGGTAATGGCTTCTATATGATCAAAATTGACCTTGAGGAAGATAAAGGGAAAGTCATTTCTGGCAATCCATGGATGTTGTTTGACCATTACTTAGTTGTGAGACCATGGATGCCATATTTCATCAAATCTTAAATTAAGATTGATAAGACTTTGGTAAGGATTTGATTCCCAACTCTAGGAATGGTGTATTATAGTCTGGTAGTGGATATCAACAATATCATGAGGTCCATTGGTGATGTAGTGTTACTGATGCCCATCGAGAAGCTAATCAAGTGGCAGATGGTCTGGCCAAATTTGGTCTTAATCTAGAATGTTGTAGTAGGTTTTTTAATTGTATTCCTAATTTTTGTGTTGAATACCTTTAGGGCAGATTTTGCTAGGACGTGTTTCCCAAGAAGTTTTAGTTTGTTTTAGTTTCCTCCGGGGGCTTAGCCCCCTGTTGCTCACTAAAATAAAATTTATGGTCCATCCCTGTGTGGGACCTAAGGTGGAAGAGACGACTATTTGTGTGGGAGAAGGATTTGAGGGCGAATCTACTCAGTGTGTTTGGTGAGGTCTCCATCACGACATCCCTTGATAGGTGGTGTTGGGTGGGAGGAGATGGTGAGACTTTTTGGTTGAAAGATCTGCTTATATTCTTTTGCCTTTTAACTTGTACACGAATCTGGTATTTCTGATGGTGTCATCTCAATCTTAGTGGAAGAACTTTGCGCCCTCCAAGGTTAGTGTCTTTTCCTGACAACTGATATTGGATAAACTCCCAACTAGACTTAATTTACTATGGCGTAGAGTGATATCAGACGACTTTGGTTCTTTTTGTGTATTCTATATGACTACACCGAAATCTGTGGTTCACCCTTTTGCCTTGTGTGATTTCTCATTCCACATATGGTATAATATCTTTAGATAGTTAGGTATTGTTTTGGGGGTAATACCCTCAGACTTATGTTTGTTGTATTCTTTGTTTTGCTCATACCCGGCTCAGGTGGGAGATAAAAGGGGCACGCCCTTAAATTCCGGGCAATATCATTATAATTCATTTTTGCTCTTAATTGTTTTTTCAACAAAACACCAATCACTAGGGATAGACGATGCCGTTGCAGCACGTGGAAAGGGCCCACTCAGACTTTCCGGTTCCAAAGTATGCACGTACCCAAGACAGTGTATCGAAGAACAGCGTGAAAAGTAAGCAATGACTGCCATATATCAGCAAAATTCCTTGCCAACGGTACCGACTCAGATGTGGCATTTTGTTGGAAAGTCTTCGAACAAAATGCCAGTTTGATGCAGGTTGAGTTGCATATGGGATAACATTTGGTGCACATCCCCGTCAGTCTTCCGTAGTGGAGAAGAACAGCGTGAAGGTTAAGCATCAGTGCCAGTCAACACTCAACAATATATGTTCCTCGCCCGCGGTAGTAGTGTCCATTTAAACAAGGGCCAATGTTCACATCAAGTATGTTACTATCTACTTATCTTATATTTGACGTGGTGGTAAAATTAAAATGCGACGAGTTTGCAGAATAAAAAAAGATGAAATTAATCAAAATTTGAATAATAAAATTATATGAATACTAATACTATAAAATAATACTTTCTCTGTCCCATAAGTGTCACATTAGAAAGTTTCACACATATTAAGGAGAAATTATAAATAAATGAAAGAGTATAAAAAATTTACAAAATTATCATAATTAACCATTGGGTATTAACATTTGTCGTAAATACATAGTAGAGTATAATGATTTCAGAGTGATGTATTCATTATTAATTTGAAAGTAAAACTGAAAAAAAAACAATTAATATTACATTGAAAACCTAACATGATACTTATTTTAGGACTAATTTTTTTTTTTTACAAATGTAACACTTATAATGGGAAAGATGGAGTATATGTAAATATACGTGAATACTCTCTCCGTCCCAAATTATAAGAGCATTTTGACTTTTTTATTTCTCCCATTTTATAAGGACCATTTGAAGTTTGTATGTATCATTAATTATTTTTTTCCTACTACCCTTATTTAATTTTCCTTTGTTTTAATCAATAAGTTAAATGAAGTGTAATTTAATTTACCTTTCCAACGAATTTAATTAAGGGTAGTTTAGGTAAAACAATAAAAATTATAGACAAATTTATTGTTTTAACTATGTTAATTACATTTCTTAGTGAGAAAGATTTTACCAAAATACTCTTATAATTTGAGAACACTTGCTTCTTCTTGTCTTTTAAAAAACAATCCAATCCCCACCGCTTGAGCACATTCAATTCAAGCACACGCTCCGCAATAATGAAGATGATATATTATTATTATTATTATTATTATTATTATTATTATTATTATTTCAGTGACATTAATGACTATGTTACAATTATTTCTGAGGGGATTTAAACCATATTTCTTAAGGTTACAAGGTCAAGCTCCTACTATTGAGCTGACACCCCATGGACAAGCACGCTCTGCAATAATGTCAGTTATGAAGAGTATTATTTCCCATTAGCAATATACTCCCTCCGTCCCTTAATATAAGACCCTATTTGACTATTTTATGCCCCTTAAGAAAGTGTGTTTTGTTAGTTATTAGCATTAAATTTGTACAAAATGTGTGCTATTTTTCCCAAGTTACCATTCTCATATTCCAAGACTATTAAAAGAGAGAGAATTAATGCACCTTGGTAAAGGGGTAATTTTGTAAAAAAATAATTAATACATCTTGGTTTTTAAAAACGGTCTTATATTAAGAGACAAGAAAATTTTATCAAAAAAGTCTTATATTAAAAGACGGAAGAATTACTATTAAAAATATCATCAAGTATACTCGACAAAAAAGAAATTAATTCCCTCAACAAAAAAATAAAAATAAAAAAACTAATGAATGCCCCTAGCAAGGAATGCAGCGAGACCAAAAGCGATGTACTAACTACTAATATTATTATAATTTCAATATTAACAAAACTAAGTGCAGTTCTTTGTGTGTAGTTTTTACTGTTTTCTAATCACAATTTAATACATGGATTAACTATTCAATAGTAAAAATAAAATTATTTTGAATATAAACTTACATGAAAAATTTAACACGTGTCATGTGATAATCAGTGAACAATACAAAAAGTACTTATTGAACAACTACATCTAAGTTTTTTCGTACTGAGCTGTTATTTGAACACACAAATAGACACAACAATGGACACACATACTGTCCAGATCAGCAGACACGATCCGCACAAAGACGGACACCACTTTTTGTAACAAAAAATTTTCAATTTTTTTATCCTGTTAATCTGAGTTCATTTATCTGGTTAATGATTCACATTATCTGGTGAATGCCAACTCTGAAACTTAACACATTCCATTTTATTTATCTGGTTAACGCAGTTCACTTATCTGGTTAATGGTTCACATTATCTGGTGAATGTCAACCCCGAAACTTAACACATTCTATTTTATTTATCTGGTTAACGCAGTTCACTTATCTGGTTAATGGTTCACATTATCTAGTGAATGCCAAACTCACAATTCATTATTTATCTGGTTAACGAAGTTCATTTATCTGGTTAATGCAGTTCATTATCTGGTTAATGACAAATATTTTTTTAACCAGTTAAAAAAATCTAAAAAAATAAAAAAAATTGTGTCCATACTGTACGAACCATATATCCGTACAGTACGGACCGTATACGTATTGTGTCTGTGTCATTTTTTGTGTTCAAAAAACATTATTGTTTTTCGTATTTGTTAGACTAGAAAGGAGGCATTCAGATCACAAATCTTCCTTTAATTATGTCTTCTTTTTTCTATCTTTTCAGTAAAAATATATTTTATAAAAAATAAGACAACATATTACTCCCTCTAGTCCATATTATAAGAAACACAACCCTAATTCACATATACGAATGAAAAACTTTAAAATGAGCTAATATGTTTTTTTATATTTTAGACAAAAAAATAGACAATTTTATTCCTTATAATAGGGACTAGAGGGAGTATTTTCACCATTAAAGAGAAAAAATGGTTAAAGTACTATAGGAAGAAAAAAAGGAAACACAATGCCTTTGGACTCAATTATAAACAAAAAAAAAAATATCAAAGTTTGGTAGATTCAAATATCAGTAATTTTTAACTAACTTATTTATATTTAATATTATTGTTCTAAAAATACTCTTACTTAAGTTAATTCAAATTTTGTATGATATTATGAAAATTAAATACATTTAATTATTCCTATTTCTAATAAGTGTGAAATTATGTATTTTATTTATTTAATTGAAATTGAGTCGGGAGATGTTTTTGGTGGGGTGGGGGGGACTGTGGAGAGCGTGAGAGAGAGACAAACAGGCAAGCCAACAATAATTTCAGTTTAAGATCATTTTCTGTGGGCTTTCAAGGGCAAGAAAGAAAATCAAAACAAGAAGCCCCCAGTGACAACTAGTCCCGGTGCCAAACGGCTAGTCCCGGTGCCAAACGGCCAAACCTTCTACCCTCCATTATTGTTACCCCTCTTCTTTTCATTTCATTCTTTAATAATTCCATTACTACTAACCGAAAGCGATGCTTAAATTGCCAATACCCCACACCCTCTAACGTGTCCTTCCCAATTCCTCTCCTATCCTCTCATCGCCTTTCAATTCCGCGTGCTCTCTAGATGAAAGAAAATCAAAACCACAGGTGTCCCAATACTACCCAGCCAAACCGTCCCTCCCTTTTCTTTTGTCCCTCTCTTTACTTAAACCATCAATCTCCCACCACTCAACTGAAAAATTCCTTCAACATGAATCACCCTTCTCAAATTCCAATTTCACTAATCAATACTACTCACTAGCTTAATTTCTGCTACTATTTTTTTTTCAATGGAGGAAATGAAGGCGAACATCATCGTATTTGGAAAGTACGAGATGGGGAGGGTACTAGGAAAAGGAACATTCGCCAAGGTTTACTACGGCAAAGAGATTGCAACGGGAGAAGGCGTTGCAATTAAGGTGATCGACAAAGACAAAGTGAGAAAAGAAGGGATGATGGATCAAATCAAACGCGAGATTTCAGTGATGCGGTTAGTTCGACATCCAAACATCGTAAACATCAAAGAAGTCATGGCAACAAAGACCAAAATCCTCTTCGTTATGGAGTACATACGTGGCGGCGAACTATTCGCTAAAGTCGCAAAAGGAAAACTCAAAGAAGAACTCGCTCGTAAGTATTTCCAACAACTCATCAGCGCCGTTGATTTTTGCCACAGCAGAGGCGTTTCCCACCGTGATCTTAAGCCCGAGAATTTGTTACTTGATGAGAACGAGAACCTTAAAGTTTCCGACTTTGGACTCTCCGCGTTACCGGAACAACTTCGGCAAGACGGGCTTCTACACACCCAGTGTGGGACCCCTGCTTACGTGGCACCCGAAGTGTTGAGGAAAAAAGGTTACGATGGTTTTAAAGCTGATACTTGGTCTTGTGGTGTTATTCTTTATGCTTTGCTTGCAGGGTTTCTTCCGTTTCAACACGAGAATATCATTTCCATGTACAACAAGGTTTTCAAAGAAGAGTACCAATTTCCTCCTTGGTTTTCACTTGACTCAAAGAAATTAATATCCAAGATTCTAGTAGCTAATCCTGAAAGGAGAATCACTATTCCTTCAATCATGAATGTTCCTTGGTTCCAAAAAGGGCTATTTTGTAATTTGCAACAAGAATTTGAACCAGGGGTAAATTCGGAATTGGAAGAGGAGGTGCTGTCTACTAAGGTGGTTTCTTCGATTTCGACGCCGCCTAAGTTCTTCAACGCGTTTGAGTTTATTTCTTCGATGTCTTCGGGGTTTGATCTGTCGGGTTTGTTTGAGGAAAAGAAAAAGAGGGGATCGATGTTTACTTCAAAGTGTTCGGTTTCGGAGATTGTGTCGAAAATTGAAGGTGCGGCGAAAGGTTTGAGGTTTAAGGTTGCGAAGGTGAAGGAGTTTAAGTTGAGGTTACAAGGGTTGTCGGAGGGGAGAAAAGGGAGGTTGGCCGTTACGGCGGAGATATCGGAGGTGGCACCGGAACTTGCGGTGGTGGAGTTTTCTAAGTGCTCCGGTGATACTTTTGAATACGTCAAGTTTTGTGAAGAAGATGTTAGGCCTGCTCTCAAAGACATTGTTTGGACTTGGCAAGGGGAGTGACGCCACGTGTCATGGTAACATGGCACATTTTTACTGCGAAGGTTTTCTGAAATTTGGGTGATATTGCTACGAAAAAAGTTGTTTATACGCTAGAATTGGGTGCTTCTGTGTAAGTTCCAACAAATTTTCATTTTTTTGATTTTGATTTTGTCTTTTTTTTATCCGTAGCTAGTACTATTTTATGTAAAATAGGGTTTTGGTGCACTGTACATACTCCATCCGAGAAGCTCCTAATTGTAATTAAGTTAAATTTGACAAGAGTCGTGAATTAACTGTTGATGGTGTTCTGGTATTTACAGACTTTATGTTTGGCTTTGTATATTACAACTGGGTGTCAAATTTTAGATTTGAGTTTCACGACGAAGTTTCAAGAATTCGACAAGTGAAGATGTAAGGAGCCAGAATGCAAGGTCAAAATAAGCTAAGTTTAAAAGGCTGAAAAACTTGGCGGTTATTCGACGAAGTGAATGGAGCGTCGAAGATGTCAACATGGAAGCGGTCAAGTTAGACTTAAACTTTAGGCAATACATGTGCAGCTCGACAGGAAGTGTTATTGTTGAGATTAAGTAGTTTTTAGTAGAATTAACTACCGGCCTTGTATCCGTATACGTGTCAGGTTGGATGATAGGTAGTTTTTTTTACGTTTTTGTCTATAAATACTAGTTCTAACGATGGAAAAAAAGTTGGATACATGATCTAAATTCCTAACATTTCATCCGTCGAAGCAGATTAAAGAAAAACGATCACTGTATGTCTTTCGCCTCTTTTCTTTCAGCATTTACAATACAATTCAATTTCTTTTCAAATTATTGTCTTGTTATTTACTTTACTTATCTACAATTTATCTACTTTTATGCATTTCCTTTTATCTTTAGTGTATTTTTGAACCTTTTCGAACTTATGCTTGTGTTACATTTCTTGCATCGTTTCTTTTAAACTTTCGTGCATTATTTCTGTTAAAATTCTTGTTTTTACTACATTTCAATTCCAGTTTTCTATTTCATTTAAATTAACCGTTCTTTACGTTTCTTGTCATTTACATTTCATACTTTTACTTATGTTCTTTATTTTTCAGCAATCTACTTTTTTCTGCTATTTACATTTAAACTGTCATTTATATGTTTTCTTTTGAATTCATGTTCATTTAAAAGCTTTCTTTGATTTCCAGTTATTTAAATGATTTTCTTTACATTTCTACATTCATTTCATTTTTCATGTTTAAATTCATAAATGCATGTTTCATAATGTTGCATTATACTTTTTCTGTTTAATTTTGTGTTTGGTTACCTGTTAATCAAGTTATTGGCTCTCAACGGTCAATCTTGCTTGTTTCAAACTTAGTGTCATTTCAACAACAATTTACTTGTTAGTTGGAATTACTTCAATTAGAATTGGCAAAAGATATAACAATTAATAGCTTAAAAGCCAAGAATGTTAAAAACTGATAACGTGTCAAGTATTTGACCGTTACATAATAAAAAATGTTGTTTTCAAACGAGATTACCATGTAACTCGTCGATCACATAATCATTTGAAAATCTAATTATTTGTTTCTTTGACGAATCTGGTAGAATTACACTACAAACCAAATTTTCCAGTAAAAAAAATTGGCACACCCAGTGGGATGAGTTTAGAGTAACTCGTTTTAAGCAATGGTTTTATGCGTCTAAGAAGTGAACAAATTACTGCTTCTAACATGTCAAGACAACGAAATATGAGTGGCAGTGCAAGTAACAGCGCCACAATTCCAAGTGTTACGAATGCTAATGCGTCAACAAGCAACACCAACGCGTTGACCACTAGTACAAATGCTGAGGTAGTTAATATTCCAAGAACGAATAATGCTGCCATTGGCATAGGCATTGGGATGATAATGGCTAACGAGCAAAGTGAGTCGATTCCAGGCGCTATAGTATATGAGCCCTTAGTGGCCCAAAACGCTTCAGAAGTCCAAGCATCGCCTGGAAGCGCGAGGAATTCAAGTGTTAGGTCAACATCACATGTAACACAACCTCCATTTGGGATGCCTTATGGTTACATAATTCGACAGTGCCCGCTATTGGTTCAACTATGTTTAACCAGTATGCTAACCAACCATTTATGTTGTTTAGAAATTCCTGCAATACGCAGGGAATGATAGGTATGACCACTACTACTACCAATCGACAAGGGTCAGGACCAGGGGATATGACGAGGCAAATACCCCAAAATAATGGAGAATTGACACAAAACTCATTGGCGAGTATTCGACAACAAGTTGATGATAGTAATCATGAGATGGTGAACATGCTCACTCAGCAAATGGGTGCAGTGATTACACCGCTTCAGGAAACTACTAATCAAGCATGCAATGCAGTGGCTCTACAAATGCAAAGGCTAAATCAAGCATTAGGTTTTGCAGCACCAGTGAACGAAATTGTTCAACAAGGCCCAGGAGCCATACATCAGGGTCAAGGCATGGGGGGCATTCAACAAGACATGAATAACCCCATTGTGGTGCAGAATGAAGTAAATCAACCAAATCAAAACCTTGGTCAAAACATGAATAATTTGGCTTATGGCCAAGTGCAATTATTGCAAAGGAATCAAGATCAAGGACCTCCGGTGCATCAAGGTTTAGCCAACCTCAGGCACAATATAATGGGAAACCAGATAGAGCAAAATGTAAATTAAGCTGTCGAGCAAATGCTGAACAAACTTGTTTTTAATATTGATCAAGCCAATAGACCATATTTCATATCTGCGTTTTCTGAGTGGGTGCAACAAGCTGAAGTGACAAGAGGAATGAAGATCCCCAAGTTGTCCAAGTTTTCTGGTGACAGTGGAGAATCGGCTGTCGAGCATGTTTCTAGATACTCAATAGAAATGGGAGAGTTGGCCACTATGGAAGGTTTGAAAATGAGGTTCTTTCCAAGTTCTTTGACAAAGAACACATTTTCTTGGTTCTCGCGACATTAAGGGCTAACTCAGTCCATTCTTGAGCACAACTAGAAGGATTATTTCATGATCAATTCTTCAGGGGTGATTTGAGGGTTAACTTGGCCGATTTATTCAATGTCAAGCGTATATAAAATGAGTCTATAGATGATTACATCTCTAGGTTCAAACAAATGAAGAGTAGATGTTTTACACCTGTTTCTGAAGCGGAGATCGTTAAGATGGCCGCTAGTGGGTTGGATTACCACATTAGAAAGAAATTGGTAAACCAACACATAGTTGTTCTTGCTTAGTTAGGGGAGAAGATTCGACAAATTGACCAACTCAGGTCTGAGAAAAACAAAAAAAATAACAAAAAATTTATTAGGCGTGAGAAGATCAATTGTGTCGAACAAGATCAAACAGACAGTGAGGATGAAGTTATGGCTGAACAAGAAATAAACCTTGCTGAATTCAAAGAAGGACCACCTTATGCTTGTCAAGCACTAGTACCTCCTAAGAGAAAGGAAAAGATGAGCTATGTGAATAAGAAAACATATACATTTGATATAACTAAAGCTGATAAAATATTTGATATTTTGTTAAAAGATAAGCAGCTTAAGTTGTCAGATGATCATAAAGTGAAAGGGCCTGAGGATTCCAATGGTCAAAATTATTGTAAATACCATGGGGCTTTAAGCCATCCTACTAATGAATGTTTTTGTTTCAGGGATTTAATTCAAAAAGCACTCAAAGAAGGTAGGCTCAAGTTTTCTGACAAGCAAAAGCCTAGCATGAAGGTGGATACTGATCCATTTGGCCAAGTCATAGCAAATGTCGAAGGCCAAAATACAAGAAGTTGCAACATGGTGAATATCAGCGCCAAGCAGGAGTATGTGGTGAATATGGAAAACCCTTTCAACATTTACCCAAGGCCTCATGAGACTGTCGAAGATTTTCTGAGGAGAAAGAAGAGGGCAGTTAAAACTGTGCCCACATTGTGATAAATATTTCGACGAGAAAGCTGCTTAGAAAGCAAAGAAAAATGACAAGACAAGAGTTCACTAGCATGTGCAGACTTGTTATGTGAATAGGAGTATGAAACCTGTTCCAGTGAACCAAGTGCAAAGTTCTATCGGTGATAGACCCAATTGAGCAGTTGGTGGATGGTTGGTTAAGTCCTTGAGGGAATCAATAGGAAGCAACCATGAAGCATTTCCTGCTAGAATGGCAAACAGAACCAGGAAACCTGATGCTAATGTGATGGTGAACAAATGGGTTGAGAATTCTGCTAAAGCCCGCTGCCCTGAATTGAGAAATAGGGTAAGGGCAAGAAAGAGTAATCCTCGACAAATGCCATTTTGGGATAAAGATTACTAATATGGAAGGTGCCTTATCCTAGAGGTGACCAGGTGAAGAAAACACTATTGTCGAAAAGCCAAAAGCGTCGTCGACAGAGGATAAGGCAAGATCAAAAACAGAAAATGAAAGCTGCTACGTTGGCAAAATCTCAACATGAAAACTGTTTCATGGTTGGGATATAGAAGGTACTGCTGCTTAAGGAACCTGGTCCAAAGCTGAAAAGTGTGGTAGTTGATGTCAAATGGAGTAACTACGGGAGCGGTCGACTTCCAAAGCACAAGGACAAGCACCTCAAGCAAGTTTCAAGAAAAATAGTGAGGCTACCAAGGCTCCACCTATTGGAGAAGAGAGAAAGCCTTGGCCAATGGGTTTGATTGAAGCTGCAAAATTGGCCTTAGAACGAGTCAAATTTGGTGTTCGAGCAGCTCTAGTTAAGGACATTGACAGTGAAGTGTCAATGGAGGAATTGAGAATCATAGTTAATGATTCTGATTTGCTAGATGAACAAATGGAGCCAGTGGAACAAAACGTTGTCAAAACGGATTTGTCCATGGAAGAGGTCATTGAAGCATTGAACGATCCAGATGACCCAATTGGTTTTGATGATAAAGAAGAGTTTGACCCTGATACTAATTTGGACAAAGACTTGTATGAATTGGTGATGGCAATGGCAACAACTCTATCAGATTTGGGGTCTGAAGATTGCCTCCTTGACAAGGAAGACATGAGTTGGGAAGTCATCTGGAAAACGAAGAAACAACTACTGAAAAAGAGTTTACTAAACTCAATGTAAACTTGGTTTCAGTGTTGCCAGCGGAATATGAAGCTCATTATGAGTTAGTTGTTGAAGTTCCTAATGAAGAGGAATTTGAAGATTTTCCCATTGGTTGGCAGTTTGTCGAGCAAGACATGGTGACTATTTTTGACAATTTTGCTCGATTGGATAAGCCAACTCATGAAGAAAAAAATCATCTTCGACCATTTCACATTAAGGCAATGATTGAAGGCAAGCCTGTTAACATGGTGTTGGTCGATGGAGGAGCATCTGTGAATTTGATTCCAAGAGCTATGTTCAAAAAGTTGGGGAAAGATGAAACAGATTTGCTGCCAACCAATATAGTAGTTACTGATTTTAGAGGAATATCTGCACCAATAGATGGTGTAGTGATTTTGGATGTACAAGAGGGATCAGTGGAAATGTCTACTTTTTTGTAGTCATTCCTTCAAGGTCTAGCTACAATGTCCTGTTGGGTAGAGATTGGATCCATGCTGTTGGAACAGTTCCTTCAACAGTGCACCAGAAACTGATCCTTTGGAATACTCATGATGAAATTGAGATCATTGAAGCAAATGATAGCCCATGCTATTTGTAGCAAATGCATGTGGATTTCAAGGTGTATGACCAATAAGTGAAACCCATACCTGTGCAAGATGGTGTTATTGACAAAGAGGCTCTAAATGTTTTCTTGATGGAGCAGTTTGGTATCAAGTTGCTGGATGTGGCCGATGAAAATCAGCCAATCGACAATGATGAGTCTTGAACATCATCAAACACAATTATCGGCCTATGAGGCCGACCAACAGCCAAACTCAGAAGAAGGTGTATTGGCTGATTGTATATTCGACGATGGCTTTTTAGGATTTGAAAAGGGGCTTGAGGATAAAAGTGGGTTTGAGTTGGAAGACCCTTTGGAGGAAATAGATCTGCGAGAAACTGATAGAAAGAGGCCAATATATGTTAGTACTTTACTGTCTTATCAGTTCAAAAGGCAGATCGTGGAGCTAGTTTCTAAGTATAAGGATTGCTTTGCTTGGGATTACCATGAGATACCAGGTTTGAGTAGAGATCTTGTGGAATATAGGTTGCCTCTAAAACCTGATTGCAAGCCTGTTAAACAAGCTAATACAAGATTTGCTCCTGAAGTTGTGTTAAAAATCAAGGAGGAGGTTGAGCACTTGTTGAAGGCTAAATTTATTCGTACAACTAGGTGTGTTAAATGGTTGTTGAATGTTGTGCCTGTCATAAAGAAGAATGGCAAGATGAGGGTATGTGTCGATTTTAAGAATCTTAATGCTGCTACTCCTAAAGATGAATACCCTATGCCCATAGTAGATATGCTAGTTGATGCAGCATCTGGTCATGAGCTTCTAAGTTTTATGGACGGACATGCTGGTTATAACCAAATCTTCATAGCTGAAGAAGATGTGCCTAAAACTGTTTTTAGGTGTCCAGGTTCAATTGGAACTTATGAATGGATAGTTATGCCTTTAGGTTTGAAGAATGTCAGTGCAACTTATCAAAGGGCAATGAAAACTATTTTTCATGAAATGATAGGCAAGTTCTGAAGTGAATTGATGTACAGAGAATTGGGGGTTGAACTGTGACTTGTTAAAATTTAACTTCCTGAAATTAATTAACTTTCTCTCAAGAGACTTCTTGGAGTGTAGAAGGTTAATAAAACAGTTATGAATGAACGTTCTAATGTATGAACAAATGATAGAGTAGACGTTTATGAAAGTAGAATGATGGTTGAAAATAAGTTTTAGATATCAAAGTTTGATAAGAATTCTTAATGAGAAAGTTGTGCTTAAGTAAACTTGTTAAGAGTAAAGTTTTAATGAAATAAACTTTCTGTAATGAGCAGTGCAGAAACTTAAGAGAGATAAGAGATAGAAAGTTACACACAAGAGTTATAGTGGTTCACCCAACTTAGGCTACTTCCACTCCTCACCTTCAGTGAGTATTTCCACTATTTTCCCAAATAGTTACACTGTTTTTCAAGTCCCTCCAAGACCCAAAAGCTTTACAAGATAGTTGAAATGAATGATATATTGTTTTTATGAACTGATAAGAAAGTACTTAAGCAACTAAAATATTATGGCCAACAAACAAAAGGATCAAAAGATCATTTGTCCAAACATTCTAATCACAGACATTGCTAAGTACACAAGAACAGAAATGAAAGAAATTAAAAACTTAATACTGTTACTACTCCCCCTTTTGTCATTATCAAAAGGAAAGGGGAAATCAGAGAGTGCAACTACTTTGAAGGCTCAGGCAGATCTAGAAAGATCTGAGTTTGTCGACTCCCCTTGAGTTGTGGCCACAGGGACTCTCCTCTTGAGAGAGTTTCTTAACTCCCTCAAGTAGCTCTTCTGAAGATAAGACTAGAGTAGTGGTTTGAAGAGGTGGTTGCAGAACGTTACCATTAGAAGGCAACCGTTGGAAGAGAGAGAGTTTTGAACGATTTTAAAACAACTAACCGTTAGAGACGAGATTAACTCTCCTGCCAGAATAAAAGAGTCGTTAAGGCTAGGATTTTTGAATTTTTAAACGTTATAAAAATAACAAATATTAAAATAAAAGACAATGATTAGCAAATCTAACCAGATGTAACACTTTAGAGAGTTAATAACCTAAAGTTTATGGAAAGTTTATAATTGAAAGTTTATAGAAAGTTTGAAAAATTCAGTGAACTTTCTAAAGTCAGGGTGATTCTATAATATGCAACTTGCTTTTGATAAACCTGAAACTTTCATCAACAAGTGGTTTTGTAAAAATATCAGCCAATTGATTTTTGGTGTCCACAAAAATCATTTTAACTTCCTTTTTCTGAACATGATCCCTAACAAAATGATGTTTGATATCAATATACTTAGTTCTAGAGTGTTGAATGGGATTTTTGGCAAAATTGATGGTATTAGTATTATCATAATAAATACAGGGGTACCTTATAGAGTAATCTTCAAGTTGGTTTCTGAGGTATCCCAAATGATTTGTTCTTGAGGATGGTGTACTACCATCTTCCAGCTTAAGTTTTTAGAGTTATGTGATTGCTTTAAGGAAGTTCTAGGGTCAGGATCTGACTCGTCTTGATCTTCCTTATTAATGAACTTTCTGGAACTAACTTGCTGATCTTCAATCTCATCATCATTCTTTCTATAGTACCCATGCCTATTATCTAGGCTTTGTCATTATTACCAAAGGTGACAAAGCCTCCCTATACTATCTCCAAAGAGAGAAACGTATCCTTCTCGCCAGTCATGTGCCTTGAACATCCACTCTCTAGCAGCCACAACCTTTTCTTGAATGTTAAGAGGCACTCCTGCATTTGAAATTAGAAGAGACTTGGGTACCCATAGATTTCTGGGTCCTTGGGGGTTAGCGAACTTTCTATAGTTAGCCCTTTCTCTTTTGAAACAGTTTGAGATATGATGGCCAAATTTTTTGCAATAGGAACATTTTACACTTTGCCTATTGCCATGATAAGAATATCTATAAGCATGATTGTGATGTCTATGATTTTGTCTTTCTTTGTGCTTAGGACCATTTTGACGTAAGAACTCTCTGTAAGATGTTTCGGGTTTTTCAAAGGCCTTTTGAATTTGTACAAAGCTAGCTAGATCAGTTGTCATCACTATGATCTTTTCTTTTAATGACTCATTTTCCTTTTCAAGGTCTGACATGAGAAGGTTTGGCTTTCCAGCTACTTTGTCATTCAACAACTTATGTTGTTCAGAAAGTTTAAAGTGTGAGTTTTGCAAAGTTTTGACTGAGGCTACAAGATATTCATTTTGCTTCCTCAGCTCCTCATTTTCACTTTTAGCCTCATATAACTGACTTTTGAACCACATACATTTTTGAGACAAAGTATTTGAGTCATTCAAAAGGTTATCAAACATACTTTCCCATTTTAGACATGAACTACATTTAGAAGGTTCAGTGTCACTTACTTCCTCTTGATCAGAATTTGCCATAATACATAGGATGACTGATTCTTCTTCAGGTTCTGAGGATGACTCATCTGAATCGTCCCATGTAGCCATTATTGCCCTTTTCTTCTGAGGTTGCTTCTTGAAGTTTCTCTTGTTCAGAGTGGGGCAATGTTGTTTTATATGTCCAGGCTTGTTACACTCAAAGCAAACAATGGTTGACTTGCTACTTTCTCCTTCAGGAGAGTTTCTTTTTTATGGTGGAAACCTTCTATTTTCTCTTCTTCTGTTAATCATTCTTTGAATTTTTCTTGATATGAGATCGAGTTCATCTTCCATATCAGAAAGTTCTTCTTTTGTGTCTTGAGGTTCATCCTCAGATTCTTGTGAAGCTTTTAGTGCTACCTCTTTGGATTTTTGAGATGGATTTCTCGTTGCCTTTTGGGAGGTTTTAAGTGCTATACTTTTTGACTTCTTTGGATGAAGTTCCTCCATTATTTCTTGCTCATGAACTTTCGGTGAGCCTAATAGTTCTTCAATATTCAGGGTAGTAAGTTCCTTTGCTTCCTGAATGACTGTTACATTAGGCCTCCAAACTTTTGGTAAGCTCCTAAGCAACTTTCTTACCTTGTCTTGATTTGCATAAGTCTTTCCCAGAGACTTCATTCCATTCTCAATTATGGTAAACCTGCTAAACATTTCATCTATGGACTCATCTTCATTCATTTTGAACATTTCATACTGTTGGACTAGTATGTTTATCTTAGCCTCCTTTACTTGGTTAGTCCCCTCCTCATGTGCAGTTTGTAGCGTGTCCTATATTTCCTTTGCAGTTTCCTTGCCCACAATCTTGTCATATTCAGACTTGCTAAGTGCACATGTTAGAAAGTATTTAGCTTTAGAGGTTAGAAGTACCATTCGTTTGTCTTCAGTTGACCATTGTGCCTTAGGCTTTAATGTAGTTGATCCATCATCATATGTTGTTGTAGGCACATATGGTCCATCGTCAACAATGTCCCATATATATGTCTCTTGTGACTCTAGGAACATCTTCATTTGATCTTTCCAATTGTAGTAATGTTCTCCATTGAAGCTAGGAGGCCTGATCGATGAAGCTCCTTCAGGAAGGAACGCAACAGAGTTTGTATGACTCATCACTTCTTTCAGGACCTTTTCTCCTACATTGTAAAGTGTGCTCAACCCTTAGAGGTAGAGCTCTGATGCCAACTGAAGTGAATTGACGTCACAGAGAAGGGGGGTTGAACTGTGACTTGTTAAAATTTAACTTCCTGGAATTAATTAACTTTCTCTCAAGAGACTTCTTGGAGTGTAGAAGGTTAATAAAACAGTTATGAATGAACGTTCTAATGTATGAACAAATGATAGAGTGAACGTTTATGAAAGTAGAATGATGGTTGAAAATAAGTTTCAGATATCAAAGTTTGATAAGAATTCTTAATGAGAAAGTTGTGCTTAAGTAAACTTGTTAAGAGTAAAGTTTTAATGAAATAAACTTTCTGTAATGAGCAGTGCAGAAACTTAAGAGAGATAAGAGATACAAAGTTACACACAAGAGTTATAGTGGTTCACCCAACTTAGGCTACTTCCACTCCTCACCTTTAGTGAGTATTTCCACTATTTTCCCAAATAGTTACACTGCTTTTCAAGTCCTTCCAAGACCCAAAAGCTTTACAAGATAGTTTCTTCAACAGCCCTATCAACTGTTACATGATAGTTTCTTCTATAGCCCTATCAACTATCTCACGATAGTTTCTTCTACAGCCCTATCAACTGTCTCACTTTAGAAACTTATACAAGTTTAGAAAGTTAACTTGTTAAACCTTCTAACCAACACTCACTACCTTGGTAGTTTGGAAGAAGCAATAAACAAGGTTACAAATATAATAGAATGTTTGTAGGATAAGAATAGCTTTTTAATACAAGGTAAATCTCAAGATAAAAGTAAGCTAAAACACTCAACAATAATGGAGGTTGTATGCGCAAGACTGAGTGAGATGAGAGAATGTTTGAAGACTGGCTTTGATATGCTTTCAGAATGTTCTATTGAGCTCTCATACTCTGAAATGTATGTTTTGAAGAATATTTAGACTTTTCCTTCATTTATGACCGTTGGAAAGTTTGTTGACCGTTGGGGAGTTTCTCTCTCTTCTGCAGACAGTTTTGCTTTTGTGTTAG
Source organism: Calophaca sinica (assembly GCA_037113605.1). NCBI lineage: Eukaryota > Viridiplantae > Streptophyta > Magnoliopsida > Fabales > Fabaceae > Calophaca > Calophaca sinica. The sequence continues at coordinate 126,494,726 of CM073730.1, read as the reverse complement.
GAGCGCAGATTCCAACGTTCCAGTCTGCAATGGGCAGATCCAACTTTCTAATCTTCAAACTTTCTATTCTGACTTGAGGATGTTCATGGAATAGTCTTCTTCCTCGTACTGACAGATCCAACTTTCTAATCTTCGAACTTTCTATTTTGTCTTCATGATGTTCTTTGAATAATCTTTGTCCTCGTACTAGATTTGTGTGTTTCAGTGCAATTTATTTTAGAACTGTAAGTTCATATTCCAGTATGATAAACTTTCTTTTCCTAAGATCTTACAATAGAAAATATCTTCAACTTTCTATTGTGCTTGGTGAACTTTCTGAAGTCAAGCAGACGTGTATTTTCTTAGGCAGAAGACTTTCTTTTGAACTTCCTTTTACTTGAAGTCTCTAAAACCTGTCTTATGCAATATAACTCAAGTAGAGACATTAGAAACCAAAGTGATCAGAAAACATAATTTAAGATCCAAAGGTAACATAAACTAAGACCCAAAGGTTTGATCATCACTCAAAACTTAAGATAGAGATTTTGCCTCAACAAGTTCATGAAAGTTTATATCGACGATGTTATTGTCAAGTCAAAAAGTCAAAAGGAGCACTTGAATCATTTTAGACGAGCTTTTCAAGAGATGAGAAAGCACAGTTTGAAGATGAATCCTGAGAAGTGTGGTTTTGGGGTTTCTGCTGCTAAGTTCTTGGGCTTTTTGGTGCATAAAAGGAGCATTGAAGTAGACAAGAATAAAGCTAAAGCCGTGTTGAAAGCTAAACCACCAACCAACAAGAAGGAACTCCAATCTTTTTCGGGGAAAGTTAATTTTCTCAGAAGGTTTATATCAAACTTTCAGGAAGAACAAGAGTTTTTGCTCCTTTGGTTAAACTCAGGGCAGATGAAGCTTTTGTATGGACTCGACAACACCAGGAGGCTTTCAACCAAATCAAGCAATATTTGACAAGCCCACCGGTCATGATGCCTGCAGAGCCACATAGACCAGTGAAGTTGTACATTTCTGCATCAGAAGAAACCAGAGGTTGTCTACTGGCTCAAGAGGATGAGAACAATTTTGAAAGAGCTGTTTATTGCCTGTTGCGGCTCAGGCAAGTGCACCTGATCGTAACTCATAATAAAAGTGGAGTATAATTAGGACTCCGAATGTCGAACCCACAGAGAATGAGCGAGTACCAGTGAATTAGTATGATTCTATTCTATTAGGCAAGCAAAGATTGTAATTAAGCAAGTAGTGAAAGTAATCGAAATAAAAGCAATAAAAGATTGAATACAAGAACAGATTAACTATGTTATGGAAAGCCTAGGGGGAACCGGGTTCACCAAAACTCTACCCTTGAGTTCACTATTCAATTAATGTGAGTTGTCTATAATGAAAGAGCACTAACCACCCACTCTAATTTACTAGAGGCTTCATAGCATACAATAGCCTTCCTCCCAACTAATTACTCCGTTTGGTCCAAGAAGATAACTAAGAGAAAGAGCATGAAGTGCAGGTGGGTTTGTTAATCTAATAACTGATTAGAAATAAGCTCTAACCTATCCGACATATAAAGCGAGTTCTTTTATCCTATGATTCCGTTAACTAATCATGATCCTGTTACCACAATTAAGCCAACTAGATAAAGGTTGATCAGACCTTATTGGATTAAGCATAATAGGAATAAAATACTTAAACATTCAATAGAAACTCAAATAATTAAATAACAAAACATCAAGAGTATTGTAAAGGATCCCCCATCACCCCTAGTGATGGGTTTAGCTACTCATTACTAATGATAATAACATAAACTTAGACATGAAATCAGAATAATCCATAACAAGAGAATAAATCTAAATCGGGACACCCTTTCGGTATGACGACGGTCCTTAAGAACATTCTTCGCATCCTCACAAGCTCCGGTAGCAATTCAAGACGGCACCAAGCTTCAAAGAGACAAGAATTCGATGGAATAAGCAAGGGATGAATATAAGATATCAATTGGGGGCTTTTGACTCAAAAAATCGTCAAAAGGTCTTTGTAACATGTTAAGAGCCCCTATTTGTAGACTAGGCTGCGAATTTAGTCGTCGTGCTTCAAATCTGCACTATTCTAAGACGGGGTACGGCCGTACCGCATATATACACGGCCGTACCGAGCTTCATTGATGATGTTGACTCATGCCCATGCGTGTTGTTGCCCTGACATCACTTGTGTAAGGTCGTACTGCCTTTGGCACGGCCGTACTGGACTATTTTATCGGTGTTAGGTGGTACAGACTGAGGGGGTACGCCCTTACTGAAGTCCTGCTCTAGATACGGTCGTACCGTTGGTAGGTTAGGTCGTACCGCTTGTCCAGTAGCATTAAAACTCTCCAAAACTAGCCAGTTTTTTGTCCTTTTTCGTAGCTTTTGCTCCGAGTGGTGTCTTCATAATATTTCTGCATAATAAGACATAAATGAGTACCTTTGTTCATTAATTAGTGCAAAATGGTGTAATTAGATACTAAAAATGCCCTATAAATATAGACAAATTGGTGTGTTAACACTACCTCAATCGAGTACTCAATGATGTAGAAACAAGATATAGTGCTATAGAAAAGCTGTGTCTAGCATTGTACAAAACTTAAGTATTACTTGATTCCTTGTAATATCTTAGTTATGTCAAAGACAAATATAATTAAGTACATGTTGTCCCAGCCAATTCTGAATGGTCGAATTGGAAAGTGAACACTTGCATTGTCTGAATTTTCTTTGCAATATGTACCTATGAAGGCTATTAAAGGTCAGGCAATTGCTGACTTCTTAACGGACCATCCATGTTTAGAAATAAAAGAACTGACAGGGCTACTTGATTTGAAGCCCTGACATTTGTATTTTGATGGCTCAAGACATAAAAATGGTGTTAGTGTTGGTATTCTGATAATATCACCCTTAGGGGTACCAAGTTAATGTTTGAATTAAAGTATGCTTGTTCTAACAATGAGGCTGAATATGAACCCTTAATTGTGGGTTTAAAATTTTTGATAGAAATGCGGGCATGCACTATTAAAGTTTTTGGGGATTCACAGTTAGTGATTAGACAGTTAACTCAAGCATATAAATGTGTTAGCCATAATCTTGTCAAATATTGTCAAGTGGCTAACAAGTTGATGAAGCAATTTGACAGTGTCGAAATGGAGCATATTCTTAGAGAGATAAATCAAGAGGCTAATGAATTGGCTTAATTGGCTTTAGGATACAAGTTATCTTCAAAGGTGCTGACAGAACTCATAGAAATGCTCAAGTTACAGTATCCTTTAGATGAAAGAGATAGTCTTGTCTTCAATACGTCAAACACAGTTGATTGGCGTAAGCCAATTATTGAGTATTTGAAAAATCCAAGTGCAAGTGTCGACAGAAAAATCAAATACAAAGCAACTAAGTCTGTTGTACTTACAACAGCTTTGTATAGAAAATCTATCGATGGCAATTTGGAAACTTGCCTAAGTGAAGATGCTTACTTGGCCTTGGCAGAGGTTCATGAAGGAATTTGTGGTGCTCACCAGGCAGGTGAAAAGATGAAATGGGTGTTAAGAAAACAAAGAGTATATTGGCCCACATTAGTCAAGGATTGCATTATGTTTGCAAAATCCTGTGAAGAATGTCAAAAACATGGCCATATACAGAATGTGCCTGCTAGTGAGCTACATTCCATCATTAAACCTTGGCCTTTCAGAGGTTGGGCGTTGGATCGCATAGGTCAAATTTATCCTTCTTCTTCTAAGGGTCACAAATACATTTTAGTTGGGGTTGACTATTTTATCAAATGGGTAGAGGCGGGAGCCCTGAAAGAAGTAACACAGTAAGACATTGTGGATTTTATTGAAAATCACATTGTTTGTCGATTTGGTATACCGCAAACAATAATAATAGACCAAGGATCTATGTTTGTTGGGAAGAAGGTTGTCGAGTATGCTGAATCAAGGAAGATCAAGATGGTTACCTCGACACCATATTATGCTCAAGAAAATGGTGAAGTCGAAGCCATGAATAAAATTATCATTGGTTTGATAAAGAAACACATTGGCAGATATCCAAAGAGTTGACACTCTACTTTGGATTTGGGCATGCAGAAACTCTCCTAAGGAATCAACAGGTACAACTCCTTATAAATTGGTATTTGGACATGATGCTGTTTTGCTTGTCGAAATAAACTTAGGTTCATTAAGAATTCAAAAGCAAGATGAGTTACCAATAAACTAATATTGGGACTTAATGTTTGATGAATTAAATGAAGTGCATGATGAGAGAGTTACTGCTTTAGAACACTTGATTCGACAGAAAGAAAGAATAGCTAAATTCTATGATAGTCGAGTCAAGTATAAACGTTTTAAAGTTGGTGACTTAGTTTGAAAAGTCATTTTGCCAATGGATAAAAAGTGTCAAAAATTTGGAAAGTGGTCCCCAAAGTTGGAAGGCCCATATAAGGTTGTCCAAGTATTCTCAGGAAATGCCTTTGCGCTTGTTGAAGTTAATTCTGGTTTTAGAATTAAGTATATCAATGGAAAATATTTAAAGTCATATTGACCAATAATATACGAGGTAAAAATACAACTTTGAAATATAAACTGGATTGCTTTATTCATAGGTCGTTTGGCAATATACAATACATTGTCGAATAGGCTTGTAGCCTGGAAATACAAATAAAGTAAAGTTCTTAAATCTAGGCTACAAATAAGTCCAGTAGCAGAAGCTTCACCATGTTCAGGTTCAGCATTTGCCGAGGAAGAATTTAGGAAGTTGAAGTAAACATAGAACCTGAAGTAGTCTCCCTAACGAAAACGTGGTGATGATATCGTCAGGCTGCAAGAGCCGCTTCAAAAGAAAGACACCCAAACCGACGGGGATGTGAAGTTAAAGTTTGGATGCATCGATGAGGGATGTCGAGCTCTATGAGAGCAAAAGAAAAGCTGAAGTCAGGAGAGAAGCAGTCGTAGGTGCCACAATGCGCTTCACAATGGGCCTAGACGTGCCATAGTCTCTCTTGTTTCGTGTAGTTTTGTGAACCTTCAAGTTGAAACTAACTTTAAACATGAGGTATGAAGGAGCGAAAAACTACAGAAAGAAAGAATGGCTCATGCGTTTCCATTGTTCACACAGTTCAATGAGCTTGGTAAGCCACATTAGGCAACTTACCAAAACTCACTGTTAGATATTAGGCAAATTACCAAAACCCAGTGGTTGTTTCATCGTTGAAACAAAGACCTTCAAAGAAAGTCCAAAAGTGGAGTCCCCTGGTTCCCAAATGAAACAAGCAGAACCAAGTAAGAAAGGGTTGAAGCAGGTGACGATGACTTCCATTTTAATTTGTCACCCTAAGTTGGGTTGACTAAAGGCAAAGTGGAGTCTGATATGGGTTTAGAATTTGCGAAAGAAAGAGAAATTTCTCAAGAATTCTAGAGATAAAAGTAGAAAGAGTTTTGAGAATAGTTGTACATTAAGGGGAGTAAGTGCTTTGTTGTGAAGATGGCAACCACGGTGTGTGCCTCTATTTATAGCCTAAAATTTCGTTAATTTTTAAGTTTCTCAGTCAAATTTGACTGGTCAATGGCTTTAAGTGTTATTTATGGCCAGAAACTAAAAATTAAATTGATAAAAAAAATATGCAAGCTGGATGGTGAAGTGATTGATGGATAAAATGTCAAATCAAGTTCAGTTCATCAGTGAAGTATAAGTTATGGTCGAACAAATGTATCGACATACATAAATCAAAGAAACTCAAAAGAATTGAAAAGAAACTAAAGAGGAGTCTTTTTGATTTCCTCCGAAGCAGCAGTAAACTCAATCTTGGCAGCTTCAGCATTGACGTAGCTGACTTCAAGGTCCTCAACTCTCGACAAAATAGCCTTCGCCTCGACGGTGCTGTTGGACGTTTGTTGGTTGAGCACCTTAATCTCTTCCGAACAGGAGGCCTTGGTTGCTTCTTGCAATTGGGCTTTGGCAGTGGCTAACTCTGTTTCTAATCGAACAATGGTCTGTTCCAGTTCAAGTATCTTAGCTTGATTGGGAGTGTCTTTCTTGACCAAAATAGCCTTGTCATTGGAAAAAGCCATTAGCTTATCTCGAAGCTCTTGTTTTGCCTTGACAGCTTATTGGTATGGTAGAATGCTGGCAGCTTGGGAGTCAAGTCTTCAATAAATTCATATATTGCGCTGAAGTGGCCTCGACGGATTGGAGGAAGCCGTTTGCGAAGATTATGAATTTCTTTGATTGTGCGAATCAAATTGCCTCTGACTTCTTGATTAAGGTAGAGGTCATCAAAGGAATACTTGAAGAAACCTTTCAGTTCTTCGACCAGTTCATCAAGTTTCTCAGCAAAATTATCCCCAGGAAGTGCGGAAGAACAAGCTGATAAAGGAGAAGTCCTGCTGCTAGATCCTGAAAGCAAGTTAATCCACTCATCCACTCTGACATTACCCTTTCCAGTATTGGTGCCTTGCTGTACAGGGTTGGTCGATGAAGCAGGCTGAGCAGATGGAAGATCAGACCATCAAAAAAGAGATCCATGTCGACACTTTCTGCCATAATAACTATGGGAGATACCTTCTCAATGACTTGGGGGCAGGAATGGCTTCTTCAGAGGGTATTGGATCATCTTGATGAGGGGAAGTCAAATTTCTGTCAAAAGGGTTAGTGGAACCACATCGACATCCATAGCAGAAGGGTCTTCGACCACTTGTTTAGGTTGAGTCTCCGGGACCTCTTATGGAAAAGAAAATCAAAACAAGTTACAAATTGTTGTTCTAACACAATAAGGTAGTGAATGAGTGCACTACCTCAGTGGTTGGAGGAACAATAGTTGGGAAAATCATTTGCAAAGGATGAGAAGTATCCACATATGGTTGCTCAGGTGAGCCCTGTCGAGTGAATATGATGAGGCAGTGTTCATAGTCAAAAATATATAAGTGTTGTGCAATAAGAGCATACCTTGTCAGTGCTCGACAAATCAAACTCTTCGACAGAGGGGGAATCTTTTGAGGTGCATTCTTCATAAACACCTTTCTTTGAAGATGTAGCCCTTGTTTCCTAATATATGGGAAATAAAGTGGGTAATAAATTGTGTAATGCAAGATGACCATCAAGTAAAAATGGTGAAATGTGACATACCTTTACAAGCTCCGTTGTCGGAGTACCTTCAAAACTTTCAGAGGTGGATTTCTCTACAAGAGATTCCTGAGAAGTAAAGGTTTTGAATTTTAGTATTTGATGGGTCATGTAAAAAAATGCATTATACAAGTTAAAAAGAGGAAATACCGTTTGAGGTGTCGAGCATGAAGGAGAGTCAGCTAAAATCATCTTGCGCCTTTTTGGTTGGGCCTCAGTAGCAGCTGGTTTTACTTTTCTCTTGGTCGACTCTTCTTGTGAGGTGCTATTTGAACGCTTCGACTTTGTAGGTTTTTTCTTCGACACAGCTGCTTTCTTGCCAGTATTTTGTCTTTGAACCAAAGACTTGGAGGATTTTTTCTTAGTTGCTTTCGACTGAAGAGGAGACTCATCATCATCATCCTCTTCTTCCTCAGCCTCCAGAGTCTTCTCACTTGTTTGTTTGCGTTTCAATTGCTCTTTTAGAGTCGAAGCTAAAGCAAAACAAAAAGTGTAAGAACAACATAAGTAGGCTTTCAGAAAGGAAAGCAAAGTGAACTAACTACCTTGGGGAAACTGGGAAATGAGCTTGACAGCTTCATTAGATTGTTCAAATGGCAAAGCAAACCGACCAGTGAAAGTAACTTCTTTGTTTTGATACTTGTCGATATTAGAATGATACTGAAATCTTTCTAATGCAAGGAAGTTACTAGCTCTTGTCGGTTTACCTGGAAATGGGTCAGCCAAACCAAAATTTGCACAAGGTAAAGGCACTGGTTCAGGACAAGGGGGTTTCACAAGTGATTGCCCTATTGTTTGCTGATGTTTTAAAGCCTTAATGCCCCATTTGTTCTCGTGTGCTTTTTTTTATTTGGCAGTCATTTCATTTACCCGTCAAACATATAAAAAGGATATCTAGGATCCCATTTCACCTTGTAAAATTTTTCAAAGCTATGTATGTCTTTCAAGTGCTCACCTTTGGTCTTGGTCGAAGGGTCCTATTCTTGCACAGAGGGATCAACAAATCTTTTCACACAATCTTCAAAAGATGGGTGGAATTTTTTGTAGTACTCATCCCTCCAAGTCACAAAATCTTGGGATACACCTAGGGTAGGAGTAAAAGGGACAAGATCAACAGCAGCCTTGCGAGTGTCAATCTTTTTATTTATATCGTCAATGGTTTCTTGCTTAAGGTCGATGCAATCCAAAAGAATATCCTCTTTCTTATAAGGGAATGGGCCAGGAATGGATTGCATAAAGCCACTATTGTTGGCAGAGGAGTTGGGTAAACAAATAAACGCAGAATCATCTGTCGAGCCAGGTAATCCCTCAGTGAATACTTGATGGGAAAGGAAGTGAGTCAAAATGACATTATAACCCTTAGAAGTTGGGTCGAAAGGGGCTGTAAACCATTCAGGTCCATATTTTTTGCCAAAAAAAAAGTTGAAAGTGAATGCCTTGGGTTTTGGGGGAAAGAGAATGGAAGAGTTTGAAGTAATACTTGAAACTATCAAGCTCATTTTTGAATGGTTTAGGAGCACGATACATGGCCAGGGTGCCATATGTATCAACTTCAAGATCCGCTGGAGCTTTTTTGACAGTGTGGCCTGGAATAATGGCATTCAACCACAGTTGTAGTAGCCACATTGGGCCTCCAGCTCCAATTTTTCTTCCCCCTCCTTTCACCATGGTGTATAGACTCGACATACTTGAGTAAAGGTTCGACAAGAAGAAAGAGCCAAGGGCCCATCTTTTACCTTCATGAAGAAGGTTTGCCAGGTCAAGTAATGTTTTTGACATTTGGACATTTTTGTTGCAAAGAAAAAAAGCAGAAAGCCAATGGAACAGGAAGGCTACATGTTCTTCGTCAGAAACCTCGTCAGTGTTTTTCATTTGGCTAAAAACAAATTTCAAAAATGTAAGAGGTTCCTCACTAAAAACATCAATAATGTTTTCTGGTGTACTGAAAGGGTGAATCATGTGGCGATCCAGTGGGAGGCCAGTAAGGGCAACAACGTCAAAGAGGTTTAGACCCATCATTCCACAAGGGAAGTGTAAGTTGTTGGTAGTTTTGTTCCAAAAGAAAACAACAACTCCCAGCATAGAAGGGTCTAACCTGAACGTATGCTTTGATAATTTAATGAGGTGATAAATGCCTAATTTTTTCCAAGTATCAGCTTTCTTGGCCTTAACTCGAGTTAACCAAGCAGAATATCCATTTATCCTAAGAGAGGGAGTTCTAAAAAGCCTAGCACTTTTAAGGAAGTAATGAATATGCAATTTAGGGGCAGAAGCTAAAATGTCAGTTTGGCCTTCTTTATTTGGGAAAGTGTCCTTGAAATTCTCAGGAAAATGTGATAAAGTCCTAAGTAGGCCGCGGGAAGATCCAAGAGATAAGAAGGATCGTTCAAGTAAGGTATAAGTACCTTGGATTTCTGCCATGGGATTCATGCGTCGACACCAGGATTGCACCATACTTTCCTTAGAGACGCATTAGTACCTTGAGCTGGATTTGAAAGGCTTGCAAAGCTTTTTTCAGAAGTTCAGAAGGAGCGAAAATGTTTCAACTTGAGTCTTGAGGGTTATTTATAACTAAGCCTATGAAGCAAATGTGCGAACAAGGAAGTAACTGCCTACTTCAAATGTAATGATGGCCCTATTTTTTAGGGAAGTGGGAACGAAGACCTGTGATGGGACAATGTGAAAAGTAACCATCGTGCGTGGAGATACAGAAAATTCTGGTTCTCTTCACATTTTGTGTCGAAAACTCAGAATTTGGGGGCATCTGTTGGGTGCCAAATTTCAGATTTGGGTTTCTCAACAAAGTTTTAAGAATTCGACAAGTGAATATATAAGGAGCCAGAATGCAAGGTCAAAATAAACTAAGTTTAAAAGGCCGAAGAACTTGGTGGTTATTCGACGAAGTGAATGGAGCATCGAAGATGTCAACATGGAAGCGGTCAAGTTAGACTTAAACTTTAGGCAATATATGTACAGCTCGACAGGAAGTATTAGTGTCGAGATTAAGTAGTTTTTAGTAGAATCAACTACCGACTGACCCTGTATCCATACACGTGTCAGGTCGGATGATAGTAAGTATGTTATGTTTTTGTCTATAAATACTAGTTCTGACGATGTAAAAAAGGTTGGATACATGATCTAAATTCCTAATATCTCATCCGTCAAAGTAGATTAAAGGAAAACGATCATTGTATGTCTTCCACCCCTTTTCTTTCAGCATTTGCAATACAATTCAATTTCTTTTCAAATTATTATCTTGCTATTTACTTTACTTATCTGCAATTTATCTACTTTTATGCATTTCCTTTTATCTTTACTGCATTTTTGAACCTTTTCGAACTTATACTTGTGTTACATTTCTTGCATCGTTTCTTTTAAACTTTCGTGCATTATTTCTGTTAAAGTTCTTGTTCTTACTGCATTTCAATTCCAGTTTTCTATTTCATTTAAATTAACTGTTCTTTACGTTTATTGTCATTTATATTTCATGCTTTTACTTATGTTCTTTATTTTCCAGCAATCTACTTTTTTCTGCTATTTACATTTAAACTGCCATTTATATGCTTTCGTTTGAATTCTTGTTTATTTAAAAGCTTTCTTTGTTTTCCAATCATTTAAATGCTTTTCTTTACATTTTTGCATTCATTTCATTTTTCATGTTTAAATTCATAAATGCATGTTTCATAAAGTTGCATTATACTTTTTCTGTTTAATTTTGTGTTTGCTTACCAGTTAATCAAATTATTGGCTCTCAACACCTAATCTTGCTTGTTTCAAACTTAGTGCCATTTCAACAACAATTTACTTGTTAGTTAGAATTACTTCAATCAGAATTGGCGAAAGATATAATAATTAATGGCTTAAAAGCCAAGAATGTTAAAAAATGATAACGTGTCGAGTATTTGACCATTGTATAATAAAAACCGTTGTTTTCAAACAAGATTACCACATATCTCGTTGATCACATAATCGTTTGAAAATCTAATTATTTGTTTCTTTGATGGATTTGGTAGATTTACACTACAAACCAAATTTTCCAGTAAACAATGACATGATTGATTTTCGTTTTTTTGGAAATAAAAAAGAGTTATGGCAGTGGGGAAATCAAATTGCACGGTGGAAATGAACAAAAGACACAAGTAAGTGCATTTTTAATACACTTTTTAAAAACAATTTCTTTTAAAAAAAATTAATAAAGAACAAATTTTGTTCTTTTTTCAAATTTTTAAAAATAGAAAACTGTTTTTTAAAAAAGTAATCAAACATCAAGCTTGGTAAACTCCTCCTTAATTAGTCGTTGTTTCTTCATTTTCCAGTTGAGTTCCCAACCTCATGTCTTCCTTCCCAAGAAGGCAATCTTCAGACCCCAAATCTGACAGAGTTGTTCCCATTACCATCACTAACTCATCCAAATCTTTGTCCAAATTGGTGTCAGGGTCAAACTCTTTTTATCATTGAAGCCAATTGGGTCATCTGGATTATTCAATGCTTCAATGACCTCTTCCATGGACAAATCTGTTTTGACAATATTTTGCTCCACAGGCTCCATTGGTTCATCCAGCAAATCAGAATCAATGACAATAATTCTCAATTCCTCCATGGACACATCACTGCCAGTGTCCTTAACTGGAGCTACTCGAACACCAAATTTGCCTCATTCCAAGGCCAATTTTTCGGCTTCAATTAAACCCATTAGCCAAGGTTTTCTTTCTTCTGTGGTCGAAGGAGCCTTGGCAGGTTTAAATTTCTGTTTGAAATTTGCTGGAGGTGCTTGTCCTCGTGCCTTAAAAGTCCGACCCTTCTCAAAGTTACTGCCTTTGACATCAATTACCACGCTTTTCAGCTTTGGACCAGGCTCCTTGGGCAATGGCACCTTCTGTATCCCAACAATGAAACAGTTCTCATGTTGAGACATAGCCATCTCAACAGCTTTCATTTTCTATTTCTGAGTTTTTCTTATCCTCTGTCGACGACGCTTCTAACTCTTCGACAGTGGGGTCTTCTTCACTTAGTCACCACTAGAACAAAGCACTTTGCCATATTGGTATTCTTCTTCCCAAAACGGCGCTTGTCAAGGATTACTCCTTCTAGCCCTCACCCTATTTCTCAATTCAGGGCAACGGGCCTTAGCAGAGTTCTCAACCCATTTGTTCACTATCACGTTAGCATCGGGTTTCCTAGTCCTGTTTGTCACTCGACCAGGAAATGTCCCATGGTTTCTTCTTATTAATTCCCTTGAGGACTCAACCAACTAACCACCAACTGCTCTATTAGGCCTATTAGCAGTAGGCCTTTGCAGTTGGTTTACTGGAACAGGCTTAACATTCCTATACACATAGCCAGTCTACACATGCTGGTGAACTCTTGCCTTTTCACTTTTCTTTGCTTTCTGAGCAGCTTTCTCGTCGAAATATTTGTCACAATGTGGGCACAGTTTCAACTGCCCCTATTGTTCTTTCTCCTTAGAAAATCCTCGACAGTCTCATGAGGCCTGGGATAAATGTCAAAAGGGTCTTCCACATTCACCACATACTTATGCTTTGCGCTAATATTCACCATGTTGCAGCTTCTTGCATTTTGGCCGTCGACATTTGCTATGCCCTGGCCAAATGGATCAGTATCCACCTTCATGCTAGGCTTTTGCTTGTCAGCAAACTTGAGCCTACCTTCTTTGAGAGATTTTTGTGTCAAATCCCTGAAACAAAAACATTCATTACTAGGATGGCCTAAAGCCCCATGGTATTTACAATAATTTTGACCATTGGAGTCCTCAGGCCCTTTTACTTTATGATCATCTGACAACTTTAGCTGCTTATCTTTTAGCAAAATATCAAATATTTTATCAGCTTTAGTTATGTCAAACATGTATGTTTTCTTATTCACATAGCTCATCTTTTCCCTCCCCTTGGAAGGTACTAATGCTTGACAAGCATGAGGTGGTCTATCTTTTAATTCAGGAAGGTTTATCTCTTGTTCAGCAATAACCTCATCCTCACTGTCTGACTGTTCTTGCTCGACACAATTGATCTTCTCTCGCCTAATAAATTTCTTGTTATTTTTCTGATTCTTTTCAGACCTAAGTTATTCAATTTGTCGAACTTTCTCCCCTAACTGGGCAAGATCAACTATGTGTTGTTTACCAATTTCTTTCTAATGTGGTAATCCAACCCACTAGCGGCCATTTTAACAATTTTCGCTTCAAGAACAGGTGTAAAACACCTATTCTTCATTTGCTTGAACCTAGATATATAGTCATCTATTGACTCATTATATATGTGTTTGACATTGAATAAGTTAGTCAAGTTAACCCTTAAATCGCCCCTAAAGAATTGATCATGAAACAATCCTTCCAGTTGTGCCCAAGAATGGACTGAATTAGCCCTTAACGTCGAGAACCAAGAAAACATGTTCTTTGTCAATGAACTTGAAAAGAACCTCAATTTCAGGCCTTCAATAGTGGCCAATTCTCCCATTTCTATTGTGTATTTGGAAATGTGTTCGACAGTAGATTCTCCACTATCTCCAGAAAACTTAGACAATTTAGGGATCTTCATTCCTCTTGGCACTTCAGTTTGCTATACCCATTCAGGAAACGCAGATATGAAATATGGTCTGGTGGCTTGACCAATGTTGAAGCCAAGTCTGTTCAGCATTTGCTCGATAGCTTGATTCACATTTTGCTCTATCTGGTTTCCCATGATATTGTGCCTGAGGTTGGCTAATCCTTGGTGCACTGGCGGTCCTTGATCTTTATTCCTTTGCAACAGTTGCACTTGGCCATAAGCCAAGTTGTGCACGTTCTGGCCAAGGTGTTAGTTTTGTTACTTCATTCTGCACCATTACAGGGTTATTCACATCTTGTTGAATGGCCCCCATACCTTGACCTTGAGGCATAACTCCTAGGCCTTGTTGAACATTCTCGTTCACTGGTGCTGCCAAACTCAATGCTTGATTAAGCCTTTCCATTTGTAGAGCCAATGCATTACACGCTTGGTTAGTAGTTTGCATAAGAGGAGTAATCATTGCACCCATTTGGTGAGTGAACATGTTCACCATCTCATGATTACTATCATCAACTTCTTGTCGAATACTCGCCAAAGAGTTCTGTGTCAATCCTCCATTATTTTGGGGTATTTTCCTTGACATGTCCTCTGGCCCTGACCGTCGATTGATCGTAGTAGTAGTCACACCCACCATTCCTTGAGTGTTAGAAGAAGTTCCAAACGGTACAAAAGGCTGGTGAGTATATTGGTTGAACATGGTCGAACCAATAGCAAGAACTGTCGAGTTATGTAAATAACCATTAAGCATCCCAAACAGAGGTTGTGTTACATGCGATGTTGGCCTAACACTTGAATTCCTTGCACTTCCAGGCGATGCTTGAACTTCTGAAGCATTTTGAACCATTGGGGGCTTATATATAATTGCGCCTGGAATTGGTTGACTTTGTGCATTAGCCATTGTCATTCCAGTACCCACACTAATGGTAGCGTTATTCATCCTTTGAATGTTAACTACCTCCGCGTTCGTACTGGTGGTCGAGGCATTTGTATTGCTCGTCGACGCATTCGCATTAGTAACACTTGGGATTGTGGCACTGTTACTTGCACTGCCAATCATATTTCGTTATCTTGACACGTTAGAAGCAGTGATTTTTCCACTTCTTAGACACATAAAATCATCATTTAAAACGAGTTACTCCAAACTTGTCCCACCGGGCGTACCAATTTGTTTACTGAAAAATTTGGTTTGGTAGAGTATTTCTACCAAATTCGTCAAACAAACAAATAGTTAGTTTTCAAGCGATTATGTGATTGACGAGTTACATGGTAATCCCGTTTTTTGAAACAATGGTTTTAAATAGTTAACAGTCAATTGTTCGACACATTATCAATTTTCAAGTTTCTTGGCCTTGAAAGCCATTAATCATTGTGATCTTTTGCCAATTTTGAATATAGTGATTTCAACTAACAAATCAATTGTTGTCGAAATGACAATAACACTTAAAGTAAGCAAGATTGGCCGTCAAGAGCCAATAACTTGATTAACAAGTAGTCAAATAGGAAATTAAATGGGAATATACAATGCAATTTTATGAACATGCATTCACTTATTTAAGTATGCAAAGTGAAATTAATGCAGAAATAAAAAGAAAGCTTTAAAAGAACACGAAATCAAAGAACATGAATTAAAAGGAAGTTTGTAAATGACTTTGAAAGTAAAAAAATGCTAAAAAATGTAAAGAACATGAATTAACAGTGCGGAATGTAAATGACAGAAAGGTAACGAGCATGAAATAAAGTATTGGAATTAAAAGAAATATAATAAGAAAATTTGACTGTAAAAGAAATAGTGTAGGAAATGTAAACTAAATAGACGTTCGAAGAAGTTTAAATGCAGTAAAGTTTAAATGTAGTAAAGTTTAAAAAGAAATGCACAAACAGAAGATAAATTTACAGATAATTGAAATGAAGCGCAAGACAATAAATTGAAATGAAACTGAATTGTATTGCAAATTGCTGAAAGAAAAGGGTGAAAGGCATACAATGATCGTTTTCCTTTAATCTGCTTCGTTGTTAAGATGTTAGAAACTTAGATCATGTATCCAACCTTTTTTACATCGTCAGAACTATTATTTATAGACAAAAACGTAAAAAAACTACCTATTATCCGACCTGACACGTGTACGGACAAATGGTCGGTTGTTGATTCTACTAAAAACTAATTAATCTCGAAAGTAACACTTCCTGTTGAGTTGTACATGTATTGCCTGAAGCCTAAGTACAACTCGACCACGTCCACACTGACATCTTCGACGCTTCATACACTTCGTCGAACAACTGCCAAGTCACTTGGTCTTTTAAACTTAGTCTATTTTTGACCCTTCATTCTGGCTCTTTGCACCTTCACTTGTCGATTTATTGAAGCTCCGTCGAGAAATCCAAATCTGATATTTGGCACCCAACAACTTTATAACATTAACTAGTTAAATAGAAGCCTCAACTTTGTCGAAAAAAATAAAAATAGAAGCCTCAACAATTAAGATTATTATCATCAACAAACATCAAGTGCGATACCTCAGGCCTACCTCTACCAGATTATCTTGTTGAATTTTTTTTTGACTAAAAAAAGTATTTATTCAAATTGGTAAAATACATCGATCAATATCGTTAAAAACCACAAAGGATGAATCTGCGAACAAACTCACAACATCCAGGTTAATAACATAAAACGGCAAGATGCCTACAAATATGACAAAATCAAAGTGACCGGAATACCCATGCCTCCGGATCTGCAACGTTGACGCCCAAGTCTTCATTGGATCTGAATTGATCAAAGCAGATATGTCAATCTGAACCAAACGAACACAGCAATAACACGGGAAACCAAACACTGCCGCACCAAGACGATGAACAACACAACGTCGCACACAGACGACAAAATCACAGAAAAGCACGAAAAAAACTTGATCTATGTGAAAAACCACTTATTTAAATAAAAGACGAGAAAAACGATGTAGATGGGTGATTCCAGGCCAAAAAATGGCCAAGAATCAACCCTCTAGTGGCTAGAAGATGGAAGAGGGGAGTTTCTTTCTGCTCAATGCCAGGAACTGATTAACTTGTTGAATGAATCAGTATATAAATATAAATTTTATACTTAAAAAAAAGTTCAACAAGATTCTTACCACACTTTAAAAATTTATACCATACTTGAATTAATAGTTCACAAATTTATTTTTAACTTTATAATTTTAATACAGAATAGTACCATTTAATACTTTTAGTAATTTAAGGATGACAAAGTACTACTTAACAAAATTAATCTAATTCCATATACATAATAAATCAATTCACTTATAATTGTAAAAAAAATGACGTAAATTTGTACAAAATTTTAAAAATAAAAAAGTAAGAAAACAAGAAAAGGACAATTGTTGGTTCAACCATTCCTTTAAATAATTAAATCGACTAGTCACATGTTCGACCACTAATTATTCTTTCTTTTGCTTTTCTTATGTTCCAAGCACAGTATTAATAATTCCACTAAAAATGTCATGATCAGTATATATATATATTCTAGGTTGAAAAAACACCAAATTTAAAGATATTTATGAAAAAAATATTTATTTTACCCAAAAATTATTATTAGTTAGAAAGAGGCTGTTTTGTTTTCATCGAAAGATATGACATGAGAACAGTTAAGATAAGGAAAAATGATTAATTACCAAAGAACAAAATAAAGAAAATGACTTGATCCTTCTTTTTAAAATAGAGGCGTATGGGCACCTTTTGTCATAGCCAATGAAAATAAGATAGCAGCATTACTGTTTCATATCAATTGCTATGTCGACACGCAAATAATTGTCCTTGTTTGTTGGGATAAGGCTATTCTGTCACTTCTGGGCAATGCATTATGGGAGTTGGGAGGAGGTGCCATATGGAGGCGTTTGGTGAAAAGAGGGTAAGTGAAATGACTTGTCTGCAGTTCAAGGAAGAACTGCCCAAACTTGCAGTTAGTCGTTTACATCTAACCGTTGGTTCTAAAAAATCTATTACAATTTTTTTATTTATTTGACGGATATTATGATTTTTGGTTATAAATTGATTTTATTGTATGGTGGAATTTAATTTTATTGTATGGTGGAGATCCTCTACATAGATACGCAGAATGTAAAAAGACCAAAAGGAAAAATAAATAAATAAAGGTTACAATAACTTTTTAATCCCTTAACTTATTTTTGATATGTAAGTTGGTCCCATAATTTTTTAATGTCAAATTGGTCTTTTAATTATGGAAATCGATACATATCTTTTAGCAAGATTTAAAAACCTAACCTACACCTTGTAGGGAATCTGACTCAAACTTGTGTCGAGTGACCGAGAAACTCGCATCTTGGACGTTCGGCCGCAATAGGGAAAACAACTCATGCTTGAGCAAGAATTATGAATCTGACCTATACCTTGCCGAAAATCTGACCTGAACCTGTGTCGAGTAATGAAGAAGCTCATACCCCAGACTCCCCTTAAGTAGGGAAGCTAATTCATGTCAATTTTATAAGAGTTAGGAATCACACCTAAACCTTACCGAGAATTAACTAAGTATTAAACCTAGAATCTCTCGCCAATTTTGTAAGAGCTAGGAATCAGACATATGCCTTACTGGGAATTAACTCGGAATCAACCTAGAATCTCCCACCCAAAATGAATCAAACCTATATCCTTTCTAGGAATTCACTAGGAATCAAACTTAGAATCCCTTACCAAAGTCGGGAACCAATCCCGCATTCTCAAACCACTTGTTTCGGAAAAAATTAGAGTCTTTATCCTTAATTATCTTTTACAACAAATGCACGAAGACCTTCAAGTAAAATGTAATTAAGGAGAAGTAGCTGTCATGCTCTAATTTTGTCCGGCCTCTTTTTTAAATTTACTTTGCTTAAAAAAGTAGTAATAATATTAAATATAAATAATAATAATAATAATAATAATAATAATAATATTTTGTTCTTAAAATAAAAAGAGGAAGGACTTGAAATTGAGTATTTTCTTTGTATATTTCTGTGAGAAGAATGTACATTGTATAGAGAAGAGACTATCCTAATCAATCCTACTAATTAGGGAAAGGATCAACTAAGAAAGGAAACTAGGAGAGTATCCGATAAATACAATCAGGATAATAATAAGAAATATCCTAATAGAATAATAACAAATATACTACAATAAATAACAATATCTCAAAACTCCCCCCAAGGTGGAGCATATACATCATATGCATCCAACTTGTCACATATGTAAGTTATCTGAGGACCTCGTAGAGACTTTGTGAAGATATCAGCAAATTGATCCTTAGAATTGACAAAGGAGGCTCTAATAATTCAGAGAAAATCTTTTTTTAAAAAGGTAAAGAAGAAATGAAACCCCGTTAAAACATTCTAATGTAAAACCCTCCTTAATCTTTTTTTTTAAGGAAATGATAGTCGACTTCAATATGCTTTGTCATCTCACGAAAAACTGGATTGGAAGCGAGTTGCAAGGCTGACTGATTATCGCACACAAGTTCCATAGGACTAACCTCACAAAAATGTAGTTCTTGCAGTAAACATTTTAACCACAAAAGCTCAGATGTGGCATGAGTCATAGCCCAATACTCAGCTTCTGTACTTGACCGAGCAACAATAGCCTGTGTTTTTCTCTTCCATGAAATCAGATTTCCTCCTAAGAACACACGATAACCTGAAGTAGACCGTCTATGCATCTCCAACCCAATTAGCATCTGAATACCCAATGATATCTGTGTGGCCTCTATCACTGAAAACAATCCCCTTTCCAAGTGACCTTTTGATGTACTTAGGAATTCGAATAACTGCATTCCAATGATCGTCACAAGGAGAGTTAAGAAACTAACTGACTGGAAAAGATATGTCTGGTCTGGTCATGGTGAGATAATTTAATTTTCCCACTAGTCGGTATCTATCTGGATCAGGTAATGGCCCTCTTGATTAGGAAGCAACTTTACATTAGGATACATAGGAGTGTCGACCGGTTTAGAATCTACAAGACCTATCTCCTCCAAAATATCAAGAGCATACTTCCTTTGAGAGATAGCAATACTCGTTTTTGATTGAGCTACCTCATTCCCAAGAAAGTGACATAGAGGACCCAAGTCCTTAGTCTGAAAATTCTTAAAAAGATGTTGTTTCAATGCTTTGATACCCCATAATCATCACCTGTAATCACAATGTCATCAACATAAACCACAAGATCGATATATTTATTTGATGTGGAGCATCTAAGAAAAATGGAGTGATCTGACTCGCAACGAATCACCCCAAACTGCTTTAGAACTTTGCTAAATCGATCAAACCACGCCCAAGGTGATTATTTTAGGCCATATAAAGACTTCTGCAATTTGCATACTAGACTACGCTCCCCTGAGTAACAAACCCTGGAGGTTGCTCCATATAATTCTCCTCCTCCAAGTCACCATGTAAGAAGGCATTCTTGATATCCAATTGAAATAAGGGTCAATGTTTCATGGCAGCCATGGCTAAAAGAGGCAAACAAAGGCCATCTTCACAACTGGTGAGAAGGTATAACTGTAGCCCTGACCATAGATTTGAGTATATCCTTTTGCCACCAGGCGAGCTTTCAATCAATCGACCTCTCCATCGAGACCCACCTTAACATTAAACACCCACATGCAACCAACAACAGATTTCCCAGGAGGAAGTGGAACAAGCTCCCAAGGATGGTTAGAATCTAAAGTTGACATCTTATCAAGCGTGGCCTGCCTCCACCCTGGATGGGATAGTGCTTTTGAAACTGTCTTAGGAATAGAAACAGAAGAAAGTGCAGAAACAAGAGCACAATAGGTGGGAGATAAACAATGGTATGACATGAAATTATAAATAGGATAAGGGTTACGGGTAGAAGGTGTACCTTTGTGGATGGAAATGGGTAGATTAGGAGAAGCAGGTGGAGCCGGAGCAGGGAAGAAGACGCCCGAAACAAGAACTGAAACACTTGTCCTAATTTTCGCTCATAAACAATGCCATACCGATTCACAGGTGGAGTAGACTCAGGTGATGATGAAGGAACATCTGACACCTCTGTAGGAGCAGGAGTTACAAGACTGGATTCAACAGACTCAAAATAGGGTGCAAGCAAAACCTGATCCAAGTCATCTGGAAAAACATCTGAGGCAGCAAAGTAGAGTATGTCCTCAAAGAATGTAACATATGCAGATGTATAAAAGCGGTATGTGTAAAAAGAGTAACACCGGCAACTCTTCTGGACACGAAAGTAACCAAAGACATTAGGAGAAACAACATATAAGGGGTCCATAGGATACAAAAGAGAACGAGGAACTTGGTCATTCAAAACAGAGGAGGGTATCCGATTTATCAAATACCCAACAATAAGGACAACATCGCTACAAAAATGTAAAGGTGCATTAGCATTTAACAAGAGAGTATGAGCTATATCAATAATATGCCTGTGTTTTCTTTCAGCTACACCATTTTGTTGAGGTGTATGAGGAAAACTATATTAATGTATAATGCCATTGGATTGCATAAAAGAATTAAAACAACCAGAGAAATATTCTTTTGCATTATCATTGCGCATGATGCGAATTGTTTTGCCAAACTGAGCCAACTTTTGAACACAATTTTTAAAAAATACTAAACAGCTTAGAAAGATCTTTCATTAAAAATACTCAATTACATCTAGAGAAATCATCAATAAAAGCGACATAATACGGATATCCTAAGACAGACGGAACTCAAATCAAACCCCAAACATCGGAGTGAACAATATCAAAAGAAGATACATCTTGTTTATTAATACGACTAGAAAAAGGGACTCTAACATGCTTTCCTAACTGACAAGACTCACACTGCAAAGACTCTAACTTTGAAAGACCAGGTACCATTTTCTTCAACTTTGGTAGACTCGGATGCCCAAACAATGAAGTAGAAGATCAGGAGATTCAGCAACATCACGTATAGTGGAAGTAGTAGGCTGGAGATAATAAAGACAACAAGATTCAGATCCGACTCCAATCGTCTGTCCCATACTTCAGTCCTATATCAAGAAGGAATCGGAAGTAAAGGTTATGGCACAATTCAAAGAACGAGTTAATTTGCTTATGGAAATCAAATTAATGGGACAATTAGGTGAAACTTATCCAACACTAGTAGCCTGGACTTGAGAACCATTCGCAACAGTGATATAATGTAGAGATTTGGGAGGTGATAATTCATAGAAAAAAGAGGAATTATCAGTCAAATGATCTGAAGCACCAGAATCCAAAGCCCATCCAATAAGTGTAGAGTGAGAAAGACAAATCGTAGAATTACTAGTATGAGCAATAGTGGTTGAGGAGGTGGCTTGCTCAGCTGCCTTCAGCTGCAAATACTCCTTATACTCACTGGCAGAAAATGTAGTCTCAGATTCAACTTTTGACTCAAAATCTATGGAAGATGGAGCAACATTAGCAATCTTGCTCGGGAACCTATAGAGGCTGAAGCATCGATCCTGAGTGTGTCCGTCTTTCTTACAGTAAGTACAATGGAGGTTTCCTCTGCCCTCTACCACAGCCACGACCACAACCACGTCCTCGACCCCCGCCTCCACGGTCACCATAATTAGAAACAAGAGCGGAGGACTCGGGGTTGTATAGACATTATTACCTGGTAAAGAGACTCGAATGAGGTGATTAATAAGCTCTTCCACCGTAGGGATGGTGGCATTTGTCAAAGCCTAGTCTCGGACAGATCCATACTCCTTAGGGAGGCCATGAAGGATTAAAACCATGAACATATTATCAAGCTTTGCCAACATCTTGGTAAGGTCATCACTAACTAGCATCAATTTAAGCCCATAAATAGCGGATTGAGCTCGGGCCAAATATTCTGATAAATCTTGGTCAGTCATCTGAAGGGCAGCCAAATTGCGAACTATAACATCCTCAATTTTCTAACCTTGTGTAATATGTGATTAGGGGGATTAAGTGTATTTGTGTGTGCCTAGGTGTGTCTCCTTGTGTGTGACAGTGTACTTGAGTCTTAGGTTGTATATTCGTGTTCTGTAAGATCACGTGCTTGCAAGAGTGTATGTTCTAAGGCTTTGTAGGTTGGTTGAGGGTGGAGAAGTGTTTAATAGGATTTTGATATGAACCCTAGAAGCCACGTAAAGTTTGAGACCAATCGAAGTTAAAATTAGGGTTTTTGAGTACCTTTAACCTGGAATGAGTGTGAGCATTCGATCGAGTAATTGGGATTCTAAATCCTTAATTCTAAGGTCAATTGGGTGTCCTATGTGTTTAGACTGGGGTTTAAGTGTTAGGTATCAAGTTCTGGGTCGTACGAGCGTCGAAATCAAAGAAATCACGTAAAAACGGACCAAAGCGCAAGAGTGCGCGTGAAGCGCGCGTGGCGCGCATAGGGCACGTGTAATGCGCACTAGATCATGGTGGACCATCAAATTTTATACTTTCGTGACACGTGGCACTTTGTGATTGGACCAATGATTAGTCCAATGAGAGGGTGACACGTGGCAGTCATGCATTGGAAGCCTTCCCCACAAAGAAACATTAGTAAACGCGTGTGAAACTTGCTGGTCTGCTGAGGGATGCATGTGGAGCACGAGCAGAGTGCGCGTCGCGCCCAGTGGCTAAGTTTTTCTATTTAAGGGTACCGTCACCATTTTTGACCCTTTTTACTTCTTTTCTTCATTCACTTCGACCCAAAATCATCCCTCAGACCAGAATTCACCATTTTTTAGCATCTTAAGGTTTGGTAATCCAATCCCATGCTATTGATTGTGCCAGTTCATCAATCCGATCGTACTGATTCGACTGTTTCCTTTCGTGTTTTCTAAGGCTTATCTCCAAATGCTGTTTTGTTGAGGTAAAGCTATGTTCCTTGGTAATTTATTGCTACTCTCAAATTTGATTTCATGTTGCCTTTTATGGTTCATATTCCTAACCTTAATCCCGTGTTTTTTAAGGCCCCTATTCGACCGTACGGTTACCGAACGAGGTAAGATTCTGCTGAAACTCCCGGAGTAAGTTCCATGCATTCTTGTGGTGAATTCGTGATCCTCTTGCAATGCTTTTAGTCCCTGATCAACGGTTCTTCGTGTTTTAAGGTTTTGGTGCAAGTTTGGACACCAAATGAGTTAGGAGTTGATTCGGAGCTTCAATTCTTCCTATTGGTGAGTATATAGCTATGTGGTATGGCTTTGTTCCAGAGTCTATACTTTTGATTCCAATTCACCGTTCGTTTTGGTTTTGGTCCCTAACAGGGTATTCTTCGCAGTTTGGAGTTTGGTGCGTAATTTCAGCCGTTGCAAGTGTAAGGAAACACTTCAAGGCTTGGATTTTCGTGGTTTCCATCCTTGGTGTGGTAAGACCAGAACCTTGTTCGTACTTCCCATGAATTATTTGTCGTTCGTTCGTTGTCCATATCTTAATCTGGCAGTGTTTTTGTGTTTCTGGTGAAATGCAAATCTCGTGGGCATGCTTGGTGGAATGTGTGGACAAGCATAGGTTGTTATACTATTTAGGGGCAGAACCATATATATGTGGTGTGGAAATGTGTTCGTGAGATTCGTTTCCAAAGTTCGTGCGTTTGTGAGTTCGTGAGTATGACTTATCGTTAATTGGAGCAAAACCGGAGTTTTACCAGGTGAGGAGGATGAAACCTTAATCACTGGGTTTTCAAATGTAGTATGTAACTCTTAATATGTGTAGAGTACCTCAAACCCTACTAAGGTTTGATGTCAGTAACACCTAAGGATAGGGGCTACGGTCTACGGTGTCTAAGGATAGGTGTCGTATACCCATCGACCAACATAGGATTGATTCATGACACTTATGGATGATTGATAACATGTGATATTAGGATAAATGACTTGATTGGATGAAAATGGATGTGTATATGCATGGCGATTTGGTTATGTGTGACAGCTTGTGTACTTAATTGATAACATGATAGTTGGTCGCCTTTGCGACACTAGTGCATACTTGTATATCGATCAAGAGTGTGTGGAATCATGTGATGTCTGATAACATTGTGTGTATAATGATGCTATGATATGTTATTCATGTACTATTGTGTGATAACATGACGTGCTTGATACTATTATGCTCTGGTGTGCTGTAGCATCTATGAATATATGATGACCTTTTGTATGTTGTAACATATTGTTAGTTGTGTAGACCCTCTAGTTGGAGGGATACCTTTCTACTGTTGGGAGAGGTACTCTGTTGTTTAGTTGTTTAAAGGAAAATAGATCATGGTCGGGTGAGTGTTGTTCCTATGTTAGGGACTAGTGTTAGAATAGTTGAGTACGATGTGCCAAGTGCGGAAATAGTTGAGTACGGTAGCTTGGCATACTCCCTGATTATGATCTATCGGCCTAAATGTAGGTAGATTCTGTTGCATATGTTGTAGTTGTGTTGAATAGTTATTTAAGGGAAAATAGCTCATGGTCAGGTGAGTGTTGTTCCTATGTTGAGGGAACAAAGTCGGAATAGTTGAGTACGACGTGTGAAGTGAGGAAATAGTTGAGTGCGGTAGCTTGGCATACTCCCTAATTATGATCTATTGGCCTAAATGTAGGTAGATTCAATTGCATATGTTGTAGTTGTGATAAACCATATGAGCCAATACACAAGTCTTCACAGTTGGAAGAGTGTTGTTCCTATGTTGGGGATCAGTGTCGGAATAATTGAGTACGACGTGCTAGGTGCAAAAATGGTTGAGTACAGTAGCTTAACATCCTCTCCAGTTGTGAACTTTTGTGGATCTGCCAACATATAAATTGATATAAACATGTTATTATGTTGTATATTACCTTGTTTCCCACTTTATGGTGTTTTATGAGTTTCTTACTTACTCTCTTTATTTCTATGTATCCTTGTATTGTTGTTTCACTTGACGTTGGAAGACGATGATTCCATAGCCGTTAACGTTGACAGGATCTAGGTTGATCGAGGTGGAAGATATTTCCGACTAGATTGCCGATGTCTATGAGAGTCTGTTGACTAGCCTGTAGTTTTGTACCACGGCCAGTGGAGAGTCTATTATTTCGATTATTGTACGCATTTTGATATGAATACTTCGGTATTAAATTCTTGTATGTTTTCATGTGTTTGATTAAAGTTTTAAATTTTTCTAATTTTTGGCTTAATGGATTTAGGTGTCATATTTATGGTATCAAAGCTAGGTTTAGTTCTAACCGGATTGTACGATAGGGTGTTGTTACTTGTCATGTCTAGTTAGACCTACACCGGGTATTAACTAAGTCTAAAAGTTGGGTAGATGGTCCGTTTTTCAAGTTATCTGTTGCTTGTAATTTGGGAGGCATTGATAATTGTCTCAGTCTTTCATAAGATATTTTATCCATGCGATATTTGTTGTATATCTCATGTACACGAGCTAATGGTACTTTTGCAGGAACCCATGGCTCGACGGAGTCGTAGTGGAGAATGTAATAGGACCCCTGAGGCCAATGATGAGATTCCTAGAGAAGGAGGGGAGGAGAGTCAACTTTAAGGATCATGAAAGAGTTAGCAACAACAACAGGAATTTTTTCAGCAACTATTGCAAAACCAAAGGAGAGAAGAAGGAGTGGTAGATGTAGGTTTGGTGGCATTTATGAAGGGTAAGCCACCTCATTTTTGTGGAGAGTATGATCCAGAGGGAGCAGAATTATGGGTGCAGAAAGTGGAGAAGATATTTGTAGCTATGAGATGTCGAGAGGACCAAAAGGTCACCTATGCAGCCTTCCGGTTGGTGGGTGGTGCAGAGTCTTGGTGGAGGAATCAACATATGCACTTTGATATGAGTACTTCAGTATTAAATTCTTGTATGTTTTCACGTGATTGATTAAAGTTTTATTTTTATTTTATTTTTATTTTTGGCTTAATGGATTTGGTGTCACATGAACAGACTCATACAGTCTCTGGATATCATTAGCATAAAGGTTTTATGCTTTATTCCAAACACCATAACATGTTCTGTAAGGACGGAAGTGTGCCAGCAGTGTGGGCTCAATAGAGTTCCGTAACAAAGATACAAGTTGATAATCGGCTTGCTCGTAATCATCCTTCAACACCGCATCAACCTCTGAAGCCTTCTTAGTAAGATAATCTGAAAGATGTTGACCCAAGAACCACAACTCAACAGAAGAATACCGGTTCAAATAGTTCTTACCATTCAATTTTTCAGTGGTGCTGGTGGGTGATCCTTGAAAGGATAATGAGATCAAGCTTTTTTTGTAGAATCATCCTTTGGTGCTCACCAATGATGACCCAATCAAAGAAAAATAGCACCACACTAAATAACGAAGCCTGGGAGCTTGAAAACAGAGTTTGAATCACAAAGAACTACACTTGGGCCGTAGGAACAGTGGCTAAAATAGACCAAAAGCGAAAAAACACCAAAAAGCTCACCTCAAATATGGGACCCACAAACTGAAAGGGGGTCCTAAAAGAACCAGAAGGAGGAGGCGAGTCAAGTGGTACCAGTTTCACGGTGAACAACGACCAATACGGCGGCGCGTCATTGGGATTGCAGCGGTGAGCCTGTTGGGTCCAACAGATTGGCGGTCGGCGAATCTAATGATCTGGCACGTGTCGATGGTGGCGGCGGCAGCTGCTCCGTGAACAGTAACTCAAACCAAACTAGGTTAGTCTTGACAACAACTAAACCTAAAAACAAGATCAGGATTTTGGATCTTGCTCTAGATAACAACTTGAAACTGAATATTTTCTCTGAATATTTTTGTAAGAAGGATTTACATTATATAGAGAATAGACTATCTTATTCAATGCCACTAATTAGGGGAAGAATAAACTAAGAAAGGAAATTAGGAGAGCATCCCGTAAATACAATCGGGATAATAATAAGAAATATCCTAATAAAATAATAACAAATCTACTAACAAATAACAATATCTCAATAGAAGGCAAAAAATAAAATGAAAAAGAAAAGAAAAAGAATAAAAGAAAAAAAACAATAAAAAAAATAAAATACAATGGGGATACAAATAACAAAATTGAGGGGTGCCAATAGCAACCACCCCCGGTACCCCTGCTGAATCCAGCGCACCCCTTTCTTCAATAACACTGAACAACTCGAGATAGAACAAGAAATCCAGTTCTGAAATTCGACGCAAATAACAAGGAATCCAACAGTATGGCTAAGCAAAAACATTTTTGACATTGTTCCCTTTTTCATATGGTTACCGGGTGTAGCATGTTCTTTTGAAAGGCCTCTTTGGACCAAGTCCATGTTAGATAGACTCTAAAATAAAGTATCTTATATTAAAAAGTAAATTTCCAGTTTATTATTGAACTTGACAATCCTATATACCTCTTTCCATTTTTATGGTTCCCAGCTTTGATATGCTATATTTATACATTTTTTTAAAGGGGTGGCAATGATGATATATTATTATTTCAGTGATACAAATGATCATATTACAACTGTCTCTGATAAGATTTGAACTCTGTCTCTTGGGGTTACAAAACCAAGCTCCTACCACTGAGCTGCCACTCAATAGACATGTTATATTCATACATATCTTGCATATATATTTTAATAATTTCGTATTAAATTAGTTATGAAATCTAGCACAAAAAAAAAATAGTTATGAAATCTATGTTTAATCTACATTTTTTTTGTAGTTAATTAGATATTTCCCTACACAAAATGAGAAGACTAACTCTTGAATTGAGTTGTGAGAACTCTAATACTGTTGGCTGTGTCACCTAATATTCACATCCAATGCAATTAATTTTTTTTGAGTGAACTCAAGGTATCACCGGGCCGCGAGAGTTAGAGACTAATGTCTCGAGGTACTGAAATTTATTTAAAGGTCTATCTTCTCCGAACATATGCTCTTCTAAGCACATACGGGGATCTAACCCCTGATCAAATGATTAAGGGACTCGGTTATCCGCCAACTGTACCACACGATGTTGGTTTCCGATGCAATCAACTAGTGGTGAATATTGAAAGTACATTTATGAATAAAAATAAAAGAAAATTTAAAAGGGCTTTATGATGTACTTAATTATTACTAAGTGATATTAGTCTCTGTCTATATTATACTAACTCATTGCAAATTTATTTTTCAGTTTTTTATTCTTTTTTTTTATTTCACACTAAATGTCTCTTTGTGTGTATATTTTAGGAAAGTTTAAATTACACCGATATAATACTTTGATATGTTTGCAACATTAGTTACTTCAAAAAGAATATGATTGTTGTCAATCCAATCGTTGAATAATAACTATTTATCATATCGGTTATTTGTGTTAAATTTCATAAAAATAACAATAATTTTTTTTATTGATATGAAAAGGGAACCAAAAAAAAAACAATAAATTTATTATCAAATGAATTTTATTTTCATATATTTTAAAAGTGCTTATGATGTTACTCTTGATGCATCTCAAGGACATCAAATAATTTTTGATTGACGGTCTTTTTATTGATATATGATGTACATGATAGTTTTCAATTTAACGATGAATTTTCATATATATATATATATATACACACACACGCATGCACATGTACACACATTTTTTTGACGGAACACACACATTATATGAATGCCATATTTGTCATCAAATTTTGATATATACCTTAGCTGTCTACAAATTTCGATGTTATATTTTTTGATAGAATTGTTTGCGTGATCATTTTATTAATTTTCCAAATAATATATATAAAATTCTAGATAATCTCTTGGCTATAATTTTGCTAAGTAAATCAAGAGAGTATCTCCTATACAAATTAAGAGAGTATCTCCTATACAAATTCTAAAAATAAAATATTATTTACATATTCTAATACACCCCCGTAGTCGAAACGGGAGGTTGCCGAACATTAAGACTATCTCGAAAATCATCAAAGAGTTGCAGTAGAAGTCCCTTAGTGAATATGTCTGCAATCTGATAATGCGAAAGGACTTGTAGAACATGAACTTGACCACGAGCGACTTTCTCACGCACAAAATGAATATTCATCTCAATGTGCTTAGTGCGTTGATGTTGAACCGGGTTGCCGGAAAGGTACACCGCACTAACGTTGTTACAATAGACTAAAGTGGCTTTCGTAATAGGACAATGTAGCTCCAAAAGTAAGTTTCGAATCCAACAGGATTCAGAGACAACATTAGCCACCCCACTGCATTTTCGGCCAAAGATCGACCGGGACAAAGTAGGTTGTCTTTTCGTAGACCATGAAATCAAGTTATCCCCAAGATAGACACAATAGCCAGAAGTCGACCGTCTGGTGTCTGGACATCCTCCCCAGTCTGCGTCGGTGTATGAAATGAGCTTATTAATTGAAGAGGGATAAATATGGAGACCGAAATCGAGGGTACCCTGAATATAGCGAATGATTCGCTTCAAAGCAGACATGTGTTGTGTTCTCAGGTCATGCATAAACAAACATATTTGCTGAACAACATATGAAATATCTGGTCTCGTGAAAGTCAAATATTGTAAGGCTCCGGCAAGACTGCGATACTCAGTTGGATTATGATAAGGATTACCTGAAGAGATACTGATTTTTGCTTTTGTGTCCACCGGTGTAGGAGATGGCTTGCAAGAAGACATACCAGCCCGCTCAATAATTTCTTTCGCATATTTCTTTTGTGAAAGAAAAAGACCTCCTGAATGTCTTGTAACAGAGATGCCTAGAAAATAACTTAGAAGACCCAGATCCTTCATAACAAACTCAGAACCAAGTTTAGACATTAAGGATTGACGAAGAGCATCTGAAGACGCAGCTAGAATAATGTCATCCACATAAAGAAGAATATATGCCATATCGTTTCCTCGACGATAAATGAATAAAGAATGATCTGAAATGCTGTGAGAGAAACCCAAAGTAGCCACATAATCAGCAAAGCGCTGGTACCAAGCACGAGGGGCTTGCTTAAGCCCATAGAGAGACTTTTTTAGTAGGCATACATAATCAGGGTGTTTAGAATCTAGGAAGCCAGTAGATTGGTGCATATAGATAGTTTCATCGAGATTTCCATGCAAAACAGCGTTCTTTACATCTAATTGATGAAGACACCAAGATTTAGATAAAGCAATGCTTAGGACCGTCTGAATGGTTGCCGGTTTGACCACTGGACTGAAAGTCTCACCACAATCGATGACAGTTTACTGACTTGTGCCATCACCTACAAGTCGGGCTTTATGCCGCTCAAAAGAACCGTCAGATTTCTTCTTATGCCTGAAAATCCGCAAACTTCGAATGACATTAGCATTAACTAGACGTGGTACTAATTCCGACGTCTTATTTTCAATAAGAGCATTGTATTCGTCTTTCATGGCCATTTTCCAATTATGATCATTTAATGCATTAATGGGATTGGTGGGCAGAGGATAAATGAAGTTTTTAGCCGAAGTGTGAAGATTAAGAAGTTTTCTGGGCTTAAAAATTCCATGTTGGGCTCTTGTTGTCATTTGAGGAGAGGTTGGTGGATTGGCAAGTGGGTTGGTTTGCACTGGCTGTGATAAACTGTGAGTGTTGGGTTGATTTGTGGGGGAAGGGGATGCGGTTCGTGTAGTGGACCGGTTTGGGCTGTTGGGAGAGGTTGGTTCGGTCGGTGAAGCTTGAGGTGATGAGGTCCGAGTAGGAGATGTGTTGGGGGAGGTTTGTATTTGCTGGGCCTGCATAGGAGGTGCGGTTTGGGCCAGTGAGTCAGCGACTTGGGCAGGAGAAGATTGGGCTTCATGAGTGGTGGTCGTGGGTGGAGTAGATGAGTGAAGAAGAGGTGCCAAGCCTCCATCCAAAAACTCATAAGTAGAAGATATGAGTATGTAATGTAGAAAAAGGGAAAGTAGTTTCATCAAAAATGACATGCCTCGAAACAATTATCTTACGACTCGATAAATCATAACACTTATAACCTCTATGATTCGATGGATACCCCAAGAAAACACATGGTGTTGATCGAGCTTGCAATTTATTTCTAGAAGTAGATGGAAGAAGAGGATAACATAAGCACCTAAAAACTCGAAGGTGAGAGTAGGACGGGTCTTTTTAGTAGAGAATTTTGGTGGGTGTTTGGAGAGCAAGCTTTTTGTTAGGGAGTATGTTGAGGAGATAAGTGGCCATTTGTAGTGCATGATGCCAAAGAGAGGATGGTAGAGAGTCATGAGTAAGGAGGGTTCGGATGATGTTATTTATGGTACGAATTTTTCTTTCGGCTTTTCCATTTTGAGGAGATGTATGAGGGCAAGAAAATCGAAAGTCATTCCTTTTAATTCACAAAATTTATGAAAAGGTCCATTGTCGTACTCCCTTCCATTGTCACATTGAAAACACTTAATCTCCTTTTCAAATTGTGTTTTAATGTGAGTACGAAAAGAAAGAAAAATGGAATACACTTGAGATTTATTGGCAATGGGAAAAGTCCATAGAAAATTCGTGAAATCATCAAGAAATAAAACATAATAACGATGTCCACCCGAACTAAGAATAGGCGATGACCAGAGATATCGCGCACAATATCAAATGGCAAAGAAGTATATGATAAAGAGTCAGAAAAGGTAATTTAACTTGTTTCCCAAGAGGACATGAATGACAAAAAAAATTATCCCGAAATTTATTGCAAATAATAAAATTGTTTTGGCGAAGGGAGCTTAAAACAGGCGCTCCCAGGTGCCCTAAACGACTATGCCAGATTTCAGGAGACAAAGTGGCAAAGGTAGATGGTGGCGAAGTTCCAACGTGTGGTGTTGTGGTAATTGGATATAGGTCACTCAAGCTGTTACATCTCATTAAATGCATCCCCGTCTGAAAATCCTTTACAGAAAAACCGAAAGGATCAAATTCAACAGAAACATCATTGTCAATGGTAAATTTCCTCACAGAGACAAGATTTTTAATCAATTTAGGGGCATGCAGGACATTATTCAAGGTTAAAGGGGGATGGGGATTAGGTAATAATACATTTCCACAGCCAATAATTGGAATAGTATGGCCAATACCAACAGTAATATTACGATTATTGCTCATATTTAGATAAGACGTAAGAGTACCTCCATTTCCAGTCATGTGAGAAGTGGCTCCGTGTCCATGTGCCATTGATCATCAGGAGGAGCAATTGAGAGAATGTGCATAGCAGCTTGAATATCTGTTAGAGCATAAGAAGTTTGGGCATGCTGAGTGGTTGCTGCCATGTGGGCCTGTTGAGGTCTCGGCCCAAGTAGACTTTGCCCACGGTTAGAAGTGGGCTGCATCTGTCAATTTGTTACAGTGGGATATGGGCATGGGGGTCGTCTAGGGTTGCCACAGCCCAGCCCAAGGTGGAAAGGCACACTGTTGTTGCTGTGTAGAGTTCAGCTTCCACGCCGAGGGGTGCTGCTGATGCTACGGTTGGGCCCCATAGCCACTGCCTCTCCCCTTTCCCTTGCCACCGCGGCCGCTGGCTCCACCACCTCTGCCACCGCGGTTGGTGTAGCCTCTGCTGATGCTGCGGTTGTTACGATTGGATGAATTTCCAGCTGTGTTGCCATTCGAGTTCTCAGCTTGAGAGGTAAAGAATGCTGAATTATCAGTGGAGTTTGCCGCCTTTTTGCCCTTGCTGTTTCCTCCAAGACGAGCATAGATCGAGCTTTGTAAAAAGGGGGAAGAGAATCTCCATGACGAATCTGTGATCCAACATTAGCATAAACATCAGTTAAACCCAAAACGAGTTGAAGTACCAACCTTTCATTCGACACAGGAGCACTGGCATTGCATAGTTGATCCGAGAGCGACTTCAGATATTGACAGTACGACGAGGCATCAACAAAATACTCCATTTGAACCTGCGAAAATTATTGTTCTAGGTAGAGAGCCCTAGAATTTTTGTTGTCAGAGAAAATATCCCTTAACCTATTCCATGCAAGTTCGGCAGTGGAATCACATTCAAGGATGATGTTGAGAAGGTCTTCAGAGATAGTGTCGTAGATCCATTGTAGAACAACGGCGTCAACACGTAACCGGAGATCGGGATTCGTGTTTGTAGTAGAGGAACCCGGCGTTGCCTTTTCCTTTGGGGAAGGAATGATATGATCTAGAGCTTGATAAGCTTTAGCATGGATTTTGAAGAGCTCCGACCACGTAACATATTGACCCTTTTTAATGTCTAAGGTGACTTTGATAAAGCTGTTGATATTTTGTACCGCAAGAGCGGGATAAGGGAGATTAGGAGGAAGAGGAGTGGTAGGAGAGGGAGGAGTCATGGTGGTGGAGGACGCAAAAAAGAAGAAGAAGAAGGGACGTCGGGTGTTTCAGCTAGAGTTAGATGGAGGAGAGAAACATATACCTAATCTGACACCATGAAAGAATTGTTTGTGTGATCGTTTCATTGATTTTCCAAATAATATATACAAAGTTCTAGATAATCTCTTGGCTATAATTTTGCTAAGTAAATCAAGAGAGTATCTCCTATACAAATCAAGGGAGCATCTCCTATACAAATTCAAAAAATAAAAGATTATTTACATATTCTAATATTTTTTAATCAAAACTTTTCTATTTTTATTTCTTAACTATAATGCTCCAAAAATACACTTTTAATTTTTATTAATTTAATATATTAGATATTTAACAATAATTACTCTATGTTATTAATAAATTATAATAGAAAAGTTTGAATAGAAAAATTATAATAGTCATGTTATAGGTGAATAGAGTAATTTTTAATTTATGTTTTTAAATAGTGTCTTTGTGAATAGTTGAATAATTCAATTAAATGTATTTATAAAAAAAATAATTGATTTATCAAAAAGTAATTGGATTAAATGAAATATATAAATACATAAATTTTTAAGTCTATATCTTCTCATCTATAAAT
Organism: Calophaca sinica; assembly: GCA_037113605.1. Lineage (NCBI taxonomy): Eukaryota > Viridiplantae > Streptophyta > Magnoliopsida > Fabales > Fabaceae > Calophaca > Calophaca sinica. Next base: position 126,460,213 of record CM073730.1, on the reverse strand, counting down.
TCAATAATTAACTGGCTAATACTTACAATAATTTATTATTTGCTTCAAGTAGATGAATGGGTAAAACCAATATTAAAAAACTAAAAAGTGTGATAAATGAATAAAACTAACTAATTAGATAAATTGAATATGAACTGTATCAATTAATAAAAATATGAAACTGTAAATAAGAGATTAAAAGCTACATTAATAATGTAGGATAGATATAGAAAACTTGTATTAATACAATGCATCATTTTCCATTACACAATGCATCAATCTTTTTTTTAGAATAATTAAAAAAATATGAAATTGTACAATTAACATTAAATGCTAGAGTTTTATATAATTGTTTTTAAGATAATTTATTCAGCAGCAAATAGCACTTAGTTTTCTCATTAACTAATTTTATTAAATATAATCATATTTTATTTTTCATAAAAATATTTAAAAAAATTATATTTTAATTTAACTATATTTTAAGTCACTTTTCCAAATTAAAATTAATGATTAACATAATCATTAATTAGTTTTAATATTTTAAAGATTCTTTATAAGAAGTTTTATGTTTAACTATTAATATAAATAATAATACATTAAATTTTTAAATAAAATAATATTTATTAATAATATTTAAACAGATTAAAAATAATGCAATTGATTAATAAGAGTAATTGAAATGTTGTAACTTATAAATTGAAATAAATTTATATTTAATACTAAAGCTCAAGTCCTCTTAAATCAAATTAATAAATTAACTAATATTTAATAATAGTATTTAAATAGAGTAGTAAACTGGTAAAATTGATTAATAAGGGTAATTAAAAGGTTGTAACTAATATACTATAATAATTTTCTATTCAATATTGTATATTAAGCTTTTCACATGAAAATCTTATAATTAAGCTAAAACTCAAGCTTGTTTTACTTAAATATATATATATATATATATATATTAGATAATATTTGTAATTTACAATATCATATAATTATTTTTAATATAATATTTTCTAGAAATAAATAACACTTAGTTTTCTCATTAACTAATTTTTTTAAATATAATTATATTTTATTTTTCATAAAAATATTCAATAAATTATATTCTAATTTAGTTATATTTTAAGTAGTTTTCCCAAATTAAAAATATCAATAATTAATTTTAATATTTTAAAGAAAATCTAAGAAGTTTTATGTTTAATTTTTAATATAACTAATTATTAATAAATTAAATTGTAAAATAAAATAATTTTGAATAACTATATTTAAACAAATTAAAAAATATTGAGATTGATTAATAAGAGTAGTTGTTAAACTCTCGAGTTAACTCTTAAACTCTTACGAGTTTACGATCCTAGATCACAAAAATGAGTTAACTCGCATGTAGACTCTTTTTTTGTAAACTCGTACGAGTTTAAGTAAACTATGGTAAAATTGGTAAACTCTCGATTTTACTAGCGAGTTTACGAGTCTATAATTTTACATTATTTTGGCCTTAAAATATAAATTATTGGTCAATATTATTGGCTACTTGGTTTGAATTACCTATTTGGTGCAATATATATTGGATTTATAAAGTTAATTTTACATTTTTAGTGTTGCTTTGTTACTTTGCTTTATTATGGAGCTGGAATGTTGAAATATTGTTATGTTGAACTGTTTTATATTATGTATATATATATTATTTATAGTTTTATTTAATATTACATAAACTCTTACGAGTATACAGAAACTCCAAGAGTTTATGTAGACCCTCGAATTTGACAACTTTGGTCGTGTAAAGTACAAAAGTTTGCCAAATAGTGTCGTACGTATCATAACATTTCATATATTTTCTTTTGAAGGAAACATTTCATATATTATATATAAGAAATATAGTAAAATAGAATGATTTTTTTATAATGTATCAATAGAATGATTTAATTCGATTTTTTACTATATTTAGATTGTTTTCAAATTCGAAATCATCAAATTTTTTACCATAGTTTTGAATAGCGAAATCCTTAATTATAAAACATTACCTATTCATTTTTCAATTTTTTATTTCATATTTTTTATTTGTCATTAACGTCTCTGTGTGGGTGTGTGTATATATTAGATGCAAAACAAGTCTAGACCACAATTATTTTGTGCATACCCTTTCTCAGCAAATACACACGATGGTCAGTGAACATTTACATTAGTTGTCTACTTTTTTTTTTTCTTTGGTGAAAATTGTCTCCTTCTTTTCATTGCATGAAATAACTACTTTAATCTTTTCTCATTCATTTTATTTTTTATCTTTTTCCTACAGGACTTGCATATAATTGGGTTTTTGATCCTTTCTATTACTTCCTTTAATTCATGGGTTGGAGTACATGGTCAGAGTACCTTTGACGTGCTTCAATATGGTGCCAAAGGTGATGGTCACTCTGATGATAGCCAAGTACGTATATACATTTCCACTTCATAATTTTTCTTTTTATAATAGTTAACCATACTCACAAAATAATATACAATTACAAATGTCATATTCTTTTTTTTTTTTGGGGTACAATACACATGTCATATTCTATTACTTAGTTATGTTTTCTACAATGGTTGAAAGATACAAATCTCTGATGACTTTTTTCTGAATCTTATGAAACAATTGAAAAAAAAAATTGAGAAAAATTCTAATATCAAATACATTATTTTCTATAGGCTTTTTTGGATGCATTGAAAGCTTTATGTGGATCAAGTGATGGGACTCCAACGCTTGTGGTGCCAGAGGGACATTCATTTTTTGTGCGTCCAATAAATTTCAGTGGTCCCTGCCAATCCCAAAATGTTCATATTAAGGTACAGACTTGAAGCATTTTTCATGTACTAAAGGCTTAAGGCCCAATTAGAAGCCATTTAATTCAGCTATAACTATTGACCCCTTGATTTTTGCCAACACACCCCCACCTTTCGAGAAGCTTATTTTCGGAGGACAAATTTTGATACTCATTTAGCCTTCCGAAAGTTTACCTCCAGACAAATTTTGCCATCCGAAAATAAACTTCTGATAAAGGGGGGTATTAGCAAAAACGGGAGGTGTCAATAGTCACTCCCCTCAATACTCTATCTCTTATGTAGAAACTGTTATTGCCAAGAGAATAATGTAATTAACTTGACACTAGTACATATTTTTTTGGTGGACTAAATAACTCTATCAAATGTTTGCTTAACTTTTCAAAAATAAAATGCTATATTGTATTAAAATTTGACTAGAGTAAATTGCTTGAGAATGCAGATTAATGGGACGGTACTAGCACCCAAGAGAAATGATTGGGAAGGGTGTTCAATACGGTGGTTTTATTTCTTCAACATAACTGGGATGACAATTGATGGATCAGGAGTGTTCAATGGTCAAGGTGAAGGCTGGTGGAGTAGGGTAATAATATAAATATTTTACAAGCATGAATACTTATTTACAGTTTCCTTATTAATAATAATTTAGTACACTAGGTACAAAAATAATCAATTGTTTTGCAATCATTAATCTAACATCAATCATCTAACAATACAACATATTCAAATTTGCAGGTGAATGGAACTGGAGGATGCCCTAGGATACCTACGGTTGGAAACTCTTCTCATCTCATTATGTTTTATATAAAATATGATTTTATAACATGTAACTTAGAGCATGAATAAATTAAGGACAACTACTAACACCCCCATTTTGTTAACATACACCCCATGATTTTTTTTTTGTTATTCTTTCAAAAATACCCTTGCTCCGAAATTTAACTTTTTAAGGGTTTATTTGTTGTACTCATTTTGCCTCCCAGAAGTTAATTTCCGAACATTTTTTACCATTGGGAAGTTAACTTCCAAACTGTTTCTGAATGTTAAACTCTGAATTGGTCTACGAAACTTAAGTTCCAAAAGGGGTGTATGTTAGAAAAAAAATGGGAGGTGTTAATAGTTATTATCCCCACAAATTCTGATTATATATTAGTTTTTACTTTGGTCAAATATATGTGCAATGTTTGAATTTGCAGGCTCTAGCATTCGAAAAATGTGATGGGCTTCAAATAAGCGAACTCACTCATATCAATGGGCCAGGACCACATATCTCCGTGGTCAATAGCCAAGATGTAACTATATCACACATTCACATTAATTCGCCAAAAGAAAGTCATAACACTGATGGAATTGACATCACCAGATCAACTCGAGTTAATATTCATGATATTATAGTAGAAAGCGGTAATATATATATAACCTCATACTTCATTCTTTAATTATTATTTTCCTTACGCTTATTAATTTTACAATTTCAATCTTTGAGTTACACGTGTAATTTTATGATATAGGTGACGATTGTGTTGCTATCAAAGGTGGCTCACAATTCATCAACGTCAGCCAAGTTACATGTGGCCCTGGTCACGGCATCAGGTTTGTACCGATGATATAAACTAATATTACACTTATATCTAATAAGAACTCATTATTTTTGTCACGTCAACTCATTGGTTTTAAAATAATATAATTGCAAAAACAAAATCACAATAATTATAAAATAATGAGTTCTCATTAAATGTTAATTAGATTGACGGTAGTTGTCAATGTAAGACAGGAACACAATTCTTTGAATTTTCACCTAAAATTAATGTTTTATAAATGAATAATTAATTTATATGTATTAAATTTTCATGCAGTGTGGGAAGTCTAGGGAAAGATGGTTCAACAGAATTTGTAGATCATTTGATTGTCAAGAATTGCACATTCAATGGAGCTGATAGTGCAGTTAAAATCAAGACATGGCCAGTAATGCTACAACTTTGAAATCAAATAAATTATCTATAATAAGATTATATATATTTATATCAAAATAAGATTAACAAATATCATATTTTTGTTTTTCAAGGGTGGAAAAGGATACGCCAAAACAATCGTCTTCGAGGATATTCGAATCAATCAAACAAATTACCCTATATATATCCAACAGCATTACATGCATACTCCAGAAAAGGTAATTAATATTCTTTCTCCTTTACTTAGTGTTAATTTGTTCAAGGATAAGATATGCATCATATATAATTGTTTTGATTTTTGGTTACAGAAGGAAGCAGTAAAAGTGAGTGACGTCACATTTAGCAATATCTACGGAACATGTATCAATGAGAATGCTATTGTGTTGGATTGTGCCAAGATAGGGTGTGACAATATTACCCTTCATGAAATCAACATTACTTCAATTGATCGTAAGATGCCAGCTTCTGCTCTATGCAACAACGTTCATGGGACATCCACTGATATTATTTCACCACGCGGACCTTGTGTAGATCACTAAAGAGAGCTTGTTCACCTTATATGTTCATGGAAAATCAAAATCTTCCTTAATTTTCTATGTATTGTACCCGTTGCATTAACAGATATTATGAATTAGAGGCTGAGTTAGTTGTGGTTTCGGTTACTAGTTGGTTAATTATAGGATTAAGCCACAACAAGCTCTATAAATAAGAGCTTCAAATGTATCATTTCCATTTTTTTTCAATATCAATTCAATATGTTGCCTCATGAGTATCAATATTTAATCAATTCAATAGAATTGTAACATGGTATGAGAGCGATACCGAGAATCCGCTTATAAAAGCGATGAAGATAACTACCAATCCCCTCATGATCAAAAATATTGAGAAGACTCTACAACAATTGCTAACAAAGAAGAATGGTAGACATCAAATGGAAGATCATCAGAATCCTTATCTGAGTTATATACTGCTAAGCTTCTCTAGAGTGGAAGGATAAAAGAAGATTCATAAGTAGTGAGCTAGCACAGAACTACATGTATTGCAAGAAGAATCTCAGTAATTAAAATACTACGAAGCTTTTCTCATTGAAAATGTTCAACCAGAGTATGTAAAATTTGTATAAGACAACACTCAAAATCACAAGTTTGAGTTATATCTCAGCCAAGCGTCTCAACATCATAAGGTTAACATCAAAACCTCATCAAAACACAAACAATTTAACCAAATATCAAGTTGCAAATGCAATAATTTAGTGTTTGTACAAAACTGGTAATGAATATTGATAAAGCCGCTATAAAGTCTACACGAGTCAATGTTCTTCGTATAAATAATGACCTCCATCGTTGAATGCAATTGATTTTTTTTTTATTCTCTCATGCATGAGATTCAACGTTGCAGTAGTTTTTCCATTGAAAATCTAATAGAGGTACTGGAGATTTAGCCTTTAAATAGTCCTGTAAACGTGTGAGATCTTAAACAAAGCGAATAACCTAATCTATTATAGAAAATCAAATAGGGGTGGCAATCTCATCCATTTATCCATCATCCATCCAATCTATTCATAAAGAAATTCATCCAATCCATCCATTACAAACAAAAATAAATAAATAGATTGGATCCAATCCATCCATTTAATTTAATGGATGGTTAGTTATCCATCCACTATTTTTCTAAATCCATTGGATTACACTAGGAGTGACAAATGGATGAAATTGATAAATTTTTGAATTGATCATAAAATATATTTTTAATCTTAAAAAGTATTTTAGTTACTAAAAATATTTTAATCAAAAATATTTTACCCTCTCTCTTCTGTCTCCCTCTTTCCCTCCCTCCCTCTCCTCTATCTCTATGTCCTCTCTCGCTCTCACTCCTTTCTCCCTCTCTCCACGCTGTTTATACTTCCTTCCTTTCGAGAAATACTTGGGTGGACATTGACATAACACGTCACCCTTAAGCACAATCAATGGGAATTTGACATGTCATTAAAATTTAAAGAAAAATAAATAAAATCAGAAAAATTAAAATCGGATTCCTCCGTTTCTTTCTGTTTCAGGCAAGTGTTATTGAAACAAAGTCACAACCTTTTCTTCCAGAGCTCTAATGCTTCCCTAGTCGATCTTCCAGCAAGCTGTGTCAATGAAGACGATTCTCTCTCTCTCTCTCTCTCTTCAGGCGTAGGTACATACCCAGCGACTTGATAAAACCATAGAACATAAACCAGTAATCCATCATCTGAAGGAAGGTGAGGGGGCGCTACCGAGCCAGAAAACGAGGGAAGGACAACCTTGTGCGGCGGCGCAAGCGGTGGGCCCACAGCGGCCATAGGGGCGTCCGCCCTTCTCTCCCCCCTCTCTCTATCTTCTCTCTTTCCTCTTTTTCTTTTTTTACTGTTATCCTCTTCTGCTTCATAATAATTTCTTGTGCTTTTCTTTGGCAATGGCTACAGTGTTACGATTGCAAGGAAGGAGATTTTAGACGTACACGCTATGGTCTCAACGATACTGTTAGCGACTTTGAAAAATCAAGTAACGTTGAACAAAAGATTATTGATTGCTCTTCTTTCCTTTCTTTTCAATTATGCAATGTGTAGGCAATGTATTGGGTTGAAATTATTGATTGTTTGCCATTCAGATTTGGCAATAGATGATGGTTTAGGCGGAGCGGTTTCTCCGATTTTGCTAGCAGAGCAGTTTCCGGCGTCGGGACATTGCGGGTGAAAAGAGGCGTGTGGCAGTTTCCATTGACGAACGGTTTTTGAACAAAATTAAGTGACGTGTTATATTTTTATTGGATGTGTTCAAAGTTGACGTGTTATATTAGCGCTCACGCAAGAATTTCTCCTTCCTTTCTCCGCGTTACAATTAAGCATTACCACTCAAAAGTTATTTTCGGGGGAGTGAATGTCATTAAGATATAGTGAGAGTCGAGCACTAAATCATGATCAAGAGTTATCTTAATTTTATAAGAACGTATGTTAGGGCAATTATAATTATAATGAGCGTCGTTGATTACGTCATGTACGATTCTGCACTAGCCGCAAAATTGAAAGTATGGACACTGTGCACACCATGCCAAGGATAGGAAGTCAATTTAAAAGAGGTATAATTTTTTTGTGAAAAATTATCGTTATATTTAATTGCAAACAAAATGATCCTTTATTTTGAACCAAACAGTATCCTAATGAAGTATCCTAACGTGGAGAGAGAGGAGAGAGGGGAGGAGAGAGAGGAATGAGAGAGGGGGAGGGGAGAGAGAGGGGGGGAGAGAGGGAGAAAGGGGGAGAGAGAGGCGAGAGAGGGGAGGGAGAGAGGGGAGAGAGAGGAGAGTAAAATAATTTTAATTAAAATATTTTTTTATGATTAAAGATATTTTTTGTAATTAAAATATTTTGTATGATTAAAAATAATTTTTTTTGTGATTAAAAATATTTTTAGTGATTAAAATTAATTTTTATGGAAGGAAGGATTGGATATCGATCCATTAAAAACTTGTTAATGGATGGATTGGATGGTTTTTTTTAAATGGATGATAGATGGATTGGATTTTCTTGATGAAATTTTAGTGGATGGTAAATGGATAAATGGATTTTTCCAATCCATCCGTTAGGATCCATAAGGAAATCCATTCGATCCATCCATTTTGCCACCCCTAGATAAACCCGATGTTAAGATTACAATGATCCACATGTAAGAAGGAAAATAACTGAACTTCCCTTTAAGGATAAAGCGGTCAGGACCAACCTATACCAAGCATCAATCACATACCTCACATCTGTGATGGTCATCCACTTATCATAAGTGGCCACTCGATCAACATGTATTTGATTGCATTAGTTTATCCAGCTGCTCATGACTATCAAGTATATTGACCTAGACACCACGTCAAGTATTAATCTCAATAATGATTAACATCATCATTAATTAGTTTTAATATTTTAAAGATTCTTTATAAGAAGTTTTATGTTTAACTATTAATATAAATAATAATACATTAAATTTTTAAATAAAATAATATTTATTAATAATATTTAAACAGATTAAAAATAATGCAATTGATTAATAAGAGTAATTGAAATGTTATAACTTATAAATTGAAATAAATTTATATTTAATACTAAAGCACAAGTCCCCTTAAATCAAATTAATAAATTAATTAATATTTAATAATAGTATTTAAATAGAATAGTAAACTGGTAAAATTGATTAATATGGGTAATTAAAAAGTTGTAACTCATATACTATAATAATTTTCTATTCAATGTTGTAACTTAAGCTTTTCACATGAAAATTATAGAATTAAGCTAAAACTCAATCTTGTTTTACTTATATATATATATATATATATTAGATAATATTTGTAATTTACAATATCATATAATTATTTTTAATATAATATTTTTTAGAAATAAATAACACTTAGTTTTCTCATTAACTAATTTAATTAAATATAATTATATTTTATTTTTCATAAAAAATATTCAATAAATTATATTCTAATTTAGTTATATTTTAAGTAGTTTTCCGAAATTAAAAATATCATTAATTAATTTTAATATTTTAAAGAAAATCTAAGAAGTTTTATGTTTAATTTTTAATATAACTAATTATTAATAAATTAAATTGTAAAATAAAATAATTTTGAATAACTATATTTAAAAAAATTAAAAAATATTGAGATTGATTATAAGAGTAGTTGTTAAACTCTCGAGTTAACTCTTAAACTCTTACGAGTTTACGATCCTAGATCACAAAAACGAGTTAACTCGCATGTAGACTCTTTTTTTGTAAACTCGTACGAGTTTAAGTAAACTCTGGTAAAATCGGTAAACTCTCGATTTTACTAGCGACTTTACGAGTCTATAATTTTACATTATCTTGGCCTTAAAATGTAAATTATTGGTCAATATTATTGGCTACTTGGTCTGAATTACCTATTTGCTGCAATATATATTGGATTTATAAAGTTAATTTTACATTTTCAGAGTTGTTTTGTTGCTTTGCTTTATTATGGAGCTGAAATATTGAATTATTGTTATGTTGAACTGTTTTATATTATGTATATATATCATTTATAGGTTTATTTAATATTACATAAACTCTTACGAGTCTACAGAAGCTCCAAGAGTTTATGTAAACCCTCGAATTTGACAACTTTGGTCGTGTAAAGTACAAAAGTTCGCCAAATAGTGTCGTACGTATCATAACATTTCATATATTTTCTTTTGAAGGAAACATTTCATATATTATATTTAAGAAATATAGTAAAATAGAATGATTTTTTTACCATGTATCAATAGAATGATTTAATTCGATTTTTTACTATATTTAGATTGTCTTCAAATTCGAAATCATCAAATTTTTTACCATAGTTTTGAATAGCGAAATCCTTAATTATAAAACATTACCTATTCATTTTTCAATTTTTTATTTCATATTTTTTATTTGTCATTAACGTCTCTCTGTGTGTGTATATATTAGATTTAAAACAAGTCTAGACCACAATTATTTTGTGCATACCCTTTGTCAGCAAATACACACGATGGTCAGTGAACATTTACATTAGTTGTCTACTTTTTTTTTTTTCTTTGGTGAAAATTGTCTCCTTCTTTTCATTGCATGAAATAACTACTTTAATCTTTTCTCATTCATTTTATTTTTTATCTTTTTCCAACAGGACTTGCATATAATTGGGTTTTTGATCCTTTCTATTACTTCCTTTAATTCATGGGTTGGAGTACATGGTCAGAGTACCTTTGACGTGCTTCAATATGGTGCCAAAGGTGATGGTCACTCTGATGATAGCCAAGTACGTATATACATTTCCACTTCATAATTTTTCTTTTTATAATAGTTAACCATACTCACAAAATAATATACAATCACAAATGTCATATTCTTTTTTTTTTTTGGGGTACAATACACATGTCATATTCTATTACTTAGTTATGTTTTCTACAATGGTTGAAAGATACAAATCTCTGATGACTTTTTTCTGAATCTTATGAAACAATTGAAAAAAAAATTGAGAAAAATTCTAATATCAAATACATTATTTTCTATAGGCTTTTTTGGATGCATTGAAAGCTTTATGTGGATCAAGTGATGGGACTCCAACGCTTGTGGTGCCGGAGGGACATTCATTTTTTGTGCGTCCAATAAATTTCAGCGGTCCCTGCCAATCCCAAAATGTTCATATTAAGGTACAGACTTGAAGCCTTTTTCATGTACTAAAGGCTTAAAGCCCAATTAGAAGCCATTTAATTCAGGTATAACTATTGACCCCTTGATTTTTGCCAACACACCCCCACCTTTCGAGAAGCTTATTTTCGGAGGACAAATTTTGATACTCAATTAGCCTTCCGAAAGTTTACCTCCAGACAAATTTTGCCATCCGAAAATAAACTTCTGATAAAGGGGGGTATTAGCAAAAACGGGAGGTGTCAATAGTCACTCCCTTCAATACTCTATCTCTTATGTAGAAACTGTTATTGCCAAGAGAATAATGTAATTAACTTGACACTAGTACATATTTTTTTGGTGGACTAAATAACTCTATCAAATGTTTGCTTAACTTTTCAAAAATAAAATGCTATATTGTATTAAAATTTGACTAGAGTAAATTGCTTGAGAATGCAGATTAATGGGACGGTACTAGCACCCAAGAGAAATGATTGGGAAGGGTGTTCAATACGGTGGTTTTATTTCTTCAACATAACTGGGATGACATTTGATGGATCAGGAGTGTTCAATGGTCAAGGTGAAAGCTGGTGGAGTAGGGTAATAATATAAACATTTTACAAGCATGAATACTTATTTACAGTTTCCTTATTAATAATAATTTAGTACACTAGGTACAAAAATAATCAATTGTTTTGCAATCATTAATCTAACATCAATCATCTAACAATACAACATATTCAAATTTGCAGGTGAATGGAACTGGAGGATGCCCTAGGATACCTACGGTTGGAAACTCTTCTCATCTCATTATGTTTTATATAAAATATGATTTTATAACATGTAACTTAGAGCATGAATAAATTAAGGACAACTACTAACACCCCCATTTTGTTAACATACACCCCATGATTTTTTTTTTGTTATTCTTTCAAAAATACCCTTGCTCCGAAATTTAACTTTTTAAGGGTTTATTTGTTGTACTCATTTTGCCTCCCAGAAGTTAATTTCCGAACATTTTTTACCATTGGGAAGTTAACTTCCAAACTGTTTCTGAATGTTAAACTCTGAATTGGTCTACGAAACTTAAGTTCCAAAAGGGGTGTATGTTAGAAAAAAAATGGGAGGTGTTAATAGTTATTATCCCCACAAATTCTGATTATATATTAGTTTTTACTTTGGTCAAATATATGTGCAATGTTTGAATTTGCAGGCTCTAGCATTCGAAAAATGTGATGGGCTTCAAATAAGCGAACTCACTCATATCAATGGGCCAGGACCACATATCTCCGTGGTCAATAGCCAAGATGTAACTATATCACACATTCACATTAATTCGCCAAAAGGAAGTCATAACACTGATGGAATTGACATCACCAGATCAACTCGAGTTAATATTCATGATATTATAGTAGAAAGCGGTAATATATATATAACCTCATACTTCATTCTTTAATTATTATTTTCCTTACGCTTATTAATTTTACAATTTCAATCTTTGAGTTACACGTGTAATTTTATGATATAGGTGACGATTGTGTTGCTATCAAAGGTGGCTCACAATTCATCAACGTCAGCCAAGTTACATGTGGCCCTGGTCACGGCATCAGGTTTGTACCGATGATATAAACTAATATTACACTCATATCTAATAAGAACTCATTGTTTTTGTCACGTTAACTCATTGGTTTTGTCACAATAATTATAAAATAATGAGTTCTCATTAAATATTAATTGGATTGACGGTAGTTGTCAATGTAAGACAGGAACACAATTCTTTGTATTAATATTTCACCTAAAATTAATGTTTTATAAATGAATAATAAATTTATATGTATTAAATTTTCATGCAGTGTGGGAAGTCTAGGGAAAGATGGTTCAACAGAATTTGTAGATCATTTGATTGTCAAGAATTGCACATTCAATGGAGCTGATAGTGCAGTTAAAATCAAGACATGGCCAGTAATGCTACAACTTTGAAATCAAATAAATTATATAATAAGATTATATATATTTATATCTAAATTAAATTAAAAAATATCATATATTTGTTTTTCAAGGGTGGAAAAGGATACGCCAAAGCAATCGTCTTCGAGGATATTCGAATCAATCAAACAAATTACCCTATATATATCCAACAGCATTACATGCATACTCCAGAAAAGGTAATTAATATTCTTTCTCCTTTACTTAGTGTTAATTTGTTCAAGGATAAGATATGCATCATATATAATTGTTTTGATTTTTGGTTACAGAAGGAAGCAATAAAAGTGAGTGACGTCACATTTAGCAATATCTACGGAACATGTATCAATGAGAATGCTATTGTGTTGGATTGTGCCAAGATAGGGTGTGACAATATTACCCTTCATGAAATCAACATTACTTCAATTGATCGTAAGATGCCAGCTTCTGCTCTATGCAACAATGTTCATGGGACATCCACTGATATTATTTCACCACGCGGACCTTGTGTAGATCACTAAAGAGAGCTTGTTTACCTTATATGTTCATGGAAAATCTACCTTAATTTTCTATGTATTGTACCCGTTGTATTAACAGGTATTATGAATTAGAGGCTGAGTTAGTTGTGGATTCGGTTACTAGTTGGTTAATCATAGGATTAAGCCACAACAAGCTCTATAAATAAGGGCTTCAAATGTATCATTTCCATTTTTTTTCAATATCAATTCAATATGTTGCCTCATGAGTATCAGTATTCAATCAATTCTGCTTATGAAAGTGATGAAGATAACTACCGATCCTCTCATGATCAAAAGTATTGAGAAGACTCTACAACAGTTGCTAACAAAGAAGAATGGAAGACATTAAATGGAAGATCTTCATAATCCTTATCTGAGTTATGTACTGCCAAACTTCTCTTGATTACAAGGATAATAGAAGATTCAGCAATAGTGATCCATAATAGAACTACATGTACTGCAAGAAAAATCTCAGTAATTAAAATACTACGAAGCTTTTCTCATTGAAAATGTTCAACTAGAGTATGTAAAATTTGTATAAGACAACACTCAAAATCACAAGTTTGAGTTATATCTCAGCCAAGCGTCTCAACATCATAAGGTTAACATCGAAGCCTCATCAAAACATAAACAATTTAACCAAATATCAAGTTGAAAATGCAATAATTTAGTGTTTGTACAAAAATGGTAATGAATATTGATAAAGCCGCTATAAGGTCTACACGAGTCAATGTTCTTCGTACAAATAATGACCTCCATCGTTGAATGCAATTGATTTTTTTTTATTCTCTCATGCATAAGATTCAATGCTGCAGTTCTTTTTCCATTGAAAATCTAATAGAGGTACTGGAGATTTAGCCTTTAAATGGTCCTGTCAACGTGTGAGAGTTAAACAAAGCGAATTGATAGAATTGTTTGCGTGATCGTTTCATTGATTTTTCAAATAATATATACAAAATTCTAGATATAATCTCTTGGCTATAATTTTGCTAAGTAAATCAAGAGAGTATCTCCTATACAAATCAAGAGAGTATCTCCTATACAAATTCTAAAAATAGAAGATTATTTACATATTGTAATACACCCCCGTAGTCGAAACGGGAGGTTGCCGAACGTTGAGACTATCTCGAAAATCATCAAAGAGTTGTAGCGGAAGTCCCTTAGTGAATATGTCTGCAATCTGATAACGCGAAAGGACATGTAGAACACGAACTTGACCACGAGCGACTTTCTCACGCACAAAATGAATATCCATCTCAATGTGCTTAGTGCGTTGATGTTGAACCGGGTTGCTGGAAAGGTACACCGCACTAACGTTGTCACAATAGATTAAAGTGGCTTTCGTAATAGGACAATGTAGCTCCAAAAGTAAGTTTCGAATCCAACAGGATTCAGAGACAACATTAGCCACCCCACGGTACTCAGCCTCAGCACTGGACCGGGACAAAGTAGGTTGTCTTTTCGCAGACCATGAAATCAAGTTATCCCCAAGTTAGACACAATAGCCAGAAGTCGACCGTCTGGTGTCTGGACATCCACCCCAGTCTGCGCCGGTGTATGAAATGAGCTTATTAATTGAAGAGAGATAAATATGGAGACCGAAATCGAGAGTACCCTGAATATAGCAAATGATTCGCTTCAAAGCAGACATGTGTTGTGTTCTCTGGTCATGCATAAACAAACATATTTGCTGATCAGCAAAGGAAATATCCGGTCTCGTGAAAGTCAAATATTGTATGGCTCCGACAAGACTGCGATAATCAGTTGGATCATGATAGGGATTACCTGAAGAGATACTGAGTTTTGCTTTTGTGTCCACCGGTGTAGGAGATGGCTTGCAAGAAAACATACCAGCCTGCTCAATAATTTCTTTCGCATATTTCTTTTGTGAAAATAAAAGATTATTTACATATTCTAATATGAATAACCTAATCTATTATAGAAAATCAAATTTTATACATGTACAAAGTGATCCATACTATAGATAAACCCGATGTTAAGATTACAATGATCTACATGTAACAAGGAAAATAACTGAACTTCCCTTTAAGGATAAAGCAGTCAGGACCAACCTATACCAAGCATCAATCACATACCCCACATCTGTGATGGTCATCCACTTATCATAAGTGACCACTCGATCAACATATATTGATTGCATTAATTTATCCAGCTGCTCATGACCATCAAGTATATTGACCTAGACACCACGTCAAGTATTAAGCTCAATAATCAAATCCTTATGGATTAGAGGCCAAGATCCTTACCCCTACTAAGTAAATCACCAAGATTAGAGGCCAAGATCCTTGCCTTTACATTGACAATATATTCGATGAAAGGATGAAGCTGATAGAGAAACTACTTTATATAGGGCAATACCTTCGTGGGTTCACTTTGAGATGAAGGAGGAGCTGACCTCTTGGATGGAGTGGGAATTGACCTCTTGGATAGAATGAGAGATAACCTTTTTGAGGAAGTTGGAGCTAATCTCATGGAGGATTGAGAAGCTAACATGGTGTCATGTTAGGAGCCATATGTCTCCTCATCATTCTCCTAATAAGATGGATCACGTTTAGTAGATACATCCAGCTTAGACGTTTTACCTATCTTCGGCTTTCCCTTTGTGTTCACCTTATCGGGAAGCAGAGATATGGAAGTGGTGTTTGGAAATGCTAACTTACGTACATAACTCTTCAGTGTGACTTTTCCTAGCTGCAACATCAAGCTCTTGAAATTTACATGTTATTGCATCCAACTTAACTTGCATATTTAATTGTGAACCAGGGTTGTTGGTGTGATTATCGCTCTTAAAACTTAATCTCCTCCAGTGCATATGAACTATATCCAACGAAATTGGGAAGTACATTAAAGTATACCCAGAAAGCTCACATGTATAAGGTAGACCATGAGTGGATCTAAGTGTGCAACCAAACATAACACTATCAATACCAATATAAGCAACTCGAACAAATTCCTTGACTCTATGGGTTAATGCACTCCTCGACACAAATCCATATGTAAGTGTCCATAGACTAGAGTATTATAGCAATGTTATTGTTTACCAATGTTATGCTCGAATTAAGACTTAATCTCAGTGCGTTGTAATTTGATCATGTTGTTCATTACAACCTATCAATTACACAAGTCTCATCATCTATCTTGTAACAACTTCTTCAACCTCTGGGGTGCAGACTCGACCCTATTAGCGAACACTAACAAACCTTGTAAATAACACTGTCAATTATAGGGTCTAAAAGTGGAATAATCTTAAAATTACATAGACAAAAAGTGGAAGAATCTTAAAATTATAGGGACAAAAACTCAACGTTTTTAATACAGATTTGGTGACAGGGACTAAAAGTCGAAGAATCTTAAATTACAGGGACAAAATGTAAACAAAAAATTTTACAGGGACTAAAACTGGATTTCGCTCAAATTACAGGGACCGAAATCAGTATTTACCCTTAGAAATATATAAGTTTTTGCATATCTATTGGTTGTTGTGATTCCCAAATGCACAACCCGGTCTATCCATGGAGAGGAAAAAAAAATCCTTGTGAGAAGTTAATCACGTGTTTTTTAATTAGTCACGAAAAATAAGGCAAGATGGGTGCATCCTTAAATACTTGCAATCGCTGCACATAGTCATCCTCGTCAGAAGAAATCATAATAACATCCCATGCACTCCTAACCAATTAAAATTTCTCTTCTGAATAGCCGTAAGTCTTGCATTTGGCCCTGACATTCTTGCAGATGTGAAATTGATACAAAAAATTATATGACATTAGAAAAATAGATGCCACTGCATTAATCAAAGCAATGTGTCTGTCGGTCACTATCACATATGTTCTGCCTTGTCTTTAAGTGGACCCATATTTTTGACGCGCATTAAAAATCTATTTAATTGTAGTGTAGCTCTCCGGGTTTGTTCTGTTTCAATGTTTACAATACGCTTCTCGACTTTACCATGTTCTTTGTCATGTCACCAAGTAAAGACATCTCTTCGACAGATATACGACCAATATATATATGACCCTCCAAGCTTTCGACTAACTCGGGACTGTGAGATCCACACATTACCTTAACGATCCATCATTCACCACCTTCTGATGGTCTTCCTTTAATCTAAATGGATACTCATATTTTCTAGTAATAGTAGCTTTCAACCCTGTAACCTGTATTGGTTATACTTACAACTCCTTTCACATTCCAACATTACAACTATCTTCCTTCTACTCTGTCCATTGTCTAATCTTAGAATGATAATCAAACATCCATTCGCTTTCCCGACATTTTGTGCCCAAGCTAATAGGCCATCTCAGAAAGGAAATACCTGAAAATATAATCTCAAATGTTTTACCAACTAATTACCTTTGTATTCATGAATGAATGAGTACACTCTATGGAAATGGGCTTTGTAATTGGCATGTCCTCAAACTTCATCATGTCAATATAGTCTTCTTCCATGTTAAATTATATGCATCACAAACTCAACGTGTAAATTTCTAAACTTTAATAATACTTCCAAAATCTTGTTTCCGGACTCATATCTTGACGTCCTCCGAAAACTAATTTCCGGAACCCTTCGACAATTAGTTTTTGGACGGCACCAAGATCTGTGTTTTGGAGACTAGGAAAAAACATTTTTGTACCGAGTTGTAGACGATGAAGAAGAAGGAAATGCGCTATTTGATTATACTCCTATGCTAGTTATAGACAGCGAGGGAGGAGATGATGAAGGTGGGGGCTGTGAGAGAGTAGGGGTTGTGAGGGGGTGAATATTGGAGGGTGGGGGTAGGGGTGGTGAGGGATAATTTAATGTTAGGTAAAACAAACTTCAATAGTTTAATGTTCTTCATATATAGGTCGTAGAAATGTTATTGTATATATTTGTGTAGGTGCATTTATAAGAGTACCATACAACAATATTATCATCAGAACTGATATATATTCTTCAAAAAGCTTAGTCAAATCAGAGTTGCTCATAAGCTTTCCCTACATTACCCTACACGTAATTAAGAATGACTAGTTTTTTGTATTGAATTTTCAGAGTCAAAGATTAAGAGTTAGTTTAGATAAATACTCAAACTCAAAAGGCAATTATTTTGTTTTTTTTAACGAAGAAAAGTGGGTTCGGGGTTCACCAGGTCGGAAAAAGTCTCAAAGTTTAAAGAACGTTTACAGATGTATTTACATATCACATACCGACGAGATCCTCACATTGGCAGTTGGATTTTAACCCACGTCTTTCTAGGATATGAGCAAAATCGTTATCAACTGGATCAACCTTCGTTGGCTAGCTCTCAAAATGCTCTTATGAAAATATTAATTTTTTTTATAATAATTATGAGTCTTTTAGATAATACTTTTTTGTATAAGATGGAATTAATTTCCATATCTCGATGTTATCACAAGATTCCTTATTTGAATTTAATTTGTATGCATTGTCGGTGTAAAAATATTTTACACGTACATCTAATCATGTGTTGCTACATCATTTAATGAGTATAAAACATCAGGTATTTTAAAACTCATTAAATGATGTGGCATCGTATTAATTATTGGATGACTATATATGTAAAATATTTTTACCTGCTGGTATGTAGAAATTGAAGTCTTTTTGTCATTTAGTGTCTTTATAAATAGTTATAATAATTTATAAAGATTTTTTCTTAAGTAAAAAACATAAATTTATTTAGTTATGCAAAAGAAGTTACTCCTACCGTTCTTTTTTATAAGTAACATAATGGTCCTTTTTATTGGTCCTAATTATAAGAAACAACAACAATTTTCAAAAGCATTAAATGTGTAATTTTCATTTATACCCTTATCTATAGTACTCCCTCCGTCTCAATATATATGTCATATTTATAAAATAAAATAAAAATTATCCCAAAATATATGCGGTGCCAAAGGTGATGGTCACTCTGATGATAGCCAAAAGTGATGATGGATATGCCTCCCAAACGTTCTCCTAATATGATGGATCACATTTAGTAGATACATCCAGCTTAGACGTTTTACCTTTCTTCGGTTTTCCCTTTGTGTTCACCTTATCAGGAAGTGGAGACATGGTATGACACCCTTAACCCCTTTTTGAATAAAATAAAATTGTTTAAATAAAAATTAATAGGTATTTGATTTTCAAATAAAAAACCGTTGCAAAAATAGTGTAAAAACTTAAACAAATAAAATCGACGTAACAAAAATTAATTCACGTAAACATCCTGTGTTACAAGAGTATTACATTTCAAGAAAAACTCCAAATCCTCTTTACTAAATAAATAAAACGAAGTATTTATCTAGAAATAAATCCGATAAAGCTAAATAAATCCCCAAAAATATTTTGTCACATTGTCTTAGAGCTAAAACATAACCCAAGCTAAATAAAAGAAACTTCGTAGTTCACTGCTGAAAATAAAATATAACATCTCTAGATAAAATTCAGCAAACAATCAAGTTCTTCTATTTAGTCACTAACTTCCGGATTAGAAGGATCTGCAATTAAACATGGAAAATACATAGAGACACACAAACAAAGATGGGTGAGTACGTTGTAGTTGAGTTGTGGTGATATTTAGAGAGAATAAATGAATAAAATAATATATATATATATATATATATATATATATAGTTACAAGAACACAACTCATATAAATATACATCACATTAGATACACATTATACAACTCCCACATATAAAACCATAAGCATACACAGCTCATTTCACCATTCTCAGAGTCACATAATTATCTCAAGAAAAATGCAGACACTAGCAACGCTACTTCATATGCTTGTGGTACCAGGAAGTCGCCTAGGAGTATATAATTGGTTTATCTGAGAAAGTCACCTCAATGGTGATTACTCTGTTACCGCATACTCTCAACTAGGAATGATAATATCCAGCGAAGATCGGGGTAGCTAAGTCTGATAAGTAGCCTCCAGTCTAAGGCACGACACTTAAACTATCGGGAACCACAAACTCGGGCTTCTCACCCCTAGGCCGAGATATTGCCACGCAAGCTCACTCATGTTGGCATCCACCTTTCATTTCAATGATGCTCCCCCCCATCCTATCACAAGGTTTGGTATGTCAATCATACAATTTTTCATCCGAACATCATAATTCAATTTTTCATCTACAATCCATCATGGCCCATATGGCTAGGATTATCTCACAAGGAATGACTCAAGCCCATTATGGCTACTAATAGCAAGGTGACTTGCACACAAGGTCATTTATCCTTTCAAGGTCGTCGCCACAAACGTGGACTTTTCACAATCATTATCACAATTTAATAAGTAAGATACAAAATAAATTACAATGGCAATTTAAAAACAACAACCACGTATTTAATTATTTAGGTGAACACGTAGGAACAACAACAATAACAAATCAACCACAACACGTATTCAAAAAGTTAAAATATGTAGAAAAACAACACTTTTCGCAATATTAATCTACACATAGAAACAAAAACAACAAATTTTTGCAACCGTAATTTTTTGCATAAAAACAGAAACAGCAACACAGCAACAATAGGAAACACTGCAGAAAAACAATTTTCATAGACAGAAAAATTCTGCATAAAACAAAAACAACAACAAATGAAAATACTGCAGAAAATAACAATTTTTGCAGACAAAAAAATTCTGCATAAAACAGAAACAGTAACAATAGAAAACATTAGAAACAGCAAAATCTGCATTCTAAAAATCTGCATAATAGCAGAAATGAGACTACAAGAAATCAATATATATTTCACCAAAGAAAAGCTTCAATTTAAACATAAATGAGGTAAACTAAACTATTCTAAGATTTTCTAATAACAGTAGCCTTTGAAAACAGTATCTACTTTAATCATTTAAACAATTTCTAAGCACAATTCATTGATTCAATCATTATTAATCATCACTTAGAACTAACGGCATATGAATTTAATAATCCAGCAACACGACAACATCTCAAACATTAAAACAAATTTTTTTAGCTTTCATACAGCCCTTAAACAACCTTTCAATCATTCAATCATTTAAAAACAGCAAGCAATATATATATATATATAATTTATTTGCCTACACTTCAATCATTTATCTAACAATGGAGTCTAAGGACAACCCTTTCACCTATCCCTCAAATATCTCCAACCACAATAATCTCCCCCTTATCTTAAGGCCACAAAATCTTTCCTCCAAAATAGAAAGTAAGCGTAACTATAAGGTAGAGAATCACATTATGATCACGTCACTTCAAACGGAGATGGATTCTGATGAGAAACAAGGGGGAACGATTAAAAACGGATTTTTAGGATTCAATAACGCAAAGTTTGGATCAAAACAGAAAAGGGGAAAAGTCTTACACGAATTTCCCTCTTAAAAATAGAAGAAAATGATATTAGAATGTAGGATTCTTTCTCCCGTTGCAGTGCTTCAAACGAGAATGAATTCTGACGAGAATGGACAAAGAACGATCAAAAACAGTATATTGATCTTGAAAGGATAACTTGAAAATCAAAACAGAACGAAGTGGAGGGATACTTACTAATTTTCCTTCACCAAGACATAAATAGAATGGACTTATAAGATAGAGGATTATTCTATGGTCACGGTGTTTCAGACGGCATTGAATTCCGACGAGAATTGAGGGAGAACGAGCAAAAACGATGGAATCCTCTCGAAGGCTCTTGAGCAGTCTTAGTGAGGTTTTCTAAGTGGGATTGTGAACGTGTTTAGAGTGTATAATGATGACTGATAGACTAGGTTAACTCTCCTCAGCCGTGGTTATTCAAAATGGGTCAAGATGGGTCCAATAAGTCAGCCAAAAAAGCGTTAAACGTAATAAATTGGGTGCACCGATATTGCGTTATGAATTTTACAATATCTTGATCTATAGATGTCCGATTTAGGTGTTGTTTGTTGCTTTGGAAAGCTAAGACAATTTCCTACAAATGCCTCTATAATGATCATGGTCAGAATCGGATTCTAAGTGGGTCAAAAGGCCAGTTTAAGTTTACTCAACATTCCAAAAGCTTGGGCAGCATTGACTCCGAAGAGCTTATCTTCAGTTCTAGTCATCGGATTTGAGTCAAATCAAAGCCAAATGAAAGCTAAGAGAAATATTTACAATTTTCATGAAGATAACTTAATTCAACTTAGTCGTTAAAGGGTTCTAAAATACGGAGTACAATGACTGAATTATTTCTCGAATCAAAGCAAGTCTTGAACTCCCTCAAAGGTGTCCTAACATGTGCACTTTGGTTCCGAATCGATCCTAATGAATTCCTAAACACTTTCATACACTCTTAAAACATTATTAAACATAATCTCACATTAAAATTTAATCAACACATAATAATCAAAATTAGCGTGAAATAGTCTATGAAAATGAAGGGTGTATCAATAAAGAATGAGGGCGTACACAGTAAATCAGTAAAATTCATTTTTATATACCTATAAAACCTTTTAACCTCTCAAACTCATTTTTAACACCTCTTTAACCCAAAATGTTTTCCCAAAATAAATGACATTTCAAATACTAATATTTTATAAAAATAAAATATTAATAATATATTACCACAATTTTCTAAAAATACAAATAAATGCTAATATTTTCTAAAAATAAAAATAACTACAAATTCAACATTTTTCAATAATTCAAACACACAGAGGAAAATCAGAATCACTAAATCTACAAATCATAATAATTAATAAAATGTACGAAAAATGCGGGGTGTTACACATGGAAGTGGAGTTTGGAAATGCTAACTCAAGTACATAACTCTTCAGTGTGACTTTGCCAGCAACATCAAGCTCCTGAAATTACATGCCAATGCATCCAACTCACCTTGCATATTTAATAGTGAACCAAGGTTATTGGTGTGATTGTCGCTCTTAAAGCTTAATCCCATCCAGTGCATATGAATTATATCCAACGAAATTGTGAAGTACATCAAAGTGTACCTAGAAAGCTCACATGCACAAAGTAGACCATGAGTGGATCTAAGTGTGTAAGCACACTTAAAACTATCAATACCAATATAAGTAACTCGAACAAGTTCCTTGACTACATGGGTTAATGCACTCCTCGACACAAATTCATGTCCGTAGACTAGAGTATTATAGCAATTTTTTTGTTTACAAATGTTATGCTCGAATGAAGACTTAATCTCAGTGCGTTGTAATTTGATCATGTTGTTCATTACATCCCAACAATTATACAAGTCTCATCTTCTATCTTGTAACAACTTTTTTAACCTCCGGTGTGCAGACTCAACCCTATTAATAAACACTAACAAACCTTGTTTATAACACTGACAAAAATTTCATACACGTTATTAATTAGAAATATATAAGTTTTTGCATACCTATTAGTTGTTGTGTTTCCCAAATGCATAACCCGGTCTATCCATGCAGAGAAAAAAAATCTTGTGAGAAGTTAACCATGTGTTTTTTACATAGTCACAAAAAACAAGGCAAGGTGAGTGTGCATCCTTAAATACTTGCAATCGCTACGCATACTCATCCTCGTCAGAAGAAATCATAATAACATCCCATGCACTCCTAACCAACTAAAATTTCCCTTCTGAATACTTATAAGTCTTGCAATTGGCCCTGGCTTTCTTGCGAATGTAAAATTGACTAATACGACATCAGAAAAACAGATGCCACTACATTAATCAAAGCAATGTTTTTGTCAGTCACTATCACATGTGGTAATTAATGCATCATTTCATAGAAACACTCCTCTCAACTTCTGTAGCACCCAAACAAATTTACCAACACGCTCAGGCACCATATAAGAAAATAGCACAAAGAATGTCATCTCAGTTGAGGAAACACTAACGACCTCAACTCATGGCAGCTTATACTTGTTAGTCTTCTATGTAGTATCAATAAGCAAAACAATGTTAAAAGAATTCAGAAGTGTGATGGAATCTGGATTTGTCCAGAGTGTGTCTCTAATAACAACGCAATTGTCGACCCTTCTGTGCAGTAGACACATTGATTACAATGCATCAAGTTCATTAGATATTACAATTGCAATCTGCCTCGTCTTTAAGTGGACCCATATTTCTGACGCGCATTAAAAATCTACTTAATTATAGTGTATCTCTCCGGGTTTATTCTTTTTCAATGTTAGCAATACGCTTTTGGACTTTACGATGTTCTTTGTCATGTCACCAAGCAAAGACATCTCTTCGACTGATATACAATATATAGATGACCCTCCAAGCTTTCGACTAACTCGTGACTATGCTAAATATATATATATATATACACACAATATATAGATCCACACATTACCTTAACGATCCATCATTCACCACCTTTCAATGGTCTTCCTTTTAATCTAAATAGATACTCACATTTTCTAGTAATAGCAGCTCTCAATCCTGTAGCCTATATTGGCTATATTTACAACTCCTTTCACATTCCAACATTACAAACACTACAAGAAATAGGTTAGATACCGACAGACATTTACCGACGGCTTGAGGCCGTCGCTAAAAAAGCGGGATTTTCGACGGTGTTACCCGTCGGAATACGTGACCCACCGTAATCTGGGTATTACCGACGGGTTAAGCCGTCGGAAATCCCGCTTTTTTAGCGACGGACTCAAGCCGCTTCAGAAATGTCGATAGACCGTGACTTTTGGAAAATTCCGCTTTTTTGAAGACCGACGCCCATTGACCGTCTTTACCGAGCGGGTTAGCCCGTCGCTAATCCGTGTCGTTTATCAAGCGGGTTTAACCGTCGGTAAGTTTAAAATGGTCGTCGGTAAGCTCTTTATTTGGCGAGCGTAACCGCTTCTTCTTCATTCACTCGCAGCGACTCCTCGTTCGCCGCTTCATCTCGGATTCGCGTTCGCCCTTCATCTCCGTCGCCCTTCATCTCAGTCGTTAGCCCTTCATCGCCGCCTCCTCCGCCGCGCTGGCCAAAACCCAAGCACTGCGGTGACGGTGTATATTTTAGTTACATAACTTCTTTTCATTTCCGCTTATGACATATTGAGTTCATATTTTATTTAGAGTCATCCAATTGTATTACGTGTTCATTTCCATCTGAAATAATTGATAATTGATGCCATTTTTTGGGAACCATTTTTTCACTTTCATTACGGAAGATGATTTGGAATTCAGTTGGGAGAACTCTTTGAACATTGTGGTTTCCCATTCAAAAGAAAGCATGGATAAATAAATTATGTCATCATTCATATCTCCTTAATTATCTCGATCTTTGTTGATATAGTCTAATTTCAAAAGTCAGTTAAGATGCATGTGAACTATATAAACAAACTTTGTCAAAGAAAAATATTGCCCAGGAAAATAAGAACAAGAATACTATCCCTAAATTTAGTTAAAAGATCCAATAAAACACAAACATTAAATGTAGAAATTTTATAATTAGGACATGACATTAGAATAATAGAATGTAGAGGCACAAATAATTTTTAGAATAGTTATTCACATGTTTAGATCCATTTGAAACCTGCTTAGAGTATCGTTTGTAGTTACATATATATCCCTGCTTTTAAAAGTTAAACTTACAATACAATAAAAACATTTCTTACAGTGCTTGCTTTATAATATGACTACCAGTATCAGGTGCTAAAAGCTCAATTTGATTCCTTCAAACACACATACATGTTTTTTTACAATTTTATGATAATCCAGGTGTATGCCCCAAGTGTTTGTCAATAAACCTTGCGAGGAAAAGAGAGAGCACATTCGGGTGTCTTGTATGATACATGGATATATGAGTAGAGTATAAGGAACATTATATTGACATGTGTGGAAGGTGAGGTATCGTGTGCTTGATGTGGATGATGTTATGTTTGTTGATTGTGTGCTTTTTATCTAATGCGATCGTTGTACCATTTTAAAACATGAGATGAGACATACTCATCCCCTTACTTTTATGTGTGTTTGTCTCCTATGCTTTTGAATGCAAATGTTCCTCGAGAAGGATGTCAATGAGTAGTATTGGATGCTTAGTCAAAAGGATGGAGTATAAACACATTTCTCATTTCTCACATTCTTTGTTTTCTTTAGTTTTATACCGTTGTAATTACTTTTGTGTTTTTTTGGGTTGTATGGATCTAATCAATGTGACATCGATTGGGAATCTTATTTTTATTATTTAGATATGCTCTAGTGTTTCTGAAGTCCCTTTTATCACTTGTGTTTCATTTTGGAAAGGATTGTAAGGTCGTTTTGAGCCAAGTTTACCATTTTGTTTATTTTGAATAAGAGTTAAGTGATTGTTGTGACAATTTGATATTCTTTATCGCTTGGGTGGTTCTCAATCATCCCAATCCCAAAGGAAAGGTGTATGTTATCCCGTTCCATATGGGGATAGTTCTTAATCTTCCCAATCTCGAAGGAAATGTGTACGCTATCCCGTCCCATATATGGATAGTTCTTAGTCTTCCCAATATCGAATGAATGGTGTATGCTATCCCATCACAGACATGGATAGTTCTTAGTCTTCCCTTTAATCTCTTCTAGATTGACTGCTTGTCTCAATTCTATTTACATTTGCTTGTTAAGTTTCTCTGTATTTCGATTCTTCTATTCTGCTACTGTGTGCGCTGTGTTCATTCTTGGTTGCAGGATCTTAATTGTGCATAACATGCACTTTCGAAAAGTTGTAATTTTGATGTTGGAATGATTGTAATCAGATTTGTATATATTTCCTTTACCCTGTCACCGACTGAAACAATGTTGATGATCATGATCCCCATATCAGGTGCTTTGTACTGCTTATATGATCCCCATATCTATACTAATCATGAATATGTTCGCTTGTTGAATAGAACTGAGCCAAATGGATTCAGGACTGAACCGTGATGCTATGTTAATGGGTTCTAGAGTTATTATGATTGGTGAAGTTTTTAGGGTCCTACTCTATCTCTTCCATCTTCATGTGTATCACTGACCCTTCAAAGTTTCTCAAGTCTTTCTAATTGTTCATATCGGAAAATTCATAATTGACTAAAGTATGCTTTTGAAGTTGTAAAGGTTTAAGCATAAGTGGTGGGAGTAGTATTTCTTAGTCATAAAACAAGCTATAGATTTTTGTCTTTGCATATATAGTTTGAGTCTCCCTTTTGTTTTTCTCACTTTTGGCTAGTATTTCTTGATTTGTACCTGGTGGATAGTATATAAGAATAATGGCTTAGAGAATTTTTATTGTTTTATTAAATTTTTGGGTGCCTTAATTTGTTTGTGAGGTGGAGTGGGGATTCTTTTTCTTGTTCTATACTTAGGTAGCGCTTGGCCCAGTTTTTAGCTTCAAAGCTACTTTAAAATTAAAGTTTAAAATATGAGCTTTAAAAATAAAGTAAAGTCGTTTGGTAAGTTTCATATTTTGTTTATTTTAAAATCTACTTTTAAGTTATAAGTTGTTTGGTAGAATATTTTCATAAAAGTACTTATTTGAAGAATACCTAATTGCAAACAATTTATTACTAATGAATGAAATGTATATAAACCAAAAGGTAAATTCTTTAAAATAATCCACAGATAAGGATAAATAATTTTTTTTATCATACATATAAAAATTCATAAAAAAAATATAATAGAAAGGTGATAAATGCTAGGTTATTTTCTATAGTTGTAATATTTTTATTTGTAAAAAATATAATATTTGAAGTATATGCACGCTTAAAATTATTTTCTAATATTCCCACTTTTGCTTTTCTTTCTCGATTTTTTGATTCTGTGACTTGACCTTGAGCTGCTTTAGGTATGTTGCATTGAACTTGTTTGAATTCTATCCTTATTTAGATTCTGGTGTGGTTTTGATATTCTTGTTTATATCTTATTAGTTTACGCTAACACAAAAATCTCTGTTTCATAGGCGTCTGAGTTCGCCACCTCCACGATTCGCCACTTGTACCACTAGGTATGCACTCTAACGAAATGTCGGTTAACTCATTGGGTGGAAAAAAGGGTTGTCTGTTGACCTCCACACCGACATATTTATTTGTTTTCGTTCATAGTTCTCTCCACAGAGGGATTTTGAAGTGTATTGTGTAATTGTCTAAATGATATGTCTTGTGTAATTATGCCGCTTGATTCTGCTATCACTCATCAGTCACAATGCTTGTGAGTAAAGAGTGCAATTTTAATTTATGCTTGCCATTTCATTCATGGATATGGATATTGGTGATGTTGCTTGGGTGTAATTTGCTTTGCACATCTCTCTGCATTTCTTTCCTTGCCATACCTTGTCTAATTCTATCCTCTTTAAATGACCAAGTCGATTTTCTAATTCCAGTGTTGTTAATCTAGGATCGCGAAAAATAGCGCAAAATTGGCAGGATAGCGTAAAATAGCGGGCAGATAGCGTAAGCTAAATAGCGGGTGAAATAAATAAAATTATAAAATTATATATTAAAAAGTGACATATAATATTTAACGTTCAGCACAAAATCTGAAATGACATAATAAAATATTTATTTAATGAGCTATTTTTAGAAACTTAAGTGATTATTTATTCATAAATTACTTTAGAGGCTTATTAAAATAAAATGAAGAGAGCATATGAATATTTTTTTCTGCTTGTCTAATTGTTATGTTAATCATTGATCGAATGGAGTTTGATATTTGTTATTAGTATCGGAGAGAAGCCTTAGCTTCCCGTTTGAGGTTTAATATATTATTGAGTGCATATACTCTTTTAGGGTACCATGTGCTCATTGTATATTGAACCTTGAATTGTCCAAGTCGGACAGTTTGGGAAAAAAACTTTTTCTTTACTCGTATAATAGTTGTTGCTTAATTCTGATATCTTTATATTTGATGAAATTTCGGTTCGATTCATTTCCTTTTGTTCTCTGGGTGCATACTTGATTGCGGTGTTCATAACTGCCTTCATTTTGTGTACTCAGAGACCAATGAGAAATGTTGCCGAAATTTTGTCAAGTATAAGATACGAGAATTAAGGAATGATTATTATACGAGTTCTGAAAAAGGTTTTTCTCGAATGGGATAGGTCATACCATTTAAAGAAAGAGAGCGGTTGTAAGAACGTCGTCTTGCTTTGAAGTTGTCATTTTTTTGACATGCGAGAAGATGGAATATTTTCTTCAGTCGTAGTTGGATGTCACGATAGGTTGTATCAGGGAGAGGGGTTTGAAACCAGATTTTTGCGCTGGGTTGCGTGCTTTGTCCAAGTCGCAATGGCACATAAAGATTTCAAAACTAATGGAGGGATTAGATGTCAGTGCTTTAATTGTGATTGCGAAGGATTAAGAGCCCAAGTGAGGTCATGCACCACCTGTATTGATTGGATTTAGGCTTAATTCTGGATTTGGACTAGACATGGTGAAAAGTTGCCTCACGTTGATTTAGGGGTTGGTGATAATTACGAAGGTGCTTGGCGATTCACGTAGATTCGGGATGTGGTGGCAGATTGAATTGATGCAAGATATGGTTTGTGATGCCTTGGGGGTGAATGTGTCATTCGAGGAGCAACAATATGATGACACGGATGAACTTCCAAATGAGACAGCACAAAAATTTTATAATCTATTGTTAGAAACAAACAAGCCGTTGTTTGAAGGGTCTACAGACTCTAAGTTATCAATGTGTGTGAGGCTCTTAGCTCTTAAGTCCAACTGTGGTGCTACCGAAGTGTGCTTGGATCTCGTAACGAAAATGATGTTGGACTCGTCACCTATCAGAGATGGTTTGCCAAAAAGTTATTACGAGGCTAAAAGCTTAGTGTCCAAGTTGGGGCTGGAATCTAAAAGGATTGATTGTTGTGTGAGAGGGTGTATGTTGTATTATGACAATGAATTTGGTAAAAACGATGGTGCGCTAGTTGAATGCAAATTTTGTGGTGAGCCTAGGTATATGTCACATACTAATAATCGGACGGGTAGACAAAAACTAGTTCCAGTGAAGGCAATGTTTTATTTGCCAATTATTCCAAGGCTGCAGAGAATGTTTGCATCACCACAGACTGCAGACAAAATGACATGGCACTATGAGAATAGAAGCACTTCAGGTATGTTGCGCCACCCTTC
The DNA here is from genome assembly GCA_037113605.1 of Calophaca sinica. NCBI lineage: Eukaryota > Viridiplantae > Streptophyta > Magnoliopsida > Fabales > Fabaceae > Calophaca > Calophaca sinica. The sequence continues at coordinate 126,429,775 of CM073730.1, read as the reverse complement.
TGATGGTGAAGCTTGGAAACACTTTGATCGTGTGCATCTGATTTTGCAGATCCACGTAATGTACGACTTGGCTTATGCTCTGATGGTTTTACCCCGTATGTTCAATCCACGGCGAAACCTTATTCTTGCTGGCCAGTTATCGTTACCCCATACAATCTTCCTCCCGAAATGTGCATGTCTAAGCCTTATATGTTCTTGACTTGTGTTATACCGGGTCCAGATAATCCGACAGATGGTATTGACATCTATTTAGAGCCTCTTATTGACGATCTCAAAAGGTTGTGGAATGGTGTTGTGACGTACGATGTTGCACGAAAGAGGAATTTTACAATGAGGGCAGCGCTGATGTGGACCATTAATGACTTCCCTGCATATGGCATGTTGTCTGGTTGGGGTACTCATGGTAAAATGGCATGTCCGCATTGCATGGAGCATACAAAGGCCTTTACCTTGAAATTTGGGGGGAAGAGTTCTTGGTTTGACTCACATCGCAGGTTTTTACCCGATGATCATGCATTTAGACGGAATAAGAACGCTTTCAAGAAGGGGGAAGTTGAATTAGATGGCCCGCCCCCAAGGTTGACACCAGAACAGATCTGAGAAAGGGTTATGGAACCGCCAAAATCACAGATTTTGGCAAATTGAATCGATTTGAAGGATATGGACAATGGCATAATTGGACAAAAAGAAGTATTTTTGGGATCCGCCATATTGGAGAGATAATTTATTGAGACACAACCTTGATGTTATGCACATTGAGAAGAACTTTTTGACAATGTTTTTCTCACGGTGATGAACGTCGAGGAAAAACAAAAGACAATGAGAAGGCGGACTAGACTTACCATTTCTTTGTAGGCGAAAGGACCTGCATTTGCCGCATCGGTCGGATGGGAAGACCCTGAAACCCAAAGCCTGTTACTCTTTAACTGCTGAGGAAGCCAAGTCGATCCGGTGGATAAAAGAACTGGATGCGGATGGTTATTCTTCTAATTTGGCAAGATGTGCCGATGTGAACAAAGGAACCATGATTGGGATGAAAAGCCATGATTGTCATGTATTCATGGAGTGTTTACTTCTATTGCATTTAGTTCCTTAGTCAAATGTTTTAAATCCTTGGTGAACTCACCAATTCTTTAAAGATTTGTGTTCTGCGACATTGACAGAGGATGATCTCATAAGGATGGAGCAGAACATACCAGTCATTCTTTGTAAGTTGGAGAGAATATTTCCCCGCTTTCTTTGATTCTATGGAGCATCTAACGGTGCATCTTGCACATGAAGCTAGACTTGGTGGGCGGGTTCAATACAGGATGGATGTATCCATTCGAAAGGTACTATAATAAAGTATTCTCTAAAATAAATATTTATTTGAAGGGTTAAATGTATCAATTTTTATCATCAACGTTGTTATTTTGTAGATTTATGGGTGACTCAAAGCGGTCGGTGAAAAATAAGGCCAGGTTTGAAGGATCTATTTGTGCAACTTACTTACACCGTGACACAATCCATTTCTGTTCCCATTATTTTACTGAACTTCATGTTGACACCAACAAATAGTAGGAATGAAGTAGAAATTGAAAGTGAAAGACACCCGCTTGCCTTATCGATATTTTGCCTTCCTAGTCATGGTGGAAAGGAGGTGGATAAGCGGATAACGGCGAAGTGTGGAAGTCGACCACGTTCACGTGTTGATCAACTGTCTTGAAGTATCACCGTATCTAACGTATGTATCATTTTGACCACTTTCAATTTCTTTAATCCACAATTGCTCTTGATCATTTGTTTGATAATGACTTGATCAGGGCATTCTTGTTAACTAAGCCCACAAGCCGCATAAGACTCTTACGCCTATATTCATGAATATTTCCCAGCGTGGTTTAGGAACCAGGTATGTTTTTGAGTCGTCATATATATATTATTATTATTTATTGTTTGAAAATACAAAAATATTGTTTGAAAATAGGAACCATAATTTGTTTGCACATGGTGTGTACACAAGTGTATAGCGAGGCGTAATCTAAAATCCAACACTTGAGAAATTTATCTCATGGTCCTAAATCACGTGTAAAAGAATGGCACACATTCTTTGTAAATGGATACAAATTCCAAACCCAGTCAAAGCAGAGGGGAAAAAGCAGTTAACAATGGGTTTATGTAAAAGGTGCCACAGATGGAGGTGAAGATGACTTTTCTGGCGTGATTCAACATATATATGAACTGACGTACAATACTTTAGACTATACTAAAAAATAGTGCTATTTTATTGTAATTGGTTTGATCAGTTAAATAGAGGCACAAGAGTGGATCGAAAATACAATCTTTGTTGACATACACATGAGCGAAGATACCAAATGTTTGATCCGTTTATCATGGCACAACATGTAAGACAAGTGTATTATGTCCCTTATCCATCAACTCGAAGGGACAAACAAGGTTGGTGTGTCGCAATAAAGATAAAACCACGGGTCGCATTGAAGCGAGATGATACGAGAGGAAGAATTGGCTTATCAAGTGGATGAGATGTCTCATGTCAATGTAGTAAATGAAGTGGAACCCATTACTCGACTACGTGACAATCCAATCACATATGAAGATGTAGATGGGGATGAGGAATTAAATGAAGAAGTGGCGTAACCATCAACATCCGAAGACGATGCGAAAGTGAGTGGGCGAGAATGGGCGATTGAAATTGTTTAACTTTACAATTTGAGAAATTAATGTGTAACAATATATTTTAATTTGTCGATTATTTTCATAACTTGTTTATTTTTATGGAATTCATTTGTAAAAAAATATGTTTAAATATAATATTTCATGACTGTTATTATTCAATTGCTCTATAGACTTTTATGGCATCAGGAGGTTCAGGAGCCGACCCCCCCAGACCACCTAGTGGTGGTAAATGGAAGGGGAAGGGCATCGCCCTCGACCCCCCTCGTCGTCAGAGGCCGACCATCATTAGGCGTGACCCTACTAGGTTTTCGACGTTGTCATCTACACGTCGTCCTAGTACATCTACGCCGAGACAGCCTGATACACCTCCTGCACCTAGACAGCCTTCTGCACCACCTACACAGACTCAGGCACATTCGACACCAGCTACGGACTTCGGGCACGTTCGGCACCTTTGCCTCACATTGACATGATCCCCACCGGGTTCCAGCTGACCACATGGCGCTTGAGTTCCCATGTTGTCACGATCCGGTGGCGATGCTCATCGGTCCGACCATGATTATAGTCACGGGCCATACGGTGATCACACAGATGTTGGGCAGACGGGAGGAGCAGGAGGTTCGGCAGAGGAGGTTCTTGGCAGGGGAGGGGCAGAGCACGAGACTCTTGAGATGCTGTATGATGGCCGAGTTGTTATCAAGCCATCTGGTAAAGGGTAAGTATTTGCAATTTTTTCGAGTTATTAATAATTTACATGTATATATATATATTTTTTATTTAACATGTTTTTATTGTTCAGTTTCTTCCCTCAAAGCCACTGCGTTAGCTATCACAAAGAACAATTGAGGAGAATTACCAGGAGTTTTGGCCCACCTGGGGACTGAAGGATATTGAGCGGGACCATATGTTTAATTCTTTGAGTAAGTGCAATTTTTATTTTATTGCATATTATTTTATTTTCGTAAATTTCAATTATGTTTAATAATGTCTTATATTAATCTGAGCGAGGGTTGCTTGGGAGGAAAAAGATGAGGAGGCGATGGAGAAGAATTTTCATATGAAGGCCTCCCACCGCTTTCTGACATGCTTGAGATGCCCGCATCGAGGATCGCCCGACCAGTTGGATAGGGGATGAGCTACGGCAAAGTGGTAGCGTGGAACACCCCTGAGTTCCAGGCAACCAGCGCGAAGGCCAAGAAGAATACGGTCTCTCGAGAAGGGTGGCGACTTGCACGGAGGTTCTGTCATTAGTCGCACGACGCAGTTAGACTTGTACGTGTTATAAAATTGTTATTATTATTATTATTATTATTATTATTTTATTATTATTATTATTATTATTATTATTATTATTATTATTATTATTATTATTATTCTTTATTTAAGTTTTTTTATTAATACAATCACAGTCGAAGAGGTTGGGGAGAGAAGTTCAGTTGCACGAGCTCCATCTTGCAACTCATATGAAGAGGAGTACTAGTGATTTCGTTGATGACCGTTCGAGGCAGACTCAGGTAATTATAAAATATAATAAATATTTTTTTTAATAATGTTTATATTGTTTTGTTAAAAAAAAAGACTTGACTTATTTGTTTGTTTAACAGGAGGAGTTTGAGGCAAGGATGTCTCAGCTAAGATCTCAGAGCTCATCATGTTCTCCATCTCGAGCCACGACGATCTATCTACACCGCCGAGGGTTTGGCGGAAGTGGTTGGCGGAAAGAAGAAGAGCGCCTATATGGTGTCTTTGGCGACCTTGCCAAAGAACTACAAAGGGGCCCGCCGCCTACACGTTGGGCGTCGTCGAGTAGTAGTCTTTGCCAGCGGTCGCTCTGCGCGCGGATGACCAGGAGATAGCCGAGTTGAAGCGCACCGTGGCCCAGCAGCAGGAGGTTTTGACTCAGGTGCTGCAGCGCCAGGAGCAGATGTACCAGATGCTAGCTCGCCAGCAGCCTACTCCATCGACTCCGCCTCCGCCTCCGCCTCCGCCTTCGCCTCCGCGTACTGATGGTCATGTCGATGATGCAGATGATGTAGAGCATCTCGATCATGATCAGGAGTACCAGGACTATTAGTTCTGTTTGTACTTATATTTTTTCATATTTTTGGATATCATTTTTTTCGTTTGGATTTTATTTTAGTTCTTGATTTTTATTCGTCAAATTTTTTTATTTATTATGTTTTCTTTTTTTAATTTACTTTTTAGTTTACGTTACCACATTTTTATATATGGAAATCAATTAATAATTAAATTAAATTAAATTACAAGTAATATTTAATTAAATTAATAAATAAATATTTTTTAATATGAGAATAAATTATTTTTATAATTAAACAAATAAATAAATAATTAAATTAATTAATTAATTAATTAATTAAAGAATAAAATTAATTTGGTTATTAATTAATAATTTTATTAATTTTATTAATAAAATTAATTAAAGTAAATAATTTATTAATCAATTTATTTTTACGAAAAAAACATTACGATTCGACGGCCTAAGCCGTCGAATCGACAAACGGTCAACAGTCGGAAATTTAACGAAGGCTTTGCCCGTCGGAATCCACCATCGATTACCGATGGCTTAAGCCGTCAGAAACTTTTCAGATTGACCGACGGTCAACACCGTCGGAAATTTAACGACGGCTTTGCCCGTCGGAATCCACCATCATTTTCCGACGGGTGTAGCCGTCGGTATTACCGACAGAAAGAAACGATCTGTCGGTAATCGCTGCGACGACCATATTTCCGACGGGTTTTTGGCCGTCGGTTATCCGTCGGTAAAACTGGGTTACCGACGGCTTTTATGTATTACCGACGGCTTTAGGCCGTCGGTAATCCCGTGTTTTCTTGTAGTGAAATATCTTCCTTCCTGTCTGCCCGTTGTCTGATTTTAAAATGACAATCACACATCCATTCGCTTTCCCGACATTTCGTGCCCAATCTAATAGGCCATTTCAGAAAGGAAATACCTGAAAATACAATCTCAAATGTTTTACCAATAAACCAATAGTCATACCTTATCAAATTTAATTTACCAACTAATTACCTTTGTAGTCGTGAATGCATCATGTCCTCGGACATCATCATGTCAATATAGTCTTCTTCCATGTTAATTTATGTGCATCACAAACTCAACGTGTAAATTTCTAAACTTTAACAACGCTTCCAGAATCTTGTTTCTGGACTCGCATCTTGATGTCATCCGAAAACTAATTTCTGGAACCCTTCGACAATTAGTTTCTGGACGGCACCAAGATCTGTGTTTTGGAGACTAGAAAAAATTTTGTCTTGAGTTGTAGGCGATGGAGAAGAAGGAAATGCACTAATTGATTATGCTCCTATGCTAGTTGTAGATGGCGAGGAGGAGATGATGAAGGTGGGGGGTTTGTGAGAGAGTGAATGTTGGAGGGTGGGGGTAGGGGTGGTGAGGGATAGTTTAGGTGTTTGGGGTAATCTATCTTTTACTTGGGAAGGGGAGGTGGTAAAATTAAAGTGGGGAGGTGGGGATAGCAGCAGCGTCTTTCATTTCATATTCACGTATTACAACCATATGGACCGGATTTTCACTAAAAAAAAATATATATCAATCCAGTCCAATATGTTATCAAAGAAAGAAAGAAGTATAGCTCAAGCCTGCATATGTTGACCAAAAACAAAAAGCTTAATGTATCAATTTTTTGTGATCTTTTCTTTCCCTCCCTCCCCTAACCGAGTACCCAAAGAAAGCAGTAACATCCGTGTTTTAAATAACTTCAATAGGTGCATTGCCTTCTAATATGAACATGATACATAGTTAAGTAAAACTAACTTCAGTAGTTTAATGTTCTTCATATAGGTCGTAGAAATGTTAATGTATACATTTGTAGTAGGTGCATTTGTAAGAGTACCATACAACAATATTATCATCAGAACTAACATATTGTTTAAAATAAAAAGCTTAGTTAGAGAGTTGCTAAGCTTTCCCTTCACATTACCCTACACGTAATTAAGAATGACTTGTTTTTCGTATTGAATTTCCAAAGTCAAATATTAAGAGTTAGTTTAGATAAATATCTCAAAAGGCACTTATTTTATTTTTTTTAATGAAGAAAAATTTAGGTGAGTGGGTGTCGGGGCTCACCGGGTCGAAAAAAGTCTCAAAACTCAAATAGCGTTTATCGATATATTTACATATTACACACTAACGTGATCCTCATATTGGCAACTAGATTTTAACCCACGTCTTTGTGGGATATGAGCAAAATCGTTACCAACTGGATCAACATTCGTTGGCTCTCAAAAGACACTTATAAAAATTATTAAATTTTTTATAATAATTATGAGTCTTTTAGATAATACTTTTTTGTATAAGATGGAATTAATTTCTATATCTCGATCTTATCATTCCTTATTTGAATTTAATTTGTATGCACTTTCGGGTGTAAAAATATTTTACACGTACATCTAATGATGTGTTGCTACATCATTTAATGAGTATGAAACATCATGTATTTTAAAACTCATTAAATGATTTGGCATTGTATTAATTATTGAATGACTATATATGTAAAATATTTTTACCTGCGGTATGTAGAAATTAAACTCTTTTTGTTATTTAGTGTCTTTATAAAATGTTATAACAATTTATAAAGACTTTTTATTAAAAAAAAAAAATAAATTTAATTTAGTTAAGCAAAAAAAATTTTATTTTTGACACAACTATGCAAAAGAAGTTACTCCCTCTATTCCTTTTTATAAGTAATAAAATAATCTTTTTTCTTGGTCCTAATTATAAGAAATAATATCAATTTTTAAAAGTATTAAACGTCTAATTTTCATTTATACCCTTATTTATAATAAACCATATTAATGAGATACATTTATTTTCTATACAAGTGGATTAATTTATAAAAGGAATAATTTTGAAAAACAACACAATTTTTAAGAATATTAATTAAAACAAATAGATTTTAATGCAATTCTTTGTCCCACGTGAATTAATGTTTTGTTCGGGAAGCAATAATTCAATTCAATTGATCACAATTTACGCGTAAATACGGACACAACGCGGATGGTTGGCTTGGGAAGAAAATGACTGAAAAAGACAATGCTAATTAAAGTAAGTATCGTACGTGGTGCTCGAGGGCTTATACTTGCATTTCTTTTTCCCACAAAACACTTCCTTTTTTGACAAATTTTCCCACAAAACCCATGGACCTAGCTAAAAGGCAAAAACGTTTAGGTGGGTTCTTTTTGTAAAAGTATCTAAAGGCAAAAAAGTAAGAGAGTTTGAAAGATAAATGTGAATGTGTGCGAATCTTGAATAAAAATTTTAAGCACTATTGAAAAAAAAAAATAATAAAAATTATAATAATTATGAGTTTTTAAATGATAGTTTCTTATATAAATTAATTTTAATTTAGTATCTTAATGTTTAATAAATTATCTCATTTAACTTCTCTGTAAATACATATATAAACTAATAAATACTTTTTCATAAAGTTTTTCTAATTGAGAAGTTTTAATAAAATAATAAGTTAATAAATTGAGCTAATGATTAAAAAAAAAATGCTACCAATACACTCTTACCAACACTATCCATAATACTATCATAACTTGTTGAAATGCATGTGGATTCTGTCACTTTGTAAATAATTAGACTGGCGTAGCATGAATGTAACCCGAACCCATGTAAGACTCCACCCGATCCCGACTGATTTTGATTTTAAAAACCCGCTGATCGTGGTGACGGGGTTGGGGATGTCGATACCCAACCCGCCCAATTAAATATAAATTGTTAATTTTTATTTTATTTTATGTATTTATACTCATTCATTTTGTTTCATATATTTTATTTATTTTTAATTTAATCTCTTTTCAATAGAACATTTTATTTTAATGTTTTTTATTTTATTGTATCATTGTATAATAATTATGATTTTATTTTATTAATTATCATAACTATAAATTTTCAATTTTTCTACATATTTAGAGCTGAGTTGGAGACCCGCGGGGAAACCCGACCATATCGGAACGGGGATGGGGAAGGCAAAACTCGAACCCGTTGGAAATGGGGACGGGGACGGGGGAGGCAAAACCCGCCCCCGACCCAGCCCGTTGCCATGCCTAATTAGACCCACATAATTTAGTAAAACCATGTAAAATTCAACCGATCACAGAAAGAATATCGAAAAATGTGTCTTAGCTAATTCTTTGGTCTTTCCCTAATCTTCTCTACCCTATCCTTGTATGGGACAATATCATATCATGAATGACCAAAAACAAATTGTAGCAAATAGCTGTGGTGATATTTATTCTCAGGAATTTTAATTTTTTGGTATAGTAATTATTTAAATGTAAGTGATTACATTATTTCTCACCAAATGCCAGATGCCAAAACGGCTCCTATATCATTTTTCAGTTACGTAGTCACACATGAGGTAGGTTGCAAATTTATTTTTTCAATACACATATATTATAATATATACACACGTGAAAAGATAAACTACTTTATTTCAACGCCATATGTTTATTGATGAATTTACAGAACTTATAATAAAAAACTGCCGACATGAATGAAACTGTGTGTTTGTGCATGAATTACATACGTTATCGTGAGAACTTTTATTCATTCAAAGCCGGGTTTGAGAACTGTTCAAAAAAAATCCATTCACATTACACGTGTGTAATTAAGAATGACTTGTTTTCGGTCACAAATTTCTAAAGCAAAAACCGACGGTTCCATTATATCGGGACACATGGTTTTTTTTCAACAGCAAAAAGAATATATTATAATAAATAGGAATACTTCAGGGTACTTCAATTCGTATACAACAAGTGTAAAAAGGACACTTAAATCCTTTAAATCGAGTACAAGGGGGTACTCCAACCCAATACCTCTTAAATAAGAGTCCCAATTGACACTCCTCCATAAGTCGCATCTATAGCAATTACTACCTGAGGCCACAAAGGCTTATACACTACCGTCCCACCTACAGTACCATCTCCCTTAGCCACAGCCAACCTATTTTCTAGCAATACAAGTCAAAGGGTCTACATACCACTCATAGTAGAGGCATGTTGGAGACTTCTCCCGGGATAGAAACCATCTCCAAGACAAGGACATAATTCGATTGATCGCTTGGCCCAGATCTGGCACCCTCCTTGAGAAGATGCACCCATTCCGAAGGTTCCAAATGACCCACAGGACTGTATACCAGATTAACGCCAAGCCATGTCTAAACATCGCCCTGCCCCCAAGGAGAGTAAACTGGGAGAATAGCAAAGGTAGATCCGGCAGGAGTACAAAATCATAGCCCAACCAGCTAACCACCGCATACCATACCGTAGCCACGAAGTCACATCTAGTAAACAAATGGAGGGACGATTCCCTTTGGGTGCCACACAGTATACACGTGGCTGCGGAAAGATCAGCGATAGTTTGTCCGAGTCGTGCATTTCATCGTAAGCAATTGCCAAGAGAAAGCAATTACCTTGGAAGGAGAAAAACTCTTCCAAATGTTGCCCAGCACTCCAACCTCCATATCCGAAAGCCTCGCCACACGAGAATCCGTCTCCGATGTAACCCCATACGCAGACGAAACAGAAAACTTACCACTAGAGTTCGCACTGGACCAGGACCGATCGGCCTCTATGCACTGTGCCGGCACCTCCAATGATGACAAGAGCTCTATCACGAGAGCCTCCTCCCATATAAAAAGCCGCCTCCTCCAAGGGATATCCCAGATCCATGTCCCATCGAGCCATCTACCACAACTCCCCACCCTGATATCCTGGTTCGCCGCAATTGAAAATAACTTGGGGACATACTACTCAATGGAGACTCCCCAATCCAGGTGTCCTTCCAAAAGGAGGTAGACCTACCATCACTTATCCTCCTTTTAATCCTGGTATCGAACCAATTTGACCCCTCCTCCCCCAAACCCCCTGTAACACCTGAGGACGAGATCGACCTCGTATTAGGACGTCGTATCGAGACCTCGTGTCGAGATCCCGTGCCAAGATCGCGTGCCAAGGTCATATGTCGAGCTGATGAAGTCGCGTACCGAGCTGAGGAGGTCGCATGTCGAACTGAGGAGGCCGCGTGTACGAACTCGTGTTAGAGCCTTGTGCGCTTGCACAAGCACCCTGATCGACCTCGTGTCGAGACTGTAACACTCGTATTTTACGAACGTTATTTAGCGTTGATGATTCTATTGTTTGTAATATTTATATTATCGGTTGCAGTTCTCGTCGCTGTGTTTTAGATCTGTAACCTATAGATTAGAGGGTAATCATGAGAGAGAAGAGATTAGATGGGTAGAATGATTGATGGGATTAGCATCTCATAACAGTAGTTACACGTCACTTATTTGTGTTTTGTTTTAAAAAGAAAAATATCTTTGAAAGGGTTTCTTGACCAGCTGTATTCGATCAGCCCTCACAACCCTCACTTTCTCTTTTCTTCTTTCTTCTTCTCTGAGTTCCTCTTCCTCTCCAAACCTCCATCGAAGAACCTTGAGTTTTATCGAGCTTCTGCATAAACTTTCTTCATCAACCTTGTTTCTTATCATCTCCTCGACATATATCACCATCTCGACCATCATCTGAGGTATGGAAAAACAGATTTTCTCTTCCTTCATGCTCTTTGTTGGCAACTTCTTCTCTCCATTTTAGCTAGTTTTTATGCTTCCAAATCATGTCATATTGGTAGGTTTTCTCCTTCATGATATTACCTACCTTTCTAACCAATTATTTGAGCTTGTAAAACAAATTGCTTTCTCGTTTTTACGCAATAGGCAGTGCCCAAAATCCTCCCTATTTGGTTTGTTTTGATTTCTTGTTTTTGTATGTTGTACGTTGCTTCTTGTCGATGTTGTTGTTGATTTATTTGTTATAGAATCATAGAACCTTTTTCATGAACTTTTGATCGAAAACCCTAACTTTGTGTTAGAGGAAAAATGGTTTTGTCTGGTGATGTATGAAAGAAGTTTTAATAAAATTTTAGAGAAAAGGAGTTAAATTGTAATGTTTGAATTCTAGTTATATTTGTTTAAGATTTTGAGTTTTAATGTTTACTTGGGTTGTGGTTAAGATTGGGATAATGAGAGCTAAGTGTTATTAGAACCCATAGATAGAACTAAGTTGTACTCGTATTAGGCGGTGTGATTTCCGAGATCGTGCTGCAAGGAGATCAGGGTGTACGAGAACACGAAACCGAGGTTGACTGAGAGCCGTACGTGTCGAGATCGAGTAAGAGAAGTCATTGTCAAGCTCGTTTGAAGACAGCCGTGTCGAGGTCGTTGTCGAGCTCGTTTGAAGACAGCTGTGTTGAGGTCGTTGTCGAGCAGCGTAGCTTGGAGTTCGGTAAGGGCACTTCTAAACATTCTAGGATTTTTATTGTTATATTACTATGTATGGATTCCTTGATTTGTGTCGAGCATGTAATGTTGTGATTGTTATATTACTATGTATGGATTCCTTGATAGACGTCGCCACGCTATGGGACCTGAGTTGACTGTCCTAGGGAGAGCGAAGATCCCAAGGCTACGGCTGGACTTTCCAGCATACGGTACGGCGTGTGCATTCCGGAAAAAAAATTGTCGAGTCGAGAGAAATGGATAGCGAGTTGAGTCGAGTTTAGAGTGAGATGGTTGAGTCACGTTTGGTGAATGTTATACTTTCTTTGTTTACTTATTTCTTTATGCCGTGGTTTATCTTGAATTGTTGAGAAGTTGACTCTTTCCCGTGGTACCTTCAATCCATGATGGTCACCCAGGCGAGGTCGAGGGCGAGGAACTCGGCGGCCAGATTATGGCGAGGAGGAGCTCGACGAGGATCGAGGCGGCGACCTCTACTTGTCGTGGATTTGCTTTGTCTATGTTTTTGTGTATAGTGGTTGTGGCGGTTTGGGCTAGATGTTATTTTGAGCACAGGTAGACTGGGTGGTCTTACTTTTTGGAGCAACTGCGTGGGTGTTCGCTTAAGTACCCTGTGGTATGATTGCTCTCTTGAAGTCGTCATACCTTAGTTGTATTTTCTTTATACATTATTACTCTGTATTTTTTATACATCATCATTTCGAGTGGTATATATGTATATTATGCATGTATGATTTATTAGAATTTATGTCTTGTCTCTTAGTTGCACCATGTTTCGAAAAGCTGTAATTACTCTGATGTGCACGAGCTGGTCTTATAAAAAAAAAAATAATAGACCGTACTTTTCTAAAGGGCACAAGAGTATCGTTTTAAAACACATCATACAGTGGTAACTAGAGCTCGGTGTGTTGAGCTCGGTAACTCGAGCTCAAGATGTCTGGAGCTCAGAATGGTCCTAAACGGTCGTTACAATGTTGGTATCGAGCTTGATTCAGTTAATAGAGTGTATATAAAATTTGAATTTGAGTCCTGTGTGAGATATATATATATATATATATATATATATATATATATATATATATATATATATATATATATATATATATATATATATATATATATATATATATATATATATATATATATATATATATATATATATATATATATATATATATATATATATATATATATGTGTGTGTGTGTGTGTGTGTGTGTGTGTGTGTGGTACATGGTTGTACTATACTGATTGCTGTTTGATTAAGTGAAGCAGTTATTGCTTGAAAAATTGTTTGAACTATTTCTTGATTGAAGCAGTGTGTTTTAACACATCCTTGTTGTGAGATTCTGACAGGGTTTTAAACTTTGTGGAATCTAATGCCACCTCGTAGGGATACGATCTGACATTAGCAGAACGTCGACATGGAACGAGCAATTCAAGCTATGGCCGAGATGGCGGCAGCCATGGCTCAATGAATCACCACAGAACTCAACAGTTAACGCGATGGCTCAACAGACGGCGGCGTTAACCCAAAGAAACTTACAAAGAACAACAAATGAGCAGAGCGAGGCCGAGGCGAGAGAGGATTAGCAGACTTTAGGAAGCATGATCCACCGAAGTTCTACGGTGAGCCAAACCCAGATAAAGCTGATCTTTGGATGCAAGAGATCGAGAAGATCTTCGAGGCACTCCATTGCCCAAACAACGTGAAGGTAGACTATGCTACCTACTTGCTGCTAGGAGACGCAGAGTATTGGTGGAAGGGAGTGAAGCAAGCACTGATAGCGGAACGTCGCGAGATAACTTGGGAGCTTTTTCGTGGAAGGTTCTTGGAAAAATACTTCCTAGATACTGCACGAGCTGAGAAGGAGCAAGAGTTTCTTCAACTACAACAAGGCAGTATGACAGTGCCCGAGTATGCAGCCAAGTTTGAGTCACTGGCGAGGTATTTCAGTCCATTTCGTGATCGAGCCGACCAAGGATGGTTAAGTGAGAGGTTCCAACGGGGATTAAGATTTGACATTCAGAAGTCGGTGGTGTCATTGAGGATCAGGAATCTACAAGAGCTGATAGATCGTTGTGTCGAGGTAGAGGGTGTAAGAAGCCACAAGAAGAAAACTGTTGTAGGCGGACCGGTGAGACCCCAGAGTGCGGGGCAGAGGTTTACACAGAAGGGGAAACAACTACAGAAGAAGCCTTACAACCGACCTCAGGGGAACAACAACAGGGGACAATATCGTCCGATGACCCAGGGAGCGAGAAGCGGAGGTCAGACCGGTGCCTAAGAAAGGCGGATTGGGCAGGTGATATAAGGTAATCCATGATCCTACTCAGCCTATGTGCCAACACCTTGGCCACAATCTTATACAAACCCTAAGGAGAGAGATAGGTCTGTAATCACCCAATGAGAAGGGACACTGAACCTTCGGGATAAGAGTAAGGAAGTATGGTGAGAAGCCCCTCGGAAGCCTGGCATTGGAATAGAACTCGTCAAACATGATGCCCACCTCAGACTGCATCAGGCCCCAGAATGACTTAATAAATGTGAAATTAAACCCATCCGGCCCCGGACTCTTATTCCCGTTGCAGTCAACAACCACCCCCCGATCTCCTCCAAGGACAATGGCAAAGACAATTAATGAAGCAGAATCATTAGCTAAAAGTATGGGGAATTCAATCCCATCGAGCCTTGGACGTGCCCAATCCTCCACGTCAAAATGCTCCCTAAGAAACCTTGTAGCCTCTGCACGAATTCCTGCCACATCAACCACCCACTTATCTCTCACTCGTAATGCGGAGATTTTATTTCGCGCCCCTCGAGACTTAATACATAGGTGAAAATACCGGGAGTTAGCATCTCCCTCCTTCAGCTATCTGGCTCTCGATCTTTGAAAGGCCAGGCTATCCTTGCTTTTCAACAGAAGCCATAGCTGAGAGAAACAATGCTTCCTACTATCCACCTCTTCTAGAGAAAGACCCCCACCTTCACATTTTAAATCTAGAGCTTTAATCTTTTCCACCAAAACCTGTATCTTCAGATCCACCTCCCCGAAGATCTCGCCATTCCACCGTTTTAATTCCACTTTTAGCCTTTTCAGCTTCTCCTTTAATACAAACCCCATCCACCCAGGAGTAGAAAAGGAAGCCCAACTCTCCTGCACCTCCTGTTTGAAGTCCTTGTGCTGTAGCTAATGGCTGTTAAACCTAAATGGTTTCGGTCCCCGGCATTCGGAGGAATATCTGATTATAAGGGGGAAATGGTCAGAAACATCCCTATCCAAAGCCCAAAGCGTCACGTTGCCCCAAGTATCAATCCAGTCCTCGGACACCATGATACAATCTAGGCGACTTGTTGCAGGGCCGTTGGGTTGGAACCATGTGAACTTCCTACCTTACAGAGGGAGATCGCGAAGGCCCATATCGTCAATAAAACCACAAAATTCCCGGCTCTCGGTAACATCGCCAGAGCCATGAGAAACCCATGACCCTCACCTCTCACTCAACGAGCAGACGGAATTGAAGTCCCCCACCACACACCATAGACCATCACTCAACAATTCCGACCACAACCTCCTCTTATCCGCGAGATTGCATTTGGAATACACATTTACAACAAAGCATCTTACCCGATCCACCCCCCATTCCAAACAAACTCCAACAAAACCAAACCCTGAGAAATGAAAGACAGGATTACCTCAGTCGCTATCCCAGATAGAGATCAGCCCTCCACTATTACCCACCGTCGGAGTGCATTACCACTTACAAAGTTGGTTACCCCAAAGATGGTAGCATGCATTTTGTGCTATTGTTTCCATCTTAGTATCCTGAATTACAATAAACCCAGGTTATGATCCCGGACGAGATCCCGAATCTTATTCTTCTTCAACCTCGAGCCCAGCCCCTTAAATTGATTGAACCCAGTAACATTAATCCACAGGCCCTGTCTCCCTTGTTGCCGAACCCGACCTATCCCGCTGCTCGAATCTGACCAACCTAGGTACTAAGTTATCCTCCCTTGGTGACACACAGTGGCGGATCCAGAAATTTTCTTTCGTGGGGGCAAGAAGCAGTTATAATATTTTCATATAAAAAAATATTATAAGTTTTTACAAAATACATAATCTTTATGCTTAAAAAACCTAAAATACTTAAGTTGCTATAAATTACAATTATGCTTTACGCATTTTCATATTTTGAAAATGTTATATGATTTTTCTAATATGGATACTATAAAAAATATATCTCTATGTATGTAACAACACAATCATTTAAGTATTTTTTTTTATAGAAAATCATCAAGAAATTGTCTCTGTTCTTTGAGTCTCTCAATCTCTTTCTCTATCTTGAACATTGTTTCTTTTTTGAAATCTAATGTGTTTTGTCACTATATGAGTTTAATGTTTGAGAAGTGGTAAAAATTATGAAATTAGTATCAATTTATCCTCTCTTTTGTCTCTTATAAGTTTCTTCACTTATTAAAAAAAGAACATGTCTTATGGGGACAACACCTAATTTTTTATGGGGACAAAATAAAAATTATTAAGCATATTCAACTAAAAAATAATTATATCATGGGGACAAATGCCCCCAATCTTGTCAAAGTGGATCTGCCACCGGTGACACGCCCATCTGCAGAATTTTGGAAGTACTTCCATCCTCCCTATCCATAATAGGAGTCGGCCTACCACCCTTAGTCTCCACTGAGCCCAAAGGCAAAAGCAGTCTAGGGGAGACCAAGATCTGACCCAAGTCAACAAACAAGTCCAGACCATCACAGTTGTCATGTTGTACCACTGCACAATTAGTCAACCGGGGATCCGCCCCATTAAGTATGGTAACTCGTGACCCACATCTAGAGTTTGTTGCAGCTGTCTTCTGATTACATTTCCTCCCCACCTTCCCACTGGTAAGTCTCAAAAATCTAGACGAGGCAGAGAATACCTCACACATTCCATACCTATTACATCCCATATACTGAGGTTTTTTCTTTTTCCCCTTTTTCTTCTTCTGTATCTCCCCATCGACGTTGGCACCAGGTATAGCTGAGACAGATGCGACCACCGTCGGGCATGGCGAGTTGAGGGATGAGCTAGCATTCTCTTTCAGCCATTGAGGTCGTAGAGAAAGAGGGTCAGAGCTTGGTTTAAGCCCAAACCTGTAAGGAGACAGGTCGTCGGCAAAAGAGTTAAGCACATGGTTTTCCATTCCTAAACCCACAGAGATTGCCCAGACGTGAGACACCCCACAAAGCTATTCCAAGCGCCCTCTCCATGAAAATCGGTTTGGGCCACACAACCCACAATATGGTCGCTCCTGCACTCCTCAGCGATTGGACCCATAATATGATCGTTCCTGCACTCCTCAGTGATTGGACCCACTAAATGACGCTCCACAACATCCAAACCCGAGCCCAATTCCCCATACAAAGCGCATGTTTCCATCCCTCCATCACCACTTTTGTCACCTCCCTTTTCAACCCTAGATTCCTCACGCGAATTAAAATCCAGTGGGTAAGGACTATTGGACACCCTAGAAGGACCTGCCTCCGTACCTACCACTGACCTCCCAACCAAGCCATGGAGCCATTGCATAGAAGATGAGGGTTGACCTCCCAAGAGAAGCCTATCTCGCTCCTGCACACCCAGGTTTGCAGAGCAAAGCGGTACCAGCGGCGTTTTCCCTTTTCGTGAAAGAGGTTGATCACCTGTCACCATCTTTAGAGGCTGAGGCAAAATGTAGCTACCACAACTCTGATGCTGAGCCAAAAGTGACTGCACATTCTGACACACCTCGAATCCCTCATCATCGCTACCAAACTCCGACAACCCGCCGACCACCGCGTCCCCCAGGCTCCATGCGGCCGAGCAAGACGAAGATGAAGCCGCCGAGGTAATACCAGATTTTTGATCCGGCGGTGCGAACAGTAGGCCCTCCTCACCGAATTTCTCCTCAATAATACGGATTGGGTAGATTACCCCAGCCACCCGGACGTTAACCGTAACGTCCACCCACGTGCTTGCCGAAATCGCGACCTAAATCCTTGCAATTTCTATTCTCGCCATCTTCGTTGTAGCCCCATCTATTGAAATTAGCTTCCCAAACTTCATAGCCAAAGCTCTGAAGAAATTATCCTCCCACACATGAATAGGTACTCCAACACACTTGAGCCACACCACTCTTTCCTTAGGCATAATATTAGGAGACCAATTGAAAAAGGTCTTGAATCTATTTGACCACCATTTACGGTTGCCGTAAACTGCCTCATGAAGCACCCCTTGTTCCGTTGGCCAAAGCAACACCATATCGCCTCCCATTGGTATCGCTTTGATAAAGAAATAGCCCGCTAAGAATAGATGATCTTGAATCTTAAAGGCCCCAACTTCATCTTATAGAGTTCCAACCAGACAGTGCGAAAGTTGCCACATCTTCTCCTCCAGGACTTCAAAATCCATGAGTACACTTGGGTTCCTATGCTTCACATGGGTGTACCCTTGCATATGATTCCTCGGCTGAGATTAATTGGTGAATCTATCACCCGGGGGGTCCACCCTTTGCTTGCAAGGCATCTGCATATGATTTTGATTTTTCTACGAATCCTCCTCTGTTCCCTCCTCTCATCATTGTGTGTTTGACATTATTCTGCAGCCGAGACCTATCATCCCTATTAAACCTAGCAATGTTAACCCTCAGCTTATTCCTCCCCACAGTCAATGAGGCCAGCCTTCGCTCGAGGATCTTTGCATCATGTACCTCCTTATACCTCACAAAACCAAATCTTTGGCTGTGTTTATAAACTTTTGGTGGAATAAATACATCAGCCACCCTGCCATGTTTTCCAAAAACTTGCCAAATATCTAGTTCATTCACCCCTTCAAGAATGTTGGTCACATAGAATGAGGTAGTGGTTCGGATAACGTTACCAATGAAACATTTAGGTAGCTGTGGCACCCAGTCCCGATGTCTACTCCTCCCCCTGTACTCTCTCACTTCCATTTTTTCACTGCCGTTGTGTTTGGTTGTGAGGAAAATTGGAGAAAAAAAAAGGTAAGAAAGAGTATGTGAAGAGAGAAAGCCGTGAGAAATAGAATAATTTGATTTTGAGGTATTGTTTGGTAGTATAGGAGAAAGAGAGAAGAAATAGAAGATAAAAAAGTGTGTTTTCTCTTCTTAATTTGTTTAGTTGGATAGAAAAATAAGAACAGAGAAATATAATTATTTTTAAGGACAAAAATATCCTTAAATGAAAACTCAATATATTATTATTTTAGTTAAATTATTTAAATTTATTAGTTAAAATGAAATATAAATACTTATTAAATTAATTAAATTAATATACAAATACTAAAATATAGTTAAAAATATCAAATCTCACGTAAATATTCAATAGCTGCTAATTTATGGATGTTAGAAACTTAAAATCATATCACGTGGTTTCGCAATCGATTGGTAGAAAACGAGCAAGTTTATTCCGTTCATTATTTTTAATTATACTTTTATTCTCTTATATTTATTTTAGATTTCAGTTTAGTCTCTTATGTATTATTTGTACTTAATTGGTCTCTTATGTCTAAAAATTACATCAATATGGTCCCTCTATTTTAAAGTGGTCCATTAAGTTATAAAAATTATATCAGTGCAGTCCATTTTTTTTGTAAAATAAGGGACAAAAAATGGACTATATTGGTATAATTTTCGTAACATAAGAGACTATTTCGGAACAAAAAAAACAAGAGGAATCACAATTAACACATAAAGGACCAATTCGAAACTTTTAATACATAAGAGACTAAATTGAAACCTAAAATAAATATAAGGGACCAAAAGTATAATTTAGCCTTAAAAAAACAAGTAAGTTTATCAAAAAGAAAACGAGTAAGTTTATATCAGAAAAAGAAAACAAATTACTTGTATGAAAAAATGAATTAGTTCCGGGAAGAAAACGACAAACACAAGGATAAGATAGTGTTTACACAATAAGATTGTGTTTACGCAAAAAAAAGGTTGGCTAGATCATTATTGAGGCACTCACACAAAGAGCAAGTATTCGCTAAACAGTTGAGTTTTAATCAGCTTAGCTGAATCATGATCGGCTAATTTAAGATTGGCTAAGTCAAGATCGGCCAAATCAAAGGTCTCCTAATTGAGATTAGATGAACCAGATACACACACTCAGCTGAGATAGGCAGCTGAGGAACAACACACTACAAGAATACCCGTTGTTACTGATGGCCATAGAGCCGTTAGTAAATCACGAAAACCGTCAGTAAATCGGGATTACCGATGGCCTACCGACAACCTCGAGGCCGTCGGCTAATAGCTCATTGGAAATCTGTTACCAACGGCCCTTTAAAGCCGTCGAAATATTATACAAAGCCGTCGTAAATTTGGTGGAATTTTACCAGTATTTTGTGGTGGTTACCAATGGCCATCAACATACATTAACAAAAAGGCCATCAACATATATTTTTAATCATTAAAACAAATTCATAGTGAACAAAATAAGTCACAACAAGTCATAAGCAAGTCAATAAAACAAGTGACAAATAATCCATAATGTAAAAATCCACAAATTCATAATGTCAAAACAAGTCAATAATAAAAAGTCAAGTCCCTAGCCTAACGGTCAGACTAATCCTCCTCATAGTTCGGATGGCGACGACGGGAGGTGTGGGCCTGGATGGCAGCAACACTGGCAGATAAGTCCCTCAATTGCCGTTCAAAATCAGCGCGTTGATCCCACTCCTCAGCCAATCGAATTTTCTCTTGTGCCTCCTGAACCTCCTCCTTTGCCTTTCTTGTACGCTTTTCAAAAGCCGTAATCTGTGCAGCCACCTTGACAAAGTACTGAGTCGGGGACTGGGTATTAGTGCCAGATGCACGAGACTTCTGGGTCAGAGAGGAGACAACGGGCCTAAAATGTCCTGACAAGCCTCCGACACCATACAGCTGTCCCCGAGTCCTACCCCCAATAGATTAGGCCCACAACTGCAACTGAGTTGCGAGGTCAACACTGCCAGTTGGCTCCCCTCCATCAGAGGCCTGAGAGGCAGCCTGCTGCACCTTCTCTTGATAGGCTTCCTGCTCAAAACAAAACAGAGTAAAGATCGGTTACAATATTATTTATGAAACAAAATAAAATTAAAAAAATGCAACGATCTGACTTACATATTCTCCCTGGATCTGTCGTCCACCAAAGACTTGTCCTTCTTTTTTGTGTGAGTCTTCAAGAAGATCTCATCCACCGTGAGCTCTCTACCCAACTCATCAGTATGTACTGAACCACCCTTAGAAGAAGTGCAGTTCTGCTTGGCCTTGGTGCATTTCTCCTTATATTCTAGAGCCTCTCACTTGGCATTAAGTTTTGCATAAGCCCCCTCACCTATCCAGGTTGGGCGTTGACCCTTCTTCCTCACCTCCAAAAGAATCTCAGAAAGACGCTTTAAGTCTTTGGTGTTGAAGAGCTTCTCAACCAAATAATGGTCTTTAAGATGCCACAAAACATGCTCCTACAATATTGTATTACAAATAAGATCAATGTTCATTATTAATATCAACACACAATAACAAAAACGAGGTAATAAGAAAAGTAACATAATCTTACTTCAAATTTCTCAAACCATTTCTCCAACGTCTTTTTCTGGAATCTCTCCCCAAGTAAGATATGTTTCCCGAAACTGTGATTGAATGACCGCGGTGATGGCCTTAGAGGCTACTTTACCCGTGATGAACCTATAAATAAGTTATAAACACAATATAAGATACAACCATAAAGGCATACAAAAAACAAAATATCAAATAGTAGACTATAAAGTCATGTACGATTTGGCATGAACCCTAATGATGGGTTTCCCATCAGGTGTCACCTCAGTCCCAGCCGGATGGGAGTGTCGTGACCCCTGCACTGTCGGGCCACTACGTGCAACCTGTGAAGGTCCTGCACCTGCACCATCGTGACTCGGAGGAGTGTGACGCTCAGAAATGGACGTCGCCTACAGTGAAAGGGAAACGTGCTCCTACAATAAAAATCAATTTGTTACAACCAACGAAAAGCAATAAAAAAAAACAAATCCAATAACTAGTTAAATACACACCTGTATAGGAGGAGGTATGAATTCCGGATTCAGGATTATCATTATAGGGGACTGGGGAGGTGGTATCACTCCCGCAGTCTACTGAGCGGGAGGCTGCTGAATAGCCTCACGGAGTGGTGTGCTAGCGTCGTCCTTCGGTGGTGACTCTGCCAATCAATCTGCTAATTGTTGCGGCAAAATTATCATGGCCTTCTTCGTAGGCAGCTTAGCCCTACGAGACTCTCTCTCTTTAGGAGGCATATGTCAAAAAAAAAACAATCATGTTCACACATCTTTGTTAAATCGGCATGTATAACGAACACGTGACTACGAGAGGGGAGAAAGTAACGATGACGGTGAAGGGAGAGGAGGCAGAGATGGCGAGAGGAAAATAGGGAAAGGCGATGGACTACGAAAGGAATAGAGGAGAGGGCAACAAAGGCGTTCACAAACTAGGGGAGAAAGAGAAAGGATCTGAGGGAAATGAGGGAAGAGGGAAAGAAAAGGGGGGAAAAGTTGTTTTCACGTTATTGACGGCCAAGCCGTCGGTAAAGCCGTCTGCAATTAATTAAAAATATATTTTTTTTAAAAAGTTGATTCGTTACCGACGGCTTGGCCGTTTGAAACCACAAACGGTAAAATAATGTTGGCTATTTATTGAGTGGAATCATTTGACGTAGAATCGGCTGATGCAGTAGCTGATGCAGAATCAGTTGAATGTGGATACTAAGTCTAAATGGGCTTGGAGATTGTTATTGGGTTTTATGGGCTCGTGTGAATGTTGAATAAGGACTAAAGAAACTACAAATATATTTAAAAAAGAAGAAATGACTAAGTCAAAGTGCGGTAACCATTTTCCTAAATTTTTTGGAAGAAGATTATATGTGGTTTCAGAGAGAGAATATGAAGATAAGAAGATGACCATCTAAAATCAAGGGATAATTAATTCAAAAACGTGCATCCGCGTCCTTGAAAATAAGGATATGGTCAATATGGTCAAGTGGTGGATAATAAACTGCAGAGTTGGCCAACTCAAGAACATGCATGAAGACTTATTTCCTTAAAAATAAAGATATGGAGATCCTGGTCAGCTAATGGGCAGTCAGCTGTTTGGCATATAACTCAGTCGACTGAGCAGATACGCGAATTATATTAGCTGACCAAGTCAAGGAGGTGCGTGAGAGTCTTTTTTCCTGATAAGTTGGGTTATGGAAGACGTGGTCAACTAATATGGCAGTTAATAAGTTAGCCGACTAAGCGATTTTGGGCCATAACTTAGCTGATGGGGTAGTTACTTATATTTATGTTGTTAGTCATGATCTTCTATGATGTAATATGTGAGTAAATGAGCTAAGAACGTGGCAAATAGGGTAAATGTAGGTCTCTTAGGTAGTCTTTGTCTATAAATACTAATGGTACAGAATGTATTAGACACACCCAATTAGTCAAACACAAGTTTTTACAATTATCTTTTCATTATCGCCTTCCTTTATCGTTTTTATCGTTTATTTTCATGCAATCTTAGTTTAGTTGTTCAAAGTTCTACACTAGGCGCTTTCTAGATAGTCCAGAAACCGCAACCGCAACTGAGAAACAGAGTCCCTTTCTCAGCGTAATCGCCTGATAAAAATTGGGATCATTATTAGCAGTGCAAGGTAGGTGACATACCATTTAATCAGCTGAGCAAACGGCTAGTCAGCTGAGCAAACGGCTGATTAGCTGAGCACCAAATTTGCATGATGCCTTCAATAAATTGGCACCCCCAGTGGGACCATGAAGGTAAACACCTTGTTCAACTTTTAATTGAGTACCACAACAAGAGCAACTGCATGTTCAAGCAGAACATTTACCACAAGTTCAGTCAGACGTTGTTTAGGAAGAACCTTTAGCATAGGTTCAACCGAGCTTTATTCAGGCAGGACCTTTACCACAGGTTCAGCTGAATACGTTTGCTACTATTAACCCAGGGGGAAAATGGTGGCGAATGATATCATTGATAATGCAGTAGGACATATTGGAATGCCGTTTGTTATGCCAAATGCTTCGGCTTATGGCACGATTCTACAGGCCACCAATCAAGGACTTACTGCTTATCAAGCTCTGGGCTCTAGAATATAGACGATGCTACCTGGTGATTATATGAGGCAGCATCCATGGAATAATATTCCACCTACCCCAGCTAATCATCCATTCTATAAGTCTATCCCATAAATATCTCCCTATGGCGAAGTGGGTTCAAATCCTATTTGTGAGATTTTATATAGAATAACGGGTGATTATAACGGAGAGTTGCCATGGAATACCATTTCACCTTTCTTGACTAATCATTCAGTCGTTCACAGGACTCAATGTGGAAAGTTTGATGATTATGCAGCAGAGCAGCAATGGATACCAACTCCACTACTGCGGCTAATCAAAAGATGATTCTAAACACGCTGAAACAAATGTATCAAACGAAGCAACAATGCCAACAATGCAACATGGTCCAACTCCAAACTTAATACCAAATTTTGTCCGGCCGATAATGGTTGAGAGTGGACTGGTTGTCCCTCAGTCAATTGATCCCAATATAATAGCTGATGTTATGCAAAGGCACTTCGACGTACAACTAAGGCCTTTATGTAGGCCTATGTATGGAAAGCCATATCTAGAATGGGTGGACAAAATGATGTCATTACCAAGTGAGTTTGAGACGTCGAATATCGCAACTTTCTCAAGAGAAAATGACATGCCTACCATTGAATATATTGGCAGATTTACTGCTCAGTGTGGAGAGGCTAATCTAAATGAGTATTATAAGTTACAATTATTTCCATTGTCATTGACATGGAAAACCTTCATTTGGTATTCCTCCTTGCCTCCTATTTTGTGGTAAATGGAAGACATAGAAAGATATTTCTATGATAGGTTTTATAAACCAAAACTTGAAGTTACAATAGTCGACTTGATGAATTTGAAACACAAAAGGATGACAAGGCTACTGACTTCGTAGAAAAATTCAAGAAGCTAATTAGTAGGTGCACAAGGCGGCTTCCAAAAGCAGAATATATTGCAATAGTTGTGGATAACATGCTCCCATTATGAAAGGAGAGTTGATCTCCGTGAATTTGTCTGCTAACAACCAAAGCTTCCATGGTTGAACGTTTCATTCTTGAGAAGAAGAAGGAGGGATATAACTAGAAAATAGTCCCTATAGACGATTATGATGTGTCTGAGGATGCATCTGATTACCATAGTGGCAGCTAATGAAATGGCAACTGAGATCTTGAGGAATATGCTAGCTGACAAGGGTGTTGCTAAAATGACAATTGATATAGATTTATTCCTAGCTACATTCTCTAATATAGTTTTGGTGTTCGGCTTACCATTTCCTACATCAAAGGATAAATGGAAATAGTTGATGCATCAGTAATGGAAACAAAAGGACAAATCAATTGAATGAAGAAAGTGGGAGGACATTTAGCTGTGCCAAATTAGCATCATAAGACTACTATCAGCAAACCCAATGTCTTTGTAAAGTTGAAGTTTTCGAGATCGGATCGATCATATAAAGCTAGGGGGCATTTAGCAGTGTTATTCTGACATTGTGAGTCTACTATCTGTGAACCTAGTTGTTCCAGAAGATTAAGTTTCCATATGCAACAAATTCATATTAGTCGAAAGTCAGAGCAACAGAAGTTCTGCTAACATAATACACCATTCAACTTCCTCTTATTTTCGTCAGCTAAAAGATGCAGGTGGCATATGTTTACACAAAAAAAAAAATAGTTGGCCAGATCATTATTACGGCTCAAGAAAGTGCACCTGATCGTAACTTGTAATAAAGTAGAGTATTTTTAAGACTCTGAATGTCAAACCCACAGGGAATACGCGAGTACCAACGTAATACAGATCTTAAATTCTTTAAGCTATCGAAATTAATAGATTGAGATTTAAAACAAATGAACTAAGGAAATCAGAATAAAACTAAGTCACAAGTACTGGAGTAAGATTGAATAAGAAAAGCCTAGGGAAACCAGGTTCACTAATACTAGATCCTGAATCTATTTTCTTGCTATTACGAAATATATTTCCTTATTGAAAGCCAATCACTTACTCTAAATTACTAGTAACTACCCAGTTAATAGCATTCTTCCTAAATAACTACTCTGTTTGGTCCAAGAAGGTAATTAAAGGAAAGAACATTAAGAACTAATAAGCCTATCAATTCAATGACCGATTGGAAATAAGCAATTACTCTGACCGAGCATAAAAAGCGAATTCTGTTAATCATAGAGTTTCATTGATTAATTGTGGTACAGTCACCTCCAATTAACTAATTTATTAAGGATTGGCCAGATCCTATGGGATTAAGCATGCTAGGAAAAACACATTCATAAGGATAATAAGAAGTTCATAATAGCAATTAGATAAATATCAAGAACATCGTAAAGGATCCCCTATCACCCCTAGTGATGGAGTTAGCTACTTATACTATTTCTCAACATAATAGAACTGAATAGATGCAAACATAAATTCCTAAAAGACATGATTAAATAGAACCGGGACACCCTTTCGGTATGATGGTGATCCTCTCGTTTGTTCCTCACGAGCTCCGGCAGCAAAACAGAATTGGCAAGAAGCTTCAATGATTTAAGACTCACTCCAATATCAAGATGTTTGTGAAGAACTCTCAAAAAGGGGCTAAGATTTAGAAATTCGTGAAACGGTTCAAAGCTTAGGCTAAGAGGGCCTATTATAGGTTGGGATGCGGATTAGGTCATCTGGTCTTCAAATCTGCACAATCTGGGTCGGGGTACGACGATACCAGACTTTGTTTGTGTCGTTGTCCCGTACTTGTGCACTTTGCACTCCCTGACATCATCTATTTTACGGCCGTAGTGCATTTGGCACGGTGTATTGAACTTTTTCATCGGTGCTAGGATGTACTGACCAAGGGGTACACCCCTACTGTTTCTTTGATTTAGGTACGACTATACTAAAGTACTGTCAGGCCGTACTGCTCGTCCAGAAATGCTAAAACTCTCCAAAACTTGCCAGTTTTCAGTCCATTCTCGCATCTTTTGCTCTGAGTGGTGTCTTTATGGTATTTCTGTAAAATAGGACATAAGTGAATATCTTTATGCTTTAAATAGTGCAAAATGATGTAATTAAGTACTAAAAATACCCTATAAAAGTAGACAATTTGGTGTGATAACACATCCCCACACTTAAGCTTTGCTTGCCCTTAAGCAAATTACTTGGGTAATTATAACCGAGTAGGGGCGAAAACACAAGAATGACAACAAAGTGATATCATAAGAAATGCCAATAAAAAGAATGCCCAATTAGAAGTGTAAGTTCACACAAGTCAACACTCTATGATTTATAAGTCACACTCTCACCAATTTGAAAGTGTTTATAGGAATAGTCATTAACGCTCAAATTTTTCAAATGAAGTGACATTACTTTAGGGTTGTACATTGACTAAAATTCTACTATTAAAGTCTATCTATCCAGCAAAAGATGAATGAGGGTCTTTCATTAGTTGTAATAGGGCCAAGGTAATAATGTTAGGTATGATAAAAGAAAGAAAAGGTTATGCAATGGGGTCAGAAACAAATCAACTAAAACAAGCAACCTTTTTTTTTCACTTTAAAGTGCATGTGAGTCCCCAAATTTTTGATCATTAACAAATTTTTTGTATCTCTTAAAGGCACTACCATAGCAACAATTCTTTTTTTTTTCATTTCATGCATTTATGCAGCAAATAAACATTTTTAAGAACTAGGAGGGAAATAGATATTAAGCCTTCTTTTTATAAACAAATGTGAGGGATTCATAACATTATTCTTTTGATCTTTGCCACTAATTGCTCTTAAAGAGTATTTTCTAAGGTTGCCTTCACAGAGTATAATCAATAGTTACAAGAAGGGGTACTAAAGAAAAATAATAAAGTACTTTTAGGCACAAAAGTGGGCAACTAGTGGTAAGATGAATTCAAAATAGAAGTTGCCTGAAAAATTCATAAAATTTGCCATTTCCAAATACACTTGAAAATAAACTTATATTCGCTTTGGAGTGGTCTCAGCACAAGTTCTAGAATGCACATTCATAGAAAAATATCACACAAACAAAGAAAAAAGGAAAAAGCATGATGTGGCCTCTTGTTTCAGGCTCAAATCTCACATTTAATAGCTTACATAGAATATTAAAACTCACAGAACTTCAATGCTAATTTTTAGCAAATTTCAATACTAGCAACAGACTTAATTTCATCACAAGTTGTCAGGAAAAAAAAATTAGTAGCCCCTAAATCAGCAAAAATTTAAAGTTCTCTATAATTATAAGCAATTGTACGCATAGCCAAGTAATAAGCAAAATGTAAAATCCCTCTCCATACTTATTTCTTGCATAGATCAAGCATAAAATGATAGGAGAAAATAAAGATGATTATGCTATAGCAAAATAAGGTGGAAAGAGACTCCCCTCTGAAAAGGATATCACGAGCAAATTGCAGAGGGTTTGATGCTTTCTTACCATTATCCAAGATTGCATTGAGTGACTTAAAGAACTGAGAATCAAAATAGATTAATTAAAACTTCTTTAAAATAAATAATCGTAGTAAATAAAAATCTACAAAGTTGCCTCATGTAAAGCGCTTGTTTAACGTCGCGAGCCTGACGCTTTGCTCCTTGTTAAGTGGTTGGAAGTTACAGGGGCATGACAGATGTTTCCCTTGGTGTTCCTGCAACATAGATTTTAGCTCTTTTCCCGGTCACACCCCTTTTATCAACAACTTCTAGTGTTCCATAGGGAAAGACTTGTATTACTTCATAGGGACCTGACCAACGGGATTTCAGTTTTCCTAGAAACAGCCGAAGACGAGAATTATAGATTAGTATTTTGTCTCCAATTTGAAAACTCCTTTTTTGCATGCACTGATCATGCCACTTTTTAGTGTGCTCTTTGTACAGTTTTGCATTCTCATAGGCTTCTAGTCGGAATTCATCCATTTCGTTGAGTTTCAATAACCGTTGTTCACTCGCAAGTCGCATCTCAAAATTTAAAAATTTGATAGCCCAATAAGCCTTGTGCTCTAATTCGACAGGGAGGTGACAAGCTTTTCCGAACACTAGCCTATACAGTGACATTCCTATTGGGGTTTTGAATGCAGTTCTTTATGCCCATAGTGCATCATCAAGTTTTAGGGACCAATCCTTTCTTGAAGCATTAATAGTCTTTTCAAGAATTTTCTTAATTTTTCTGTTTGAGATCTCTACTTGGCCACTGATTTATGGGTGGGAAGGTGTAGCTACTCTATGGGTGACTCCATATTTTTTTAAGAGGTTGTCAAATAGCTTATTACAAAAATGACTGCCTCCTTCACTAATTATTGCTCTAGGAGTTCCGAATCTAGTAAAAATATTTCTTTTCAAAAATCTAACTACCCTTCTTGCGTCATTAGTGGGTAACGCTACTGCTTCTACTCATTTAGAGACATAATCCACTGCCACTAAAATAGACATGTTGTTATAAGACTTAGGAAAGGGTCCCATGAAGTCTATGTGCCAAACAGCAAAAAGTTCGCAGAATAACATATTATTCAGAGGCATTTCTTGTTTTCTAGAGATATTTCTACTCCTTTGGCATGGATCACAGGCCTTAACAAATTTATAAGCATCCTTAAACAGGGTGGGCTAAAAAAAACCCGCATTGTAAGTCTTTCTGAGCTATTCGTGTGGGGCCATAATGACCACTTACCTCTCTAGAGTGGCAGTGTTCTAATATAGACTGATATTCTATTTCTGGAATACATCTCCTGATATTTTTTCAGCACAGATTTTAAATAAATAGGGTTCATCCCAGAAATAATTTTTAATATCAGAGAGGAATTTCTTACACTGAGCATATGTTAAATCGGGTGGAAGCACCTTACCGGCCAAGTAGTTAACATAATCGGCATACCATGGTGCTGTAGAGATAGAAAATAGATGCTCCTCTGGAAAAGTCTCTCGAATTTGCTCTTCTTCAGGTGGTCTGACGACTGGGCCTATCCTTGAGAGGTGATCTGCGATGACATTGTCTACGCCCCGCTTATCTCTAATTTCGATGTCAAATTCTTGAAGTAGTAGAATCCACCTGATTAATCTTGGTTTTGCATCCTGCTTGGCAAATAAATGTCTAATTGCTGAGTGGTCAGTATAAACTATAATCTTAGACATGACTAACTAGGAACGAAATTTATCAACTGCAAATATAACCGATAGTAGTTTCTTTTCGATGAGTGGTGTAGTTTCGCAGCGCTTAGCCCAATGTCCTACTAGCATAATAAATAGTACGAAAGATTTTTCCTTTCCTTTGTCCCAAAACCGCACTATGCGACATCACTTACATCACACATTAGCTCAAATGGAATAGACCAATCGAGCGCTATAACAACAGATGCATTAATTAACTGAGATTTTAAAGTTTTGAAAGCTTCTAGGCATGCCTTAGAGAATTCAAAGGGTACATCTTTCACCAATAGATTGGAAAGTGGTTTTGCAATTTGTGAAAAATCTTTAATAAATCTTCTATATAAGTGACATGTCCTAGGAGACTTTGAATAACTCTAATCGAGTTTGGAGGTGGTAGTTTTGAAATAACTTCAATTTTAGCTGGATCAACTTCAATACCTTTCTGTGAAATCTTGTGTCCCAAGACTATGCATTCAAATCATAAATTGACATTTTTCCCAATTTAAAACTAAATTGCTTTCTATGCATCTTTTTAGCACAAGATTTAGATTATGCAAGTAGACGCCAAATGTAGACCCATAAACAGAAAAATCATCCATAAATATTTCGATGCAATTTTCTAAGATATTAGAAAAAATAGCCATCATGCATCTTTGAAATGTGGCGGGGGCATTACATAGACTAAATGGCATTCTCCTATATGCAAATTTCCGTAGGGGCATATAAAAGTAGTTTTCTTAATCTTCCATAGCCACGTGGATTTGCGTCTAACAGAATAGCCATCTAGACAACAAAGAAAATTCATGCCCAGATAATTTTTCCAAAGATTTGATCAATAAAAGGGAGAGGAAGTGATCTTTCCTGGTTGCCTCATTTAATTTTCATGAATCGATGCACATACCCAAATACCACTTTTCTTATTGCAATTAAATTTTTTTTTTGCTTATTTTCCATCACAGTGGTCCCTGGCTTTTTAAGAACTACCTGCACGTGACTCACCCAAGAGCTGTCACAAATAGGATAGATAATATTAGTATCAAGTAATTTAATAACTTCCTGTTTCATAATGTAACATCCCATTTTCGCAAAGGGTTTTCTTTGAAACTAGCAGTGTTTTTTTTTTCAAGTGTAATACTTTGAACTGTCAAACAATACCCGCTCTAAAATAAAACATAACCAACATCATATATATATATATGCATCATAGTAGTGTCAAGGATCAGAGTATTTCGCACACAGGTGAATTCCAAAGTATACACCAGTACATACTCAAAATAAAATACATCAGTCATATTAAAACCCTAAGACCTAGAGTTGACTCATATCCGTGATGCATCCTGGCAGCTCCTGTCAAAGGACTTAGGCCCAAAAGTCATACTGTACAATATATAATAACTAGAGTCTAACCAATTGACTCTATCTAACTATGCTGGCCCATACGTAACCTGAGACGCTTGCGAGGGGGAAACCCCGCACGATAGGTCCTCGACTCCGAGCTAGCAGTCCCCGATGCCTCTGAAGGATCCTCCTCCTCATCCTCGTCCTCACTATCAATCACTATTCTATCTCTCGCCGTCCATTCCCTAGTGGTCCTACACCCATTGATTGGGTCTCCAGCCGTAGGAATTGGAGGCAAGGGATAAGAGCAGTGAGGTCAATGAATACAGGGTGAGAGAGGACTACCCGCAGGTGCAGCAGGTGTCTCCAATGAAGTTGTTGGTATAGCAGAAGTAGTAGCAGTGAAGATGGGAGGAGTTCCAAGGACTCCAGTCGAAGGTGGATGTGCACTCGAACTCGGTATCATGGATGGATGTGAAGGGTCCACGAACGGATGAGTCACAACAGTCGCGGTCGTCGGTAGTATAGTAAGTAGACTAGGTGGTATGAAGATGTGAATCGTCTTACTGCTGAAGCGTACAACAGTAGAATACTCCCCGTCGTCGTCGGTCTCCAAAACTAATCCCATGTGTGTCAAACGCCCAGAAATAGGATTGACGACCCACTGGCGGGTCTTCCCTAAGGGAACTCATACGTCGTACTCCCCATATGCCTCATCGGGATCGGCAACATCTAAGTATCGGTTTCAAACATAAACATAAAACAAAAGGAATGCAAGGGTAAATTTCTTGTCCACGAGTTCATCACAGGCTAGTTGCAAACAAACAAGACATATATATAGTACATCAGCATATCATTATATACATATACATGCATATAGATCGCATACAGTATCATGGCATACCAAATATTTGCATGTGAGCAGGCAAATCAACAACAACTCAATGATCAATCATTACATATCAAAATGTGGTTAGTCATGTATGCCAATGCAGTATGACCAGTTTGTGTATACACCTGCAGCCTTGATAGGTCAACAGTATAACGGGGACTACTTTCCCAACGTCCGAACAATATAGCCTCTACTTAGGCTTGCCACTACTTTGGCTGGCCACTACTTTGGCTTGCCTCTACTAAGGCAATGCAGGGACAACTCGTCTTTTGAAGTCTGTGAGACCAATCAAATGCTCCGAGTGTTGATGCTCAATGGTTAGAATACAAGTCAATTAATCAATGCTGATTGACAAACCTCACTCACTCTACTTAGTGAATTTTCATGCTTCCCAATATTGTATTACCTGTGTAAGGTTATACCAAATAATTTATTTATGGAATCATATTTTCAGTTTGTGGAATCGCATCAGATTTACTGATGCGATTTAATAAAAAATATTTAATATTTAAGGATAATAACTATATTTTATGTCTGTCAAAAAAAACTATATTTTATGAATAAATTATAACATTTGGAAGGTGTTATTTACATCTTATTTGAGTTTGTCTTATGACAAAAGCTAGCACTTGTATAAGTGTTTAAGAGAACTTATCAAAAAATAACTTATGACATAGTTGATATACATGATCATGAAGACAATATCACACAATTTAATAGTCATGTTATAGGTAAATAGAGTAGTTTTTAATTTATGTTTTTAAATAGTGTCTTTGTGAATAGTTGAATAATTCAATTAAATGTATTTATAAAAAAAATAATTGATTTATCAAACAATAATTGGATTAAATGAAATATATAAATACATAAATTTTTTAAGTCATATCTTCTCATGTATAAATTCAATAATTAACTGGCTAATACTTACAATAATTTATTATTTGCTTCAAGTAGATGAATAGGTGAAACCAATATTAAAAAACTAAAAAGTGTGATAAATGAATAAAACTAACTAATTAGATAAATTGAATATGAACTGTATCAATTAATAAAAATATGAAACTGTAAAGAAGAGATTAAATGCTACGTTAATAATATAGGATAGATAGAGAAAACCTGTATTAATACAATGCATCATTTTTCATTACACAATGCATCAATCTTCTTTTTTTAGAATAATTAAAAAATATGAAATTGTACAATTAACATTAAATGCTAGAGTTTTATATAATTATTTTTAAGATAATTTATTCAGCAGCAAATAGCACTTAGTTTTCTCATTAACTAATTTTATTAAATATAATCATATTTTATTTTTCATAAAATTATTTAATAAAATTATATTTTAATTTAACTATATTTTAAGTCATTTTCCCAAATTAAAATTAATGATTAATATCATCATTAATTAGTTTTAATATTTTAAAGATTCTTTATAAGAAGTTTTATGTTTAACTATTAATATAAATAATAATACATTAAATTTTTAAATAAAATAATATTTATTAATAATATTTAATCAGATTAAAAATAATGCAATTGATTAATAAGAGTAATTGAAATGTTGTAACTTATAAATTGAAATAAATTTATATTTAACACTAGAAAATTCTAGAATTAAGCTAAGCTTTTCACATTGTAGCTTAAGCTTTTCACATGAAAATTCTAGAATTAAGCTAAAACTCAAGCTTGTTTTACTTATATATATATATATATATATAAATATATATATATATATATATATATATAATATTTGTAATTTACAATATCAAATAATTATTTTTTATATAATATTTTTTTAGAAATAAATAACACTTAGTTTTCTCATTAACTAATTTTTTTAAATATAATTAATTTTATTTTTCATAAAAATATTCAATAAATTATATTCTAATTTAGTTATATTTTAATTAGTTTCCCCAAATTAAAAATATCATTAATTAATTTTAATATTTTAAAGAAAATCTAAGAAGTTTTATGTTTAATTTTTAATATAACTATTTATTAATAAATTAAATTGTAAAATAAAATAATTTTGAATAACTATATTTAAACAAATTAAAAAATATTGAGATTGATTAATAAGAGTAGTTGTTAAACTCTCGAGTTAACTCTTAAACTCTTACGAGTTTACGATCCTAGATCACAAAAACGAGTTAACTCGTATGTAGACTCTTTTTTTGTAAACTCGTACGAGTTTAAGTAAACTCTGGTAAAATCGGTAAACTCTCGATTTTACTAGCGAATTTACGAGTCTATAATTTTATATTATCTTTGCCTTAAAATGTAAATTATTGGTCAATATTATTAGCTACTTGGTTTGAATTACCTATTTGCCGCAATATATATTGGATTTATAAAGTTAATTTTACATTTTCAGTGTTGTTTTGTTACTTTGCTTTATTATGGAGCTGGAATGTTGAAATATTGTTATGTTGAACTGTTTTATATTATGTATATATATTATTTATAGGTTTATTTAATATTACATAAACTCTTACGAGTCTACAGAAACTCCAAGAGTTTATGTAAACTCTCGAATTTGACAACTTTGGTCGTGTAAAGTACAAAAGTTTGCCAAATAGTGTCGTACGTATCATAACATTTCATATATTTTCTTTTGAAGGAAACATTTCATATATTATATTTAAGAAATATAGTAAAATAGAATGATTTTTTTATAATGTATCAATAGAATGATTTAATTCGATTTTTTACTATATTTTGATTGTTTTCAAATTCGAAATCATCAAATTTTTTACCATAGTTTTGAATAGCGAAATCCTTAATTATAAAACATTACCTATTCATTTTTCAATTTTTTATTTCATATTTTTTATTTGTCATTAACGTCTCTGTGTGTGTGTGTGTATATATTAGATGCAAAACAAGTCTGGACCACAATTATTTTGTGCATACCCTTTCTCAGCAAATACACACGATGGTCAGTGAACATTTACATTAGTTGTCTACTTTTTGTTTTTTCTTTGGTGAAAATTGTCTACTTCTTTTCATTGCATGAAATAACTACTTTAATCTTTTCTCATTCATTTTATTTTTTATCTTTTCCCTACAGGACTTGCTTATAATTGGGTTTTTGATCCTTTCTATTACTTCCTTTAATTCATGGGTTGGAGTACATGGTCAGAGTACCTTTGACGTGCTTCAATATGGTGCCAAAGGTGATGGTCACTCTGATGATAGCCAAGTACGTATATACATTTCCACTTCATAATTTTTCTTTTTATAATAGTTAACCATACTCACAAAATAATATACAATTACACATGTCATATTTTTTTTTTTGGGTACAATACACATGTCATATTCTATTACTTAGTTATGTTTTCTACAATGGTTGAAAGATACAAATCTCTGATGACTTTTTTCTGAATCTTATGAAACAATTGAAAAAAAATTGGGAAAAATTCTAATCTCAAATACATTATTTTCTATAGGCTTTTTTGGATGCATTGAAAGCTTTATGTGGATCAAGTGATGGGACTCCAACGCTTGTGGTGCCGGAGGGACATTCATATTTTGTGCGTCCAATAAATTTCAGCGGTCACTGCCAATCCCAAAATGTTCATATTAAGGTACAAACTTGAAGCCTTTTTCATGTACTAAAGGCTTAAAGCCCAATTAGAAGCCATTTAATTCAGCTATAACTATTGACCCCTTGATTTTTGCCAACACACCCCCACCTTTCGAGAAGCTTATTTTCAGAGGACAAATTTTGATACTCATTTAGCCTTCCGAAAGTTTACCTCCAGACAAATTTTGCCATCCGATAATAAACTTTCGACCAAGGGGTGTATTAGCAAAAACAGGAGGTGTCAATAGTCACTCCCTTCAATACTCTATCTCTTATGTAGAAACTGTTATTGCCAAGAGAATAATGTAATTAACTTGACACTAGTACATATTTTTTTGGTGGATTAAATAACTCTATCAAATGTTTGCTTAACTTTTCAAAAATAAAATGCTGTATTGTATTAAAATTTGACTAGACTAAATTGCTTGAGAATGCAGATTAATGGGACAGTACTAGCACCCAAGAGAAATGATTGGGAAGGGTGTTCAATACGGTGATTTTATTTCTTCAACATAACCGGGATGACAATTGATGGATCAGGAGTGTTCAATGGTCAAGGTGAAGGCTGGTGGAGTAGGGTAATAATATAAACATTTTACAAGCATGAATA
The DNA here is from genome assembly GCA_037113605.1 of Calophaca sinica. Lineage (NCBI taxonomy): Eukaryota > Viridiplantae > Streptophyta > Magnoliopsida > Fabales > Fabaceae > Calophaca > Calophaca sinica. The sequence continues at coordinate 126,393,015 of CM073730.1, read as the reverse complement.
CTTATTTACAGTTTCCTTATTAATAATAATTTAGTACACTAGGTACAAAAATAATCAATTGTTTTGCAATCATTAATCTGACATCAATCATCTAACAATACAACATATTCAAATTTGCAGGTGAATGGAACTGGAGGATGCCCTAGGATACCTACGGTTGGAAACTCTTCTCATCTCATTATGTTTTATATAAAATATGATTTTATAACATGTCACTTAGAGCATGAATAAATTGAGGACAACTACTAACACCCCCATTTTTTTAACATACACCCCATGAGTTTTTTTTTTTGTTTGTTATTCTTTCGAAAATACCCTTGCTCCGAAATTTAACTTTTTAAGGGTTTATTTGTTGTACTCATTTTGCCTTCCAGAAGTTAATTTCCGAACATTTTTTACCATTGGGAAGTTAACTTCCAAATCAAGCTTTCGAATGTTAAACTCTGACTTGGTCTACGAAACTTAAGTTCCAAAAGGGGTGTATGTTAGAAAAAAAATGGGAGGTGTTAATAGTTATTATCCCCACAAATTCAGATTATATATTAGTTATTACTTTGGTCAAATATATGTGCAATGTTTGAATTTGCAGGCTCTAGCATTCGAAAAATGTGATGGGCTTCAAATAAGCGAACTCACTCATATCAATGGGCCAGGACCACATATCTCCGTGGTCAATAGCCAAGATGTAACTATATCACACATTCACATTAATTCGCCAAAAGGAAGTCATAACACTGATGGAATTGATATCACCAGATCAACTCGAGTTAATATTCATGATATTATAATAGAAAGCGGTAATATATATATATAACCTCATACTTCATTCTTTAATTATTATTTTCCTTACCCTTATTAATTTTACAATTTCAATCTTTGAGTTACACGTGTAATTTTATGATATAGGTGACGATTGTGTTGCTATCAAAGGTGGCTCACAATTCATCAACGTCAGCCAAGTTACATGTGGCCCTGGTCACGGCATCAGGTTTGTACCGATGATATAAACTAATATTACACTGATATCTAATAAGAACTCATTATTTTTGTCACGTCAACTCATTGGTTTTAAAATAATATAATTGCAAAAAAAATCACAATAATTATAAAATAATGAGTTCTCATTAGTCAATGTAAGATAGGAACACAATTCTTTGTATTAATATTTGAGTTTTCACCTAAAATTAATGTTTTATAAATGAATAATTAATTTATATGTATGAAATTTTTATGCAGTGTGGGAAGTCTAGGGAAAGATGGTTCAACAGAATTTGTAAATCATTTGATTGTCAAGAATTGCACATTCAATGGAGCTGATAGTGCAGTTAAAATCAAGACATGGCCAGTAATGCTACAACTTTGAAATCAAATATATTATATAATGAGATTATATATATTTATATCTAAATTAAATTAATAAATATCATATTTTTGTTTTTCAAGGGTGGAAAAGGATACGCCAAAGCAATCATCTTCGAGGATATTCAAATCAATCAAACAAATTACCCTATATATATCCAACAACATTACATGCATACTCCAGAAAAGGTAATTAATATTCTTTCTCCTTTACTTAGTGTTAATTTGTTCAAGGATAAGATATGCATCATACATAATTGTTTGGATTTTTGGTTACAGAAGGAAGCAGTAAAAGTGAGTGACGTCACATTTAGCAATATCTACGGAACATGTATCAATGAGAATGCTATTGTGTTGGATTGTGCCAAGATAGGGTGTGACAATATTACCCTTCATGAAATCAACATTACTTCAATTGATCGAAAGATGCCAGCTTCTGCTATATGCAACAATGTTCATGGGACATCCACTGATATTATTTCACCACTCGAACCTTGTGTAGATCACTAAAGAGAGTGTTGGTTTTGGGTTTAAACCACTGCTACATTTCATCAGCTTCTGGTTTATCAGCGTCTGGTCTCCTATGCATTCCAGCGTCTGGTCTCTTATGCATACCAGCGTCTGGTTGATGGGCGTCGATCTCACTTCCGCTGCTGGGCTTTGATTATGGGCCTTAGTTTAGTTCAGTTACTTTCTGTTATTTGTTGTTCTGGTGAAGTAACAGAATTGCTTCCTCTATTTGTTATATATAGAGGATGATAAGCAATTGAGTGAGATACTCTTGTAATCTGAATTCATAGTGAATTTCTCTCTTCTCCTGCCCGTGGATGTAATCCTCACACTGAGGGTGAACCACGTATATGCTTGTGTTGTTTTCTCTATCTCTTTCTCTGTGTGTTCTTGTGAGTTTGAGTGCGATTTCCTTACAAACTGGTATCAAGAGCGAGACTCGATCCAAGCCTCCTGTCAGTCTTCATTGCGCTCTCGGTGGATGTTCAAGATCCACATTGCATTCTGTTAATCTTGTGACTCAGTGTTTGTTCAGTTTGTGGTGCTTCTCGGTGCAGGGCATCACTCCCAGTTCTTTCTTTCTTCTCCCTTCTGTTTCTACAGTGGAGTTTCTCCACCGTCTGTCCAAGAAAGATGTCAAACACAATCAAGATCGAGAAGTTTAATGGGAGGAACAGTTTCAATCTCTGGCGCATTAAGATGCGTGCACTTCTCAAAGAACAAGGGGTTTGGGCCCCTCTATCGGGCCAAACTGGAAAGGCTACCAAAGATTTGTCAACACAACATGAGGAGAAAGCTCACTCATTGATTCTCCTATCCCTATCCGATGAGGTCCTCTATGAAGTTGCTGAAGAGGATACTGCTGCCAAGTTATGGCTCAAATTGGAGAACCTATACATGACCAAATCCTTGAGCAACAAGTTGTTGCTTAAGAGGAGGTTATTCAGTCTTCAAATGAAAGAAGGTCAAACCGAAAGAGCATCTTGATGAATTGAATTCAATCCTCGCTTGAATTGCGGGACATTGATATCAAGATGGAGGATGAAGACATTGCCATGGTTCTTTTAGCTTCTTTGCCACCATCTTATGAAAACTTTGTAAGTTCTATTAGTGTTGGTAAAGAGAGCATCACTCTAGAAGAAGTCAAGACAAGCTTGTATTCTAGAGAGCTTCGATTGAAGGCATCTGGAACAGGTGATGATTACGCTTCAGATGCATTTGTCAAGAACTCAGCAAATTCAGCAAACAATCAAAACAAGAAGAAGGGAAAGGGGAAGAATTCCAAAGGAAAGGTTAATCCAAAAGATATATGCAACTATTGCAAAGAACCTGGAGATTGGGAGAAAGAGCGTGCTAAGAAGAAGGAGAAGGAATCATGTCGCTCTTTGCTCAAGAAGAATGCTCATCGGATTCTGAGTATGCTCTCACTGTTAATGATGATCAAACTCAGTCAGAACAGTGGGTGCTAGACTCAGGATGTTCTCATCATATGTGTCCTCACAAAGATTGGTTTGTGACCTATGATGAGAAGCTTGGAGGAAATGTGCTCATGGGAAACAATGAACCGTGCAAGACAATTGGTATAGGTTCTATTCAAATCAAAATGCATGATGATGTGATTAGAACCTTAACCAATGTCAAGCATGTTCCTGGATTAAAAAGAAACCTCATCTCTGTTGGTGTTTTGGATTCAAAGGGCTTCATATGCAGTGTTCAAGGAGGGATTATGCAGATCAGAAACAGGAAAGGGACTGTGGTGTTACAGGGCTCAAAACACGTAAATCTATACATTCTTCAAGGGACAACTTCGATTAATGCGTAAGAACCGCTATACGTGGCAGAAAACGAAACTTCGACATCTTTGCGGTGTGGCACATGAGATTGGGGCACATGAGTGAAAAGGGGCTGAAAGTTCTCATTGATCAAGGGTCATTACAAGGTCGAGAAAGGAGGAGCATTGGAATTTTGTGAACATTGTGTTTTTGGTAAGCATCACGGATCCAAATTTCGAAGGCTTCACACACAACCAAGGCTACTCGACAAAGATACACTCAGATTGTTGGGGTCCATCAAAGGTTCCATCTATAGGTGGAGCTAGGTACTTTCTTTCCATTATTGATGACTATTCTCGCATGACTTGGGTTTATATGATGAAACACAAGTCTGAGGCTTTCCAATGTTTCAAGAATTGGAAAACTTTGATAGAAAATCAAGTGGGAAGAAAGATTAAAAGACTAAGAACCGATAATGGTTTAGAGTTTTGTTACAAGAGTTCAATAAATTACGCATTTGAAGGTATTACAAGGCAATATACGATGAGGAACACACCTCAATGTAATGGCATAGCAGAGAGAATGAACAGGACCTTATTGGATAAGGCTAGATGTATGCTATCCAATTCAGGGTTGAAGAAACATTTACGAAATTTGAAGCATTTGCTCTGACATGCTACATTGTCAACAGGTCACCCTCCTCACCCATTGACAATAAAACTCCAATTGAGGTATGGTCTTCCAAACTGCTTGATTATTCTAGGCTTAAAGTTTTTGGTTGTCCCGCTTATTACCATGTTAGTGAGGCAAACTTGAACCTAGAGCTAGAAAGGGAATTTTTGTTGGATATGGTGAGGGTGTCAAGGGATATAGGATTTGGTCACAACTGAGAAAAGGGTGATCTTGAGTAGAGATGTAAACTTTGATGAGAGGTCTCATCTTGCATAACAAAGCTGAAATTGCACAATCACCAAGTCGTGACAAAACCTATAAGCGGTGGAGTTTGAAGAAATTGAAGCGGCGAGAATGATCAAGGTGAGAAAGGCACCGATCAAGCGAATCGGGTAGTCAAGCGGACCAATCGAATCACATCCGCGAATTGCAAATTCCTCGCAGAATCAAGTAGAAATGTAAACAGATGCATGCATCAGAAAGTCTCAAAGGAATAGAAAGGCTCCAGAGAGGTATGGTTATGAAGATATGCTCTCATATGCATTTCAAGTTGCTGAAGATGTTGATGCACAAGAGCCAGCAAATTTCCAGGAGGCTATTACTTGTTCAGAAGCAGAAAAATGGCTCACAGCCATGCATGATGAAATGCAGTCTCTGCACAAAAACAATACATGGCAGCTTGTGAAGTTGCCTGAAGGCAGAAAAGTGGTGGGAAGCAAGTGGATTTTTAAGAAGAAACCTGGAATCTCCAAAGTAGATGGAATCAAATTCAAGGCCAGATTAGTTGCAAAAGGTTTTAGCCAAAAGGAAGGTGTGGACTACAATGAAATTTTCTCTGCAGTTGTAAGACACACTTCCATTCGGGTTCTCCTTGCCTTAGTAACTAATATGGACTTGGAATTACAACAACTTGATGTAAAAACAGCTTTTCTACATGGGGATTTAGAGGAAGACATTTATATGAAGCAACCAGAGGGCTTTGTAGAACAAGGAAAGGAGAAATTAGTTTGCAAGTTGAAGAAATCTTTGTATGGCTTGAAGCAATCTCCAAGGCAATGGTATAGGAGATTTGATCGCTTTATGATTCACCATGGATTCAAAAGAAGTCCTTATGATTCATGTGTGTACCTCAAGAAAGCGAAAAATGATTCCTATGTCTACCTATTGCTCTATGTTGATGACATGCTCATTGCATCTCAAAACATGATCGATATTAATAGGCTCAAGTCTCTTCTCGATTCTGAATTCGACATGAAAGACCTTGGTGCCGCAGAGGATTTTGGGAATGGAAATCTACAGGACAGAGATAAGAAGAAGCTTTTCTTGTGTGGAAGTCTTACATTCGAAAGTGTTAAACAGATTTGGCATGACTACAGCAAAACCTGTTACCACTCCACTTACTGCAACCATCAGAATCAGTGAAGTGTTTGAGACTCAGTCAGAAGCTGAAAGGGACTACATGGAGAGAGTTCCATATGCTAGTGCAGTTGGCAGCATCATGTATGCCATGGTTTGCACTAGACCCGATCTTGCACAAGCTGTAAGTGTCATAAGCAGATACATGAGCAGGCCAGGGAAGCAACACTGGATTGCTGTCAAGAGAGTTTTCAGATATCTCAAAGGAACAAGTGATGTTGGTCTTGTGTATGGGAATGATTCTACTTGTTCTCTTACTGGTTTCTCAGATTCTGACTATGCTGGGGATCTTGATGGTAGAAGGTCCATTACTGGTTATGCTTTTACAGTTGGCAAGTGTTTAGTAAGTTGGAAAGCTACATTGCAGCCCACAGTAGCGTTATCAACCACAGAAGCAGAGTACATGGCTCTGACAGAGGCAGCAAAAGAAGGCATTTGGCTTAAAGGCCTTATCAGTGACTTAGGCTTTCCACAAGATAAAGCCATCATATTTTGTGACAGCTTAAGTGCCATTTGTTTGGCAAAAGATCAAGTGCACCATGAGAGAACCAAACACATAGATGTTAGGTATCACTTCATTCGGACTGAAAACAGAATCAAGGTGCTCAAGGTTGATACTAAGGACAATCCAGCTGATATCATGACCAAACCGGTTCCCAAGAGCAAGTTCATGCATTGTTTGGACATGCTCAATGTTGATAGCTGGAAATAACAGTGATTTGAATGGCAGTTCAAGGGAAGATATGAATTTGCTAAATGTTTCTGATAGTGGTTTGACCCCAAGGTGGAGATTTGTTGGTTTTGGGTTTAAACCACTGCTACATTCCATCAGCTTCTGGTTTATCAGTGTCTGGTCTCCTATGCATTCCAGCGTCTGGTCTCTTATGCATACCAGCGTCTGGTTGATGGGCGTCGATCTCACTTCCGCTGCTGGGCTTTGATTATGGGCCTTAGTTTAGTTCAGTTACTTTCTGTTATTTGTTGTTCTGGTGAAGTAACAGAATTGCTTCCTCTATTTGTTATATATAGAGGATGATAAGCAATTGAGTGAGATACTCTTGTAATCTGAATTCATAGTGAATTTCTCTCTTCTCCTGCCCATGGATGTAATCCTCACACTGAGGGTGAACCACGTATATGCTTGTGTTGTTTTCTCTATCTCTTTCTCTGTGTGTTCTTGTGAGTTTGAGTGCGATTTCCTTACAGAGAGCTTGTTTACCTTATATGTTCATGGAAAATCAAAATCTTCCTTAATTTTCTATGTATTGTACCCGTTGTATTAACAGATATTATGAATTAGAGCCTGAGTTAGTTGTGGTTTCGTTTACTAGTTGTTTAATTATAGGATTAAGCCACAACAAGCTCTATAAATAAGAGCCTCAAATGTATCATTTCCATTTTTTTTCAATATCAATTCAATATGTTGCCTCATGAGTATCAGTATTTAATCAATTCTGCTTATGAAAGTGATGAAGATAACTACCAAATACCAATCCTCTCATGATCAAAAGTATTGAGAAGACTCTACAACAGTTGCTAACAAAGAAGAATGGAAGACATTAAATGGAAGATCTTCATAATCCTTATCTGAGTTATGTCGCCAAACTTCTCTTGATTAAAAGGATAATAGAAGATTCAGCAATAGTGAGCCATAATAGAACTACATGTACTGCAAGAAAAATCTCAAGAATTAAAATACTACTAAGCTTTTCTCCTTGAAAATGTTCATTGAAAATGTAAAATTTGTATAAGACAACCCTCAAAATCAAAGTTTAAGTTATATCTCACCAAGCTGCCTCAACATCATAAGGTTAACATCAAAACCTCATCAAAACACAAATAATTTAACCAAATATGAAGTTGCAAATGCAATAATTTAGTGTTTGTACAGAACTGGTAATGAATATTGATAAAGCCACTATAAGGTCTACAAGAGTCAATGTTCTTCGTACAAATTGTTGGAACCTAAACGATTGAGAAGTTTAGACCCTCATTAATTTTGATGATAACAAAGTAATTCTCAAGAGAACAATTTATCTTCTAACATATCTTTGAGTGTACAGGTATCAAAGATTCATATATATGTACAAATCACTCAAGGAAGAAGAAGAAATATACAAAAGAATTGAATACAATTCACTAGTATCAGCATCCGAACTCACTTCAGCGTCTTGTTAATAGCAAGCGTCCAGCAGTGTGACCAAGGTTTTAAATTGCGGTCTGCAACCGCAATTGCACCCGCAACATAACGGTTTTTTGGGTCTCCGCAACCGCATCGCATCTGCAATTGCGGCCGCATCGGCCGCATTTGACCGCAATTTTTCGCAACGTAACGGTTTTTGAGGTCTCCGCAACCGCGACCGCAACCGCAATTTAAAACCTTGAGTGTGACTTCTTGACACGTGGAACACTCAATTGCTACGAGCATCTGTCCTCTGTTCTGAGTGAGCGTCTGATCTCTTTATTGAAGCACGTGATGATCACGTTTTTGCTCTTAGCCTCAGACTGTTCTGGAATGGAATTCGAATTTGATTTTGTGCGCTCATTTTGATGTACGAGGAAGCAAAGGTGACACCTTTAGCATAAGACAAAAATCGTACAAGGCAATTGCAAATAGCAGATAATACGAAAACGGTAATGTGTACTATTCTGATATTCTCTTGAAAGGAAGAAAAGGACTACATTTCAAATTACCTCACTCAATGGAAAGGAGATATTTTTACTGCAACGATAATACCCTTGAAGACTCCTATAAATACCCCAAGGTATTCATTGAAGAAATGTTGGACAAACTGTGAAGAAACTTCATTCTGAAAGCAATATTACTCAAGTGAGCAATCAAGTTTCGTGCCAAGTTTCTGGTCCATATAGAACTGAATTCAGTGTCTTATACTTTCTTTTAGAAAGCTATTCTGTTTTAAGCTTAATCTTTTCATCCTCTTTGTGAGAGTTATTTTGATTGTATTCAAAAGCAAAATCTCTTTTGTAAACTGGTTTTGGCCTTGTAAAGGCTCTGTTCCTCAAAGGCTCGACTATACTGAGTCGTTTTGAGAAGTTGAGAGTATTGTCAAGTTTGTGACAGAAGAATACTCTTGAGGAAATTGTAATCAGTTGATTATAGTGGAAAATCCTTCAGGAACGAAGGGACTAGACGTAGCTACCAGTTGATGGTGAACTAGTATAAATCTCTGAGTCTCATCCTTTACTGTTTTACATTATTTATCTTTACCTTGCTCAGTAAAACAAGTTTTTATAAACTGTTTAAATTTCTGCATCCGGTCCTGTTTAATTCTCTGCATCCGATATACAAACAGTTTTGAACAACTTGTGTTGAAGTTTTCACGTATAGTTTGCGAAAAGTTTTTTAACACAATTCAACCCCCCTTCTTGTGTTCACGTTCACAAATAATATCCATCGTTGAATGCAATTGATTTTTTTTTATTCTCTCATGCGTGAGATTCAACGTTGCAGTTCTTTTTCCATTGAAAATCTAATAGAGGTACTGGAGATTTAGCCTTTAAATAGTCCTGTAATCGTGTGAGAGTTAAACAAAGCGAATAACCTAATCTATTATAGAAAATCAAATTTTATACTTGTACAAAGTCAAATCAAATGTTATACTTGTACAAAGTGATACATACTATAGATAAACCTAGGGGTGGTAATCTCATCCATTTATCCATCATTCATCCAATCAATCCATAAAGAAATTCATCCAATCCATCTATTACAAACAAAAATAAATAAATGGATTGGATCCAATCCATCCATTTAATTTAATAGATAGTTAGTCATCCATCCACTATTTTTCTAAATCCATTGGATTACATTAGGAGTGACAAATGGATGAAATGAATAATTTTTTGAATTGATCATAAAATATATTTTTAATCTTAAAAAATATTTTAGTTACTAAAAATATTTTAATAAAAAATATTTTACCCTCTCTCTTCTGTCTCCCTCTTTCCCTCCCTCCCTCTCCTCTATCTCTATGTCCTCTCTCGCTCTCACTCCTTTCTCCCTCTCTCCACGCTGTTTATACTTCCTTCCTTTCTCCGCGTTACAATTAAGCATTACCACTCAAAAGTTATTTTCGGGGGAGTGAATGTCATTAAGATATAGTGAGAGTCGAGCACTAAATCATGATCAAGAGTTATCTTAATTTTATAAGAACGTATGTTAGGGCAATTATAATTATAATGAGCGCCGTTGATTATGTCATGTACGATTCTCACTAGCCGCAAAATTGAAAGTGTGGACACTGTGCACACCATGCCAAGGATAGGAAATCAATTTAAAAGAGGTATAATTTTTTTGTGAAAAATTATCGTTATATTTAATTGCAAACAGAATGATCCTTTATTTGAAACCAAACAATATCCTAATGAAGTATCCTAACGTGGAGAGAGAGGAGAGAGGGGGCAGAAAGAGGAGAGAGGGGGAGAGAGAGGAATGGGAGAGGGGAGGGGAGAGAGAGGGAGAAAGGGGTAGAGAGGAGAGAGAGGGGAGGGAGAAAGGGGAGAGAGAGGAGAGTAAAATAATTTTAATTAAAATATTTTTTATGATTAAAAATAATTTTTTTTGTGATTAAAAATATTTTTAGTGATTAAAATTAATTTTTATAGATGGATTGGATATCCATCCATTAAAAACTTGTTAATGGATGGATTGGATAGTTTTTTTTTAAATGGATGATGGATGGATTGGATTTTCTTGATGAAATTTTAGTGGATAGTAAATGGATAAATAGATTTTTCCAATCCATCAATTAGGATCCATAAGGAAATCCATCCGATCCATCTATTTTGCCACCCCTAGATAAACCGATGTTAAGATTACAATGATCCACATGTAAGATGGAAAATAACCGAACTTCCCTTTAAGGATAAAGCAGTCAGGACCAACCTATATCTTCATCGTCCGGTGGTGACCAGACACAAGAATCTTCAGAAGCTGAATTCAGAAAGAGCTGGAAGTACAAAGTCAATCATCCTAAAGATCAAATCATAGGAAAACCTGGAGATAGAGTAAGAACCAGATCCTCTTTTAAAGAGCATGCAGATATGGCACTACTCTCAGAAATGGAACCTAAAACGATTGATCAAGCATTGAAAGATGAAGGCTGGATTCTGGCCATGCAAGAAGAGTTGAATCAGTTCCAAAGAAACGAGGTATGGAAGCTGGTTACCTTATCAGAAGATAAGCAAGCTATTGGCACTAAATGGGTATTTAGAAACAAGCTTGATGAAGATGGAAAGGTTGTGAGAAACAAGGCAAGATTGGTTGCTCAAGGGTACTCACAGGAAGAAGGTATTGATTTTACTGAAACATTTGCACCTATTGCAAGGTTAGAAGCTATACGCATTTTGCTTTCTTTTGCTGCACATCATGATATAATTCTTTATCAAATGGATGTGAAAAGTACTTTCTTGAATGGTTTTATAACTGAGGAAGTCTTTGTAAAACAACCTCCTGGATTCGAAGACATTGAATTTCCAGAACATGTCTTCAAGCTCAAAAAGGCCCTGTATGGTCTTAAGCAAGCTCCCAGAGCTTGGTATGAAAGATTGAGTACATTTTTGATGAAAAATGGCTTTACCAGAGGTCTAGTAGACACTACTCTTTTTAGAAAAACATCAAACAAACACTTTATAATTGTTCAAATATATGTTGATGACAATATTTTTGGAGCTACTAATGAAAGCCTTTGCAAAGAATTTTCTAAGCTAATGCAGGCTGAATTCGAGATGAGCATGATGGGTGAACTAAAGTTTTTCCTTGGAATTCAAATCAAACAATGCAATGATGGTATATATATACATCAAAGCAAATATATCAAGGAATTACTAAAGAAATTCAAAATGGTGGATTGCAAACCTATGTGTACTCCTATGCATCCCACGTGTATTCTTAGTAAAGATGAAACTGGTAAAAAGGTAGATCAGAAGATGTACAGAGGTATGATTGGATCTCTACTTTATCTTACTACTTCAAGACCTGATATTATGTTCAGCGTCTGTCTGTGTGCTAGATTTCAATTAGATCCTAGAGAATCACACTTGAGTACTGTTAAAAGAATCTTTAGATATTTGCAAGGATCCACTAATCTTGGTTTGCTTTATAAGAAATCAAAAGATTACAAGTTAGTAGGTTTCTGTGTTGCTGACTTTGCTGGAGACTGAATTGAAAGAAAAAGCACAAGTGGAAGCTGCCAATACCTTGGAGCAAATCTTGTATCTTGGTCAAGCAAAAGGCAAAGCACAATTGCACTCTCAACAGCAGAAGCTGAATACATTTCCGCAGCAAGTTGCAGCTCTCAACTTCTGTGGATGAATATCAACTTGAAGACTATCTAATAAAAGAAAGTAACATTCCTATCTTTTGTGATAATACTTCTGCAATCTGTCTTACTAAAAATCATATATTGCATTCACGAGCCAAGCACATTGAGATTAAGCATCACTTCATAAGAGACTATGTTCAGAAGGGTATTCTAGAAATAAAATTTGTAGACACTGATCATCAGTGGGCTGACATATTTACAAAACCCCTTGCTGAAGATAGATTCAATTTTATAAGAAGAAATTTAAACTTTCATCTTATAGGAGAATGATTAATCTCAACGTCAGACAATATGCACAATCTCAGCATCTGGTATGACACAAGCATGTATATGAATAAGCATCTTATTTGTCATGTGCATCATAACTCATCGTCTGGTGAATCGGTTGCGTGAGTCCGAGCACACCCACACGTGTCACACGTGTTAAGGACTTAAGCATCTCATCACATCTACTGAGTCATAATTATTTATGTCTTTCGATAAAATCTTTTTCTTGATCTTACTTTTCTTTTGGCGTCTGCATTTAATGAAAAGGCGAATCTTTATTTTCTTTTCTTTTTGATTTAATTTTTGTGTGGAAATACGAAGCGATTTTTTGAAAAAGGACTGTACCATTTTCTATCAACTTTCCCACTACTTCACATTTTTCGCTTCATCATTTCACTCTGTGTTTTCTTGCAAAACTGTTCTCTTTCTCTCTCTCTCTCTCTCTCTGTGTGTGTGTGTTTTCGAACCCTAAAATCTCCATCACCCTCTCTTCAACTGCTACCATGGCCGACAGAAAGGTTGGACAATACATTGCTGCCTTCGACGTCTTCTCTGAGGCAAAGCTCCTGAATGAGAACCGGGTTGATTTTGAGAACTTCAAGCTATACGGTTTTGATTTTGAAGAAGGTCTGGAGAAACTGGGCTGGAAAAACTACTTCATCTGGGAACCAGTCGACGTACTGAGCTATGCTATTAAGGAGTTTTGGGGGAATGCATACTTACTTTCGGGAGAAATCATAGAAGGACACATCAGAGGCTTCAAGCTATGCTTCACCATCAACACTATTGCTCAGACGATCAAGTGCCCTTGTGAAGGAATCAGTTACCATGCAAACTGGGCTGATGCTTACAGAGGACTTGAAAACGTCAATGAAGCCCTGTTTGAGAACTACCGTGAACTGAAGAAGAAGAACATTACTCCCACGACCAAAGACTTGAAAAGCCACTACAGAGTACTGCACAAAATCATCGCCAAGAGCGTGATTCTGAAGGCTGGCTCAAGCGACATAGTGAACTACGAGCAAAAGTTCATTATGAGGAACTACATGGATGGGAAGAAAATCAATCTACCAAGGTTGATTATCAACAATCTGATAAATGCTCTTGTCTTCTCAAGGAAGAGTGTTGATAAGAAGAATATCGTCAAGGTTATCTCTTATGGAGTTCTTCTCTCCATAATGATGATTAAAGATGGTGTTGTAAGGAAGCTGACTGACTCCATCAACACAGAAGAAAAAGAAAAATACTTTGGTGTTGGCGCTGTTGTTCGTCCAGAAGTATTTGGAGTAAACTTTTTAGTCGAATGCAATGACCATCGGCTCTATGATCAAGAAAGTGAAAATAGAGCAACAGGAAGGAGAAGCTGAAAAGAAAACCACCAGAAGCTCAATGACTGGTGTGAAAAGACCTGCTGAGTCTCCTTCAAGGGAGACAAGAAGAACAAAACAGAAGTTGGCTCCTGCACCTACTGTTGAGGAACCAGAAGATGAGGATAGAATTCCCATCAGAAAGGTCTTGGAGAAACAGTTTAGGCCAGCAGCTGAAAAAAGATGCTTCAGCGTCCGGTCAGGAGAAGCAAGTCCCTCCTCCTCCTCATCCTCCTGCTGTTGTTGTCCCTAGAAGATCGAAAAGAAGGTTGGTTAAGTCTTCAAAGGTTAACCCAAAGGTACTCGGTTTTACTGCTGATGAATCAGTATCTGTCTTTGATGCTCATGATACTATTCCTGCACCCCCATTGTCTGTTTCACAACCACAAACACAACCACAAACCAAGAAAACCAGAATGAGCCTCTGACAAACCTCTACCCTCTCTAAACCTACCCAACCATCATCCTATTCACTCAACCTCGACCTACCACAAAATTCCTCAAATACTTCACTTACCACATATATTTCCAAACTTCACTCTCATCCCTTTAACCTTTTATTCAAAGTACCTCCCATTAATCCCTTCAAACCCTACACACCTAAAACCTATAAAATCACCAAAACCACTCCCACTTTACCCACTATTACCCTTAAACCTACAGATTTCGGTGGAAGGAAGAATGTCTCATGTATTAACAAACCACGATTTGTTAAGCATGAGATATATCACAGCATCTACAATCGTTCCTCTACATGGCATTTGAAAACCTTCACCTCTGGAGCTGCCAGACTGGAGATTGCCTCTCCGATAAGTGCTACCTTCAAGGATGGAGAAGACCACTTTCAGATGTCATTTAAAGGAAGATTGAGACCAGCATCTGGTAGCAGAGCAATTCCCTTCTCTGTTGACCTTCCTAGATCCCTACCACAAACTGAACCGCTCACCTTGGAAGAATGCGGAAGGTGGATCACAGATGAAGAAGCTGCCTTCATGGCACACTGTCTTGAGATGAAGAAGATTGAAGTAATCAGATAGTTCAGGGATCCTTCGTGCAGACGTTGGAGATTGTACTGCATGCACAAAGGTGGCTACCTTGGTCTATCCCTGGGAAAAGAAAAGAACCTGCTCCTGGCAAGCAGCCATTCAGCAAGATCGGGCTCACGGAGTATGAGAAGGCTCCCAAGAAGTATAACCTTAAGGAATTCTCTAAGCTTCCGATCGCCAAGATCTCTGAGGATCATGCCAGAAGGTTTTACCTGAATTCTCTGAAGGAAGATGAATGGAGAACTGGCTCCTCAAGCTGCTGCAATGCCTAAAAGGCCACAATTCCAACAGTTGGCACTATCAGCAGAATTACTGACATTAATCTGGGAACAGTCTACTTTGATGATATGTTCAGATGCTCAGTAATCAGACCACTCGACTGCATGAAGACTTATGTCCAATGGGCTGCTGTGACAAAGCACTTTGACATTGGATTCACTTGGAGTCAATGGTCGACGACATGGAAAGACAAAGCTTTGTTACCATGCCTCGTCCCCCTGGTGCTTACAAAAGATGACAGGGAAAATCTGAGAGGATTATACCTTGCAGAAAATGAAGGAATCTCTTTTGCTTCTGAAGCATTGAGTGAATTCATCAGAAGGATATGGGGAGAAGAAGCTGGGAATAAGTTTGATGCTTTCACTGCTGACGTGCTTCTGCATAGGGAAACTGTCTCCATGGATTTGCTATATCCAGAAGAGGTGGAGAAAAGGAGAAGAATTCAGTCAGAATCTGAGCAGAGGAAACTTGGAAGTTTCATCAAATGGTTTATACCAAATGATGCATTCTTTCAAAAGGCTCAACAAAAGAAGGACGTGCGACTGAAGCTTTCCAACTGGGTGCTAGCAGAGCATCAGAAGATGAAACCTGCACCAGAAGCTGGACCTTCTACTTCTACTCCTGCAGTTGAAATGGTCACCATTTCTAAAGCAGAGTTTGAAGAAATGAAGGCTACTAATCTGAAAGTCACTCAGCTGGAGAATGCACTGAAACTTCTATATGAACGTCTCAACATCCCTCCTCCACCACCAAACCCTTAAATTTTTTTTTTATTTTTTTGCGTGATATAATTTTTTTTGGTACTCTCATATTTTTTTTATATATATTCAGTGTTTTTCTGATTATTTGACTATACATACCTTTATCTGATTATCTGTTTATATACATTCAAATTTTTCTAAGACATCTTTTTGACTATGATGTGCTTTACACTCTTTTTGTCTGATGACAAAAGGGGGAGTAAAAGAAGTAAAAGAAAGGTCTGATGAACACGCGAAAATCTGATTAACAAATTCACCGTCCGATGAATACACTAGCATATCATTTCATACATAGCATTTGTATAGTTATTCATTTCTCTTATATCTATAAATGCATTGATATTCATTGACCCAATACACTATCAATGATCAATAAAATTGGTAAAATGAAAATCAGCATCCGATCTGACTTTGTTAAAAATATGCTCTGATTCATCTACGTATTTTTGCAATCACTTAAATGAATTTGTCTATCAACAATCGCCTTAATACCTAAATTGCTCTTATATATCAAAATTGTTAAATTCAGGGGGAGACCCTTGATGTTACTTTTACACTTCAAATAGCGCAAAATGATATAATTAAGTACTAAAAATACCATATAAAAGTAGACAATTTGGTGTGTTAATACATCCCCACACTTGAGCTTTGCTTGTCCTCAAACAAATCACTTGGGTAATTATTATAGAAACTACTTTCACTGAATAGGGGCAAAAACACAAGTATGACAACAAAGTGATATCATAAGACAAGCCAGTAAATAGGATGCCCAACTAGAGGTGTAAATTTACATAAGTCAATAGTCTGTGATTTACAAGTCACACTCTCACCAATCTCAAAGTATTTACATGTGTAGTCATTAACGCTCAAATTTTTCAAATAAAGTAACATTTCCATAAGCTTATACATTGACTAAAACTCTACTATTAAAGTCTATTTATCAAGCAAAAGAGGAATGAGGGTCTTTCATTGGTTGTAATGTGACCAAGGTAATAATTTTAGGTAGGATAAGAGAAAGAAAAAGTCATGCAAAGGGGTCAGAAATAAATTAACCAAAACAAACAACTTTTTTCTTTTTCATTTTCAAGAGCAGGCAAGAATCCCCAATTTTTTGATCAATAAAAACTTTTATGAATTTCCTGAAGGCACTATCATAGTAAACATTTTCAATACTTTTTTTCTTTTTCTTGTTCTTTCCTTTCCTCCTTTCATGCATTCATGCAATAAATAATTTTTTTTTATAACTAGGAGGGGAAATAGATATTAAGCCTTCTTTTTATAAGCAAATGTGAGGATTCAAAACATTATTTTTTTTATCTTTGCCACTAATTGCTCTTAAAGAGTACTTTTCAAGGTCACTTTCATAGAGTATAATCAACAATAATAAGAAGGGGTACCAAAGAAATATAATAATATACTTTTAGGCATAAAAGTGGGCAACTAGTGGTAAGATGAATTCAAAATAGAAGTGGCATGAAAAATTCCTAAAAATTGTCCTTTTCCAAATTCACATGAAAATAAACTTATATTCGCTTTGTAATGGTCTCAGCACAAGTTCTAGAATGTACATTCATAGAAAAATATCACTCAAACAAAGAAAAGAGGCAAAATGTATGATATGGCCTCTTATTTCAGACTCAAATCTCATATTTAATAGCTTACACAGAAAATTGAAACTTACAGAACTTCAATACTAATTTTCAGCAAATTCTAATACTAACAGCAACCTTATTTTAATAACAAGTTATCGGGAAAAAAATTTAGTAGCCCCTAAATCGGCAAAAATTTAAAATTCTCTATAATTATAAGCAATTGTAAGCATAGCCAAGTAATAAGCAAAATATAAAATCTCTCCCCACACTTATTTCTAGCAGTGTTCTCACTACGACCAAGATAGATCAAGTACAAAAAGGATAAAAGAAAATAAAGATAATTGTGCTAAAGAAAAAGAAGGTAGAAAGAGACTCCCCTCTAAAAAATATCACGAGTAAATTGAATGGCGATATGAACAAGGTATGATGTTTCCTTTTCCAATACCGATGAAGCTGGTAAGCGGGTGCAAGAACTGTGCATCACAACACTAAAAATTCAGAAACAAAATAGAAATAAAAATTAAAATAAAATAAGATAGCAAAATAACGATAAAGTAATAAAATAAAATAAAATAAAATAAAATAAAATGTATCCTGCAAGCATGCTAGTATATATAAATCTTTTTTTAATACAGAAGCAAAAGCTTAAGTACTAAAAGAGAAAAGAAAATGTAGTCCCTCATCACTCGGTAGGATGGTAAGGCTGGAGATGCTAAAGGTGCTCCAAAATAGCTGCTAGCTGCTGGTCCACATGGGTCGGTGCTTCTGAAAGCCAGTCTGCATCTCGTCGAGACGTATCATGACGTCCTAGTAAGAGTGGCCCTGTGGCGCTGGCTGGGGCTGTGGTGGTAGTGGTGCAGGATGCTCCTCTAATAGTGGCACAAAATCTACAGTCTGGTCCTACTGCTACTGCTCCTCTGGCCTGATCACCTCGTAGTCCCCATGGCCTAATCTCCGCAGAACACCAATGTTGCAGAGTGTCGAAAGACCAATGGACTCCATCTCAATGATTGTTGCCCCCACTCCAGTGCGGACTCCAAGATGGGCTGCCAGTCGAGAAATGAATGACCTAAAACTATATGACCGGTGTTCTGGGTCCACAAATGAACGCCCAGCTAGGTGCATGTGCGCAAGTAAAACATCCCGGCGTCGCAGTGGTGGCCCTGGGTCATGGCCCAAAGAAGAAATAAATCTGGCCGACTGACTGTGTCATCGCTCAAGGCTCTCCCGTTTATAGAACGGGCTATCCACCTGTGTACTGCTCGCACAGCTGGGTCTTTGATCTTACTGGTCTTGGCACGGCTGGGGATGTAATGGCCATCCCCAGTGAGAGCTCTCCAACTCTCTGAGTCCTGCCACCCCTATGGGATATCCAAGAGTACTCCCAAATACTCCGATGTCTGTACGGTCTCCGCCATCTCAAATCCTAGCCTGATGTTAAACTCAGCTAGGGTGATCTCGTGGCGAGTCCCACGGAGGTAAAACGTGACTACCAGATCCTAATCTGGCTCATCCTCCATCTCTGGATGCTCGGGCTCCCTGTCCCTCATATGATAGCCACAGGTGGCTAGAAAATCTAAGACAACCTCTACATGAGTGGGCTGTCTGACAGAAGCTTCCTGGAGCCATCCAATCCTCTGCAGCAAAGTCTCCACTCCCCTCGCAGGCCTCCTGCTCGAGGACATCAAAGTCCAAATATCTCTAGGTGTGCGTATGGAAATCCCACAGCTGTCTATATATTTCCCTGTGCTGCTGTGGGATATATGATGGCACGGCTTTGGGCGCGCGTGCTGCTACTAATGAGGAGGCCTCACCTCTCTGGCGCTTAGACATTTTTCTGCAAAACAAAAATAGGAAAAATTAGAAATTTATGCAAAATTCTATGTTAGGTACAACCGTACTTCATTGGGTACGGTTGTACTCAGTGTCTATGTACGCCCTAGTTAAAATAGTGAGTACAGCTTGACTTAAGCATTATGTGCGGCGGTATATTGCCACAAGTACGCCCGTACCTGTGTCCTGACTTCAACCCTAAGGCCTCCAGTACGGCCTGCTCTTGATAGGTACTGCCCTACTGTGCTATAATTTTGAGAAAATTCTACCCTATGATCATATTTTCTCAGTTTTTAGCCCAAAATATAAGTCTCTAATCATTCCTAGGGTCTCTAAGCATGGAAAACCTAGCCAAAACTACTCCTAAATTGCTAAAATTGGAATTAAACAAAATTAAAAACATAAAACAACTAAAAACTAAAAACAACCAGTAAAACAGGCAATCAACCCAAGAAATAAGTTTAGATTCAGTACCTGGATGGTCTTGGGATGAAAAATACGAAGGTTTTGAGAGTAGAGGGTGCTTGAGTGGAGAGGGTTTGGACGTACGAAGGCATGGTACGCCCTTACCTCTCTCTGTTACCTTTTATTTTCACCACGGACACGGGTACGGCCAGACTGGGTATATGTGTGGTCAGATTTCACTGTTTCTCCGCGTTTTTCAGGATGAAGCTGCGAGGTACGGTCGTGCCTAAAGAAAGGTACGCCTATACATACTGGTTTTCCAGAAATTTTTTTTTTTTCAGAATATTTTACTTTTTTGTATTTTTTTATAATCAATAAAAAATAAAAAAATAAAATCAAAAACAAAACAAGATAAATAAAATAAAAATAAAAATAAAAATAAAAATAATGTTGGTAAACATAGATTGCCTCCTAGTAATCGCTTGTTTAACGTCCCGAGCCTGACAGTTCGGAGGACTTAGAATTAGTCCTCAGCGGGCAGTTGCCCTTTTTTGATATTACCTTTCATCTTTTCACCATTGGGGAGGATTGTAATATAGTTGCCTTCATCAGAGTGATCCATCCTAGCAGGGCCTGAGCACCACATTCTTCACATATGTAAATTGGTTTTCTCATAATGGGTGAAAATGTCTTGATAAATTTTTTCACTAAGTCATTTCACGTCTCTATTTCTTCAAATTCTAAGAGATATAGCCATGTTTTGACTTCCTCGTCTAATGAAATGGGAAGATCTTCAATTTTGCTTCATCTGGAGAAAAGTTCTCATATTTAGCATTCCTCATCAATTTGCAGAACTTTCTCATATGCTGGATAGGATCTTGCCTCGCCTCTTAAATTATAGGGCTGACACCTCTGAAATATCCTGCAAGAAACAACAAGAAGCACTAGAGGAAGAAGCTTTTTTAGCATTATAAATTTTGAATATCTGTTTCTTACCCTCAATTCTTAGAGTCATAGTTCCCTTCTTAACTTGAATAGTGACATCTCCTGTTGTCAAAAATGGTTGTCCCAATATAATAGGGACATCTCTGTCTTCCTCCATATCCAAAACCACAAAGTCAGCTGGGAAAATAAATTTCCCCACCTTAACTACACATCCTCTATTATCCCTCTTGGGTAAACAAAAGTTCTGTCAGCTAACTACAAAGACATGTTAGAAGGTTGTGGTTCCTGCAAATTTAATTTTCTAAACATAGACAGAGGAATTAGATTCACATTTGAACCCAAATCACATAGTGCATTAAAAGAATTATTACTAATTGAGCAAGGAACCACAAAGGTTCCTGGATCTTTAAGCTTAGGTAGTAATTTATTCATTAACATCACATAGCAATCTTCATTTAAATTTACTGTCTCTACCTCTTCCAATTTATTTTTATTAAAAATTATTTCCTTTAGAAACTTCACATATTTTGGCACCTCAAAGACAAAATCAGCAAAGGGAATATTGACATGCAATTTTCCAAGTTTTTCTAATAATTTAATTGCTTGCCTATTATTATAAGAATTTTTAAAACATTTGGGAGAATAGTTACTTACCTGTTGAGGCTCAGTTTTAGCCTTCCTTTCTTCCTTTCCCTTCGGAATGTCCTTCATTATAATGCTTGGTTCCTCTGCCATAAAGATTGCATTGCACTTTTCATTTAGATTTGGTTTCACTTGACTTGGAAGTGCTCCTTTCTCTCTTTGAGTCAATATATTCACCAAGGTTGAGACTAGGTCTTTTATTGATTTCTAGTCTTCTGAAGGGGTGCCAAGTAATTTTTCTATAGTCTTGAATCTATCATTCACTTGTCCCACGAAGTTGTTAAAGTCATTCCAACCGGGACATCTATCATTTTGAGCACGGTTCTATAAATGTGGAGGCTTGTAAGTATTCTGACTCTGGCCTTGTGATTTCTGTGGGCCTTCCCATGAGAAATTGGGGTGGCTCCTCCATCCGGGATTATAAGTGTTGGAGTAGGGGCCATTTTGTGACTTGTTGCCAACAAAGTTCACCTCATCAGTGCAGTCTTTAGAATCATGACTGGTTACTCCACAGAAATTACAGGAAGCTCTGGTTGTCTTGGTTTCAATAGCTTTTAGCCTTTCCTCAGTTTTTCCCACGAAACCGGCTAAAACTCCCATACACGGATGTCCGTGCCCTTGCATAAACTTCAGCATGGCTTCTTGCATTCCTGTCTTTCGATCAAAAACCCTTTGCCCTATAGCATTGACTTCTTGAAATTGGATCTCAATAGCCATGCATCCTCAGTCATTATTAGTTGCTAAAGCATTAGACTGAGTTTACGTTGCTATTAGAGTCTCTATCTTTTTAGTCATTGCCTCTAACTTTGCTTCGAGAGCTGTGTTTGTGTCCACATTATAAATTCCTGCCTGCTAGTTCTTCCTTCTGGTTTGTCTTTCTTCTGCTGACCACTGCGCATTATTCTGAGCCATTTTAGTCGTTATTTCATAAGCCTCAGAGGGTGTTTTCTTTCCGAAATATCCTCCGCAAGCAACATCAATAGCACATCTAGTTTGAATTGTGAAACCCTTGTATAGAATTTGAACTAGCTGACATTTAGTAAAACCATCATAAGGGGAGCTCCTAAGTAGATCTTGAAATCGCTCCCATGCCTCATGCATTGATTCTCCTTCATTTTGAGCGACCGCAAATATGTCAGCTCTCAGCTTTGAAGATTTCACAGGAGGAAAATACTTATTCAAAAATTTAGTCTTCAGGACCCCCCAGGTGGTAATAGAATTTAGTGGGAGTGAATCCAACCATAATTGTGCCTTCCCCAGCAGTGAGAATGAGAATAACCTTAACTTGATGGCCTCCGGTGTCACACCATGACACTTGACAGTGTTAGCAACTTTCTGGAATCTTTTGAGATGGGCATTTGGGTCTTCAGATGGTAAGCAAGAGAATTGCACTGCAGATACTATTGAAATCAGTGCTGGCTTCAGCTCGAAATTAGTGGCCTCAATTACCAGATAGTTGATGCTATCTACCACATCCGTAGTTGCAGTGAAGTACTCGTTCAACGTAAGTTCGTTCTCCATTGCTAGTTGTTGTCGTCTCAACAAACGAAGTGTTCTTTCGATTTCTGGATCAAATATCAATTTAGGACATTGAGACCTTGTCTGCATACACCAAAGGAAACCAAATTAGAGTGTCCTTAGAAAAATAAAATAAACAGAAAAATAAACAAGTAAGATAAAATGCCTAAAGTAACTAGAATCTCGTTCAATCAATATCGCTAAAACATTCCCCGGCAACGGCACCAAAAACTTGTTGCGACTCAAGCAAGTGCACCTGACGTAACTCGTAATAAAAGTAAAGTATATTTAAGTCTCCGAATGTCGAACCTATAGGTAATGCACGTATACCAATGTAATAAATAATCTATATTATTTAGGCTAACGAATATTGTAAATAGAGAATTGCAAAAATTGTCACTTAAATAAAATATTAAATTAAACGATGTGCAAGAACGAGTTAAGACTATTATGGAAGGCCTAGGGGAACCAGGTTCACCAATACTTAGCTCCTAAATTTACTAATTAATTATTATGAGATCTAATTTTCGATTGAAAGCTAATCACTCACTCTAGAATTACGAACACCGTTTGATCATGCAATGTTAATAGTCTCCATCCTAATAACTACCAAGTTTGATCATGCAAGACAATTAAAGGCTAGAGCATTAAGAATAGGTGAGTCTGTTAATCTAATAACCGATTAGAATCAAGCAATTACCATAAACCAGGCTTAAAAAGCGAGTTCTTTTATTCCTAGAGATCCGTTAACTAACTGTGATACGATCACTGCCAATTAATCCTAATAATAGAAACTCATAAAACTAATTAGATAAATATCAAAAGCATTGTAGAGGATCCCCCATCACCCCTAGTGATGGATTTAGCTACTCATGTCAAATGATAATAACGAAAACTTAAGCATAAATCCATAGAAGTCCATAATAAAGAGTATAAGTCTAAATCAGGACACCCTTTCGGAATGAAGACAGTCCTTAAGCGTGTTCTTCACATCCTCACGAGCTCCGGCAACAAAAAGGGATTGGCAGGAAGCTCTAAGGAATCAAAGATCTATGGAAAAGTAAGGGAATTGTGAGAAACACTCAAAAAGGGGGCTGAGAATAAGAAATTCGTCAAAAGGTTTTTTCGAATAGGCTGAGACTGCCTATTTATAGGTTGGGATGCGAATTAGGTCATCCGGCTCAATATGCACATGCAGGATGGGATACTACTGCATCGAATATATACACGGCCGTACCGGACTTTAATTGCGACGCTGACCCATATTTGTGCACCCTGCACTCCTCGACATCAGCGTATGCGGCCAGACGTACTTTCTTTTGCACGACCGCATCAACTTTCGTCGGCGCGCCAGTCAGATCGACAGGGGTACGCCTGCATCGCTTCTCTTGGATAGGTACTACTGCATCTTGACTAACTGTCAGGTTGTACTGCTCGTCCAGAAGTGCTAAAAATCTCCAAAACTTGCCAGGTTCCAGTCCATTCTTGCATCTTTTGCTCTAAGTGGTGTCTTTATGATATTTCTGTAAAATAGAACATAAGTGAGTACTTTTACACTTCAAATAGCGCAAAATGATATAATTAAGTACTAAAAATGCCTTATAAAAGTAGAAAATTTGGTGTGTTAACATCTCCCTTGGTGAAAGATGACTGATTAGGAGAGATAATAGAGTCCATCACCTTTTCCAAACTTGCTAGGACCATAGCCACCAAATTATACAAGCAACCAAGAAGAGAAATGGAACGAAAGTCTTCATGTGAACGGGGGAAACCTACCTTAGGAACCAAAGTGAAGAAATATGAGGAAAATATTTTTGGAAGGTGAGCATTATGGAAAAACTCATCAAACAAAACCCTCACTTCATTGCAAAGCAGGCCCCAAAAAGTTAATTAAAACCATTTGGCCAAATACTCTTATTCCCATCCGAAGCACTCACTACCTCCTCAATTTCCACCATAGAAAACTTGGCTCCTAACAACTCATTATGGGCCTCAGATAGCGAAGGGAAAGCAAACCCACCCATTAACGGACGATCCTAGATCACCTCGAAGAATTGCTCAGAGAAAGACCCAGTAATCTCACGCTGAACCGCAAAAGCACCTTCGACCTAGCCCCCTTCCACCCTCAAGGTTGTGATCCTGTTGGTCTTCCCCCTCGATTTCACACAAGCATGGAAGAATTGCATCACCCTTGTTTAAAAGCACCCGAATCTCGACCTCTGATATAACAAACTATTTTTGCTCTTAAGAAGCTTCCATATTCGCTTTTCAAAGCTGCACCTTAATATTCTCCGCAAGCAATTGGCGGATCTTGCCATAAACCATCTGGTTCCACTTCCTAAGATCACCTTTTAATACTTTCAATTTTTCCTTGAGAATATAACCCCACCCAACCAGAAAACGTACATGTAATCCAACTAGAGGAGACCAAATCTTTAAAGGACTTGTCATCCAACCCATGATTATTAAATCTAAAGATCCAAGAACCCCAATCCGAAGAGCAATATCTTATCACTAAAGGGCAATGGTCAGAAACTTCTCGAGGCAAGGCCCATAAACTAACATCACCTCGCCCCGGTAACCATTAGTAGGGAATCAGGATTCGATCCAACGACTCATATTGTTCGTAGTATATTTTTTAAAGTAAATAAAAAATAAATCACTGACCTTATTTCAGTTCCGTTCAATGAACAATCGAAATACTATCCAATTAATTGATTTTATCCATTTATCTTTTAATCATTTCCTTGCTGAAACAAATTTTAATTTAAAGAACAGCGTGGCTTTATAAAGGGTAGGCAGATTTTTTATTGCATTGGTGTTGCCTCTCAGGCCATTAATCTGCATAACAGAAGATGCTTTGGTGGAAACATTGCTTTCAAAATTGACATCAAAAACGCATTTGATACAATTGATTGGAGATTTCTTCTTAAAACTCTTCACCATTTTGGTTTTGATTATACTTTTTGTAGGTGGGTGGAAGTTATTTTACAATCAGCAAAGCTCCTTATTTCTGTCAATGGAAATATGGTTAGATTCTTCTCTTGTAAAAGGGGAGTCAGACAGAGAGACCATCTCTCGCCTTTGCTCTTTTATCTAGCTGAAGATGTCCTCAGCAGAGGAATTCTCCAACTTGTTCATCAAGGTAAATTGCTACTAATGTCCAATCCGAGAAGGTACAAAGTCCCTAGTCATGTTCTTTATGTAGATGATATCTTAATTTTTTGTAAAGGGACTAAGAAGAATATTCAAAATCTTATGAGACTCTTCCATCAGTATAGTCAGATATCTGGGCAGTCTATCGGTTATGATAAATCCATATACTTTGCGGGTGGAATTCCTCATTCCAGGCTTAATGATATTTCCTCCATTCTAGGATTTGGAGTCGACGTCTTCCTTTTGTATGTACCTTGGCATTCCTTTGTTCCGAGGTAAACCAAGGAAGATCCATCTTCAACCAATTGTAGACAAAATAAAGGTTAAGCTTGCTACTTGGAAAAGTTCTATGCTTTTTGTTATGGGTAGGGTCCAGCTGGTTAAATCTGTGATTTTTGGCAAGCTTACCTATTCCTTTCAAGTATATTCTTGGCCGGTCTCACTTCTTAATATGCTGGATAGTTGTTTACATAACTTCATTTGGTCAGGAGATATTAATAGCAGGAAAATTGTTACTGTGGCTTGGCACAAAATTTGTGCTCCCTGTCTAAGGGAGGCCTTGGTTTGCGATCTCTCAAGGCGACAAATAGAGCGGCTATGTTGAAAAGATGTTGGGAGTTCACTTCTTCTGACTCACAGTGGGCCTAACTATTACGATCTAGAGTCCTGGCTAAATCTGTCCCTATTTGTTATCACATTAGTTCATCTTTATGGGTGGGTATGAAACACTCGTTTTCCTTAGTTCAACTTCACACGGCCAAGTACTTGGAGATGGAAAAGATATTAACTGGTTAGATTCTTTGGTTGTCTCAACCTATTATTCATGTGCTTGACATACCGACTTTCTTCATAGCTCCCTAACCGCAAAGGTGAGTGATTTCATTATGCATGGTGAGTGGCATATCCCTTAAATGTTTCTTCACCATTTTCCCTTTTTATCTGAGGAGATTCAGCGTATTAGTATTCCCACCTTTCCTAGTGGAGATAAACGTATTTGGGATGTTGGAGATGCGAGCATCCTTTCTCTTAAAGATGCTTATATCTTCTAGGCTCCTCATTCTCAACAGTTACCTTGGTGTAAGCTCATTTAGAGGCAGTCGATTCCTCCATCAAAATCTTTTTTGATTTGGAGATTGATTCTTGGGAGATTTCCAACTGATGATAACTTGCTTTGTTGTGGATGCATCATGGTGTCTATGTGCAGCTTATGTGGAATGCATTATGAATCCCCGGACCATTTATTTTTACAGTGCTCTTTTGTTACTTATCTTTAGTCCTGGCTCTCTCATTGTGTAGGTATGCCGTTGGATACTACTTCATTTCCATCAATTCTAAAAATTTTAGACAGGAATTGGAGTCCCCAGGCTTCAGATGTCATCACTGCGGCCATTGCTAACATTATTTGGGCAGTTTGGTTTGGTCGAAATCAATTGTGATTTGGCTCTCTGAAGATTACTCCAGAACGTGCAATAAATTTGATTTCTTCAAATATTAGTTCACATGTTCTTTTTCCTCGGGTTATATGGCAAATGAGGTCAAGGAGTTTGTCCTTTTAAAAAAAAATTGATCACAGGTAAGCCGAGAAAATGTACAAAAATCATTAAAGTTATTTGGCATCCCCCTGCCTGCTCGTGGATTAAAGTCAACATAGATGGCGCTGCTAGAGGTTCCTTGGGCCTTGCTTCATGTGGTGGCATCTTCAGAGATAGTAGTGCTGTCACTCTGGATTGTTTCTCTTACCACATTGGTAATTCATATGCTTTCCATGCTGAATTATTGGGAGCAATCATTGCTATAGAGCTGGTATATAAAAATGGTTGGCATAGATTATGGCTAGAGAGTGACTCTAAATTGCTAGTTCTTGATATCTCTAATCATGCCTTGGTTCCGTGGATAATTCGTAATCATTGGTCAAATTGTATGGAGCTCACTAAGAAGATGGTCTTCATTTATTCCCATATTTTTCGCGAATGCAATTCTTGTGCAGATAAATTGACAAATTATAGTATTACTGTTGCTGGTTTATGTTGGTGGAATACTATTCCCTCGTTCTTTTTGGAGGACTTTTCTCGTAATAGGATAGGTCTCCCTTGTTATCGTTTTTCTTGACTTTCATGGGTTTGGCTTTATGTCCCCCCGTGTTTTCTGTACTAACTTCTTTTTCTTTTTTATTAAATTATGGTTGTGCTGCAGATGATTGGTAGGCTCTAGGTGCTAACCTAGTTAGGATCCTAGTTCTCTACAGTGATGCTTTTGCATAACCATTTTGTTTAAAAAAAATGTGTGACCTACATAATTTTAATTTCTTAATTCTTTTAATTCTGCTTAAAAAAAATTAATTTAATTACTTAAATGTTAGTACTACTTTTTTTTGGTACAATGTGAGTACTACTTTTTATCTATTTTCTTTTTAGATGCATCACTAGATTTATACATCATACATTTCACTTATTATGAAAGTTTAATTGCATTTTTTCTCCCCCAATTTTCTCAATTCAGAGATTTTGTTCCCTCTATTTTATTTCAATTTAGAGATTTTGGTCCCTCTATTTTATTTTTGGCAATTTTAGTACCCCAACTTTCTCAATTTGACGATTTTGGTCTCATACTTTTTAATTGCACTTTTGGTTCCATATTTTTTGCACTTTTGTTCCCCAAAAATCTTGGATTTTGGGAAAGTGGGGATCAAAAGTGCACAATCCACGATTTTTGGGACCAAAAGTGCAACTGAAAAAATATAGGGACCAAAATTGCCAAATTGAGAAAGTTAGGAAACTAAAATCCCAAAATATAAAATAGGGGACTAAAATCGCCAAATTGAAAATGCTGAGGACCAAAAGTGCATTTAAGTCTATTATAAATTGAAATATATTTTTTATTTCTCTTTATTACAGTTATTTAAATTTATTTAATTACATAAAATCTTGTTTGTATAAAACTTTTCATGATTATAAATTTATAATTTAAAAATTTAAATTTTGATATAACATATATCAAAATATTGATAAACACTAATAACATTATGTCTAACTGTAAAAAATAACAATATTGCATACTTAATTAATTATATCGAAAAATTATAGAATTTATATTAAAGGTTGTCGTAAAAGTTATAAAATCGAATTACGAAAATAAGTCACAAATTTTCAACTACCCATCACAGCTTTGTCTAGTTGATGTGCACATTTTCTACGCGCATCCCTATCTCTATCTCTATCTACTACTAAAATCATGAACTACTCGACTCGTAACATAATACAAGAGCAACGTCTGATAGTTTCCTTGAAAAGAATCAAATATGCAGCAAAAAAAAAATTACAAGCGTCATCTGAATATGTCAGCGTGGTGATCTCATGTCTTACGATCCAAAAAGGATAAATATAAAGTATATATTTTTTCTTAAAAAAAAAAAGAGAATTATAGTTGCCGCGACTTGACTTGCCTTGATTAATTTTGAAAGATTCTTCAGTTGGGACAAGGTAAATTTGATTGAAAGTACACCCTAGTGAATAAATTATAAGCAAAAAAAATATATCTATCTAATCCATTTTGGGACTAGATACATGTTGGACCAGATATATATACTTTTTTACTTATAATTCATTCTGGAGAGAGTACCAATTTAAAATCTTCCACGTTTTTTCCTTACATGACAACTACACGAATTTGTCCTAGCTATTCCATCTGTTCCTTTTTACATGTCGGTTTTTAAAGAAATTTTGTTTCTAATTACTTGTCATTCTCAAAGTTTAAGGTTATATTAATTACTTGATTGTTAATTATATGCTTAACTATTTATTGCAGATAGAGAAATATGTTCTATGGAGTAATAAATGATCAATGGTATCATAGGAAAAAGACTAATAATTTCATCAAAAACAACAAAATTTATTGGTTTCATTGGTTTGTGTAAAACAATCTTAAAAGACATCTAAAAATGAACGGAGGAGAAAGTATTTTTTTATATATAAAAAAGTTTAGGTGAGTTGCGTTCCAAAGGCTCACTAGAGTAAGTGAAAGACTCGCGGCTCAAAGAGTACTTACAGAGATGTTTATATATTACCTGTAACACCTCGTTTTCGGAGCGCTACAGTGTAATAATTAAAATCCTAAACGAGTAATTAGGCAATATAGATATACTGAAAAATAATAGTTTATTAAAAACTAAATATATTGACACGTACATAAGGTTATATATCTTTACGAAACCCGTATCTAGGGCCCACAATTTATACAGACTTTGACTCACTGGCTATGACACGTAACTGGAGAGAGAGAGACTCTTACTGAGTACCCTCTGTACATTTCAAGATGCTGGCGATGCCTCCATCAAGTCCATATTATCTGTTTTATGTGAAAAAGAACATACAACACAAGAAAAATAGAAGGAGATAAGAAACATGTTACACACCATAAAATCGGGAAAGCAGGGATAGAAAGCATATACAAATGGAACACACAGAGGCAAGCATAACCAATTCTCGCATCTATCTAGATTACGCTCACTATCCCTTAAGTCTGTATCATTATATCTGAGCCTAGCTCCACCCACTTTCTTCTCACATCCTATGGCCTTCTACATATCCTATTCATAACTACTCCGCACTATCGCTAGCTAAATCACTCTAACCTACCAATTAAGGCCTAATCTGCATTTCTCTCGATACTCCTATCACCTCAATAATTCATCTCAATCATAGGCGGAGTTAATAGTCAACATCAAAGCATATCTCAAACATCTGACTAGCACAGATAGCACACTAACTAACATATTATTTAGCAGCATAGTCACACAAATACCAATGATCATATATAATCAGCAGCATAGTTACAATCATACTTAATCAGCACCACATCAATCAGCATCAGTCATCTATACTGGCATACAAAGCACAATATCAATCATCAATCATCAATATCTAGATTAACCCTAGTGTCGCTCAGGCGACCTGCTACTGACATGTTATCAATCAGCACACTAGCAATCACACATAACCATAAAGCAATCATAAGTTGTCTATCCTAAGGTTTTCACAC
This sequence comes from Calophaca sinica, assembly GCA_037113605.1. Classification (NCBI taxonomy): domain Eukaryota; kingdom Viridiplantae; phylum Streptophyta; class Magnoliopsida; order Fabales; family Fabaceae; genus Calophaca; species Calophaca sinica. The sequence goes on along the minus strand of CM073730.1, from coordinate 126,362,094 downwards.
ATCAGACATGTTATTCCTATGGTTGATAGACATCTGACAACTGTCCTCAAATATCACGGTCACAGCCCCTCTCCTGAGGCGTTGCTGTTATCAACCGCTAGTAGGGCTTGGGTCACCCTACGCACATATGTATACACTACTCTATCCTACAATCCCTAGAGTGTAAGGTTTCTTGCTCCCACCTGGTTAGAAGATCGCTGAAGCTACTGCCACTATCTGCCCTCTTGTCGCACTTGCTACTCGCACTCCTACTTCTAAGTCTGCTACTCACACTCCTACCTTGCCTTGCTCTCACTCCTACCTGGCTTGTTTGGTCGCCCTTCCTCTTTTCCACTCTTCCCCGAGGAATGTCTACTAAGAACTTTCTGATGCACAGTATCCTCAATTGAGGCAAGTGCAGAGCATACTTGCTTTTTAGAGGAAATGCCTAGAGAGAGAAGAGGTTTTGGCGCGAGGAGAATGGAAGGGTGGAAGGGGTATTTGTAGGTGAGCTTTGCTTCAGTCGCGTCGCGACAGGTACCATCGTGTCGCGATGGAACCTTCTGGACCATTCCAGATGCACACGTGGCATAAATCCCATGGTTTGATATTGAGTACCATAGCGTCGCGAGCCCTACCATCGTGTCGCGAGGAGATCAGGAGTTCAATTCGGAAATATCTAGTTCCTTCCCTTCTAGACGTTTCTAGTGGGTTCCACATCCTTCCAGGGATGTTTTAGGTTTTCTAGGCCTTCTCTAAGATTTCTAGATTTTTCCTAAGGTTTATGGGTCTCACTTAAGCCCATTTTATCCCAAATTAAGGTTTTTAACACCCATTTGTCACTTAATTACCACTCTAATTATACTTAAAATATTATTCAAGATTATTGGGAAAAAAGGGGATGTTACATTACCCATCATTGAGGTCCTTATATTGACAACAAAATTCAAACTCATACACCTATGAGATATCAGTCGTATCTAACCGAATAATATTTCGTTTGCAGCCTCCATTATTAACTAGTATTAATTATTAATTTATATTGAAGGCATACAAGACCATTTTATTGCGGTGCTACTTCATGTTTTGGCCTATTTTGGTAGGAATATGCGCAACAGACATGTTGGCAAGTAAAGCACACCCCAACTAAGGGTGTGATTGGTTGACGAGAGAAATTGTGAAGAGAGAAAATGTGAAGAGAGAGTATGAAAAGAGAGAAAAATATGAGAAATTGGGTAGATTTTGAGTATTGATTAGAATTAGTGAAAAAGAAAAGAAAAAGAGAAGAGAGAAGTGTTGATTATTTTTTAAAAGACATTAATATCCTTGACTAAAAATTTAAATATAAGGAGAGAATAGGGGTAAAATTTGTAAAAAGAAAAAAACCACGCCGTGACATTTTCACGCCTGTGCTGTGGAGAAAATTTTCTCACGTGGGACCCACACTTTTTTTTCTTTCTCTATATTTTCTAGGCAAACCATTCACGAGAAAAAAAGAATCTCTCGCCATTTTCGCTGGTAACATTTTCTTTCGTCCCTTTTTCTTAGCAAACAATCACACCGTAAAAGTCAAGAAATGGAAAGTTGCAGAAGTTTTAACTAATAATAAATCTTATACTCCCTCAATTTTTATATATAAGTAACAAAACACTTTTTTTTTAGTTTATTGAATAACTCATATATTTGGTCTATATTATAGACCAAATACATGAGTTATTCAATGAACCTATAGACTAAATACATGAGTTATTCAATGAATCAAAAAAGTGTTTTGTTGCTTATATATGAAAACGGAGGAAGTAAAAGAAAAGCACTGGTGCATGCATCCCTAATTAAATTTACATTTTCGATGGAATTTCATGCAGAGGACTGTTCTTTAATTTAAATCCATTTTATCTGACTGGGAGTTTAAAATAAACTTATCCAAAACTACTAAAATACGAGAGAAAATTAAATTTTCTTAAAAAGATGGAAAGAGGTGGAACAAGACAGAAAGATTGGTTGGACGATTCTACTTTTCAAAGTTGGGAACTTGAATCCGGTGGAAAAAAAATTTGGAGAAATTAAAGAACGTGAGAGAGGTGACGTGAGGGGGTGACGATTGGAATGAGGTCAGAGAGCAAAATAAGGATTTTTTTTGCCCTTTTAACTTCAAATTATTAAGTAAATATTTAGATACACGGATTGGACGCGAAAAGAAATTAAAATCTAAACTTATTGTGACGACATAAAACTAGGTTTGGAGGACTCACCAGTTTGGCTCAAAATTCCTGATCCTACCCAAATTGAAGAAAGATCTTTAGAATCTATTTTCGTTTGGATGGACTTTTGGTTTGGGCCAGTAGCCAGTTGTTGGATAGGGCGATTCACCCAATCGGGTTGGGGCGGGTTGGGCCAATATTGGACTGGGCTAGTTTTTCGGCTTTACTAATTGCTACAAACAGCAAAAAAATCAACTATGGAACTAGCCCAATCTTAACAAACACAATACAAAACATAAAAAAATAGGGCTCTTATTATTCTAACCCTAATCAGCGAAAGAGAGCGGGGGTTACCACACTCTGCGGCGGCAGTGCAGCCTCATGAACTCGTGTTGGCCTCCCCTTGCTATCATGCAAACCACCCATAAGCGCCTTGTTCCCTATTCGAAGATGATGAATTGGTCTTCGATGTGGAAGGTGATGATGAAAGAAAGGGGCTTTCATGATCTTTATTTGCATATATAGGAGGAGAGTTTGCAAATCCACATGACGCAAGCAGATCTGTGACACCAGGTCTTCGCCGCTAACATAACCACCACCTCATCACTTGAAAAAAGTCACTGGTTGTTGCATGTAATTACTGGACTACAACCCTGGTCCTCCACGAACCACGACGTTTGCAAAACCTTTTTCTACACTACCATGAGAACACATAAAGTGAGATCGAGGGCGATGGGTTAGGGAGAAGGTCCAGGCGTAGAAAGGTGGAGTGTCATTGCCACGACTATCGATGATGATGAGGAAGAGGAGACACACACAAACTACATAAACGAATGTCACAAAAGCTCTTGGTGGCACTATTCTCCAACAACATAAAGCTGAACTTGCGACAAGGGGAGAAGAAGGATTTTTTCTCGAGGCACTAGATTTATTTGGGTTGAGAAAGAGAGAAATGAGGGATTGTTAGGTTAACCCTCACTCTTTGAGGGTGTGCAAAACAATGTCGCCTAGAAAATGAGCGCATGACTTAAGATAAGTCGATCGGGATCGATCAATAATGAAAGTTTTTTTGTAAAACCTAAACTTGCCTAACTTTACATGTGTGACTGAATATTCCACCTGCTGACCCATTTTGACCCAACAAAAGCTTGCTTCAGGTGCCGGATATGTCGGGTTTGGGTCGGTTTACGGGTTCTTGTCTAGCCCTAGACAAAACCTTAGTGGTCCACAACAATACAACCTAAGTTTTAAGGAGCAACTTAAATAAACTTGATATTGATAGTCATTTCAAATTATGTTGTATGATTACTAATGTTATTAAAATCGGATGGTAAACCTCACAACTATTTCAGAGCATTTGGCAATGGTAATTCAATTTAAAAAGTGATAAAGTAACAAGGTTGGTAAAATGGTTGAGAGTTTGGGGTTAACTGTCACCTTTCTCGTGGGTGATCTTGATCCCTCCCGAGGCTACCAAGGAGATCCCAAAATGACTCGAAGCGAGAACTATGACTAAGTGCTATTACTTACGGTATCAAATTGTGCAAGGTACGAATCACACCTCTAGAATGGGCATCGACCGACAGCCCCAATGTGCTATCGGATCCTTGCGTGGTAGTACCATAGGTGATTTCATCAAGTGTATACTACAATCGATACACCACCTTATAAAAGATTTGAGATTCACTAAAAGCTTTTTAAGTTTGACCTCTCAATAATACAGTCTACCACTTCTGACATCATAAGAAGGGACAAAATTAATAGTAGTAGCATAATTAACAAGTGAATAGTTTTTCAATATATTCATTTCCAACATTGGTCGATGGGGTGGCTCCTCAAAGGTAGGAGCTTGGTCTTGTAACTTCAAGAGATAGAGTTCAAATTCCCCCGGAGACAGTTGTAATATGGCTATTAATGCAACAGAAATAATAATAATAATATATCGCCTTTTCCCACCATTTTTTTTAAAAGAAAGTGAATAATTTTTACTTATATGAACCTTCTTCATGACATCTCTAATTATCACAAAAAATAGGTTATCATCTGTTAATTTCAGAGTGGCATAAGTCTCATTCTCCTCAATATATTGCTCACTAACTTATTGCGTTGTGAGTAAATTGTTAAAATTCATTTGGACTTCATATTAATTAAAGATATAACCTGTAATCAATGGCTACTTTGTATACTTGTAACATATACTTAGTAGGCGAACGAAGTTTTATACCATCGATATGCCACTTGGACTGTGGTGGTGTTTCTCTAGCCATAATTGCCTTTCCAGTACTACTAACACTAGTTAAAAAAACTTTATTGAGAGTCCAAATCCATCCATTCATTAACACCTAAAATTATGTAGCCACTCATCCATTATAACATTCTCATCTTTGTGACACTATATTTATACTTTCCTGTTGATTTTTTACCTCCCAAACATTATGGGTCATATATACTCCCTCCGGAATGATTTATAAGGAAAAAAGTCATTTCCAGATTCGTTAAAAAATATATGTATCTGGTCCATTTTTGGACCAGATACATACATTTTTTAACGAATCTAAAAATGACTGTTTTCCTTATAAATCATTCCGGAGGGAGTATAGCTTTGTGATAAATATTTTCTATAAGTTTGAGAGGTATTTTACTATTGCATATCACACTTAAAGCATTCCATTTTCATCCACACTATTTAGATCATATGGTTAACACCTCACTTTATCTTCTTGTCATTTTATATGATAGGCCTAAGATAATTGAAACGTGAGACCCGTGGTATTGTATATTCTCTAATGTTTATCTCTACTTCAAACTTTGTTTTATTCTTTACTGAATTTGCATCACACACACATGTTTTACCTCTACTTGGATAAGAATCAAGTGCTTCGAAGATTTGTTGCCAAATCTTTAATTTGTTACCTCTAATCTGGTAAAATTTTAATAAATGGTGTAACAGTCATAGAACATTATGCCATTGTAATTTCATTCCTATATATGTATGTATATATGTATTAATGGGGGTTGGGTCTAGCAAAAGTGGCTAGTCCCCACAATATGGCAAACCATACACTATTTGAATTCTTTGAATTCTCATTAAGCGATACATTCACATTTAGTATTCAACGAACCTCAGAACATAAATGTCTTTGGTAGGAGACTTGTGGGTCCACTCAAATATATATATATATATATATATATATATATATATGTATGTATGTATGTGTGTTTTGCCTGATCGGCCGACCTAGTTAAAAGAGCACTTTCGCCTTACAGGCTTAGCGCTCGAAGGACCGGTACCATACCGGACTGACTGGCCAGAGGCAAAAGGACTCAAAAATATGACCGGACCCCATACTTAGACTGACGGTTGGGAGGCAAATATATGACCCACCGAACAGGGAGATAAACATTTACTCCCGGGGTCTTCATAATTGGATCAGTCGATCAACCTAATTTCCCTATATTGATCATCCATTTGGGCCCAAATATGAGGCCTACCACCAGTCCCATTTAGTAACTATATAAGGACACTCACTCACAATGACAATATAATTTTACTACCCTAATGACTCTACTATATTGAATGAGACCTAACTTTGGCATCAGAGTGGTTTTGCAGGCCCACCATCTTCAACCTTACCCGAAGATACCCCCATGTTCCACCCGTGAACAATATGCATTTTGTGAGTGTATGTATATATATATGTAACTAGTGAGACGACTTTTTTCTCGGAGAAATAAATATTTGCCATATAATCATATATGGATGGCCAAAATTCAAAGTTATTTAAAAAATTACGTGAATTTCATTTTAGTTTTTAGTATTCATGATTAGATACAAACGTAATGTAAAGATTTATTACTTAAGGTATATCTAAACCATCCATTCCTCAAGGTCCTAAAATAATGAATTGTGCAAAAAAAATTACTCCATTAACCTAACAACTGTTTTTTGTTTTTGTTTTTATTTTTGTTGAGGAAATTAACCTAACAGCTTATAAAGCAACACGTCATCTATACTCTATTTATACTTTATTTTATAAATATTTGATTTGATAATCTTTTAACCGAAAAACAAATGATAATTAGAAAAGTATGACCGAGATAAGCTATAGACAAAGAAAGCGTTAAGAATTAAGATTTGAAACATATGGTCAACAAAGAAGAAAACGAACTCTTTTCATTAAATAAAGAAACATGACCAGACTCATAATTGAAGTTAATTACGGCACTCTAATAAATAAATAAAAACTGTGTAACTTTAATTATCCCTAAATATTCCACATGCTTGATCAAATAATTTTATGATAAATGATTTACGGTGAACCAACATGTGAAAGTTGAAAATCGCTCGAAACTCCAACAGTAACCGATACTGCCGGCATCCATAAGTAGAAGTTTACGATTCTCCACATCTTCACAATTCTCAATGATCGATATCGGTTGGAAATTCCTACTAAAATTTACCAAGTATAACCCGATGCTCCATTCTTCTTAAAAAAGAAGACTCCTTTCCTGAATTCCGACGACGGACTGCTGAACGTAACGGGACAAAGTCAATGAGATATAATTTTATTTGTCTGTGGAAAACTGTGTCCAACTTCAACATCAACTTTACTTTTATTCATGGTCTCGTGAGCTTGACCACTAGGTGGAATTCTTGTTGGCACTCCTTGAAGATCTTTAAAGCAACACGTCATCCTTTAATTTCCGTATTATTTTTTAAGAGTTATATTACGTCAATTTATACGAATATAATACTTGAATATACCACTTTTCACTTTTAGTTGTTATTGTTTTGTTTTAAACTTTTTAATATCTGTTCATATTGGAATTAGTCATTTCAATACGTGAATCATGTTTAGTCCTTATATGGGGCTAAAATCAATATATATATATAAAAGTACTAATATAATTAGAATCTGAAATTAAGCCTAACTCAATCCCAAAATCTGACTTGTGGGATAAGGGTTGTTCTCCACTTATAACTACTAATCAGATTATCTCATTCTTTTATGTGAGACTTCCAACCAGGGCCGACCCGACACATTTATAGGCCTAAAGCAAAACTTGAGATGAGACATATTTTATATATAATAATATTTTATTAAAACAAATTTATTTTTATTTAAATTTTATCTTTGTTATAAATTTCTATACTTTAAAGCATAATTGTTATAAATTTCTATACTTTTTAAAGCATAATTTTTTGTTGTGTGCATACCATTGGAGAGCCCTAAAATCCTTGCCTTAGTGGCTTTAGGCTTGGGTCGGGCTTACTTCCAACACACTCTTTCGTACTCATGACTAAACATAAATTAGGATTTTTGAGATTGACCCTAACTCAACCCCTAAAAACTAGCTTATAGAGTGAGGGTTGTCCCCCACTTATAACCATTAATCAGATCTTATCACTATCCAACGTGGGATTTCAACACACTCCCTTATGCTTAGGACTTGACATCATGACCATGAAGTTTGCAAAACTGAATATTTGCAGGACAAAACTTAGGTAAGGTTCCTTAGGTATGGTTGGTGTTGTTCCTCTCACAAAATAGATAAATTTTTCTCTCTCTATCTACTCCTACTATCTCTAACATCTCATAACTATCAATATCAAAACAGTTTTTATGTTGTTTTGTGAGAGGAACAACACCAGCCACACCTAAAGAACCTTATCTAAGTTTTATCCATATCCACGGGTGGCCTAACGAATCTCAGTAGCTATGATACAATTAAAATAAAAAATATTATTTAATTCCAATGCTTATTTTTTTGGCTTAAATACCATTTTGGTCTCTTAACTTACTTTTGAGGTTCAATTTGGTCCTTTAACTATTTTTTTAGCCAAATAAGTCCTTTAAGTTTTAAGTTGGGCCAAATAGGTCCTTTTCGGCTAAATAAGTCTCTTAAGTTTTTAAGTTGAGCCAAATAGGTTCTTTAAATTTTTAAGTTGGGCCAAATGAGTCATTGTCAGGTAGGACTCATTTGGCCCAACTTAAAAACTTAAAGGACCTATTTGACCCAACTTAAAAATTTAAATGACCTATTTGGCCTAACTTAAAAACTTAAAGGACCTATTTGACCCAACTTAAAAACTTTTTGGCCAAAAAGGACCTATTTGGCCCACCTTAAAAACTTAAAAGACTTATTTGGCCCAAAAAATAGTTAAAACACTAATTTAAACCTCAAAAATAAGTTAAGGGACCAAAATAGTATTTAAACTTTTTTTTTTCCTCCAACGCGCATATGATCGAATACAAGAACAATACATCGCGGCATGTGACGATAGCTAGATGACGATACAGAGGAGCTAGGTTCCTTTCTCACACTCATTTCCTCCAACTTTCCTTTAATTTCCACACATAAAATAATCAAAGTCTTCTTCCCCACACAACTATATATCTCAACCCACTTCGCCCTCAACCGTTTTAATTAATTTCTCTTAGCAAAATCTGCAATGGAATCAACATGTGTTGATACTTCACTCAATCTTAACATTCTTCCTTCTCTTCACATGGTTCGTATTAATAATTTTTATTTTGCTTTTATGTCCCTGAATTTGTAATAGTAACATTGAAATTTTTGTGACCAGGATGAGGTTTTGGTGGAAGAATTGCATCGTCTAAGTTGTGAGAACAAGAGGCTGAGTGAGACTTTGACCAACATGTGTGAGAACTATCAGGCTATGCAAAAGCAATTGAACCAATTGATGAACCAGAATTTTGAACACACAACACAACAATCGAGGAAGAGAAAAGCTGAGAGTGAAAATTGCATCAATATGTTTACTATTAATACTGAGTGCAGCACGGTTACTGATGAGGAATCATTATTCAAAAGGCCTAGGGATATCACCTCGCCTAAGGCTTACAAGGTTCTTGTGAAGACAGAAGCATCTAATAATGGCTTAGTAAGTTTGTTATCATTTTGATGCATAAATTTAACTTGTCCCAACTAAGGTTTTAAAAAATAGTCTGTGGCTGTGATTGTGGCCGCAGCGTCATGCTTTCGATGTTTTTGTGAATGCAACGCGACTGCAATTAGGGTCGTATCAACCATATTTGACTACAATTCTCTACGATATCAAGGATCGTCGATTATAGCCCCAACATCATGGTTTTGATGTTTTTGCGACCACAGCGCGATTGCGATTGGGGTCGCATAAACCATATTTAACCGCAATTCTCTACAATATCTAAAATCGCTATGCGACTACAGCTGCAATTTAAAAGCTTGGTCCCAACAACTTCAATAATGTGTGTGTAGCTTTGTGCCTATATTATAATTAAGCAAAATTGTGGAGCTTAATTTCAAGTACTAACTTGGATTAATCTTCAAATTTTTTTTTGTGTGTAAAGATTGTGATGGATGGATATCACTGGAGGAAATATGGTCAGAAGGTCACTAGAGACAACCCTTCTCCTAGAGCTTACTTCAGATGTTCCTATGCCCCAAACTGCCCAGTGAAAAAGAAGGTAATAATTCAAAATTGAATCAGCACCCTTTATTTTCTGTCCACATAAATTTTAAGACTTTGGCATTCAATTTGATTCAAGCATAACCAAACAAGATCAAATTTTGATCTCTTCTTTCATGACCCAATATCAATTAGGTGCAAAGAAGTTTAGAAGACCCTACTATACTAGTTGCAACATATGAAGGAGAGCACAACCATGGTCATCAGAAAGCTGAAATGTCATTGGTGTCAAGCCAAAGTGAAGAAGTTCCTATTTCTTCACCTACACCAATTATTCAAAGTACATGTCCAACCATAACGCTTGACTTGGTTGACAATGTTCCAAAGTCTTCTATCCAAAAAATTTTGGTTCAACAAATGGCTACTTCTTTGACAAGTGATCCCAATTTCACAGCAGCACTTGCCACTGCCATTTCAGGAAAAATTATGGAACATTCTAAGGCTAAATGGTGAATTAACACATGTATTGCACTAAGCATAAAGCATGTTAATTTGCTTGGTTCTTTTGGCTAGTACGAATGTATATAAACGATTAAAATGAATTTTTTTTTTTGAAATTCTGTTCCTCTTGGTATTGCAGCCGTGATTAATTTTTGGAATTAATTTTACGAAATAAATTAAGTTGTGCAACTGTTTTTTTTTTTTTACTGCAAATTTATTATTCACTACAACATTTTAGAGCTTCAGCAACGCCTCATGGTTCAACAAGTGAAAAACCATTGCTTAAAAGTATAATAGAGAACGGTTTATTACACGTGTTGGTGAAGTGAAAAAGTTTTATATTCTTCCGGTAGAACAATGTAAACGCGTTGTTTAAAGATATCGGCAACAAAATTTCAACCGTGCTATTACGTTTTTATTTTTTAAAATAGTTAAAGAAGGATAAACCGTTCGAGTAGACTAAATTGACTTGGCGCTTTCTTAATTTTTCCCCCCAAAATCCAAGTTTCATATTGCTTCAATTCAGTACCCATTTGAAGACATTATGTTGTCACTTCAAAAGCAAATGCACTTTATCGCAAAAAATAATAAAAGTGGAGCATTTGGGACTCCAAGTATCATGCTCACAGGACTAACGGTAACTATTAGTTCAATTGATATCCTTTTGCTATCTAGACAATCGAGGTTTGAAAACAATAATGAGGTGGTGACAATTCGTAAAATAAATAAATAAAACGAGTAGCACGAGAGAAAGGTTCAATTAATGAGTCATCTTATGCATGTATGGTATAATAAAGAAAACTGATTAGAATGTAAGAACAAATTCATTGATTATAAATGGTGATACAACAAGTATTTATAAATGTCAGTAACGGTTGTAGCTATAGTTACTGCCTAACTGTCTTAACTAATTCAAAAACTAAAGGTAACGAACTAGCTAACACTCAGAGGGAAGCTCCTTTGGTTTATGATCCTCTAGTACCCCACAAGGTGGAGGGTAAAAATGTCCACCAATCCAAGCTTGGAAAGGAAATGAGTGAATTTATGAGGAAGTAAGCCTTTGGTAGGAAAGAGCTTCATAAGACCAAAGCGGGCTTTCTCCCTCACAATGTGGCAGTTTGCAACAATGTGCGATGCAGTTTGATTATCTCAGTAAACACTATGCTAGAACCATGCTCAAACAACGACGTTCAGATGCCACTAGGAAACGTAATCTGGAAAATCACGAAACACTCCAATAGCGCTTCTGTGTGTCAGAGTGTCATCACAGGTAGTAATTCAAATAACGCTTTTCCAGGCAGTCATCAACTGAAGTGATATCTAACCACATGTTGTCAAATGTAATTCCTTAGATAATGTGTGCTTAAAAAAGCATTATTAAAGAAATCATCTTACACACTTGATTGAGTGCAAACTATCCGGATTAATTTTACAATAATGCTTTTGTGAGCAAATTTCATTTGAATGTTGTTCAAATAATACTTGTCCAAGCACACGTTATCAGAAGTTTGAAACAAACTTTAAAGATGCACAAGAAAACGTCTCCTTCCTAGTACTCTCTCCCTCGCAAATCAGAATGTCTCCCTCCCAGACGTCATCGCTCATTTGCGAACCCATCACTCTATGCTTACCTGTGACCTCATCGACGTCATTGAACTAAACTTATGTCCTTTGTAACAACCCAATTTTTTTTAGAGAAAAATTGTTTTACTAATCCTGACTACTTGAAGGAAAATTATAGAGACTGATCACCTTAATGACTTACTGAGAGTACGAAGAACTATGAAGATTTGTTTTTAATGATTTTACTTTTGAATGATAATTCAGATTAATAGATAGCGTAGACATATGCTGCTTTTAATGTGAACTCATCGACAGATTTTCTGTAAGTTTTCTGTGTGACGCGGTGACGCGTATTTTTTGTTACTAATAAAGTGAATGAAATTCATCAAGATAAAATTAAATTTGAGAATTAATATTTAATATTAATTCATGGTTCAATCCTCGACTAAAAATTCTGACGAAGTTTCGACGCGTTTTGAGCCACCGGGTAAATTTTACCCACGCGAAAATTTGAAACGAACTCCGATTTTGATGAAAATCGAAATGTAAGTGTTTTATAGTATTTATGATTGATTGTAAGTGTGTTTATAATTTTTCCAGTGAAATTATTCTACGAGAATATTTTATAGCGCGTTAATTAATTACGCGATTAATCGGCGAGCGAGAAATCGGTAACGCGAACTATCGGACACGAGACCCTTGGGGGCAGAGACCCTAGGCGCCACCTAGGGGAAACTTGGAGAGCAAGCTTCTTTTAGTCAAAGTTGTGAGTGATGGGAGTGGTTGGAGGGGTTTAGAATGGTGTAAGAAAGCATGGTGTTGTAAGGAAAAAGCACGGTGCAAATTTTTGTGTCATAAAATTTGGTGAAGACAAGATTTATTTTTTTCCTTTCTTTTCTCTTGTGTTGGCCGTAGCCACCTCCCCTTTTTCTTGGCCTATATTAAATTCCATTCATCCTCCATTTTAGCACTTTTGCAAGCTAAGTTTTAGCGAGAAAAAAATCAAGAAAGTGTGAAAGATTGGAGCAAAGTTTTCTCTTCCTTTTCTTCTTCCCTAGCCGCGACCATTTGAGGGTTTTGGGGTAAGATTCTTGACTCATTTCCCTTCTCTTTTCTTTGATTATGTGTTAGTGTGATCAAGTGTTAAGATTTGAAACATTTTCCTTCCTTTCTTAAGCCTTGAGGCCAAACCCTGTGTAGTGTTGGAGGAAGTTTGTGTTCAAGTTTTCACACTTAGATCCTTCAGAATAATGTTGATATTGGAGTTTTGTTGAGTTGTTAAGATTGGAAAATGTTGTTCAAAACCTCTTGTTGATGAGGATCTCAAACTTGAGTAAACCTAAGTGTTTTCCAAGAAAAGAGATTGAGTCAAGGAAATGTGTGTTAGTTATTGCTTCTTGTTATTTCTCCTAAAGCCATGAAAAATCTGCACAGACATATGTTTAGTGTTTTGGTCATAAAGTTTTCCACACATATTATTTTTCATTTATTCTTGATTTTCTGGAAACTAGACTCATGTATCTATATTTTTCACACAAATTTTACTGAATTTGGTTGAGTATTGATATTTAAATTGCATCACAAGTTGGCAAACATAAGCTGTCTCTTTTCTGTACACCCGAAATGGTTTTTCAAACACGCATGAAATGGCTGATTGTTTGTTAAATTAAAATTCGCTTTTAAAAACTAGACACTCCAAGCTTTCCAGGGAGTGGTCATTTGCTAAAATCCGACATCGTTTGCTATATTAATAAAATCGGCGAAGTTGGAGTACAGATTTGAGTTTTCTAAAGTTTTGAGATATTGTTAAAGTTTTGATCAAATTGTTTTGTTTTTGGATCTTGATGATAAGGAACAAGTCTAAGGCTTGAATCCTTAGAAAGATAGATGAAGTTTTTCTAAAAGAGTTTAGTGTTTTAAAACCTTTTGTTTTGAACCTTGTTTTTACCTTGTTTTACACTCTTTTGAGTGTGAGTAACAAATTAGAATTTGAAGTGGTTTGTTTAGGGTTTAAAGTTGTGGAAGCCGTGATTTCCTAGGAGTTTAGGATAGTAATTGTGTTGCTAAACCGTAAGTGATTGATTGGATAGGATCATGTGTCGTGTTCGAGGAGTTGAACGACATAATTACTATCCATAGAGAAGCTTGTGCGCAAAAATGCCTAAGGTCAGGGCATCTTCCAATTTGTTGCTTTATGTGTGTTTGTGTTGTGTGGAAAGTTGGGTTGGAATTGGTGTTGATGATGTGATATTTTGATGGATTAAAGTATTGTGGTTTTAATATAGTGTTATGTTTTGGTGAATTGATTTGTTGTTGTCGATATGTTGTGATTATTGAATATATGATGTGCGTGTATGTTCAATAACCAGTGGGTAAAAAGAGTTTACCGAGAGCAAGTGGGTGAAGAGTTAAGTCATCGGTTGGAAGCGTTTTTGAATAAAAAAGCTACAGGGATTTTTAGTTAAAATCAACGAGACACTTTAATGTGAATTTTTCTAAAAACCCTAAACTAGTAATGGATTAACCACTTTTTCTTAAAAAGAATAAATCGAGAGTTTGAATAATTATAAGTAACTGTTTTCGAACTAATAGGGGAAATTTTCAAATACCAATGTTTTACAACTACTAGGAGTTTTGACAAAGAGGACTTTAAGGATATAAAGTGAGGTTGAGATGATAAGGCGGAGTTCTAGGATAGGTGAGTCAAGAGAGGGATCCTGTTGTGAAGATTAACTGTGGTGGTGTATTTATCCTGTTGTGGAGATTAGCTATGTTGCAGAAATGTTCATGCATACATGTATCCCTATAGGGAGATTAAGGAGAGGCTGACCTGTAGTCATCCTGTTGTGGACCAGTGTCTATGCCAACTGAAGCAATCCTGTGGAGGACCAGTGTTATGGCTGACCTGAAGTAATCCTGTTGTGGACCAGGGTCAATGTCAACCTGTAGTAATCATGTTGAGGACCAGGTTTACCCTGCGGGGAACCTTTGCGAGGGTGGTGTAGTGATATTCCGAAATTATGCGCATTGACATGTAGACTAACCAATAAAGATTTGTGGTGCATCTTAATTGTGTTGATTATTTGCTATGATATTATGTTATGTTTTGCATATACATATTGTTGTTATATATGTTTGTTTGGGAAGATGACCCTTGCCCGTGGTTCTCCAATCCCAATGGATGTAACCCAGATGATGGAGACTACAGAGTGATCGAGACTGTGGATGAGTGTCACTGAGGAGGTTTCCACCCGGTCGTCTTCTTTGTGTTGCGGTTTTGTAAACTTACTAGAGAGTTCTGTAAGTATCGTAGTGTGCTGACCAGCTATAAGTGTCTTTATTGCATTCTTTTGAATTGTATTATACATCTTGTATTTCAAAAACCTGGATCGCCTTCTTGTGAATATTTATGTTTTAACGCTCTTAATTGCATGGTTATTGTGTTTTTTTAGCTGTACATCACCTTCAGAAAATGCTACAATACTCTGATTGTTATATTGAAAGAAGTTTGAAATAAAAAAAATATTGACCCACATTTTGTGAAAACCATGCAAGCAGAGTATTGCCTTTTCAAAAGTATTTCAACTTTTAAAGGAAATGTTAGATTAGTAGCACTCCGAAATGCGGGGTGTTACATCCTCTTTGTTCTTTACTCTTTCCTATTTTATTTTTATCATAGCCAACACTAACCTATATAATCTTTGTCATTGCACTCTCCCTCCGTTGCCATCAAAACTGTGCAATGTTGTCGCTGATAAGGATAACGCAAGCAACCAACCCTAACCCAGGTACGTTTTGTTTGCATTTCACTGTATACTAAAGATATTTCACATTGTACGTATTTCGTTGTAGCATCTAAGTATAACTTGTATAACTTGTAATTTCAATTGCTATATTCTATTGTAATTTATCAGTTGATTGACTTTGATTTATTAGATTCTTATATGTAATTTATCAGATGAATTTGTAGTTGATTGACTAGTTTTAGATTAGGTTGGGATTTGTAGTTTAACACCATTTATAACCATCTGTTGGGTATCAACGCATACACAAAGGATCGAAGATTGGAACACACACAAAGGAAATAATAAGAGACACAAAGATTTATGTGGTTTAGCACCTCTTGCTTACGTACATGGAACAACACAAGAACAATATCCACTATCACAGAAGGAGATTACAAGATTGTATCCAACCCCAAATTGTGTATCACTGTTGCGGCTAAAAGCAAGTGCACCTTATCGCAATTCGCAATAAAGTGGAGTATATTTAAGACTCCGAATGTCGAACCTATAGGGAATGCACGAGTACTAACGTAATAAAGATCCTATATTATTTAGACTAACGAAGGTCGTGGTTATAGGAACAAGAACAATCAATTTAAAATAAAATAAAAGTAAGACAATTCGTAAAAACGAGATAAACTCAATAATGGGAAGCCTAGGGGAACCAAGGTCACTAATACTTAATCCTTGAATTCACTAGTTAATTACTATGAGTCATATTTCCTAGTTGAAAGCTAATCTCCCACTCTATTATTATTAATACCCAATGATTATGTTATGTAATATTAACTGTCTTCTTCCTAACTAATTAATACCCCCAATGATCATGCAAGGTAAATAGAAGAAAGAACATTAGGCAACAGTGAAATTGTTAATTCAATAACTGATTAGAAACAAACAATTATCCTTTATCCGGTATAATTAGCGAGTTCAATTATTCCTAGAGTTCCGTTAATTAACTGTGGTACAATCGCCTCCAATTATTTAACTTGTTAAAGGGTGATCAAGCGTTATAGGATTAAGCACACTGAGAATAATACAATCAACGGGATAATAGGAAACTCATAATAATAACTAAACAAATATCAAGAACATAGTAAAAGATCCCCATCACCCCTAGTGATGGATTTAGCTACTCATGGTATGTGAAAATAACATATAATAACATGAATCCAAATAAAAACTCATAATAGATAGAATTAAGTCTAAACAGGACACCCTTTCAAAATGACGATGGTCCTTTAGCACGTTCTTCACGATCCTCCCGAACTCTGATGTCAAAATAGGATTAGGCAAGAGGCTCCAAAGTCAAAAAGTCAAAAGTTCTTTCAAAAGGGGTTAGAATGCCTATTTATAGGCTCTCCTGCGTACTAGGTCCCACTGGCTTTAAATCTGTGCGATTTGGGACTAGGTACGATCGTACTGACTTTATACACAGCTGTACTGCACTTTAGTTTCGATGCTGGCTCATACTTTTGCACTGAGTGCAGCCTGACTACTTTGAGTACGGTCGTACTGCCTTTGGTACGGTCATACATGGCTTTTTCTTTGATGCCAGAGTGTACTAACCATGAGGTATGCCTCTATTGATGTGCGTAGTTAGGTATGGCTGCACAGGGTACTATGTAAGGCTATACTGATTGTCCAGAATTAAAAAAAAAATACTCAAATTTTGCAAGTTTTAGTTCCGTTTACACCTTTTTCACTCCTAGTGTTGTCTTTGTGATAATTTTGTAAAATGAACATAAATGAGTACTTTTATACTTTAAATAGCACAAAATGATATGATTAATTACTCAAAACATCTCATAAAATTAGACAAAATTAAGGTTTATCAACCTCCCTACACTTGGGTTTTGCTTGCTCTCAAACAAACTACTTGGATAATTATAAGAGAAACTGTTTTCACTGACTAGAGGTAAAAACGAGTTACATGACAACAGAGTAATGTCATAAGAAGTGTTAAGTAATATAATGCTCAATTAAAGATGTAAGTTCAACAAGCTCATCAATCTGTGATTTAAAAGTCACTCTTTTCACCACTCTCAAAGTGTTTAAAGGTGCAGTCATGAACACTCAAATTTTTTCAAAGAAGTGACATTGCCATAGGCTTGTATATTGAACAAAACCCTACTATTAAAATCCACTTATCATGCAAAAAGGATAAAAAGTCTTTCATGGGTTGTGGGGCCAAGGTAATAATATTAGGTGAGATAAAAGAAAGAAAATGTCTTGCAACAGGGTCAGAAACAAATCAACCAAACAAGTAACTTTTTTTTTGTAATAGTAAAGAGTAGGCAAGAATTTCTCTAAAATTCATCGTTTTTTCTATTTCTTTTTCTGAAGGAAATAACACATTTTTTCGTTCTTTTCTTTCTTTCTTTCTTTCTTTCTTTTTCTTTCCTTTCCTCCTTTGATGCTTTTTGTGTAGCAATTTAACAATTTAATAATTCCAGGGGAAAAGTAATTGTTAAGCCTTATGGTACCCCTTTCTCACATTTAGTGGTTTACACAGATAAATTGAGACTTATAAAATTTCAATGCTAATTATGAGCAAATTCTACAATTAGCAACAATCTCATTTCAATCACTAGTTGTCAGAAAAATTTTAAAAATAGCCCCGAAATCAGAAAATATTAAGTTCTCCATAATTTTAACGATTGCAAACATAGTCAAGTAATATAAATTCCCTCCCTAAACTTATTTTTAGCAGAGACCTCACTGCTAACAGGAATAATATAAGCACTAAAAGATATATGCAATTTAATATATGCTAAAATAAATTAAAGTGGAAATGTACTCCCCTCTAATAATTTCATGAGCAAATTGTGGGGGTGAGTCAAAAATTGATGTTGTCTTGCCATTACCGATGGAGCTAGTAAGCGGCTGGAGAACTGTATATCAAAAAAGAACTAAAACTTTATATATATATATATATATATATATAAATGAAGAAAATAAAATACTAATAAAAACTAATAAAACTCTCTGTCATGTGTGCAAATATACAGGCCATTTTTAATACAAAAGCAAAAGAATGCCTAAGTACTAAAATGGGAAAGAAAAGGAAATCCTGCATCACTCGGCAGGTGGCCACGTCTGGAGCTGCTGGAAGAGTCCCAAATGGTTGCAAGATGGTCCCCCTAGGTGTCTAAGCGCTGGTCCACATGGGCCCTATGCTCCATAAAACTGAGCTGCATCTCAATGAGACGCGCCATGATGTGCTCATAGGAATGGGTTGGTGGTGGTGGTTGCTCCTCAACTGGTTGCTCAACCTCTGAAGTCTGCTCCTCCTCACAGGGCTGCTCTGGTCTGATGAGTTCATAGCCTCCATGTCCCAATCTCCGCAGAACACCGATGTTGCAGAAAGTAGAGAATCCAATAGACTCCATCTACATAATAGTGGTCCCCGCCTGTGGTTGAACTCCCAAATAGGCGGCGAGCTGAGAGATAAAGGAGCCTGTCACTATGTGATCGGTGTTTTGGCACTGCAAGTGAAGACTAGTCTGAGTGCAGATGCGCAGAAAGAACATTCTAGCATTGCAGCGGTGCCTCTAGTCATCAATCATGCACCATAAAAGAAATAAATCGACCTGGGTGACCATCCCGTCACTCTTGGATCGCCCGTTAACGGAACGGGCTAGCCATCTATGCGCTGTCTAAACTGCTGGGTCTTAGAGCTTGCTGGCCTTCGCTTGACTGGGGATGTAAGATGAATCCCCAGTGAGATTCTGCCAGCACTCTCTGTCGTGCCATCCTGTTGACATATCCAGAAGTGCCCCTAAGTAGTTCGAGCTCTGCACCGTCTTCGCCATCTCAAAGTCTAGCGCGATGTTAAAATTGGCCAGGGTCATCTCGTGTTTGGTGCCGCGGAGGGTGAAAATAAAGACCACCTCCTGATCGGGCTCGTCATTGCTGTCAGGGCCCTTCAGCTCCAGATCTCTAGAGTGATAACCAAAGGTGGCTAAGAAATCTCGAACAGCCTCCACGTGGGTGGGCTGTCTAACTAGCGCTGCTCGGTGCCAACCGATCGCTGCAAAAGTGTCTCCACCTCCTCTCACAGGCCGACCTGTTCGAGGGCATCAAAGTCATTGTATCTTTGAGCGTGCATGGTGCTATGGTATGTAGCTCGACACTGGTCATGATGAGCAAGGTACTGTTGCCGCTAAAGACTCGCATCTCTGACGTTTAGCCATAATCCTGCAAAAATTCAAAAAAATTGGAAAAACTAATCAATTTGTTGTAGAAATTGGGTTGTGATACGGCCTGGCATCGCTATGTACGACCGTACCTAAAGTAGTATGTACGGCCTAGTTGGAACACATGTACGATTCTACCTGTGTGGTACGTACGGCCGTGGTGACAAGCGGTACGCCCGTACCTGCCATTAACCTTAAAACCCTACGGCCACCAGTACGGCTTGTTCTTGGTAGGTACGGTCGTACTGTGCTACGGTTTTGCCTAAAATTGGCCTTATAATCAAGATTTCTCAGTTTTAGCCTAATTTTGATGTCTCTATTTAGTACTTGGGTTTCTAAACATGTAAACCTAGCCCATTCAACTCCTAAATCCCTAAAATTAAGCAAATATAGCAATTTTATACGAAAAAAGAAGTAAGGAGCTCAATCTATGTAAACACCAATCAAACATCAAATTAATATTCAAGAATTGTTACCTGGAGATGATGTGGTGCTAAACTGACAAGAAAATGGTGAATGAAGTGTAGGAGCAGTGGTTCTGGGAGAGGGTGAGGGCGTATTGAGGTAAGGTATGCCCTTATATCTCAAATTTTCTTTTTATTTTTGCCTCTGTACGCTATGTACGATCATACCCGTGTTTTTGATGCAGGTCGTGGGTTACGGCCATGCCTGCTATTATGTACGCCCACACATAATTGTTTGGCAGAATTTTTTTTTATATTTTGCAATTTTTCAAAAAAAATTTTAAATAAAAATAATTATGGAAATAAAAAAGAAAAATGAAAATAAAGATAAAAATAAAAACAAAAGTGCAACAAAAATAAAGAGAGAAAGTTTAGAGAACACAGGTTGCCTCCTGTTTAGCACTTATTTAACGTCTCGAGCTTGACGGTTCGAAGGACATGAATTTAGTCCTCAGCGGCCACCAGCCCCTTTTGGAAACTTCTCTCATGGTGCTCTGCTAGACCACAGTCCTTACACATAAAGATGGAATTGCTTATGTATGCTGAAAATTTTCTGACAAATATTTTTACCAAAGTATTCCAAGTTTCTACCTCCTCCCTCAACAGGTAACAAATAGAACTAAATCTTGGTTTCCTCATTGAGTGAGAAGGGGAAGATTTTTAGCTTTGCAGAGTCTGGTGAGATATTCCTGTATTGAGCACTCCTCATTAATTTGCAAAATCTCCTCAAGTGCTTTACTGGGTCTTCTCCAGGGGTCCCCTTGAAGTGCAGTGATGCCACTTTTTGTATGAGGGAAGGGTCTGTTTCAAGACTCTCATATTTTGCGACAATGTTCTCCCTTTGTGAGTTATCCACTCTAGAAGAGTGCACACTCTATTTTTCATTATTTTTAGAAATAACAATATCCTGCAAGAAATAACAAGATGCACTAGAGGAATAATTTTTGTTAGAATTATAAATTTTAAATATTTTCTCTTCATTCTCTAGTCAATGTCTCTTTCTTTACTTGAATGGTAGTATCTCCGGTTGCTAAAAATGGTCGCCCCAAGATAATCGGGACGTCTTTGTCTTCCTCCATTTCTAAAACCACAAAGTCTACTGGGAAAATAAATTTCCCCACCTTATCTAGAACATCCTCCATTATACCCCTTAATTAGACAAGGGATCTATCGGCTAACTGCAAAGATATGTTAGAGGGTTGTGATACAAATCAAGCTTTCTAAACACAGATAATGACATTATATTCACACTAGATCCCAAATCACACAGAGCCCTAAAGTTCACATTACCAATTGAGCAGGGAACGGTGAAAGTTCCTGGATCTTTAAGCTTAGATGGTAATTTATTTAAGAGCATGGCAGAGCATTCTTCATTAAGCCCAACTGTTTCAAATTCCTCTAGTTTATTTTTATTAGAGATAATTTCTTTCAAAAATTTGATATATTTGGGAATTTGAGAAACAGCTTCAGCAAATGGAATATTTATATGTAATTTTCTAAATTTCTCTAAGAGTTTAATCAATTGCTTGTCACTCATCAAATTTTTAGAATCTTGAGGGGAAGAATTACTTACCTGTTGTTGCTCAACCTTTAACCTGCTTTCTTTACCTTCTTCAAAGTCTTCACAATTTTTTAGGATTGGTCCCTCTTCACTACTTTTCATAAAAATAGCATTGCATTGCTCTTTTGGGTTTGATTCCACTTGACTTGACAGTGTTCCTTTGTCTCTTGCATCATTAATTTAACCAATGAGTGACTTGGTCTTCTAGAGATTTCTGATTTACTGTAGTAATGCTCACTATTTTCTCCATAGATTTGAATCTCTCATCTACTTGACTGATGAACATGTTCATAGTTTCAGCCAAGCTAGGTCTTCTCTCTCCTTGAGCTTGATTTTGTAAATGAGGTGGCTTGTATGCATTCTGATTTTGGCTTTGTGATTTTTGTTGTCCACCCCATGAGAAATTAAGATGGTTTCTCCAACCAAGATTGTAGGTGTTGGAGTAAGGGTCATTATGCGCTTTAGTCCCCATAAAATTCATCTTTTCAACTCAATCCTTGGACTCATGCCCAACTACTCCACAATAATTACAGGAAGCTCTAATTGCTCTATTTTCAATGGCCTTTAATCTCTCATCAGTCTTTTCCATGTGACTAGCCAGAACTCCCGTACAAGGATGTCAGTGTCTCTGCATGTATTTCAGCATAGCTTCTTGCATTCCAACTTTTGGATCTAAATCTCTTTGGCCTACAACATTGACTTCTTTGGATCTAAATCTCTTTGGCCTACAACATTGACTTCTTTAGTTTGGCTCTCAATTGCCATGCATCCCCAGCCAATACCAGTTACCGCAGTATTAGACCGAGCTTGTGTTGCCATTACAGTTTCTATCTTTTTGGTCATTGATTCTAACTTAACCTTGAGAGCAGTGTTAGTATCCACTTTGTAAATTCCTGCTTGCTGGGATTTTCTTCCAGTTTGCCTTTCTCCTACTGACCACTGAGCATTATTCTGAGTCATCTCTGTCATTATGTCATAGGCTTCAGTGGGTTTCTTCTTTCCAAAAGATCCTCCATAAGCAGCATCTATAGCACCCCTAGTTTGCATATTAAAGCCGTTATATAGGATCTGAACTAGTTGCCATTTAGTAAACCCATGATGAAGGTAGCTTCTAAGTAAATCTTGAAATCGCTCCCAAGCCTCATGCATAGATTCACCTTCATTCTGTGCGAACCCAGATATGTCATCTCTTAATTTTGCAGATTTTACTGGAGGAAAGTACTTATTGAGAAATTTACTCTTCAAATCCTCCCAAGTGGTGATAGAGTTAGGAGCTAATGAATCCAACCAAAGCTGAGCTTTCCCTTGCAATGAGAATGAACATAGCCTTAGTTTGATAGCTTCCGGCGCCACACCATTACACTTAATAGTATTTGCAATCTTCTAAAATCTCTTGAGATCAGCATTAGGGTCTGCAGAAGGTAGCCCCGAAAATTGCATAGAAGATATCATAGATATCAATGCTGGTTTCAACTCGAAATTGTTGGCCCCAATTGCTGGATAGTTGACACTATCTGCCATATCAGTTGTCAGAGTAAAGTACTCATTTAATGTGAGCTCGTCTTCCATTGGTTTTTGCTGTCTTCTCAACAAACAAAGTGTTCTTTCGATTTCAGGATCAAATTGTAGTTCAGGACGTTAAGAACGTGTCTGCATACACCGAGAAGAATCAAATAGTTAGAACAATTACTAAAAATAAAGAATAAAAACAAAATTAAACTAATAATTATAAGGCTAAATTATACTTTTGGCCCCTTATGTTTATTTTATGTTTCTATTTTGTCCCTTATGTATTAAAAGTTTCGAATTAGTCCCTTATGTATAAAAGTTATACCAATGTTTTTTCTCTTTTTTTTTGTTACAAAATGGTCCCTTGTGTTACAAAATTTATACCAATGTGGTCCCTTTTTTGCCCCTTAATTTGCAAAAAATTGACTATATTGGTATAATTTTTGTAACATAGAAGACCAATATGAAAACAAAAGGACCACATTGATGTAACCCTTACACATAAGGGGCCAATTCAGAACAAATAATACATCAGGGACCAAATTGAAACCTAAATTAAACTTAAGGGACTAGAAGTATAATCAAGCCTAATTATAACAATTAAAACAATAAAATAAAAAGGTCTAAAGTACCTAGAATCTCATTGATTTAATATTGCTAAAACATTCCCCGGCAGCGGTACCAAAAACTTATTGCGGCTAAAGGCAAGTGCACCTTATCGCAATTCGTAATAAAGTGGAGTATATTTAAGACCCCGAATGTCGAACCCACAAAGAATGTGCGAGTACTAACGTAATAAAGATCCTATGTTATTTAGACTAACGAAAGGTCGTGGTTATAGGAACAAGACAATCAATTTAAAATAAAATAGAAGTAAGACAATTCGCAAGAACGAGATAAAGTCAATTATGGGAAGTCTAGGGGACCCGGGTTCGCTAATACTTAGTCCTTGAATTCACTAGTTAATTACTAAGAGTCATATTTCCTAGTTGAAAGCTAATCTCCCACTCTATTATTATTAATACCCATTAGTCATGCAATATTAACAGTTTTCTTCCTAAGTAATACCCCCAATGATCATGCAAGGTAAATAGAAGAAAGAGCATTAAGCAACAATAAAATTGTTAATTCAACTGGTTAGAAACAAGCAATTATCCTTTATCCGACATAATTAATGAGTTCAATTATTTCTAGAGTTTCGTTAACTAACTGTGGTACGATCGCCTCCAATTAATTAACTTGTTAAAGGGTGATCAAGCCTTATAGGATTAAAAACACTAATAACAATACAATCAGCAAGATAATAAGAAACTCATAATAATAACTAAATAAGTATCAAGAACATAGTAAAAGATCCCCCATTATCCCTAGTGATTGATTTAGCTACTCGTGGTATGTGAAAATAACATATAATAACATGAATCCAAATAAAACCCATAATAGATAGAATTAAGTCTAAACCGGGACACCCTTTCGGTATGACGATGGTCCTTTAGCACGCTATTCACAATCCTTCCGAACTCCGATGGCAAAACAGGATTAGGAAAGAGGCTCCAAAGTCAAAAAGTCAAAAGTTCTTTCAAAGGGGGTTAGGATGCTTATTTATAGGCTCTCCTGCGTACTAGGTCAAACTGGCTTCAAATCTGTGCGATGTGGGACTAGGTATGGCTGTACTGACTTTATACACGGCCATACTGCACTTTAGTTTCGTCATTGACTCAGATTTCAGACCGAGTGCTTGATCGCTGGGTATACCAGATCGCCTTTGGTACGGTCGTACAAGACTTTTTTTCGATGCCAGACTGTACTGATCAGGAGGTGCACCCCTACTGCTGTGTGTAACTAGGTACGGCCATACAGGATACAATGTAAGCCATACTAACTGTCCAAAATCACAAAAATACTCAAATCTTGCCAATTTTACCTCTATTTACGCCTTTTTCACTCCAAGTGTTGTCTTTGTGATAATTTTGCAAAATAAGACATAAATGAGTACTTTTATACTTTAAATAGCACAAAATTATATGATTAATTACTCTTAACATCTCATAAAAATAGACAAAATTAGGGTTTATCAATCACTCTTACAAACCCGAATACCTCACTCAAGAGTTATAAAGAATGATAACACTCATATCCACGGTACATGCTCTCTCTTAATTATAATTATACGGATACAAGGACTCATAATCCTAATTAAATAGGGAAACTATGAAACAAATCACAATAATGACTATGTAATATGGAAACTAATCACGATAATATGGAACCTTCGGTCCTTTGAAGCCAAGCGAGGTATCCCTCTATTTTCAAAGGATTTGGGGGAGTTCTAAAAAACCTTGAGCTTTTAAAGAAAGGGTGAATAGATATAGAAGATGAAGATACAAGAAGGTCAATGATGCCTTTAGCATTTGGAAAGCTGCCCTTAAACTCATCAAGAGCCATTTCAGAAGAAAAACAAGGACCCATATATGCTTGAAGTAGGTCTAATTCTAATGAATCTTCTTCAAAAGGAAGGATTACCTTTGAATTTTGCCACAATTCCGGATTCTCCAAAACAGGATTCCACAAGACTTTTCGATTGCTAGGAGTTGCATTGCTAGATGAAGTCATGGGAGAAGCAGTTTTGAAGGTTTGAGTGTCAGAAGAAGAAGAAGAAGAAGAAGAAGAAGAACAGTTGGAGAAAAGAGGTAAAAGAGTTTTGTGGCAGAGCTATTTAAAGGAAGAAACCAAAGAGGCTTGATTTGACATAGCATGCTTAGGCCATCATGAACCTACTCTGTTGAAAAACGTGGGAATTGGATGAGACTGATGGTCATAATGGGTAGTAGTTATGCATGATTTGAGGAGATTAACTGCTTAAAGTTTCATTTTTTTCTCCTGACCGTCAAAAACCAAAACATGGGGAGCATTTGTTGGGTGTCAAAAGAAATTGGCTTTAGACAAGTCATGCCTGATGAAGGAAATACAAAGTGTCTCAAGGCAAGAAAAGTTATGAAGGCCAACAAAGACTTGTCAAGATTGGCTCATTGTCTAAGTAGTAGTTGACACAAGGTTGGATTCATCGAAGCCAAGTTGTGTCGAATAGGCTTAGGAAAGATGTTACTGCGAGACACGTAGGCTTAACTACCAAATACGTGTCAAGCAGATAGACAGTTAGTTATTTTCTAAGTTTTTCTATAAATACTAGGTCGAACGATGTACTTCAGGTTGGATACTTGATTATTCCCCTACATCTCACATATCGCAGATTCGCGGATTGACATCAAGTATACCTTCCACCCTTTTAATTCAATGCAATTTTAACTTTCTGGTCATTTACTTTCCTGCATTTAAGTTTGTCTACTTTCCTACATTTAAACTCCTGCATTTACATTTCCTGCATTTCCTGCACTTGTCTTTAAATTCATTTCTATTTCTGCAATTTAGTTTGTGCACAATTTTACATGCTTTTAGCACTACAAGAAATTCATGGCTTACCTACGGACCAAATCAGTAGGTGACGCACGAAATCCGTAGGTAATGGCTTATTTCCGTCGGACACGTTTCCATCAGTTAATCGCTAGTCGGCAACGATTGCCGACGGATATATTTGCAGGTAATTTACCGACGAAAATTTCAAAAATTAATTATATATTATTTTATATAATTCTAGTTATTGATCCACTTACTGGTTAGTTTTTATATATAATTAATTAATATTAATTATATTGCTAATTATAATTTAAATTTATAATTATTATTAATTTGTTATTAATAAAAAAGATACATAATCAATCCGATAAAAATATAAATAAAATCCGCAAGTAATATTCAATACATAAATGTGTCATTTCTAATCATCATGGTGACCATCATAATAATCATTATCCTCGTGACCCCCACCATCTCGTGGCTGTCGATCGTATGGCTGTAAATTTTCCATCATCTCTTGAAAAAAAGCCATATCATCTGCCCCGATGTTCTGTTGGCCTGGCTACAGCTGTGACTGCGGCATAAGTGGCTGAGGCATAGGCGGTTGAGGCCAGTAGTACTACTGTGTTGGTGGCATTGCCTGGGATTGATAGTACAGTTGTGGCTGCGATGACACGTAGTAGTACTGCTGGTGAGGTGGCGGTGGCTGTGGCCTAGCCTACTGCTGCATTAATGATGACAACTGTCTGTGCATCTGACTCTGCTGCTCAGCCATCTGATCAACCTTTGACTGCAATTCATGTTGCCCCCTTTTAGCCTCAAGTGCCTCACGCTCCACAGTAGCCAACCTCCTCACCAGATCATCAATGTGAGAGCACCCAGTATTGGAGTTAGAAGAAGTAGTAGCATCGAGGTGAGAGGCAGCTTCCTTGTAGCATGCAGAAAGGACCCCAGCACCATACACTCGACCCTTGTACTTTCTGCCAGCAACATCCACCCATTTACTTAGTTGAACACGACTCTCCTTCTCTGGGCTAATAGCCTGAGTCTGAGACCAATACTGAGTCATCTGGTTCTCAAACTCCGCCTGAAAAAAAAATCAAAATTAATTAAAAAAGCATGAGAATTAAACTAAATAAGTAAATATAAAATTATTACCTGAGTCAGTCTAGACCACTCATCAACAAAGTCATTATCAGACTTCCGAATATGGACACAGCAATGCAACTCGTGTAATGCCACTGGTCGCCCTAAGGACCTCTCCTACAATATTAAGGAGATATAGTAATAACATATAATTAAAATCAATGGTAATTAATTAAGTTTAAAATAAATAAAAGTAACTTGTGTGTGTACTATGCGCTTCCGTATCTTTGCGGTGTTGATAAACCCTCCTGTGTGTAGACTACCACCTTTCTCAGATGCCCTGTTTTTCTTTGCCACCTCCAAAGATTTCTGCCATTTTTCGCCCCTCCAATGCTGACACAACACCTCCCAAATATTAACTCCTATCCATTTGGGACGTTGTTCCTTTTGGCGGGCATCCCTAAACATGTCAGCGAGGCGGGCTGCAGCTCTACTATGAAAGTTTTTCTCCACACGTGCCTCGTGCTTGGGCTCCCAAGTACATTTTCCCTGTATCATATAACAAAAATAAACTGGTTAATAAATAAGCATAATTAAAATTTAAAATAACATATGCACAAAATAATAACAACATCAATACATATACATGAAATAATAATTTGCAACTTACTTTGAAAGCATTAAACATTATGGCTTTATCATTTTTGTTTTTTTTAATTTCCCTCCATGTGGTCTAAGGTTGTTGATACTTCTCCTTGATAACAGCAGTGATTGCTTTAGAAACGGGTTTTGAAGGAAGAAACCTTAACAAATAAAAAACATGTTAATCAATGAAAATCAATAAATTCAAATACAAAATTAAATTCAAATAATTAATAATTTGAGTAAATACAATAAATTGAGATTTAAATTCAAATTAAAATAATAAGTAGAATAAATTCAAATAAATCCAAATTTAAATTCAAATGCAAATAATTATTAATAAAAGCAATTAATACTTACGAATCCCCAACAGGTCTGATAATGACTCGACCGTCATGCAAACACTCATCCTCAACATAATCATCCAACAACTCATTAATGTCGACGCCATGCTCTCCATCTGACAATGAAGGTGAACGAGTAGTGATAGCTGAAGCTGGGTCAGTAGTGTGGGTGGATCGACCATCGTCTCAGGGATAACTGAACTACTTGTGCCAGGGGCAAAGGTAGAACTACCAGTGCTAGTGGGTTGAATAGGTGGATCACTCTGGGTAAACGCTATAGGCACATAATTATCATCGCATGTAACGATGCGAGGCCTTGGCTTGCGACGATGACTATTACTAACAGCTTTCTGCTTCCCTTTATCACCAGTGGGTGGTGATGGGTTTCATCCTTCTGATGACATGTCTATATATGTGTCTATATACATATATAGTACATGCAATATAATTAAACAAAGTCTATAAATAAGGCATACTGTAAGTACAACTTGAATTAATATTTGCATTACTTGGTTTACTGAAAACAAGTTTGCAAGGAACAAAGAATTAGAGGCTATAACTATATTAGTCTCTTAATTCTTAAATCTTAATCAACTCCAATCAAATCAACCCCAAATTTGACCAAACCTTAAAGGGTATATCTTTAGATGTTATAACAAGTATCATCCTTCAAGAGAAATAATACAAGTCGTAGTTACAATAAGTGTGTATGTGTGTGTGTATATATATATATATATAGTTACAAGTAGCAGTTACAGTTACAAGCAAAAGGGAAACCTACATACAGTAATGGAGAGGGAGCGAGATAAGAGGTCATGGTTCAATCTAGAAAATGGAAACTATCACAATTAGATTAAATATTAAAAAGCAATTACATTAAAGAGAACATAAATATGCAAAGAAACCAGAGTTCATATGAACAGTCACTATACTTCAATCACCCAAAAATTTAGAGAGGAAACATCCAAGGATCTAGAGGTATGCTGACTTTTAAAGTTAGAAATTTTAAAATCTTAAATAGTTGCAAGATGTTGATCATGTTATCACTCAAGAAGCCTTCCCCCCGTGGTGCAAGGTAAATGCCTTTGCGTCCTCCATGCATATCGGACATGCCAATTTACCATGAGTCCCCCACATAGATAACATGCCATAAGCAGGAAAGTCATTAATGGTCCACAGTAGGGCTGCTCTCATCATAAAGTTTTTCTTTTGAGCAATATCATATGTCATAACACCAGTCCACAACCTCTTCAAATCATCAACCAAAGGTTACAAATATATATCAATACCAGTTGTCGGTGAATATGGGCCTGGAATTACATAAGCTAAGAACATATAGGGTTTAGACATGCACATATCAGGAGGAAGATTGTATGGGGTGACAATAACTGGCCAACAAGAATATGGTTTAGTCGACACCTGGATATACGGTGTAAATCCATCAGAGCATAACCCAAGTCGGATATTGCGTGGATCCATGGCAAAATCAGAATGTACTCGATCATAGTGCTTCTATGCCTCATCATCAAACGGATGGCGCAACTTACCTAAAGTTCTTCTATTGTCATAGTGCCACGTCATTTTACCTACAGTCTGCATTGATGCAAACATTCTTTGGAGCCTTGATATGATAGGAAAATAAAACATTGCCTTCCTTGGAACTGGCTTACTCCTACTTGTCCCAGTTTTGCATAGACGATACCTTGGCTCTTGACAAAATTTATATTCAGTCAACGAACCGTCATTTGTGCCAAACTCATTGTCGTAGTATAATATGCAACCTCTCACTCAATAATCGATCCTCTTAACACCTAATCCCAGCTTCGACACTAACCTTTTAGTATCATAATAACTTTGTGGCAAACCAGCTTTAACAGGTGTTACGTCCAGTATCATTTTGGCCATATAATCCATGCACTACTCGGCAACATTAAAGGTTGACTTGAGGCCTAAAAGCCTTACACACAATGATAATTTAGAATCTTCAGACCCCTCATACAATGGCTTATTTGTCTCTGTCAAAAGATTATAAAAGCATTGTGCTGCCTCATTCGAAAATTCCTCCGTGTCATCATGTTGCTGCTCCTCGAATGACACATTCACCCCTAGAACATCAGAAATCATCCCCTGCATGACATCAAATTGCTCATAATATTGATATCCCATATCCAGTGGGCCACTACTTGAAGCACCTATGCAATTCTCTTCAACCCGTAAATTAACAGTGGGAACAACTTTGCTATGACTAGTCGAGATCCAATAATCAGGCTTGAACCCATAATGATACAAGTCAAGTATAACTTCATCTTCTGTCTTAACCGCTTGACACTTGCATATCTCGCACAGACATCTAATCCCCCCTTCAATGCGAAAACTACGTTGACGTTTTGCAGCACGAATAAACCGATCAACCCCTTTTACAAAAGCTCGTTTTAGACCCCTTCTTCCAGCAAAAGTCCTATCATACATCCAACTACAATCCATTTTCTGCATATTACAAGACACAAATTGAAAAATGTATACACGATAATTTCAACAACACATCGGCCTTACAACAGCTCCCTTAACACAACATCATTTTTTTGTAAGAAAACATAACAACACTTAAAAACAAATACAAAACTATTCTAACACACAATTTTCCTATTCCTAACAAAAAAATTATTTAAAAAAAATATATATAATACAAAAGCATATATAAAAGAAAAATAATATTCTACATATGTCATTAATATTATCCTAACATGCATTTTCCCTATTCCAAATTAACATATAAAATTATTCTAAACATATCATTAATAAATTAATAAATAATTACTAAATAAAAAATAGTTATTACTAACCTGGTGTCGAGTAGAGTCTGCCGACGGAACTCCTATGACAGCTCTGGCAAAGAACTACCAAAAAAAATGTTTTACGTATTAGTGAACAACATACAGAGAAATGAGAGAGACAAGACAATGAGGGAGGGAGACATACTGTGGCGGTGATCAATGTAGGGAGGAGACAATGCAAGGGACTGAGAAACTACAAGGAAGGAGGGCGGAGATAGTTACGGAAGAGAAGAAGTGAGGAAGAGGGAGCTGAGAGGAGCAGAGAAATACACGGAAGTGAAGCACTGAAGGGGAGAAGATAAAAATCGTTCTGATATTGAACATTACCTACGGAATTTTCCATAGGTAAATATATTATTTAATACCTACGGAATTTTCCGTCGGTAACTAGGAACGGTCAATTGATTGTTGGGCATTACCTACGGATTTTTCCGTAGGTAAGTTACCGACGGATTTTTCTATCAGTAACTTACTTATGGAATAATCCGTAGGTAAGTTACCTATGGAATTTTCCGTCGGTAAATTACCTACGAAATTTTCAGTAGGTAATTACCACGGATTATGATTTACTGAGGAAAATTTCTATCGGTATTAAAGAAAAATTTTACTGACGAAAATTTTCGTAGGTAATTTTGAAATTCAAAATTTGATTTTTCCGCATATTGTTTCCAACGGAAATTTCCGTTGTTATTGTCCTAAAGTCGTTTCCGACGGATTTGTCCGTTGGTAAATATTTTCTATCGTTTACTCCGTTGGTATTTCCTACGGATCTTAATCGGTCGGTAAAGAGCAGGTAAAATGCCATATTCTTGTAGTGTATTTACTTTCAGTCTTTCAAATATCCAAAAATCATAAAAAGCATTTTCATGTTCTTATAACTTTCGTTGTTGAATTCGAAATCCGTCACGTTTCCATTTCTTAATCTTTCATTCAAACCATTTTCCTTCACTTTTTTGTGTTTCTGTCAACTTAACGAGAATCCTTGACAGAATTGCTAAGTTGAGTCTCACTATTAAGAATATAGTGTTGTTGGCAAAATCCTTCGTCTTATTTGACTAAGTTAATTTCTTGACGAACCACTATTTTGACATAAACTCATTGTTTAGACGAGATTACCGCGTAACTTATAGAATTTACAATCGTTTGATAAAAATATTTGTTTGATTATGGATTTGGTAGACTCATGCTTATCGAACCAAAAATCTCAGTAAACAAGTTTTTATCATCCACTCTAAGATCACACATACATATTGATCTCTTTGTTTTTTTTATTAATTTTTCTACGATAAACTAGTGATCGATCAAGTATTGACATTTATATTAAGAACATTTTGCAAAATACAGAACTAAAAAAATTTATAATTATAATTGATTTCAAATAAAATGCCAGTATGTTCTATTTCAAATTAATATCGGTACCAAAATTGGGTTAGTTGAGGTGGTAAGCGGCACATGACCCTTAGTGTAGAGAACATGGTTTGAATTCAATGAGTGACCAATTTGAGGGATTGAGTGACCAAGGATTAATTCTCTCGCTACTTCAGCCAAATTGCGGATTAGTCTCAAAGCCGGTCAAATGGCTGAAGCTTGTATGAGTACCTTGGGATGCCATTAGGGAGCCAAAGGGCCTAATTACGGTGATTTACCAAACAAAATTAAGATTGATAAGTTAATTGGAGAGACTTTACATGGTATGAAAGCTGGTGTTGCTTGAATAATGGTTCTCAAGCTTCAAGAATGGATCCATGACAACATCTAAAGCCATCATGTAGTTGCAAAGAGCGAGAGGAGGAGTTAGACATTGTAGTCCACCAGAATGACTTCATAATAGGCCAAAAAACATGGTTTAATTTCCTTCAAGTATTTCAATTGTTTGACTTGAGTCCTCCTATTTATAATTGCGTCAATTCAATCCCGAAATAACATTTACACCATTATTGCATTCTGTCAATTGGGTTTTGAAAACACAAAAGTGAAAAAAAAAATTAACATAATATTTATTGTAATATTATATATACTTCTGATGTAACAAATACATTCTTTTAATAAATTTTTAAATTTCTATACTCTTAATATTATTTCTCAAGACTAAACGATCAATCATAAAAAATATTTAAAATCATCTCCATCAAAAAAAAAAAATAACAATATTTAATATATATCACTCCTTACGTCTCATATTAAGTATCATGTTTGAGATAGTTGCACGTCTCAAAGAAGGACTTAATGATTTCCAACCAATCTCTCTCGTTGGAAGCATATACAAGATTATGTCTAAGTTACTGGCAGCAAGACTGAAGAAGGTGTTGGGCAAGGTGATATATAAATATCAAACATCTTTCCTACTAGGGAGATAAATACTAGATGGCGTGGTCACGGCAAATGAAATCTTGGATTTGGTAAAGCAGGAAAAGCAAAAATGCTTGTTGTTGAAGGTAGACTTTAGAAAGGCATATGACTCGGTATCATAGAGCTATTTGAATTACATGATGATTAGACTGGGTTTTAACCAACAATGGAGAAAATGGATGATGGCATGTGTATCCTCCAATTTGGTTTCTGTTTTGGTAAATGGAAGCCCGACGGAAGAATTTTGCACTCACAAGGGATTGAAACAAGGAGATCCTTTGGCACCGTTTCTTTTTCTTATAGTAGCTGAGGGATTATCTGGACTAGTTAAACAGGCAGTGGATATTGGTTGGTTTAAAAAGACAAGGTGAATACACAACTCTCGTACCCCATTCTTCAATATGCGGATGACACAATTCTAATTGGGGAAGATAATTGGGATAATGTTTGGTGTATGAAGAGTCTTTTGAGAGGATTTGAGCTGGTCTCTGGCCTAAGAATAAATTTCTCTAAGAGTAATCTAATTGGAGTAAATGTTGAGGAAAGCTTCCTGTTGGCCGCATCAACCTTCTTAGGATGTGTAAGAGGCAACAATTATTTTAAGTTCCTGGGCATTCCAATTGGAGCGGATACGAGGAAGGAAGCAATATGGAGGTCAGTGATATTGTCATTCAAGAGAAGATTATCTACATGGAAAAGCCGTCACTCATCTTATGGAGGTAGATTAACTTTGATTAATTCAGTTTTAACAAGTCTACCTCCATACTTCTTCTCATTTTACAAAGTGCCAAAGAAAGTTCTCAAAGTTCTAGTAGCTCTTCAAGGAATTTTTTGTGGGGAGGAGGCAAAGACTTTAAAAAGATTAGTTGAGTGTGCCGGGATAAAATCTGCCTACTAAAAGATCAGGGCGGGCTGGGGATTAAAAATTTGAAGTTTTTCAATAAAAGCTTGCTTGCCAAATGGAAATGGAGATTTTTAACTGATAAAAAGGCAATATGGTACGAACTTCTAACACATAGATATGGTAATATTGCTGGAAATGGTTCCAAAATCCATACTACTGGGCCAAAATCCTCACTATGGTGGAGGGATATTGCGCTCCTTGACACAACTTGGTTTAACGAAATAGTGCAACCAAAACTTGGTAATGGCAAGGAACTTGGTTTTTGGAATGATAATTGGTCAAACAACGAAAAATTGATGGATTTATTTCCCCGTTTATTCTCGGCTGTTGCAAATAAGGAGACAAGGGTGCTTAATGTGGGGGTTTGGGAGGATGATCAGTGGCGGTGGCAGGTTACTTGGAGACGGAGGATTTTCAGTTGGGAGGAAGCTCAAATTTAGGCACTACATGACATCCTGAATAATGTATTTCCTAAGAAAGATATTGACGATATGTGGCTTTGGAAATTAGAAGAAGGAGGCTTATTTACAGTTAGCTCTGCATACAAAAATCTTTTACAAATGTCTTTCAGCGGTGATTTGAACTCTGACTTGGATCACATTTTACAAAAGGTATGGAAAACTTCTATGCCTTCCAAAATCTTGATGTTGATGTGGAGATTGCTTCTCAATAGGTTACCTACCTATGATCAATTGCAAAGAAGGGGCATTGATTTTGGCACGCAACGAGGGTTTTGTGTGTTTTGTTCTACACAAGTTGAGGACAGAAACCATTTGTTCTTCTCTTGCACATTTTCCCATGATATTTGGCGGGCTGCTCTAAACTGGATGGGGGTTAATGGTGTACTCTCAGGTAATTTCTTGGAGCACTTCACACAACTCGGTAATCTTGTGAGGGGTAGGAAAATTGGCAGTGAGATACTTGATTTGGATGGCTGTTATTTGGAACATTTGGAAATACGTAACGTAGTAATTTTCAGAGAGGAGGTTCCAGAACCTAGTAATTTGCTGGCTCAAATTAAACATAACTCATGGGGATAGTTCATTTTTAGGGAAAGCCGCAATAGGTCCCTCTCATTTTCTTATTGGTGCATGAATCATGTTCAATGTCTAAAATCCCACCAAACTTGAACTGGTTGTTGATCGAATTCTGTTTGGTAACCTGCTGGCAGTAGCCACACGGACGCTATTTGGTGGAGCTTCTTTAATGGAATAGGCCATTTCTTCAGTTGACGTACAACAAGACTGGCCTATGCAGAACCGACTTTTTTGTTGTTGTTATTCCAATTTTCTGCTGCTGCTGCTTTTCCAATGTTCTCTCGCTGATGATAATTTAACTTTCTCCAACATGTTGCTCGCTGCTGTTGCTGTTTTTTCAACTTGGCGATCGTTTCTTTGGCAAATGAACCAGGAGGAATTGGATTGGTCGCTGGCTTGTTTTGTTTTTGCAGGACTAATAGTGTTGCATATTACACAGAATGCTCGAATTCTGTTTTGGGGTGATTGGGTGATACAATGGCTGATGTTATGTGGGGAATACTATACAGGTTCTTAGTGTCTGTTGTAGAACAGACTTGTGTGTTAGAAAGTTTGGTGGATGTCAACGTCACAGCGTGGTATTGGTTGTTGTACTCTTTTTCCTCTCTTTATCTTTTTCTCACTGGGTTTTGGCCTTGAGAGGTTTTAATGAGGCACTTCTTTCTTAGAACATTTGTAAATATAGGTTCGGAGTACCCCTTGTACTCTAGTTTT
This sequence comes from Calophaca sinica, assembly GCA_037113605.1. NCBI lineage: Eukaryota > Viridiplantae > Streptophyta > Magnoliopsida > Fabales > Fabaceae > Calophaca > Calophaca sinica. The sequence continues at coordinate 126,325,594 of CM073730.1, read as the reverse complement.
TAATAGATCCTTTTGCTTATAAAAAAAAATAGTTGCACGTCTCAAATTATTTGTCAATTTACAATATCAAGAGAGCATGAATTACTTTTTTCCAATAATACTCTTATTTATTTATATTTCATCCAATATTAATTAGTTTTTCCACTTAACTCCTATATACTAAGAATATTTTAGTTATAAATACAATTATCTTAAAAATAGTTACAATTAATCATTTTCTTAAAACTTCCTATTGGTACGTTAGCTTAAATGACACATGATATGGGATGATGTCAAAGTTCCAGTTGAGTTACGTTTAAGGACTGTATTCCCACTTGAAAAGCACTTATTGTCAATTTAATTAATTATAGGGTGAGGCCCGTGTGGGCTCTTTTCTGGGGAATGACTTTCAAATACAACAATGACCAATCAATTTTCAGTGTAAACAAAGACTTTTTGACTCTTTCGCGCCGCCTGTCGTATTACTGTGTTCCCATCTCCAACAATACCCATAGATATCATTGCAGTGATAGCACCACGTAACTAGATCTAAGTGTAAATTAAATTTCTTCTTTAACGAACGATATCTAAAGGGAAATTCTGGAAACTTCATTGGCTAACGAATTGAATTAAATAACCTAGTAATTTAAGTGAAATTGAAAAGAAACCAAAAAAAAAAAAAAAAGTTTTGAAGTTAGAAAGCGTTTAGTTCAAATTTTGATGGATAAATAGAGTGTGTCTTTTTTTACCCTTCAATAAATTACTCCCTTGCACTTTAATTGATAGGTAAATCAAATCAACCACAAATGCGTTCAAATTCATGAGAGGAGTGGCAAGATCTACTTAGTCGCAAAGCATGGGATCTTATCTGAAGGGGAAAACTAATGCGCTTCATGATAGTACTTAATTACTACTAGTATTAGATAATACCACTTCAGTTTCATTTTTTATTTTTTTTTGGTTTTAGAAAAAACATAAGCAGAAGCCTCTCTGTTTCCACTTCAGTTTCATATTAAATGATGATCTGTTTGAAATATTTACATATTTTAAATTATTTATCATTTTAGAAAATTAAAAGATATTAATTACTTTTTCTAATAATAGTAACTTTATTTATTTGTATCTCAACTACCCTCTATTAATTAGTCATTCTACTTAATTCTTACTACACTAAAGACATTTTAGTCAATAAAAATTATTTTATCTTAAAAATAATTGTAATTAATAATTTTCTTAAAACATGTACACTATCATAAACGACACTTATTATGAAACTGAGTACTTATTTGGTATGCAGATAATCGAAAACATATTTTATCAACTTTTCTATTTTGTCAAGGTTTTGTACATGTAAACAGGGCCGACTAATGGGCCGTGCAAGCAGTGCAATAGCACAGGGCGCCAAATTTTGGCCCAAATTTGAGGGCCCAAAGTTTTTGCTATATATACAATATTGCATGATATATATCATGAATCATTGTGCGGCGCAGTGGTAGTTTTGTTTTTAGCAACCCCTGCGACCCGTCCTCAAGTCCAACGCATGACGTTTTCGCGTGGGAAATATATTTTTGTGCCAAAAATCGATGAAAATAATGTCTGAGCGAGATTCGAACCCCGCTCCCGTGAATAAAACTAGACGCCCAAGCCACTACACCACATTGGAGTTCCTGTAATATTTGTGAAATACTAATATATATATTGATACCCGATTTTTGGGGCCCAATTTTTAAGAGTAGAACAGGGCCTCCAAAATGTTTAAGACAGCCTGCATGTAAAGCCTTATTAATTATATCCACTTAACTACCTATTCTAACAAGAGATAATATATTACGTAGAGATGAATCTATGAAATAAATAAGAGAGTAATTAATTGATCAAAATTAATTAAAAGTAAGTAACTAATAAGAATTAACATCTGCAACCTTACGTATTACAGAAAACTCCATCTTTTATTTCATCATCACTTTTAATGGATTCAAAATTTATTACAGAAAACTCCATCTTTTATTTCATCATTATTTTTAATGGATTCAAAATTTATCACTTTTTCATTATGTCTTATTCTATTTAATGTTAATAGTTTTGTTAGTGTGTACTCCTTCCGTTTTGTACTCCTTCCGTTTTCATATATAAGCAAAAAATAATTTTCTAGTTCATTGAATAACTCATGTATTTAGTCTATATTATAGACCAAATACATGAGTTATTCAATAAACCAAAAAAGTATTTTTTGCTTATATATAAAAACGGAAGGAGTAATACTTTATCCTGATCTTTATTACTCTCTCTGGTCCACATTATAAGAAACAAACACATTTTTAAGTTCATTGAATAACTTATGTATTTGGTCTATAACATAGGCCAAATACATGAGTTATTCAATAAACCTAAAAAGTTGTTTGTTTCTTATAATGTGGACAGGAGGGAGTATAAGAAACAAAACTCTAACTCATTAAAACCAAGGAAAATCATTGGAAACAAGTGATTTCATTTAATACTGCTATATAAAAATTTAATTTTTCCCCCCCACAAATACTCCTATATTAATTACTCATAAATCCACTAACTTGATTACTTCTAATATTCTCTCTCACAATAAATAAGGGTATAAATGATATTTAACATTTAATACATTTAAAAATATGTCAATGTTTCTTATAAAAAGGATCAAACAACCGGTCCATTTTATTTCTTGTAAAAAAAGGCCGGATGAACTGATGAAGTATTTTTTTACAATCTGAGCGAGTTCCATGAACATATCACTACTCCCTTCGTTACCTAATATAAGCAAAAAATAAGCAAAATTTTTGTTGTCTACTATAAGCAAAAATTAATTAATGTCATCCTATTTAATGCTTAGTTTTCACAATTGCCCTTAATTAATATCATCATATTTAATGTTTAGTTCCCACGTGTTCTCATTTAATAACTTCAACAAGTAATCACCATTAAGGGTAGTTTAGGAAAAATACTTATTTTTTTATGAGATTGAGAAAATTAATTATAGCCAACTAACTTTCTTAATAAACGTGAGTTTAAGTATTTTTACTTATATTAAGTAACGGAAGGAGTAGTCTTAACACGTGAAATTCAACTCGTCACACGTAAGTATCATAGGCATTAATTCAAGTTGACTAGAGATATTTAAACCTTTGTCATTTACTTTAACTACTCCATCCGATCTGAAATATAAGCAAAAAAAATCTAAAATATAAGCAAAAAGCCTATATATATGGTCCAAATTTTAGACTAAATACGTAGATTTTTTACTTATATTTTAGAGACTTTTTTTTGTTTATATTTCAGACCGAAGGAAGTACGCTATTGTGCGGTGTTAATGATTGATTAGATCTTTCGTTATAACACTATCGTTTTTTATAGAAAAAAAAATTTAGAGTGAAAAAAAAAATTATAGAAAAAGAAGAGGTATGGAGATTAAATGATGTTGAGGTTTTATTCTATTTTCTTCTATTTTAAGTAATCTAAATAATATCAACTTATGTTATTTCATTCAACTCCGCGTTTTTTTATGTCTTTACATCAGTGTTGTCGATTGTCGACTGCTTTACATCAACCTAGCATAGTCTTCATGTCATGGGAAACTAGCTAAGGCATGTGTTGGAGTTGTGTGGTTATTTCAATCAATGATACCTCGGCTCAGTGTAAAATTTAGTTTGGCAACTTTAGAATAACATTATATAATAAGTTTTCTCTAATGTTTTAGAAGTCACTAGTACAGAAATAGGCTTTCATATCGGATTTTAACATCGGTTATTTCACAACAGATGTAAAAAACAAGGCGGTGGTATTTTTGTAAATAAAACAAAAGTTTTATCTCGGTTATTAAAAAAACCGATGTTAAAAAAAGTTTTCATTTCAGTTGCTTTATGGACCGATGCTAAACAAAAGGTTTTAGGATCGAGGTAGAAATTGTAAAACCGGATGTCACTTTTTTATTCTGGCCAACTCAACCCTAGAGAGGAGTTGTGCCTTCGCTTCTCTCAGTTCGGTCTGTGCACTTCTTCTCTTCTTTCTCGTCTCTATCGTCGTTTCTTATGCTTCCATGGCTCTTGTTCGAGAGAGAGGGAGAGAGTGACTGAGAGGTGGGAGCAAAGAGAGAGAGAAAGCAAGGCGCAGGTAGAATGAGAGATCGAGAGATCTGAAAGTAAGAGCGAGAGAGAGGGACAAGGGAACGCGAGACAGAGAGGGAGTGCGAGGGAGAGCAAGGCAGAGAGGGCAAAACAGAGAGAGCAAGAGGCTTTTTCTTTGAGAATGCGATTCAATGCATTTCTTTTCGATTTCGAGAATCGGTGCGAGGTTTTAGTTTCGGGAAACGGCTTCGAGAAAGCTTAATTAGGTTTTGATGCTATTTAGCTTATCAAATTCTTGGTGACCATGGCGATTGAGGGATTTGACTTTCTGACACTGTTTATGGACGACTGGGACGATGGCGATGACGAGAAGCTCGCCATGGATATCGAATCTTTTCTCAGCGTTCTTGATGAAGATTGTGGTCCTTCTAAGGTATGGCTACATGGACTTGGTTTTTGTCGTTTTATGCTTGCATTGAGTGTGTAAAAAAACCCCTCCCTTCCAATTTTCTGAATGTTGTAACTAGAGGTTACTGTGAATTCCGATTGGGTAGTGGAATTCGAGTATATTCATGCTTTGGTGGTCGTTACATGTTTTTTTTCATTGATTATATAGGATGGTGGGACTTGCAATGTTAATTTTGGTTATATTTTTCTTAGTTTCTGATATATTACTTTGATTTCCCATTTGCGGGTTTTTTGATTTGTAAACTTTCGTGCGGGATAAAACTTAAAATCTCCACAGAGCCTGAGGGGCTACTCATCCCAATGAAATAATTATATTCTTTCATTTTTCAATTGCTGAACCACGCATATATATATATATATTTACAGATTCTCTGGCAAAATAGAAGGAAACTGCTTAAGATTTTGAAGGTAACTATGCTTTCCTAATTGTGGAATTGGTATAACAGCTATTATTCCTTCAGAAACAAGTTTAATAATTTTCCTTATGGAAAACAAATCTAGTTTGGGATTTGGTGGAAAAATTGGTGCACAACTCGCTTCAATTACATTTGCTAAGTTAGATGGTCCACAATAAAAAACCCCTGTACAAGAAAATTCACATTCTTAGTTAGAAAAAGCAGTATAACCTATAGGGGGCTTGGGTGAAGCTTTAACTTGTAAAAACTGATATTAAAAGGCAACTTTTAACATCGGTTATTTAAAAACTGATATTAAAAGGCAACTTTTAACATCGGTTATTTACAAACGGATATGAAAAGGTAATTTTTAACATCGGTTATTTAAAAAACGATATAAAAAGTGTACATTTAACAACGGTTTAGGTGGAAAACCGATGTTAAAAGTGTACTTTTAACATCGGTTTCTGTAGGAACCGATGTAAAAAATGTTTTTCACATCGGTTCATTACCTGATGTAAGTAGTTCATACTTTTAATATCGCTCGTATTAATAACGATTTCATAACCGATGTTAAAAGCTATTTATAACCGATGTTAAAAGCCAAAACTGCATTAGTGAGTTGTGACAATAATATTGGATAGATGCTTCTGTTGGGGAACATAGCAAGCTTCAGATAACATTGCTGGATAAGTTCTTGGATTTACACATGATGCTATTGTTTGTATATTGTGGTTCCTTATTACCTCCGTTAAATCTATTCCCAAATGAGATAACATTTTAATCACTATAAAGTTAGGTGTTTCTGATGTCTCTAACAAAGAAAACTATTAATTTGTAGCATATTGTTTATGTTTCTTTCGTTTGTTTATAGAGGACTTGCATTTTTGTTGTTAGATTATGTTATTTATAGATAGGCATTACTTTAATCATTATGATGACTTTGTATTGGAATATTATGAAGTTTGGTTTTATGAACTCTCATTGCTAACTTGTTTAGGTATCTTGACAATGGATAAGACATGGATTGGTAAGCCACACAATAGTGATGAATACTTGATTGGCTTAGATAAATTCTTAGTAGATGCATAACTAAATTTAATGGAGACAAATAAACACGAAACCTTTTTACACCAAATCATGGTATAGGTTCCTTTACAAAGTCAGACTTGGCATTGAACGGGCTTTTGTATACTCCAACAATGTGCTCCTCTGCCATTATGCTCTGGTTGTTTATTATTATGTTTGTAGTCTGGTTTGTGACAGAATTGTGAGTTGTTTTGTTTTATTTGATTGATAACGTATCTCAATATCCATTACTGATCCACACACTTACAGTTTAGTTTATTTTAACTAAGTATTTTTTCTTTGGTTATTTCAGTCAACAGATGCTACAAGTGAGCCTAATTCGTCTTTGGAAGTAAGAGGATCGTCTAGTGCTAGCAATGTTTGAAGATGCTTAAGTTCCTTTGTATGAGATTTATTTTAGAGTTCTATAAGAGTTTTTTAAAGTTCCTTTAGTACTATTTTTGAGGTGTATTATCACATTTGATGTTTGAACTACAAATGTTTATAGTACATTTATGTTACCATGGTTATATTTTTAATGCATTTTATGAGTACTCTTATAAAATTTATTTCATGTTTTACAATTGCTATAAATTATTTCTTTTTTGTTGGAACAAAGTATTAGAAAATAAATATGTTTATTAATAAAATTATTTAGATAGCAAGGTATATAATATAAGGATGCTAATTATAAAATCACCAATCAGCTCAAAAACCTGATTACAAATGACAATATATAAGGGGAGCTTTAGAACCAAAGATTGGCAATTAGAGGAGGTTTAAAATCCCCACAAAATAACGCAGACTGTTGAGGTTATCAACCTCTGCAATAAAACCGCCGCAAAATAAGGGGCGTACCGGTGGTTCCTAAAAACCCCTGCAAATAGATTGAGGCGAACGTAACTAGGGCGGTTTTAGAAACCCCCACAAATTGCAAGAAAAAAGGCCACTATTTAGCGTGTTTTTTGTAGTGTACAAAGCATGAAAAACTTTTGAGTGTGTTTGTTTCAAGTCATCTTAAAACATTCTTGAGAATATATGGGTAGGAAATTTGTATTCCGATATTTGTTACAAGGTTCAAAATTTTATTCCTAGATATAAAAAGTTTCTGAGAAAGAAATAACTTCCTCATTTCAATGGTTTTATTCCCAAGGGAGGGGGTGGAAAAAAAATCTCATGGAAATGGGAATAAACTCTATGTGTGTAACTACATATATACTTATGCTTACAATAATTCCTAAGAATGTAATAAATGTTTGTCAAACACATTTTTGTGAGAATATGTACCCGGCCGAAAATAAGATTTTCATCATTTCATTCTTAGGAAAGTTATTTTCGGGAATAAAATGAATTAACTTGGGCTCAGGGAAATTACATTTATCTCATCTTAAAGAGACTACTGAAGACTTGAACTCATAACATGTCGGATACAAACTGTATTTAGGCCAACCCCTTGTGGTTAAATTATATAGCAATATCTAATTTGGTATTTGTTATTCGGTTTAAATATGTTTTTAGTCCCTCAAATTAGGGAAAAGTTTGGTTTTAGTCCCTCAAAAAAATTTCTTCTGCTTTTGGTCCCTTTAGTTTGAAAATGTGTCATATTTAGTCCCTGCGAGTTTGGTTTTAGTCTCTCAAAAATATTTCGTCTGCTTTTGGTCCCCTTAATTTGACAGTGTGTCACATTTAATCCCTACGACAACTTTCGTCTGCTTTTTAGTCCCTGCTTTTGGTTTGGTTTTAGTACCTCATTTTTCTCTCTCTCTCTCCCCTCTCTCTACAACCTCTCTAACACCAGGTTCGATGTTACTACTCCCAGCAACATCAGTCGAAAAGCAGACGAAAACAGACGCAAGGACTAAATGTAACACATTTTCAAACTAAGGGGACCAAAAGCAGATGAAATATTTTTGAGGGACTAAAACCAAACTCCCATGGACTAAATATGACATATTTTCAAACTAAAAGGACCAAAAGCAGATAAAATTTTTTTGAGGGACTAAATCCAATTTTTTTCCTAATTTGAGGGATTAAAAACATATTTAAGCTTTGTTTTTATATGTGTATGGAATCACTATCTAATGATGCCAAAACAACGACTTGTTGAGGTGCATTAATTAACGTTGCACCCAGAAACACGTTGTGGATAATAGGATGGAAAATAAATTATTCTTTCCAGACGGAAAGGCTTTGCTTATGTCATCAGGATGATATCATATTGCGTTACATTATAACCACGTAACCATTATTATTCAAAGCAATATTCTTCTTATACTACTCCGGAACCATTTATAAGGCAAAAAGTCATTTTTAGATTCGTTAAAAAATATATGTATCTGGTCCAAAAATTAGACCAGATACATACATTTTTTAACGAATCTGGAAATAATTTTTTGCCTTATAAATAGTTTCAGAGGGAGTATATTCCATCGCTCTGGATTTTTCTAACACGTGGATTTGAATGAACAATTTACTAAGTAAGGCCCTACACTGGCCACATGCACCTCTCTTTTCATGTGATGGAGAGAAGAATTAAAGAGACCAGAGACTAGAGGCACAAATCGATGAATCGATTTTCTTTCATCTTATTATTCACCCTTCAACCGCCTTATTCAATTATATTCTAAATATTATTTATTATTATATAAATAGGAGTCCTCCATTATTTGTTATTGTTATTAGCTCATCATCCTAATTTCAAGTAATATAGTAAGAGAAATTCTTTCAGCTGTGATTGAAGGTCGTTCAACTACATCAACCCTAGCTATCATAATGGATGAAAAGGTAACTATCTATCTGGGTTCCTCTGCTTTGCTTCTGACTCATGCATGCTTTTGCATACCTCTAAAAACTTATGTTACATATATATATTCTCAGAAAGAAAAATAAAAAAGAACAAGAAGTGGATGCACACACACACTCCACTTTCTAAACAACATGTTTTTTAATTAGTTTCTCGGTGCCCTTAACCTTCAGAAACATACATGGAGAAGGTTTTAAATCGCAGTCGCAGTAACGATCGTGGTCATGTCACGATTCTTGATATTGCAAAGAATCGCAGTTAAATGCGGTCTCAGTAGCAGTTGAGTTGCCGTTGTAGAGGCATCATGGTTTGTGTCTAGGCTCAGATCAAGGTCGGGGACTTTTTTAAAAAACCTTACTGAACATGAAAGATGAAACTCCTTGTGAACATCTTTACATAGGATTAAAACATGCAGCTAATTATAAAAGCTTATAATTAACAATCTTTATTTTGATAAGGTGGAAACTCTTCAATCAGAGTTACAACATGCGAGAGAAGAGAACAATACTCTAAGATTCATGCTTGAAGTTATGAGTATCAAGTGCACAAAGCTTGAGTCCCAACTTCAAGAGATCAACAAGGAAGAACATAAAGGCATGAGTTCAAATCAAATTGGGTTAGTACCTAATATTGATACAAGCAAAAGAGCAAGAGTAGAGTTACCCACAGCAAAACAGCCATTACAAGTCTTTGTCAGAACCCACCCTAATGATGATAGTTTGGTATGCCCCATCATCCCTATACTTTATTGTGTATCAAATTACTTAATCAATGCTCAAATTCTATCATGAATGAATTAGTATCTTTATACAAATTTTTCTTTGTGAATATAGCTAATAAAAGATGGCTATCAATGGAGGAAGTATGGCCAGAAGGTTACCAAAGATAATGCGTCTCCTCGAGCTTACTTGGTGCTCCACGGCTCCCAGTTGCCCAGCTAAAAAGAAGGTATATAGTCTAAAGACTTAAATATGTTTTTGATCCCTATAGTATACTCATTTTTTCATTTTAGTCCTTTTAAAATATACATTTTGAAATAGTCCCGTAATTATTTTTTCATTTTGGTCTTTTTATTGTTTTAGGCGCTCTAATATACTTGTTTTTTTGTTTTAGTCCCTATCACATTTGGTTCATATTCAAATTAGTCCCTGCATAATAGGGACTAAAACGAGAAGAAAAAATTGTCATTGTTTTTTTTGGCGTGTTTTGATGAATGATTCAAAGACAAAATTATTGCCCAAGAGACTCTAACCTTACATCAATTACTCATTTTAGGTGCAAAAATGCATACATGATAGGTCTATCCTTGTTGCAACTTATGATGGAGAGCACAACCATGGTGTCCCTCATGAGTCATTCAAACCATCTTCATCCACACCTAAAGGTTATTCAATAGCTAATAAATCACCCCCAACACCAAATGACAAAGAAGCCATACACACTGACTTTGCTATTTCTGGTAATTGGACTCAAGCATCTACTGGACTTTATGAGGATGTCATGCAACAGTGTGGCTATGACAGGCACATCAAAATTGAAGAATATGCAAGTTCTCTAATCAAAGATCCAGACTTCACTGCAGCTTTAGCTGAAGCAGTTGCCAGCACCATCACTGGTCAACATAAGCAACAAGATCTGAACCTCAATTTGGATCTTCCAGAAGAGTGAAATGAATGCCTCTTGTTCCCAACCCCACAACCTCAAAACCAAAATGCAATTGTAAAGAGATTTATTTAAGCACTTGAATTGCTACGCAATATGGCAAATGAAGATAAATTTTAGCACTGAAAAGTGAGGAAATTTTCCTTAGTTTGTACTCCATGCATAATTAGAATGAGAACATATGTGGAACTTGCAATGTCCCTTAATTTCGCTTAAATATGTTTTTAATCCTTATAATATACCCAATGTTTTATTGTAGTTCTCATAACAATTTTTTGTTCGAAATTGTCTCTAGAATTTTTTTTTGTCCGTGATTGGTCCTTTGAAAATAAAAACATTTCGCAATTAGTCCTTATAAAATTCTTGTTTAAGTTGTTTAGTCACTTTAATGACTATTTTGTCGTTTATCCTTGTTATTTGGCCTTTTATTTGTCACCTCAGCAATTAATAGCAACAAACTAACAAGGACCAAAACGAAATAAAAACAATATTCTAGGGACTATTCCGAACAAAAAAATTTATAAAGACTAGAATGAAAAATCGGGTATATTATAGAGGGACAAAATAACATGTTTAAGCCTACTTGAATTACTTTTAATTTCGTTTGATCATTGGATGATGTAGAGAATAAGGGAAGAAAATACTTTCTTGTATTACTCAGCAGACTAAGGCTGCTTATATAGAAAAAAATACATTAATGATTTCCTAAAATAGAAGATACTAATTAATAATAAAATACAATCAAATCTGACGAAATAAATATAAAATAAAATCTAAGAGAATATTATCGGGATTGGGCCTGATTCTCCAACACCCCCCCTCAAGTTGGTGCATAGATATCTGTCATGCCCAACTTGCCTATTAACCGCTCAAAATTGGGCCTGGCCAAGCTCTTGGTCAGAATGTCCGCAGTTTGCTGATTAGAAGTCACAAAAGGCAAACAGATAATTCCAACATCCAGTTTTTCTTTTATGAAATGGCGGTCAATCTCAATATGCTTGGTCCTATCATGCTGAACAGGATTATGAGCTATACTTATTGCGGCCTTACTGTCACAATAGAGCTTCAAAGGTAGATCAATTGTCGCTCTAAGTTCCTTTAAGACTCTATAAATCCATAAGCCTTCACAAATACCTTGAGTCATTGCTCTAAACTCGGCTTCTGCACTGCTTCTAGCAACAACTCCTTGTTTCTTACTTCTTCAAGTAACCAGATTTCCCCACACATAGGTACAATATCCAGTTGTGGATTTCCTGTCGATAACTGAACCAGCCCAATCTGCATCTGTAAAGATGGCAACATTCTTCTCATTAGTTTTCTTAAAATACAAGCCCTTCCCCGGGTTAGTCTTTAAGTATCTTAAGATCCTGTATACTGCCTCAAGATGTTCTTCATAGGGAGAGTGCATGAACTGACTTACAACACTCACAGAGAATGCAATATCAGGCCTGGTGTGAGATAGGTAAATTAGTTTACCAACTAGCCTCTGGTATCTGCCAATATCAACCGGAACACTACCCTTCTCCCACAGCTTCATATTAGGATCCATGGGAGTGTCTGCTGGCCTACATCCACTCATCCCAGTTTCCTCCAAGAGATCCAGAATGTACTTTCTTTGGGAGACTACAATTCCCTTCTTTGAGCGAGCAACCTCCATGCCAAGGAAATATTTCAATGCTCCCAAATCCTTGATCTCGAATTCTGCTGCTAAGTTTCTCTTTAATCTCTCCATTTCTACCGTATCATTTCCGGTGAGGATGATGTCATCTACATAGACTATCAAAACATCGATTTTTCCATTAGGAGAAAATTTTGTGAACAATGTGTGATCTGCTTGTCCTTGAGTGTATCCCTGTCTTTTTACTGACTGGGTGAACCTTTCAAACCAAGCTCTTGGAGATTGTTTAAGGCCATAGAGTGATTTCTCCAACTTACACACCTTTGACGCAAATTTTCTTTCAAAGCCAGGAGGACAGTCCATGTATACTTCTTCTTCTAAGTCACCATTGAGGAAGGCATTCTTCACATCAAGTTGATTCGATTGGCGGTCTAAGTTGGCGTGAGAGATAGAAGAATTCGGCGGTGTTTAACTTTGTTGAGGGCAAAAGTCTCTGAGTTGTCTATGCCATAAGTCTGGGTGAAGCCTTTAGCCACCAACCGAGCCTTATACCTTTCAATTGAATTATCTGAGTTGTACTTCACAGTGAAAACCCACTTACAACCCACAGTCTTCTTTCCTTTTGGTAACGTCACAACTCTCCAAGTTTTGTTCTTCTCAAGGGCTCTCATCTTCTCAAACACAGCTTCCTTCGACTTCAGAACTTTTAGAGCTTCTGTACATTTTTGGAATTTCTACACAGACAACCGAGAGGTAAATGCAAAGAAAAGAGGATGACAAATTTGAATATGACACATACTTGGATAGAGGATGCTTAGTACAAGATCTAATACCTTTCCTAAGCGCTATAGGAGATCTATTGCGTAAGATTCATCATGACCTATAGGTTCGAAGAAGACTTACTGTGTCGGAGTTCACTAGGTGAATTTTCTCTTGGTTAGGACTCTTAGCTTGATCTTTGGAGAGTGAGTTCCTTATTTCCTTTCTTATGGTTTTTCTTCTCAACGCCCTTTCCCTTCCAAGTTTTGTCACCATCATTGAACCTATTTCTTGTCTCTTTATGGGAATCATTTTGTTGTGGCATTACGGTTGATTCATCACCAGTTTCACAGGCTTGTTGGTCATGCTTTTGATTTAAAGATGTCGCCTCGAGAATCAATGAGAACCTCTTCCATAGTGGGAATGGGTTCGTAAGGATTCATGGGCATTTTCTTTTGGTGCAACACAATCAGTCTCAGGCTCTTGTAACAAATAAACATTATCCAAAAAATGGTTTTTCAAACGAATTTTTTCAAATGAATCTTCTTTGGATTCCCCACGAAGATGAATGTCCTTTGAAATAAGGTTGTTTTTCAAAAAATGTGGCATCCATAGTCACAAAAACCTTTTGGATTTTGGATCAAACACTTGTAACCTTTTGGGTAGGAGAGTAACCAATGAAAACACATTTTATAGCTCGTGGGTTCTAATTTTCCTAGATGCTTATGGTCATGAACAAAAGTAGTACACCCAAAGATTTTCAATGGCAAATCAATTTGAAACACGAGCCAAGGAAAACAATTTTTGAAAACATTGAAAGGAGTTTGAAATTGTAAGACTTTGGATAGCATACGGTTAATTAAATATGTGATCAACAAAGCCTCACCCCATAGGTATTTTGGCACCTTATTTTCAAAGAGTAAGGCACGAGCCACCTCAAGGAGGTGTCTATTCTTCCTTTCCGCAATCCCATTTTGTTGGGGTGTATTAGTACAAGAACTATGATGCACAACACCATTTTCAAGAAAAAAATCTCCTAAAATCATGTTGAAATATTCTTTCCTGTTGTCACTTCTAAAGACTTGAATATTATTTTGGAATTGAGTTTGCACCATTTTGAAGAAGTTTTTGACAGCTTGTCCAACTTCAAATTTTTCTTTTAACAAGTATACCCAACAAAGTCTAGTGTGGTCATCTATAAAAGTTATAAACCACTTTTTGTTAGAAAAAGTATTTATTCTATTTGGACCCCAAACATCACTGTGAATAACTGCAAAAGGTTTAGATTCTTTATAAGGTTGAATAGGAAATGAAGAACGATGATGTTTTGCATACTCGCAGGTTTCACAATGAAATAAAGATGGGTCTTTATCATTAAACAATTTTGGAAAAAGATGTTTTTAATAACGGAAACTTGGATGTCCCAATCGTAAATGCCATAACATAATGTCATCATTACTACTAGAAACAAAAATAGATTCAAACAGGAACTTATAGATTGAACTTGTGGTCTGGAGTCGATTCCATCTTCAAGGTAGTAGAGTCCCCCACTCTCTTTAGCATTGCCAATCGTCTTCCCCGAGTTCAAATCCTTAAAAACACAATAAGAATGAAGAAATTTAGCTTGACAGTTACTATCTCGAGTTAATTTAGTAATTGACAAAAGATTACAAGACAAGTTAGGGACATGTAGGACATCCTTAAGAGTTAATAAGGGTGATAGAACTATGGAACCTTTTCCCGCAATGGCTGAAAGAGAGCCATCTGCAATTTTAACTTTCTGGTTACCTGCACAGGGACTATATGAAGAAAACAGACTCGACTCTCCAGTCATATGATCGGTAGCACCTGAATCAATGATCCAAGCATGACTGGGACTGACACTAAGGAGGGCAGTATTTAGAAAATTACCTCTCTGAGCTATTGCACAAGAAGGATTTTGAGATTCAAGAAGCTTGTACAGTTGGTCTAATTGTTCCTTGGTGAATGGAAATGAGCTTGAAGGAGACTGCTTCCCTGAGTTGTTGTTTTTCGTCATGAGGAAGGAGAAAGAGTAATCCCTTGATCAAAATACTGCCGTACGGAATGAACAGTGCCCGTACGGAATGAACAGTGCCGCGTGAACAGTACCACCGGAATGAACAGTACCCGCCGTACGGAATGAACAGTACCCACTAGGGTTTTACGCGGAAGTGAGACCCTCAAGATCGAGAGCTCTGATACCATGTAGAGAACAAGGGAAGAAAATACTTTCTTGTATTACTCAGCAGACTAAGGCTGCTTATATAGAAAAAAATACATTAATGATTTCCTAAAATAGAAGATACTAATTAATAATAAAATACAATCAAATCTGACGAAATAAATATAAAATAAAATCTAAGAGAATATTATCGGGATTGGGCCTGATTCTCCAACAGATGAAATGACACAAAAAAGAGTGAAGGAAAAATGAACATGATGTCTCAAAATGAGACAGGCTCAACAAAATAAAGCAGTTGGTAAGTGAGAACTTCTGTAAAATGAATAACTTGTATTCTAATCAATACCTTATTATTTACAAAGCACTTGTCTTCATCAGTGCATGTAACATAAGGGTGTTAACTGGAAACTCTCAGTATAGGTGCCTCTAAATACTCTCGGTTAGAATAAAACCTCACAACTACTCTATCTTAAGTGGAAAAGTAAAAAAGTAACATTGGATCAGCATTTACATTGCTATTGCTGAGTACAAAAATAAATAAATAAATAAATAAATAAATAAATACTGGCAGAGCAAAACTAAATCAAATACATTGTACACCAAAATAGTTGACCGCGCTTCACTGAACTGAACATCATAAAACTGCTTCTTCTGCTAGACAATGGACATGAAAACAAATTGAGAATGAAATGAACGTTAAGAATTCGCGACTATGCTGCGTATAGATCTCAACATAAAGTCATAAACGAGGTTTTAGAAGGCTTACTGCTTAAAAATGAATACAATCGTCAGTCATGTGCCGCAAGAATTGCATCTCTTGCAATAGATAACTTGAGTCATAGGGTCATCACCATCAATGTCAATGCTACCAACAACAAAATGACTTTGCACTTAAGGAAATTGTTTTGTTCATCTAACCATATGCCAATTTTATCACTGTGGAACATCTTTTTAGCAGCTTGAGACCTTTTAAACAATCTAATTATTTAATATTCCCACTCTTGATGGTGGTCCTTATCATATGTTCAGAATCTTTTAGCTTCAACTTCTCATTTTCTGCTGCTTCCTTCTCTGCTTTCTTTTTTTCATATTCAATCTGCTTGCAATTTTCATCGTGTGCTCGGATGAACATCCTCACAAAGTTGAGTAGAGTAGATACAACTATAGAGGGAAAAGAAGAAAAAAACCACAAAGGTTGCCATTGTTGAGTTTAATGTGAAACAATGCCTTTCTTTACATCATAATTGCATTGTCTCAAGCAAATAAATGAACATATAAACTGATCGAAAATATCTATGTACCTTGTTCAAATGTGCAACGTGCCGGGTCTTCTCCGAAGTATAGAGCCAATGCATCTGCATTTCTACCCTGATGCATCCAGATCCAGAATTTCAGACACATTACTTGTCACATCTGGAATTCACCATTTAAGCACAAAAACTATCCTTCAAAGGAAAGAACTAAATCCATACCACATTGGCATAAAGTTGAGCCAAAGACCTCACTTCAGCTTCGGCATCACCAAGAAATTCCTTAAGAATCTGACCATTACCAATTGGAAAAATAAATAAATAAAGAGAGAGAGAGAGAGAGAGAGAGAGAGAGAGAGAATCTTTTTAAGGTATGATAAACACTTGATCATTAAAATCTACAGCAAAATAAGTCCATGAATCATGAGTTGCAGATAAAAGCAGGGTAACTATGACTCCGGGATAATTGATAATTCACATCACTGTTAATCCTATATATGAAGCTGCATAACTGACTTAGAAATGCGATAGTCTTTCGTAATTCTTGTCATGGAGTTCCATTGACATAATATTAAAGCCAACATAAATTTAAATATCTATATTGTCATATGTCAATGACAAAAGGTGTTTTCATATACTCCTTTTGCTAACAGCATGTTAATATTCAGCATGGCAAGATTTACATTGATGTCTGTGGCTTGCATAGTCCAAACCAAGCTTTCATAATTATTAGTGCTCCAAATTCATCAGAATTTAGAAGTTTGGATCAGTTCAATCTGATTGAAGCATTTAGATGACATGCTATATGTTATTTGTACCTGGCAGAAGTTTTCTGACACGGGCCCATCATTCTCTGATGCAGTCAATTCTTGAATTACTTTCTCCAATCCTTTACTAATAGCTTGCATTTCCTCTGCCAAATATTTCAATTGTATCTGTATGGAATGATTGCTTATAACTCAGCATATACCTAAATCCAAATGAGAATTAAATATAACAGTAGAATAAACAAAGATACCTTGGTTGAAGCCTCCAAACTAACTAGGTCTTTGGGGAAATCTAAAAGTTCTGGAAGCTTTTCAGCAAGCACCTACAACTTGTCAATCATCAAAACAGTTACTATCTGACTTATTTCACCGGAAGGCACAGTGCCCAAAAATTTACATTTAACCAGAACAGTAAAAAAAATTTGGACTAGACAATTCACCGATAGACTTCATGCACAATGAGCGAGAGTTTTAGACAGAAGATACATTTTCAGTTTAATCTCTCAGAACAATGATGAAATAGAGCTAAATTTTTTCGTGCATCAAGCTAATTCTAATGGATAATAAGCAAAGCAATATGAAATGTCGATATGCATAGCAATTATGTTCATGCTTCTATTCCTTATCTTGAATTTGGGCTTTAGGCCTAACTCATCCCCACAAAACCGACTTTTAAAGTGAGAATTGCCTAAGCCTTATAAACACCACTTAGGCCATATCTCTAGTCGATGTAGCACTTTCAACACACCCCCTCACGCTCAGGACTGGACATCTAAAGCGTGGACTAATGTGGATGGAATAATAGGGATCTCGATGCACCCCCTCACGCCCATAACTGGACATCTACAGCGTTGACAAATACGGGTGGAATAACAGAGATAATGGCCCAATAACAGATCTAGGATAGGCTCTGATACCATCTTGAATTTGGGCTTTAGGCTCTGATACCATCTTGCAAAGTTGTTAAAAATCGGCCATGGCGACGCCATGGCGGAAAGCGCTGGCGGATTCTGAGCAAACCGCAAGAAACGAGGCGCTGGCGTGTCGGATTCTGCATGGCGGCTCATGGCGTCCGCCTCTGTGTGGCGGCCATGGCGTATGGCGCCTGCAATGGCGGAAATCCGGCCCAAAATGACGAACCCGTGCGTGTTTGGCTTGATACCCAACTCATGACCCGACCCGGTTCGCTTAAATTAAAACAAAACCCTGAATTTGAAACGACCTAATTCTCTCTCGCACGCCGCTTTAGTCTTCTCTCTCGAGTTTTGCCTTCAGTCTTCTTCTCTCGTGATCGCAGCCTTGATCTTCTTCTCTCGCATCGCGACCGGTCTTCAGAGTCCCGACCACTGTGCTCGCCTTGTTGTCCAACCTCGCCTCGCCACGAAACCCGGCCTCGCTGGCCGACCTCGCCAGCCAATCTCCGACAAAGCGGTGGCTCTCTGTTTTCTTGTTTTTCTTTCTCTGTTTCTTTCTCTTTCCTATTTGTTCTTTTATTTTATTTTTTCCTTTCTGCACGCTTTTTTGTTCTTTTCAGTTTTAATTTTTTCATTTTAAATTTTTTTATTATGTTTTAATTTCTTTTGGCACTGCTCGTTTTTTTATTTCTTTTCTGTCTCGATTCTTTACCTTATTCTATAAATAGATCATAAATCATAAATACTACTGTATGTCTGTACATGTTTGGTGTATACTCTATCTACATTTGTTTGTCTCTGAGAATTGGGTAATTATTGACTGCTTATTTCAATTATCCTGACTTATTTAAATTTTAAAGTATATAATATTGCAGAGAACAGTTTTTGCTATGCTCTCTTATTTTTTCCTTGTGATATTTACTATCAACTTAGTTCAATTGAAGCTTTATATTTTTGTTATGTAGCATTTTTTCTGCACTACAACTGTTATTCTGCAATTTTTTATTTATATATATATATATATATATATATATTATTCAATCCGCCATGGCGTCCGCCATTACCCGCAACGCAATCCGCCATTTTTTTATGGCGGATTTTTGGTTGTCCGCCATGGACCGCCATCCGCCATTGATAACATTGCCATCTTGTAAGGTGAGAATTGCCTAAGCATTATAAACACCACTCAGGCCATATCTCTAGTCGATGTGGGACTTTCAACACCTTATAAACAAATGATGTCTTTCTTTCTTGCTAATGCTTCTTGGAACTTTCTTTCTTACGGGCTCTGCTTGAAATGTAATTGTGCTTTCTCATAGTTTACTGTACAGTTCACCATGGTTAACTAAGTTTCATGTTGTGGGGGAGATCTTCTCGCAATTTATATTCATTGCTAACTTCTTTACTCCCATTTTCTCATATTCTTATTTATCATGGAAGGGGAAAGGGAGGGTGACAGATAGTCCCTTCTACTATTTTACAATTTAATCAGCTGAAAACAGATAAATTCAATATTTGCTAGTCAACACAAAGAACATATAGATACATAAGCAATATGCCAATATAGCACCATGAAATGAAGATGTTTTAAGAAAACAAAATAATTTTGCTTATGGTTTGTACATAGAGGACAAACTGAACTTCTTGTGCAGAAACAATTCATATTGGAATTTAAGGATAACGAGTGTTTACCTTACAAAGATAATGCATGAGAGTCATCTTGTTGTTTCGGGCTCGTGTATCAGTGAGTTTAAGAAGACTATCCAATCGGAACCCAACAGCAGAACCTGTAATCATACAAATTAACTATTAATAAAGCAGTTAAGACTACAGTGGTACCATTTTCCAGTAAAATGTTATTTATCCAATGACCAAAAGTAAATGTGGAACACTAACTGCATAATGCACATAAACTATATGGCTTAAGAATAACCGAAATGTTCATGTTTAATTTCTAAAAAAATTCTAGGGTATATTATCTATAAAGTTATGCTTTGAAATGGTGAATTAGAGAATGCTAAAAGCGTTAATTCACCTCTTGCAGTTCCATGGTTCAAAGCATTACCCAGCGAAAGAATGGTCTGCATGATTCTTTTCAATTTGACTGAATTCCTTATCTGATACACATAACAATGAAAGCTGAAGAGAGAAAGATATTGACTTGGGAAATAAGATATCTAAAAGAAAAGCATAAATGACTTGCCTCTTCAGATGCGGAATTTACAATATTCAAGTCCCTTCTGAGCTCTGAAACCTACATATATAGCAAAGTGCACCAGGGAAACTAAATTTCTAGAGGCAAGAAATACAGTACTTTTCAATAACCAAAACAATTGCTTGGTTGTCTTCTGACCTGGGAGCAGAATTGCATCTTAAAAGAGAAAACTCTTAGCTTGCTTTCCACTCTTGGCACTTTCATTAATTCTAAGAAGAACTATCACAAGATGCAAAAAGAAAATAAGAACGAAATGAAAATAAAAATAAAAAAACAACAATCAATCTTGAAGGTGATTTCCAAAAGCTATATATACATGACAGGTTAACCATATTAGAGAGCTTCACCTCCAAATTAAATGATACATCAAAGTTAATCAGTAGCCATGAACGTATACATGACCAGCCATCTTAACATGAGAAGTTTCTTTAAGAGGAAAAAGCAGGGAGTAACAAGCAGTAAAAATCCATTCACCTGTTCACACTTTCCCAAGTTTTCCTTATCTCCAGTATAGCCCTGCATATAAAGTATGACTATAGCGTAAATGGACATATATTGTTGCTAAGTTATTGATGCTTCCCCCACGACATGAAGTTCTTGTTGACAAAGGAAAAAGGGTTTGATACCTTGAGCAGTTCTGTCTCTTCTTTGGTTGGACAGAACTTTATGAGATTCTCAACCTGATCAACATATAACACCGAATCGTCCAATGCAAGCACAGCACCCTGAAAGAAAATGGCATAAAGCTTCTGAAAACAGTTATTAATTGGCATGTTTCTGTTATTGGAGAAATGCCTTTCAGACTCGTTCAATGGTTTAAAATTTAGGATTTTCAGATAATGTAATAAACAAAACAAGGTCATTTGATAGTCAAGTAGGAAATTATATGATCACAAGTAAGCATCAAAAGGAGCATTCAATGACAGCTAACAGATTAACTTTTAAAACAAAGGAAATGTAAGATGACCATGATAAGTATTTTTACAAAATGCACCAGGGAAGAAAATGGACATAACT
Organism: Calophaca sinica; assembly: GCA_037113605.1. Lineage (NCBI taxonomy): Eukaryota > Viridiplantae > Streptophyta > Magnoliopsida > Fabales > Fabaceae > Calophaca > Calophaca sinica. Next base: position 126,304,385 of record CM073730.1, on the reverse strand, counting down.
CAAATCTCTTTGTTGGCTTTAAGAGTTAATAAATATGACTAATTATTGAACTCTAAGTTTAACATAATAGTAAAACAATAACAGTGCATGTAATTTCATAATTAAAAAGAAAAAAATTAGCTTCTGCAACCCCTTGAAAATGTCAAAATAACAAAGTTGAAAGAATTTAATCTATTCATTTTCATTCAGTGTTGCTAACATAATCACCAGCTGTTCAGGTATTCAATATTTACAATATTGAATACCTAACTGCCAGAGTACATGAGAGTTTGATTTTAATTTTCTAAATTAGGGGTGTTAAGAGCAGGGTTTTAAAAAACCATCCACGACTGTGATTGTGGCTGTGATATCATGGTTTTTTATGTCTTCACAGCAATGCGACCATGATTGGGGCCACATCAACCGTATTTGATTGCAATTCTCCGCAATATCAAGGATCATAACACAACTGCGATTTAAAACCTTGGTTCAAAGTGTAAATTGAGTTTGATTACAAAGTTATACGACCTGAAATTGAATAAATCAGGTTTACACTAGAGGAGCATCTCTATCCAAACTAACTATGCATCATAAGTTGATAGCCAGTCTTCCGCTAAACTTTCAACTTGCAATTAAACATCAATCCCAAATCTCAGCCCGCTGTAAGAGTGCGATTACTTTCTATTTCAAGAAGTACCCAGTTGTGCAACAAATATCTCCAGATCATCTATTCCCTAAGCAGTTACTATTTATGAAGGTTTAAATACTGATCGAGAATGAATGCTCTCTGGGACTGGGACATAAATTCAAATCAAAATGCTCATAGCATTTACTTGTAAATAAATACCATCAGGAATATCTCACCATTAAATCAGGCAATGGGATTTTGACTTTTGTAAGCATAATCTCACAGTTATAGGCCCGCCTGAGCTCAATCTGCAAGACGACATGAATCTTCTATCAAGAGCTCAAAATCTATAAGTCTTAACAAGAATTTAACCAAGAAATTTAGGCCTTAGTGAAAGGCATGAAACACAATAGTCAAGTGACTAAACAAAACCTACAAGGTGGATTGCAACCAATTCACAAGCAAAAAGTAAAAATATATTATACATGCATGTGTGCAGTCAAGAGAAACACAGTGGAGAAAATGGAGGAGTAAAATGGAATGTAGTTAAAAAAATATATTAATGAAAAGTCTGCTATTAGTTGCCTTTAGTAACATTGGAGTTTAGTTAATATCTGAAGTAAATGGACTGGAATATACTTACTAATGAAAAGTGAAGATACATACCAATTGAACTTTGTCAGCTTTTTGCCCGGAGGCACGGCGATTTGATTTTCCTTTTCCATGATCAGAATTTGGAGCAACTGCAGAGAAAAGACTCTCAAGTTCTGACATGTCAAACTCTGGAGCCCTAATACCAGAAAGTTAAAACAAGTGAATTCATATAAGCTCGGATTTTATAACTAAAGTCAGAAAAGCCTTAACACATAGCTCATACCTAGAAGCTTCATCAAGTTTCTGTGTCTCAGCCCACAAGCTACCATGCATGGCCCTTGTTAATTTTAACCAATGGTAAGGTTTCAGATTGCTCCTTTTAGTCTGAGTTTTCGCATTAGCTCGCAGCAAGCCACGCCCCTTTGCACCAAATGGAGCACCAGGTGGTCCAGGAACTGGAGGTCCAGGTTTTGATAACCCGTTGGCAGAAGGGGAAGGAGGTGGGGGTACAGGTGGAACACTTGCAGAGCTGTTGGATGAAGAGTTTTGGGTTGCAGAAGCAGGAGGAGGGGGTGGTGGTGGCACTGATGGTGTAGGAGTAGAACCAGGTGTGGCGACAGAATGTCTTGGAGGTGGAGGTGGGGGAGGAGGGCCAGACATAGCAGCAGACTTGTTCATACTCAATGGAGAAGAATGAGGGTGGGAAACTGAAGAAGGAGAACCAGACAGTGGAGGAGGAGGGGGAGGAGGAGGAGGAGAAGGAATGGAAGACGATGAAGCCTGTTCAGTTGAAGATGGAGGTGGGGGTGGAGGTGGGGAAGGAGGAACTTTAAAAGAATCTTTGACACCAGAAAGCGATGTTTCAGAAAGTGAAGAGGGCGGTAGATGGGATAAAGAAGAGCTCTTCGTGATAGCAGATGGAGAAGAAAGAGTATGGGTTGGAGGAGCTGGCATTGAAAGAGAGCTCTGGTTAGCCTCAAAAGGAAGGGATGGAGGAGGAGGAGGAGGAGGAGGAGGAGTAACCAATGATTTCTGATTTTTATCATGCAATGAATTTTCATGGTGCTGTGTAACAGAAACAGTAGATTGCATCAATTTTGAAGAAGGCTTGTGTTCAGGAGGTGGAGGTGGAGATGACGTAGGAGTAGGAGTAGGAACAAAGGGTTTCAACGTCTTTTCTGCAGTAGCAGGAACATCCACTGAAGACTTTAATGGTAAAGATGGAAGCAATGTTGGTGACAATGCTGGAGGAACACTAGTAGAACTAGGCTCTTGAGATTTTGGAACCTCTGAGTCTGAAGGAGGCAATGTAGCAGCAGGAGATATTGACGCTGCATTAGTGACTTCTTTGATATCCATTGGAGTATGATCTTGCAAAACAGTTGTTATTCCAAGAGCTGATGGCGAACTATGATATCTTGAGATAGCTACAGGTGAACCTAGCAAGGAGTTAGAATAAGAAGCTGGAGCAGATCGAATAGGTTGATGCATCCGTGGAGAAATTATTTTAGATTGGGTGGGTAGCTGAAGAGAAACTTGCAACTCTTGAGGTTCAATCTTCTTTTTAATTGATTTTGCGTCAATGGGCGGTTCAAGTAAGGGACTACTTTGTTTCTTTTGAACCGTGGAAGTGGGACTCTTGATATCATTTTCGGACAGCACCATTGATTCTGATTGCCCAATCTTCTTTTTCACTGAATCTGCATCCATTGATGTTTGAATTAAGGGAATAGATTGTTTCCCCTGATCCATAGATGAAGGACACTTGGTATCATTTTCCAACAATGACTTTGATTCTAATGATTCAATATCCTTTTCCTTTGACTCTAATTGCCCCGTCATTTGTTTCATTGAATTTACATGCATGCATGGTTCAATTAAGGGAATAGATTGTTTCCGCTGAGCCATAGATATAGGAAACTTAGTATCATTTTCCACTGATGCCTTTGATTCTAATGATTCAATCTGCAATTCAGTAGGATCTGAATCTGTTGAGAGTCCAAATGAGGAAATATGTTGTTTCCCCTGAACCGTGGGTGCAAGAGTCTCGGTGTTATTTTCTGGTGATGCCTTTAAATCTAAAGGTTCTTTCTTCTTTCCCATAGTAGCATCACCAAATGATTCAAATGAGGACAATGAGAGTTTCTCTTGACCTACAGAAGTAGGACTTCTTATATCGACTTCTGGCTGCATCTTCGGTTCAAATTTAAATCTGCTATCATTTTCCAGCAGTGCCTCCAAGTCTAATGAGTCAATCTCCTTTTCTTTTGATCCTAACTGTCCAATCTTTTTCATATAATTTGCATCAGTGGATGCTTCAGTTAAGAGAATAGATTGTTTCCTCTGAGCTACAGATGCAGGAAACATGGTGTCATTTTCCAACTCTGCCTTTGATGCTAACGATTCAATATCCTTTTCCTCAGATTCCAATGATCCTATCTTCTGTTTCCTTGAATTTGCATCTAACGATGGTTCAATCAAGGGGATAGATTGTTCCTCCTGAGCCATAGAAGTAGGAACTTTGGGACCATCTTCCAATGATTGCTTTGATTCTAATGATTCGGTCTCCTTTTTAGTAGAATCTGAATCTTTTGAGAGCCCAAATGAGGGAATAGGCTGGTTCCCATGACCTAAACATGCAAGAGTCTCGATATTGTCTTCTGATAATGCCTTTGATTCTAATGGTTCTATCTTCTCGTCCAAGGGAGCATCCCCAGATGATTGCAATGGGGACACAGAAAGTTCCCCACGAATTGCAGATGTCGGACTATCGGTTTGCGTCTTTGAATCAAATTTAAATCTTCCAGACAATGACTCCTTTAGCAAGCTGCTTGGTGAAGCAGAAGCCCCGCTGTCCAATTTTTCCAGAAGGATATTTGATACTGTGATCTGTTGGAGCACATTTGCTACCTCTGTCTTTGAATCTAGCCAATCAACATGGCTGAAAATTTCCTTAACTTTAGCAAATGCTTCAACAGGTAGGCCTTCTTTCTCCTCAATATGAGGCAGATCGATTGAAATAACAGAAGATGAAGCATCCATATCTGAGAAAAGAACCTTCAACCAGAAACACAGCATATACTTGATAAATAAGTTGTCTTTATCACTAGCCATAATTTATTAAAACTGAAAGAGAGACAGAGAGACAGAGAGAGAGAGAGAGAGAGTGAGAGAGTACCTCTACTCTAAAATTTTTAGGGAAGTGATCTTTAGCATTCCATAACATGTCAATTTCATCGCGGTTAAGCATCAAAATGTTTGATCTTATGAATGCTGTATTAAACATCACCCGGAACATCATTTGTTCACGTTCCAAGTCACTGTCCAAACTAATACACTCAAGAACAACATCGCCTTGAACATGACAATGGATGTCAATCTTGACAAGTTCACAATCAGCCTGTAACAAATATGAACAAAAAAAATAAATAGATTAAGGGAAATGGTGAAAACAATAAATTCTTTATTCAAGAACCCTGTGGAGGCAGGATGTAAATAGAGATATATGATGAAATAATGATGCTGCTTTTTGCTTTTAACTGAGTTCATCAGTGCCAACTGCCAACTGATCACATCATGTGTGGCATAAAAAAGAAACAAAAAATTCTAGTAGGTAATCGCATTTAACATAATTTTATGTTATTTTTTAACCAATTGTATCCATGCATAAGTCGCTAAATCAATAAATGAAAATATTTGCTGACTTTCATAGAGAATTTTTATGTATGACACATACATTGAAACGGCATAACAGTTCATCATTCCAGAACAATTGATATACTCTCAGTTCTAGTTTAGATTGGCAACCTACAGACAATAAGGGTCCGTTCACTTCCCATGGTTTTTATTTCCACTTAGAATAATAAACACTATAGAATTCATTCTGGAAATTTTTGAAATTTTACATTAAAATTGCCTTTTTTAAGATAAAGAAAAGAAATGACATTCAGTTGGATTATCACATGTACTTATATATTGTATTCCTATCCATATGCATGTATACACTAATTCAACAAAGAAGCTCCACAGCATTGCTTATGGTTGAGAATCAAGATAATGAAACAAATAATGGAAGGAACATCTCAATATAAGTAGCAAGAACGAAATAAAGGGGCTTCATTATCTCGAATCATGATCCAGCTAGAATTGTAAAAAAAAAAAAAAAAAAAAAGCATATTAAATTAGAGTAAAAGGAATTAACTATCACCTGTTTGTATTGCCGAACAAGTTTGCTTCTTTTTGGAGTTGAAAAGAGAACCTTGGGAGTCCGATCTGGAGGAATGAAAGGGTCCTGACCATATATCCTAAATATAGGACGGCAGCCACCCTCTCCATCCATATTAGGAATGTGTCTTATAATTACGCAGTCCAATGTAAGTGCCCTATCTAGAGGAGGCCATTCTGAACCAACATTTCTTCTTGATATGTACTGAAGATACCTCAATTGTGAAGGTAATGGATTCAATGGTGACATCAACTGCAAAAGTTCCCTAGGAGCTTGCTTATATATCATGTCTAGTGTTTTCTGTTCCCCTGTATACATTTTTCTGTAAATCAATAGTGCAGCCAGCATAAATGCTAAAACCGGCCACCCACCTCGTTCGCAATGCATCAAGACAACATTTTGGTGCCCAAGTTGAAGCCAGTTTTCACCTGATCTCAAGAAATGGTGGATCATCTCCATGGTAAGTAATGGACAACCCTCATACTGTCGAGGATAGTCCATCACAGTCATATCATAGTCACACAAAATGTTTGATATCTGGCTTTGGTTATCTCCCTCTCGCATGTTGAACACCATAAATGAAGCATCAGGGAAGTGTTCACGAAGTTGCCCAATTATTCCCCCTAAATACACTTTGTATTCGTCTTCGTCCATAACATCCGTGGTAAAACAGTAATCAAAGACTACAAATGCAGCAACAATATAATTACAAAATCAAATATATACGAAGTAAAGATTCCTTAAGATATGCCAAACATCTGACCATAGTAGCAAGTGTCTAAAACCAAAAGGCCCGAATACTGAGAGATTATAAAGTCATGAAGCACAGGCACAGCACAAGTTTTCAGTTTTCATTCACTAGTCCCCATCAAGGCTTTAAGTCGTGGTAAGCCAGTAACGGTCACGACCGCGTCGCAATTCTTGCGATTCTTGATATTGCGGAGAATCGCTGTCAAATACAGCTGATGCAGCCTCAATAGCAGTCGCGACGACGTCAAAAATCATGATGTCACGGCTCAGATCGCAGTTGCGAACCTTTTTTTTAAAACCTTGGTCCCCATCAATCATCAATTGACAATATTTCAAAATAATTTATTAATACTGACTCCACAAAGAAAAATTTTACTTTACTTATCCATGGAACAAAAACTAGCTCAATGTTTCATATAAACTCTCTAGGTTCTTCTCATTAATTTTACCTTCACTTTTCCCACAAAATAAAAACATCCATTCAGCTCAGTCTCAAACAAGATAAGATGTCAACAGCCTCTTGAACAACTGGCATTTAGATTTTAGACTATAATAACTACATACTGTAAAGTGAAAATGTATAAAGAATTAAAAAAGTCCCATTATTCAATCTAAATCTGCAAAATAAGCCATAGATACCACTCCAACCCACCAACACAAAATGCCTAAAGATGAAATCTTTGCACTCAACAGAAGCAAATATTGTTCCCTTGCACAAGAAACCAAACAATGTATCCACACACAAAAAATGAGGCAATAGGAAAACGTACCATAAACCCTTTCAGTGATTTCAAGAAGGCCATCAGGGGGCTTCTTATAGAAGAACTTGCGGAACAGTGCCATTGTGTATTAGAAGATCCCAACAACACCTATTAACTAGTGCCCTAATTCAACCCACATTGCATCCAAAGGTGAGATATTGAGATCCCAGAAAGAAAACCCCACCAAATGGGAATGAATTGTAATGATGATTGAAGAAGGGAGTGTGTGTTTTCAGGAATCAGAGGCATGGATTTTTGCTGGGTCTTTAAGAAACACTTTCTGGGTATTGTCTCTCTCTATCTTCACATGCACACTTTGTCTATGTATCTGTCTGATGGAAAGAGAAAGAAAACTTAGCTTTCAATCAAAAAAAAAAAAAAATACAAAGAGACAGTTACATGTTGTTATAATAGAACCTTAGAAGAAGAAGAACAATTTGGATCCCAGGTTTCTCTCTCTAACGCAATCTGTGTTTCTGTGTCCGTATCTTAATCTTTTTGTTTTTGTTTGTGACAATAACATAATAAACCCATTGGCTTATTGTGTTTATGTGGTGATGATGATGATGACGACGTTGCTATATTTTTTCTTTTTCATTTTCTCTCGCTTATTAGTTATTTTCCCTTTTGTTGTCAAGGACAAAGACACCAAACAATATAGGATAAGATCCGTACTAGGTTGCGGTCATGTGGATCTTTCTCACTTTAAAAATTCCAACGAACCATGTTTGCATTAATCAAATCATATTGATTGATTGATAGGTGCGACTTGTTAATACACTTGAGACGGATTCGGTTAGTATCCGAGTTTAATCTTAAATAATAGGATAATTTGCAGTTAGACTTTACTTTTCTCTCGACCGAACTCCTCAATACTAAAACAGGGTTAAAGACTTTTGGACATAAAAATATTGATTGACATTGTCTGGTTTGTTTTATTCTCTCTTGTTACTTTTCTCCTTAATTCCTTTTGCCTTACCATCTGTTTAAATAAAGTTTCTTTTTTGATAAGATGTTTAGAGAAAGTTTTAATTTTAGTACTGATAAACAGAAAATAAAGCATTAACTTGGCTTCAGATTTCTCATATAGTTGAGACTATTAGAATTTTGGTTTGGACCTAACTTAATCTCAAAAGTTAGCTCATAGGGTGAGGGTTGCTCCCCACTTATAACCACTAATCAGGTCATCTCATTCTTTCATGTGGAACTTCTAACACACCCTCTCACGCCCATGACTAGACAACTGGAGCGTGATCCGAGTGGCCCAAACCCAAATTCTAATATGGTACCAAAGTCTATCATAGATCCATTTGTTAGGCCACCCGTTATCAGGCCACTCGGGTCACGCTCCAGTTGTCTAGTCCTGGGCGTGAGGGGGTGTGTTAGAAGTCCCACATGGAAGAATGAGATGACCTGATTAGTGGTTATAAGTGGAGGACAACCCTCACTCTATGAGCTAGCTTTTGGGGTTGAGTTAGGCTTAAACTCAAATTCTTAATAGAGACTATGAAATTTTGTAAAAAAAAAATTCTTAAAAAGGAAATTATTTATTTTTTCGAAAAAAAAATCTTACATTAAGAATTGTTTCAATTTTAGTTTGGATTATGTAGATATAGAATTTGTTATAAACTAATTAGATTCATAAGACTTTGTCAGTTTAAGCTTTTTTCTAAGAACTGGACTGTACCATATGGCTAAGATGCCTTATGGCATGACGACTGAACTGTATTGAGCTCCTCGCATGAGTAGACTAAACACAAACCTAATGACATGGCCCAAATCATAGACCCTTTCCTCACGAGAACTGACCTAGCATGGACCGTGGCATGAGGGCCAGTCGCGGTCCCTTCATTATATTAGCCGGCAGAGTTCAAGAGTAAACATGCACTCGATCCCCCACCATGTCATTGGTGTGGCCTTCTGTACAAGGGGCCAGAGAAAGGTCTGCACAGCATGCGGCCTGTCAGACCACGCGTAAGAGGACGTGCTCCCCCACGTGCCCAGATATTTTGGTAATGATTAGAACCGTACGACTCTACGAACACGCGTTGGTACTATAATGGGCCTCTAACGAGGAGTGATGGGCCCATGAGAGGCGGTTAAATAGAGAGGTGGTCACCTAGGGTTAAGCAGGATACATTCTTCTAGGGTTTCTAGTCTTAGCATACTCTTCGAGAAGGACTAAGGCAAATTTCCTAGTTCTCACTATGAGAACACCAACATTAAAAATGTTTGTACTTTTGAACACATGCTCACTTGAATAATAACTTTAATGTACTCTTTCATGTTGGTTTTTGTATGCTTGAATCTTGTTGAGATTCATGTTATTCCACCCGCATTAGTCCATACTTCAGATGCTCAGTTCTGAGTTTGAGGGAGTTGTTGAAAGTCACACACCGACTAGAGATATGACCTAAATAGTATTTATAAGGCTTAGGCAATTATCACCTTATGAGCTGGTTTTGTGGGGTTGAGTTAGGTCCTAAACCCAAATTTTAAGAAATTGAAACTCATTACTCTCATTTTAGTTGATATGATATCCCACAATGTGTTTATTTGACAAATTAGTTGACATACAAAACTATTACACACTAACATTAACGACGAAAAATACAAAAAAATGAATAACGATATAACATATAACTTAATTAAAAAAAGCAAAGATAATTCAATTCCTCATTATAAGACATCACAATTTGAACCATTGAACTTAATCTAGAAAATAAAATAAAATAAAATCCTAACTATATTATGTAGTAGGAGTAAATTGGGTAAGAGAATACTCATATCCGAACTCGTGCTTATAAAATTTTGCGTATACTTACACATGCATAGATCTAAACTCTATGGATAAAAATTTCACTCGTTATAAGTAACATTAATTAAGTCTTAGCATTATTGTTATCCCTCCCCAATTCCTCGACATTGATTATTTTAACAATTTCGAAAGGTTTAAATATATTTTTGAACCCGATAAAATTAGTGAATTTTGGTTTTAGTCCTTAATAAATTTCTTACCCACTTTTGATCCCTTATTAATTTTTCGTCAGCATATTTGGTCCTTATTGTAAAATGGACTCCGTTAAGTGTTGACGTGTCCACTTACATTGACAAGTGAGCTAATTTTGTTGTCACGTTAAATGTTATGTGGATATATCACGTATAAGTATTGTCTATGTCAATTTAAGTAGATTTTTTGTCACTACGAAATTCTCAAATTTTCGTATTAGTCCCCATAGAATTCAAATTTTTATTTTAGTCCTTAATTATTTTTTAATCAGTTGTATTCCTTTTTGAAATTCTCAATCTCTTATTCATCCACTTCCACCTTCACCTCACCAACATCACCACACAATATCGTTCAAACCAATATTAGGGATTAGGGATGAATGCAACATCTTGTTTGTCTAAACTCTTTGCTTGATTGTATGTTTGGTTAAGTATTTGGATTAGTGTTTAGTTAAGAGTTGATTAAGAGAATAAATTAGGTATTGGCTAGGCCAATATTTAAGTGTGGCATTGCTTAAGTGTGGAGAAGGGGAACATTCAAGCGTGGACACCATGACCTACATGGAAAGCTAAAAATGGGCATGTGTCAGTGTAAAACCCTAATTTTCATACGCTTTATCTATTTTTTATATGTGAATAAGTGTGTGAGAATTAGAAAAACTAAAATTGATATTAGTACCTAGAATATATTAAGAAGTAGTGGCTCAAATATGAGTTTCTAAGTTAGACGAAACCCGGTCTGCGTTCGGACTGGCAGTGTAGAATGACACCCGTCAGAGGAACCCTAACGAGACCTAGAGACGAAAATATTAGCTTTCATAATGTTTTTATAAGTTTAAGAACTATCGGAGAAAGTTTGAAAATTTTGGGACATCAGAAAAAAAATTATTATTTTATTCACACCCGAGTGCACGTCGTTTGAAACAAAGTCGAAACTGCGACTTGAATATCTGTCTTAGGGCTTGGTAGCATAGACATCATAAGGATAAGACCATGGACATCAAATATTATCCAATTTCATTCAATTGTACTTTTTGTGAAAAGTGTAAGAAATAACAGGATCTATTATATGAAATTTAGAACACCGATTATAGCGCTTACTTGTTGAAGACATAATCACGATTACCGAAAATTGCATCTGTCTTGTAGAGCTCCTGTAATCACGAAATAAGTCTTCCTTTGCCTGATCACAAACTCTAGGTTCTCGGTTCTTAATGGGGCAAACCGTAGACGAGCGTATGAATCGCGTGACGACAAAGGGGACCTAGCCTCTCTATTTGTCAACCCTAGGCACCTCCCATCATGGGCCTAGTGGTTGGGCCTACGCTGTCTCCCACATAAATCAGAATTAGGTGTCCAAAGGCCTATTATAATTGATCACTTATTTGCGGGCTTGAGCATCTTCAATTGGATCATAATATTAGCCCGATTTTAGAAAAACCAAAAGGCCACAATTGATTGTAGCCCACAAGAATTATTAGAAAAAATTCTAACATTCTCCCACTTGGGCAAAATCAATTGTACAATTTTAATTTGTAGAAAATATTTTGAAAATGACTCTCAAGCTAATAACATACATCCTAACGTGGCCACTAAACACATGATCCCAAGATGCAACACCTAATTAAGACTCCATCTAACAAAGCTAAATGATACCGAATCATGGTGGTAGTCATATCTTATATCGGCATAACACTTTCCATGGTTACAAATACCACCAACTTCGTCGACTAGTCATCTATGTGGAGTGTAGCAAGAAAACGACATGCCAATGTGATCTTACAGCCATGTTGTCATTTTCTTTGTCAGTCCTCAATTTCTCTCAAATGCATTGAAGCCAGAGAAATCATATGGTTCATAAGAAACCATCATGCCTCAGCTCCAACATGGCATCGACCACCGACACAGTGATCCCATTGACACCAAGCTACATGGTTCAACAAAACCACAATGCCTCAGCTCCAACATGGTGTCGACCACCGGCAGAGTGGTCCCAGCGACACCGAGCTTCATGGTTTAACAAAAACACAATGTCTCAGCTCCAACATGGTGTCGACCACCGGCAGAGTGGTCCCAACGACACCGAGCTTCATGGTTTAACAAAACCACAATGCCTCAATTCCAACATGGTGTCGACCAGCGGCAGAGTGGTGCCAGCGACACCGAGCTTCATGGTTTAACAAAACCATAATGCCTCAGCTCCAAGATAGTGTCGACCACCGGCACAGTGGTCAAGCGACACCGAGCTTCATGGTTTAACAAAACCATCATGCCACAAATCGCAGATCTTTGGACCCTAAAACGTTACGGTTTTTCTTTGATTTCTCACTCTATGGTTCACGAAAAATTACGAAACTGGTGCCAATGGATTCGTATAATCATCCTCTACAAAACCCCTATGGTTTCAAGTCTCGATTTATTGCAAATCACAGTTCAAAATTTCACACATAGTAAAAAACGAAAATTACTAAAAAAAAAATTGAAACTCATACATATTCAAATAAAACAGGATGATTTCACTCAACAATCATGTCCTAAATCATATAATAACCGCTCTGATACCACATGTAAGAATTAACAGGATCTATTATATGAAATTTAGAACACCGATTAGAGCGCTTACTTATTGAAGACATGATCAAAATTACCGCAAATTGCCTCTGTCTTGTAGAGCTCCTGAAATCACGAAATAAGCCTCCCTTTGTCTGTCACAAACTCCAGGTTCTCGGTTCTCAATGGAGCAAACCGTAGACGAGCGTATGAATCGTATGACGGCAAATGAGACCTAGCCTCTCTATTTGTCAACCCTAAGCACCTCCCATTATGGGCCTAGCAGTTGGGCCTACACTGTCTCCCACATAAATCAGAATTAGGTGTCCAAATATCCATTACAATTGATCACTTATTTGCGGGCTTGAGCATCTTCAATTGGATCATAATATTACCTCGTTTTTAGAAAAAACCAAAAGGCCACAATTGATTGTAGCCCACAAGAATTATTAGAAAAAATTCTAACAAAAAGTAACCTTACACCAAAAAAGAAAGATGTTTTTACCTTAACTTTTCCTGTTCTCTTTTGCATGGCTATTTTCATGCATGCAATCACAAGAATCTTTTTACTTTGTTCCCTCCCCCATTGGCCGAAATTCTAAGCTTAGTGAGCAAGTTTGGAAGATAAGAGTATTTTAATCATGAAAACCCTAATTCTTGGCCTATAAATACACTACTTTCAATTCATTTCAACATTTTACCCATTTGGCTCAAGAGCTCATTTTCTCTCCTCTTCTTCTCCATGGCCGAAACCCTGTTCTCCTCCTCTCACTCTCATTTTCTCTTCCATTTTTGAAGAGAAGGTCCAAAGATTACTAAAACACTCCTACATCTCTACTTGAAGATTCAAGTTGTGTTTTTGGTCCCTCGTTCTCTAATATTTTTGCATAGATCAAGAGGTAACGAAAGAAGGAATTTATCATATTTCTCTCCTTATGTCCTCAGGTTTTGAGGACTTTTTATGGCAAGAAAAACTTATCTTGTTTCCTTTTGTGAATCCTTTGCTGTCTTGGTCAAAAGATTGAAAGCTTGGAACTTTGTTGGTGGAGGAAAGCTGTAAACTTGGAAGCTCAACATCAAGACATCTTTGTGAACTTCAAGAGGTAAGGGAAGAATTTCTTTGATGAGTTATGATTGTTTGGATTGAACTCCATAGAGAATTTAGTCATTCTTGATATTTTAGAGATTGAAACTTTGTTTGAGATTGAAACTTGATATTTTAGAATATTTCCACTCTTATATTGATATGTTTAAAGTATTGTATATGCCTTGTATAACATGCTTTAAATTGCCTTGTTGGTATATTGGATGTTTTGACATGAAAGTATACATTTTGATGGGGTTTTTGTCCTACATATGGTTCGGCCATGTCATATATTGGTTAGGTCAGGCATTAAAAAATCTGTATCAAATAAACAAGGCAACCTTAATCCTAGAAACATTATCCCGACCCAGTCTATCTCCATCCTTATGTCTCATGTCTTGAAGTAGCATTTTTTTTTATAATTTTTAGTTTATCGTGTAAAAGTTTATCTTCGCTGACCTCTTACTACTTTAATATACTTAGAGATAGGCTAAATGACAAACCTTTAAATAATTTAACAAACCAAATTAAGCGTTCTAAAGTTAGGTCAGACCTAAAAAAAAGCTCATGAAAAACAATAGCACAAGTTTGGGGCTAGAAATTTTAAAAGCTTAAATATGAAATTGATCCCCCCAAAAATTCACAAAGTTTATTTTTAGTCCAAAAAAAATCTGCAGGTTTTTAGTCCTCAAATTTGAAAATGTTTTTCCATCAGTCCCTCAAAAATTTGCCTTTATGATTTTAGTCCATCAAAAATTCTAAAAGTTCGTTTTTAGTCCCCAAAAATTCTGAAAGTTCGTTTTTAATCCCCAAAAATTCTGAAAGTTTGTTTTTAGTCCCCGCCACATAAGCGACACAAATTGCGTCAGCTAGAGGGACTGACGAAAAAACATTTTCAAATTTGGGAGACTAAAAACTGCAAATCTTTTTGTTAGAACTAAAAACGAACTTTGCGAATTTTTAGGAGACCAATTTCATGTTTAAACCATTTTTAAAACAGGTTATGTCTATTTATCCAAAGTCTTTTTAGACCCAGCTTACTTCCACTCTATAGGTTCACTTTTCCACATAAGTGGACACATCATCACTTAATGAACGAAAATTAATGAAAAAAATTAAAAAGTGGGTGGAAAAATTATTAAAAACAAAACAAAAATTGTTAATTTTACTTGAACCAAATACATATCCAATCCAATTTGAAAATATATGTTTTGTTGCCTGACATGGAAGATGCTAGTGCTCTTTTGCTTATTATTACGAAAATGAAAGCAACCGCTTGCATGCATCTCAAAAGGGGCAGAAGGGGAAAAGGTGCGCACCAAAAGCAAAAGAAAATGAAAGCGCAAATATTATAATACCAATCTAACTTTTCGTAATAAATCCAAAAAAAAAATTTGAAGTCATTTTTTGTTATGTAACTTAAAAAAGAGAGAATAACGCCCGAGAAAGGGAAAATCAATCTTATACATAAGAAGTTCTTTATAATCTCAAAAAAAAAAAGTTCTTTATGGACAAGAAGAAACAATATAATTAATTATAAAAAAAGAAACAGTAATCAACGAAAAAATGATAATAATACAGAAATTATTTCCGTCGAGTGCACACATACATGATCATAACAAGCAAAAGGCATGTAATATGATAGAGACATCCAATCTTGCTATGGTGCTTATATTTGTTTACTACGCGATTCTCGGACCACAGTCCACAAATTGAATAAAACCACGAACTCGTACATTTCAATTGTTGAATGAGAAGAGAGTTCTATGGTAATGACATTTTTTTCAAGTTTTAAATGTCAATGTCGAGACGAATTGTGAATTACTCCCTCTATCTCATAATAAGTGTCATTTTCTTTTCAATTTACTATTAATTACTCCCTCCAGTCCTTTTTAGAAGAAACAAAACAGTCATTTTTCTTGGTTCTAATTATAAGAAACAACACCAATTTTTATATGCATTAAATGTCTAACTTCCATTTATATCATTATTTATAGTGAGACTTATATTAATGAGATGACATATTTCTTAAGCAAGCGGGTTGGCTCATATACTTTTCTTTATCAAAAATAAAAATAAAAGAGGTACTTTTGAAAAAAATTAAATTTTTAAGAGTATTAATTAGAAAAACTATTTTCAATGCATTTCTTTGGTCTGTGTGAATTACAGTTTTGTTTATTATAATATTGACCAGAGGGAGTATTTTTTTCTTCATTTTTACCCCCAAATTAATAATATGTACATCACTCCCAAGTCATTATATTCTCTCTGGACTCAATTATAAGCAAAAAAAGTGTTTGTTATCACCAAAAAGAAACAATAAAAGACAAGCCGATTAGGGCAGTAGCCGATACATGGTCTAACCGATCACAAATATAGCCGATGGTGCTCATGTTGAGCTGATGCTAGAACTAAGAGTCAATGAAGACTTAAGGAACACCATTAGGTCAGCCGATAGCTAAAAATCTAGCCGATGGAGGCTTAAACAGGCGTTTGAATGTTACAAATCTATCGGCTAGTTGAAAACTGCCAAACAAGGAAACGGTAGAGCTTGACCAAGAACTTGAGCTAGAAATCATTGGACTTTAGTGTTACTCGTTGGACAAAGGTTTAAAATCAACTCTTGAGGGCTCTCAACACAATTAAAAGTGGTAATTGTTATTTTTCAGCCGAGGACAGGGAAGTTACCCCACGAAGCAGATAAATGCAGTAGTTGAGGGACACATGACCGCTTGTTGTCAACTACTGGCGTAGTGGGAGCGTCTAGTGGTCAATGGGGGGCAGTTACAATTTTGTTTTCTCTTTTGTGTGTGTGTGTGTGTGTGTGTGTGTGTGTGTATATATATAGTTGAGATTTTGTAAAGGACAACCAATCAATCAAAACACTTATATTTTTCTCTCGAATTTACAGCTTTCTTTTAGCCGATTTCATGTCTTTTAGCCTTAGCTTAGTGTAGATTCACCAATCTCAATGCTTTCTGTAGTAGTTAGGGAACCCATAACTGAGAATTAGAGTTTCATTCTCAGTGTAATTGCTTGACAGGAATCAATTTGCCAGCTGAATATTAGCCGATCTCTCGGCTGATTTGTTCACGCAAACAAATTTGGCACGCCTGGTGGGACAATAAGTGAATTGAAGGTCAATTTTGATTCTCCAGATCAGGATCACGCTTGGCGTATGCACCTGAGGTCCGGAAAGAAACTCAACAACAGCATGGAATCTAGTTCCAACTCCAAGAAAAACCCACCACGTAAGAATAACGAGCCAGCATACACCCTAGGTATGCCTACATCGATTGAAGATATTCCAGTCTCCGCACCAACCTCAACTGTCATGAATGACCCTGAAAATACTAAAGCCCCAGTGGTCATGACTACATCTTTCATCAGGCAACAGATTGACATGGGAATTCATGGCATTATGTACCAGGTGTTAAGACAATTGGTCGATATTGTCAAGCCTATGGTGCACAACGAGGTTCAGTAGGCACGAGACGCAGAGGCGAGTCGAGGGCAGTAAGGAGAACACTTGGCTAGTTCTATGATACTCGTAGGGAGTGGGCAAACTCAGCACACCCAAGCCAGTCAGCCTTGGTAGCCTCAGCCGAATGTGGTTCAAGGCGCACCTTTCCACAAACAGCCGAGTGCACAACAGGCAGGGCCACTGAACTAAACGTTTGGGGATCAACCGAACGCATGGGTACCACCTTATGCTAGGGAGCAAGCTATGTCAACCGATCAAGCAAATCTGTAGTATGGGCAGATTAATATGGCCCGGAGGCCAGTTAACACAGCTGGACACATTGGTTTGCCGCCAGTAATGTCATATTCCCCAACACACGGCCCTACTGTGCAGGCAAATACTCATGGTCAGCCGAATTGGCAGTTGATGGCCGCTGATTATGGTTCAGGGAAGCTACCTGGGGATTGTAATCAGTACAATCCACCATTCTACTAACCACAGCTAGTCCTCACGCCATGCCCTCTAGTAAGTTCAAATTTACAACGAACGACTGGGAATTATGGGGGAGAGCAGACATGGAATCCTGTTCCACCTTTTCCCCTCAATTCATCGACTGTTCCAAGAACTCAGGGAGGAGGTCATGGGGAATATGGTCAAGAGCAACAATGGAATATCAATTCACCTCTAGGCAATGTTTCACTAAATACTTTCAACCTTCAGAATTCGTTCCAACAGGCTTCACCTTGGAGACCCATGGGTCAGAGCATGCCACGACCAAGTTCACAAGATAATCGACAGGGAGCTTCTTAGTTGGTAGACCCAGAGATGATTGCAAGCACTATCAAGAAGTACTTTGGTGTACAATTAAAGCAGTTGGATCGTCCTGTTTATAAGAAACCTTACCCTGAATGGGTAGATCGGATGATCCCTTTTCCTAGTTCACAATATTCTTAGGGGAGGATGACAAGTCTACCAAGGTGCATATAGGGTGTTTCACATCCTAATGTGGTGAAAGTAATCAAAATGAATACCACAAGCTTCAACTTTTCCCTTTGTCACTCACTGGGACAACCTTCACTTGGTACTCTTCATTACCTCCCAACTCGGTGCAAAATTGGGCTGACATGGAGATATGCTTCCATGATAGATTCTATTGGCCTCAACCCCAAGTTACGGTAACCAATCTCACTAGCCTCAGGTAGCAGGTTGATGAATTGGCTGCTGATTATATTGAGAGGTTTAGGAAAAAGGCAGGGAAATATTTTGTTCAATTCCCTAAAATAGAGTATACTTCTATGGTAATCAATAATATGAATCCTCGGCTGAAAGAGAGGTTAGTGGGACAGCCTTGTACAAATTTGAACCAATAAGCTGAGAGGGCTATCCAGATTAAGCAATACATCCAGGAGAAGGAGAAAAGAAGAGCTAGCCGAGGAAATGGTCCTCATTTGGTTTCTGTCATAGAAGCAAAGAAGTCTGACTCTGAATCGGCTAGCCCATGGCTGACATGATGGTAGCCGAGATAGTCAAAGGGAGGAGCTACTCTAGCCCCGCATTGAAAGCAGCTACTCTAGCCCCGCATTGAAAGCAGCTAAGGTAAAGAAAATTGACTCAACAGAGGACAGGGCTGGATACTCTTTTGATATAACCAAGGCAGACCAAATCTTTGATTATCTGCTCAAGGACAAGCAGATATGGCTGCTAGAAGGGCATTAAGTTCCACCTCCTGAAGAGCTGAAGAACAAAAAATATTGTAAGTGGCACAACTCTTATTACCATTCTACAACTAATTGTGTGGTTTTCAGGAAAAAAATTCAAAGAGCTATCAAGGAGGGTAGATTCAAGCTAGCTGACAAGAGCATAGCAGAGACGTCTGTGGATAGCAATCATTTCCCTGCTGTCAACATGGTCATGGTATCTTTCTCAAAGCCTGACTAGCACAAGTTATCAAAAGGAAAGCAGTCGATGAAGAGTGTTTGGGTGCCTAAAGAAGAGTCCAGGAAGGACGAGGAGGTCACCAGGGTGTCTGTGTTTGACAGATTGGGTAACCTGCATGTGTTGTCCAAAAAGTGTTATGGGCCAACCATCTACTAGTCGATCTTGTGGTAAACCTCCCAGACCTAGGCATTTAACCAATGAGTTGATTAACCAATACCGCGATATGTGCTTAACAACAGGGAGGATGCAGCATGCTCAAAAGCCTGGGGGCAAAATGGGCTAGGAATGATGAATGAAACCCAGCCGATTATGCCAAAGATCACTGAGGACCCTCTCCCCAAAACTAAAAGAAGAGTGGCAGAGTTCAGCATGGAGGGGGAATGTCTTCCCTTTGCATAACAGTGAGAAATGATGAAGAACTTAGGTCACAAAGGATGATCAAACCAGCTACAAGTGTCAGGGAAGGGCAGTGGGTCGTCAACCAGCCTCCCAAGAAGAAAGAGGCCAAGTCAATCACTTTGACTAGGACTCAGAAGAGGAGGCTTCAATGAGTCAGGGCTTTACAGAAGATGAAACAGACCTTGCAAATGCTAGCCGATGCCAAAGCAGTTGATAAGAAGGAAATTCCAGAAGCAAAAGTAGACGAGGCTATTGACAGAGCTTTTGGACCTTATGGGCAAAGGCCTGGCAAGGTTGAAACTGAGCAAACTAAAGAGGCTCATATGTCGAGTACGATTGCAGCAACTAATAAGGAGCAACTTGACGAAGAAGGACAACACATTGCCGTGTTCACACAAGGTTTGGGTGATGAAGATGAGCAGAATGCAGAAACTGATTATCTAGACAACTCCATACTGGACTGCATCTTCAATGAGGAAGCAGATGGTTTAATGGCAGCCATTAAGGTGGTCAGTTTAATTCCAAGTGAGTTTTGGGCAGGTTATCAATAGATTAAACACCTGGAAGGAGATGTTTGCGTGGAAGAGGCAGAATGGGCAACTTTAGCAGATAACACGGCAAAAGATGCTTTGAGTATTGTCTTTGGTAAGCCTACCGAGGACATGGTAAAACACCTGAAGCCCTTGTATATGAGAGCTTAGATCAATGGCAAGGCCTTCAGTCGAGTGTTTATTGATAATGGAGAAGTGTTGAATGTGATGTCGGTTGCTACTCTAAGAAGTTTGAACAAGTCTGAGGAAGACCTGATCCCAACTAACATGAAGATGGCTAGCTTTATGGGAGAAGCATCCTCAGCTTTGGGGACCCTGGTAGCCAAGATCACAGTAGGCCCCAAAAGTGTCAAGTCAGCTTTCTTTATGATTGATGGTAAACCATCATATGAAGTCCTACTTGGAAGAGACTGGATTCACACTAGCCAGTGTCTACCCTCCACAATGCATCAGATGTTGATTTTCTGGGAAGGGGATAAGATAGAAATAGTCCCAACCGATGACAATCATTTCCCAGCCGAGGTACAAACTTTAGAGGCTTTATTTTATTCTCCTTGTGATGTTTCCATTGTTGTCACTGAGGAATACGAGGAAGGATCGTGGGAGTCTTGCAACTTGACTCCCCAAGGGTTTGAAATCAAGCAGGTAAATAATCATAACTAATCATGGAGAAGTTTAATGATTAAAGACACTTAGGTGATGCAAAGCTTATGGGATCGGTTAGAAGCCTTCAGGGGTAATCCAAGGTAGATGATTCTATGCAAATGGAAAATCACAAAGGCAATGACCATGTTGTAACAGCTGAGATAAGCGAGTTGCCAATAGAATTTGAGTCACCCATCCAAAGGACTCTGCCTAGCTTTGAATCTCATGATCCCCTAGAAAACATCAACTTGGGCATGCAAGAGGAGCCTCGGCTGACACAAGTTAGCGGATTGATGAAGGAAGAGGACAAAAGGGAGATTGTAGCCCTTTTGGAGAAGTATAGGGACTGTTTCGCATGGGATTACCATGAGATGTCTGGGCTAGTTTGCGAGTTTGTGGAGCACAGGCTACTAATTAAAGAAGGTTTTAAGCCGCACAAATAGATGCCTAGAAGGTATAATCCCAAGCTGATGTCACATATCAAGGCAGAGATTGAACGCTTACTAAAAGCTGGCTTCATCAGAACAGCTAGGTATGTGGATTGGTTGGCAAACATAGTACCTATCATGAAGATGAATGGAAAAATTCAAGTCTGCATTGATTATAGGGATTTGAATTTAGCCACTCCAAATGATGAATATGTAATGCCAGTAGCGGACATGTTAGTTGACGCGGCTGCCACCCATAGGATTCTAACCTTCATGGATGGGTACTCTGGTTATAACCAAATATTTGTAGCCGAGGAAGATACGCATAAGACTGCCTTCAGGTGCTCAGGGGCATTGGGAATTAATGAATGGTTGGTGATGCCATTTGGCTTGAAGAATGCTGGGGCCACATACCAGAGAGCCATGAATACTATCTTACATGATTTAATCGGTAAGACTATTAAGGTCTACATAGATGATGTGGTGGTGAAGTCCAAGGACTTCAAGGCCCATTTAGCCGATCTAGAACAGGCCTTGTAGAGGATGAGGGTTCATAACTTGAAAATGAATCTTGCCAAGTGCATGTTTAGTGTATCGGCTAGCAACTTCCTTGGTTTCTTAGTACATCAAAAGGGTATTGAGATAGACTGTAACACGCCAAGGCAAAGGATAGAGGCTAGACCACCCAAGAACAAGAAGGAACTGCAAAGTTTATTGGGCAAGATTAACTTCTTAAGGAGATTTATAGCTAATTCGGCTTAGAAGATGAAGGCTTTCTCCCCTTTGCTGAAGCTCAAGAATGCAGAGGACTTGGTGTGGGGTCCTGAACAGCAAGAAGCCTTTGACCAAATAAAGAAGGTCGTAGATAATCCACCTGTCTTGTTGCCTCCCATGCCAGGGAAGCCTATGAAACTTTATATCGCAGTTGTTGAGGAATCTATCGGCTGCTTGTTAGCGCAGGATGCTGAAGATAGAACTGAAATGGCAGTATACTACCTTAGCCGAATGCTCAATGATGCTGAAACTAGACATATTCCGATAGAGAAGTTATGCTTGTCATTGTTTCATGCTTGTACAAAACTGGAATATTATTTAATGCCACATGAAATACTAGTTTTGTGCAAAATTGATATTGTTAGGTACTTTCTTAATAGGCATGTCTTACAGGGTCGACTGATGAAGTGGGCCATTAAACTCACTGCCTTTGCTCTAAAATACATCCCACTTAGGGCTATTAAGGGTCAGACATTAGCCGATTTCTTAGCAGAACATCCCTGTGTGGATGTAGAAGACCCTTGGGTATCTGCAATCACTTGCATAGACCTATTGCCTTAGGTTCTGACTTTTGATGGGTCCAAAATCCAGAATGGAGTCGGAGCCGGAGTGACAATCACTAACCCTGATGGGAAAGTGTGGAGGTTTTTGTATCGGCTAGATCCAGGTTTAACTAATAACCAAGTCGAGTATGACGCTTTGATCACAGGTTTAAAGCTTTTAGCCACTATGAAAGTCGATTATGTTTACATAAAGGGGGATTCTCAATTGGTGATAAAACAGTTAACAAAGAAATACGGGTGCAACAACCTAAATCTGTTGGCTCGTTATGAGACGGCAGGCAGATTGCTGCGCTGCTTTATAGATGCAAATGTGTCATATATTCCAAGAGGGATCAATATTGAGGCTAATGATCTAGCCTAAGAAGCCTCTGGATACAGAGACTCTTTGTTGACTTTGGGCTATGATGAACCATCAGTCGAGGTGATGGCCATGGACCAGATCGATTCATGGAGGAAAGAACTGATTGAGTATTTACAAGATCCTTCTAGATGCATTGATCCCAAAGTTAAGAAAAGGGCCCTGAGGTACGTGCTTATTGATAATGAATTATATAAAAGAAGCATGAATGGGGTGCTGCTGAAGTGCATAGATAAGAGTGAAGCCGTGAAGGTCATGGGTGAGATTCATGAGGGCATGTGTGGTTCACATAGGACTGGGCAAGTCATGAAGTGGTTGATTTATTGCCATGGATATTATTGGCCTACCACCACAGCCGATTAATTTTCAATATGCCAAAGGATGCGAGTGTCAGCTGCATGGCCCAATCCAAAGAGTGTCTGCCGAATTGCTGCATCCAATAGTAAAACCTTGGCCATTCACGGGTTCGGCTATGGACCTAATCGGTAAGATCCCATCAGCGGATCAAGCCGTTTCTTAAGGAGGGAAGTACGAATCGGTTGATGGAGAAGATGTCGTCAAAGAGTCATTTCCCCCATAGCTATGTTCACGGTTTTGGGAATCAGAAGCAGAAGACATGATTGCAGGAAAGGAAAGTGCAGAAACAAAGATTAGGGTTCAAAGTTTGAACAAGTTTGAATGCAAAATGACTATTCAAACGGCTAGGGTGGTTTAAAGAGGAGTACGCGCATGATTAGCTGATAAGGTTTGTTGAGGCTTTATCGGGTAGAAGCGCAGTCATCGGGTAAAGATAAACTGGCTAGTTAAGGTCATTATGGCTAGCATTAAATGCGATTGACGTGAATAACGATTAACAACCCAGAGATTTGAATCTTATATAATACATCAATCCAGCATTTACAGCTAAAATGATGTGGAGGGTAATTGTTATCACCAAAAAAACAATAAAGGGCAAGCCGATTGGGGCAATAGCCGATACATGGTCTAACCGATCACAAATATAGCTGATAGTGCTCCTGTTGAGCTGATGCTAGAACCGAGAGTTAATGAAGACTTAAGGAACACCATGAGGTCAGCCGATAACTAAAAATATAGCCGATGGAGGCTTAAATAGGCATTTAAATGTTATAAATCTATCGGCTAGTTGAAAGCTACCGAACAAGGAAACGGTAGAGCTTGACCAAGAGCTTAAGCTAGAAATCATTCGACTTTGGTGTTACTCGTTGGTCAAAGGTTCAAAATCAGCTCTTGAAGGCCCTCAACATGATTAAACGTGGCAATTGCTGTTTTTCAGCCAAGGACAGGGCAGTTACCCCACGAAGCGGATAAACGCAATAGTTGAGGGACGCATGACCGCTTGTTGTTAACTACTAGCGTAGTGGGAGCATCTAGTGGTCAATAGGGGGCGGTTACAATTTTGTTTTCTCTTTTGCATATATATATATACCTTGTTGAGATTTTGTAAAGGACAACCAATCTATCAAAACAATTATATTTTTCTCTCAAATTTACAATTTGACTTTCTTAGCCTTAGCTTAGCGTAAATTCACCAATCTCAATGCTTTCTGGAGTAGTTGGGGAACCCAAAACTGAGAATTAAAGTTTCGTTCTCAGTATAATCGCTTGACAGGAATCAATTTGTTAGCTGAAAATTAGCCGATCCCTCGGCTGATTTGTTCACACAAAAAGTGTTCATGTTTGGTAGACTCAAATATATGCAAATTTGAACCAACCTACACATATTTATTGTCATTGCTCCAAAATACGCTTAAATTAATTCAATGTTTGTTTTCCAAGAATTCCTTAGTGAGGAGCATTATGATTAAGGATATCATCCTTAAAGCACTTAACTATCATCCTTAATCAGTGTGAAATTAAATATTTTTTTCTTATAATTGGGTCCGGAGGGAGTACTCCACTAAGTATTTATGATAATGGTTAATAACCAATTGTTAATAAGAATAATTTTGTAACATTGTTATACTATATCATTCATTTATAGTTTTTTCTTAATCTGTGTAAAAACCTATGACAACACTTATTATGGGACGAAGAGAGTAATAAAGATGATGTAAACGGTGTCAATATAGACTACAAAGGCTATGGTGGGAACGCAACATCAACCCTTTTTTTGGCCTCGACATTGACTTTCTACAAGAGGAGCAACTGCCAGCGACTTAGGTAAAGGAATTTATGTAATATTATTAGGGATGGCATAGTGGGCCTAACCTAGCCCGCTTAAAATGGGCAAGTTGGGTTAAGGTATATTAACCCATTAACCCACATAGCCCTAACCTGCCTAACCCTCTTAGAGCTAAACTCACTCAACTCTCAGCCGCTATACTCATCTCTCTGACTCACTCAAATTGTGTTGATGGTAAGTGGTTGATGGATTAGTTTGTGTTTATGGTTGATAGATTAATAGGTGTTTATGCTTTACTATTGATGGATTAATAGGTGTTTATGGTTTATCATCATGCTTAATAACCCAATTGTTTAAGTGAATTTTTGTAGTATTTTAATTGTTAAAATAAATTTATTTTTTTATTTTTTATTTTTAGCAGGCCAGCCTGCCAACCCATTCTTTAGTGGGTTGGGACGAAAATGTCAACCCACATTCTCTTAATGGCCCAACCCAACCCGTCCCGTTTTAGACGGGCCGATGACAGGCTAGGCTGGGTTGGACCGGGCCAGCCCGTTTTGTCATCCCTAAACATTATTTAATAAGTAAGTTATATGGTATTTATATGTATGGTTGCATCAAGGACTTTCTAGAGTGATTTTAAATTACAGCGAACAAAGATTCATCCAATTAGTAAGGATACAACTAATATCTTATAAGGACGTGAGTTTGAATCTGCTGCCGGTGTTAGAATCTCGTTGGTGGATAATATGTAAGTACATCTGTAACTTCAACTCGAGGCTTTCTCTATTCCTGGTAAGCCCGAAGAACCAACTCACCGAAACTTTAATCAATAAAAAAAAATGATGTTTAAATTACCGTTACGAGATTTCAATATTTTTTAAAACTTTATATCATTCTTATGTGAAAAAAAAAACTTTATATCATCTTTACCTTTTTTTTGGATAATTATGTTAAGTAGAATATTTTTTTTTGAGATATAAATTACATCTATTTTTATTTTTTATAGATACATCTAATTTTATTTAATAGTACTCTTTTGAATGTAAAAAAAAATTATTAAAAAAAACTATTAGTCGCTGGTTCGAGCTGCGGTTGTGTTAAAACTTAAAATTTAAAAAAGAGGAATCGTTCTTTGTTAAAAAACAAAGAGTGGGATCGCGATGGTGGTGCACCATGCACCACTCAATTTTTGTAATTTTAAAAACGTTACTTAACTTCTAAAAATTATAAATCAGCTCATAACTACGTACACTCACTCTCACCATGTCATAAGCCTGTCGGGTCTTCACGTTCTATGCATTGCTTTTGCTTCCAGCACCCTACCTATTTGCTGTCAGCACCTCCCAGTCCTCAAAAAAATTTAAAATTCCCAAAATATCCCTACTCACTTTTTTTTTTCCTTTTTTATGTTATTTTTTTCCGCAGACTGTACATGTTCCGGTAATTGAATTACCAGAAGCTGTTGAAAATATATTCCGGTAGTTCACAAAAACGTATTCTGGTAGTTCAATTACCGGCACATAAATATGCTTCCGCTAATTGAATTATCGGAATACATTTTCATTACTTGTTCGAAAACGTATTCCGGTAGTTCAATTACCGGAAGCATATTTTTTCAAAATTATGATATGTTCCAGTAATTTAATTACCGGACGCTGTTGAAAATGTATTCCGGCAATTGAATTACCGTAACATATCATAATTTTGAAAAAATATGCTTCCGGTAATTGAATTACCGGAATACATTTTCATTACTTGTTCGAAAATGTATTCCGACAACTCAATTACCGGAAGCATATTTATGTTCTGGTAATTGAATTACCGGAAATGTCCGGTAATTCAATTACCAGAACATAAATATGTTTCGAAAAAAATAGCAGAAAAAGGGGAAAAAAGTGAGTGGGGGTATTTTGGGAATTTTCAATTTTTAAGGACTGGGGGTGCTAGCAGCAAACAGGTGGGGTGCTGGAAGCAGCCCCCTCTATGCATTCATCGATGTCAGAGATTCCTATGCCCATGCTCTGTTCGATTGCATCGAGGGAACCCAACATGTTCATGTGGAACACCATGACCAAAGGCTATACCGTAGCCCAAATTCCCACCCGCGACCACCTTCTTTTTTCCAATTGCTTTGACGATGCGTTGTTGAAATGGATTGTAGTGTTAGATAATATATAATATTAGTACTAAGGGTAGTTTAGTCTTTTGTATCTTTAGTATTTATACTTCTTTATTGTCTTGTATTGTGAAGACTTATTAATTGCAGTTCTATGAAACCCTAGTCTCCTTTCTTCTCCTCTTCTCTATGCATTCACATTGTTAACATGGTATCAAAGAGTAAGGTTGGTCCATATCCACCACTTGTAAAAATAGAATGAAGAGATTTATGTTTCTTGACCGAAGGAGAGGCAACGTTTGAAATTTCACTGTTTGAAATTTTTACCGCAAAAGCCACTGCTCACTTTTTGGATTTTATCTTTGCGGAGCCATCCTTTAAGCCACTGTTTCACCATTTGGATTTATCCCACCGTTTGAAATTTCTTTTTGGAATCCCACCTTTTGGATTTTTTTTTATAGAAGAGTATCGCTAGTTTGGTATCCATTTGCCTACTCGGGGATCTCAATTTACTTGGTCTAATGGTAGGTTGGGTAATTCTTATGTTGCTAAGAGACTTGATAGAGCTTTCTGTAATAATGATTGGGTGGATTCTTGGAGTAGTGTTGATTGTTGCACTCTTACTAGGGACAAGTCTGACCATTTCCCCTCCTTCTTAGTATGAATAGCTCGGATAAAATTTTGCTTCTCCTTTCAAATTTTTGCAAATGTGGTCTAGACATCCGAATTGTATAAATGTTATTAAGGATGCTTGGGCCTCTGAGGTGACTGGCTGTCCTATGTTTGTCCTCTCCCAAAAATTGAAAATTTTGAAACTCAAGCTTAGGGCCTAGAATAAGGATAAGTTTGGCAATGTTCATTTAAATGTTTCTAATGCCATGGCTGAGTTAGATGTGGTGCAAGCTAACATTAGTAACTCAGGTGGTTCTGATGATTTATTTTTTTCAAAAGAAGGCTGCTCAATTTAAATTGCAGGAGGCTTTGAATTATGAAGAAGATTTTTGGCGGGAAAAAGCTCGTTTAAATTGGCATTTACAGGGTGATCGAAATACGGCTTTCTTCCATAGAATGGCCAAATTTAAAAGTGTCACTAACCAAATCTCAGTTATTAAAAATGGGGATGATCTCCTCAATGACCCCTCTGACATTGAAGCGCACATTGTTACTTATTACAGTAATCTGTTTGCCTCTGGAAACTCTTGTCAGTCCAATGGTTTAATTGATAGTGTTATTCCTCATTCTGCGGATCGATGAGGATAATGATCTGCTCACTAGAGTGCCTTCCTTTGAGGAAGTGAAGCAGGCTGTTTTCTCTTTAAGTGGGGATAGTGCTCCTGGTCCTGAAGGGTATGGTGGTCATTTTTATCATACTTATTGGGATATTATTTCTAACGATGTTTCTTCTGCAGTTCTTCAGTTTTTCAAGTAGGGTTGGTTGCTTCCCAATTTGATCTACAATCTTGTTGTTCTAATTCCTAAGGTGGCTTGGGCGGAGCGTTTAGATCAGTACCGGCCTATTGCTCTTGCTAATTTCCAATTTAAAATTATCACTAAAGTTATTGCAAACAGGCTTGCGATGGTGGCCCCAAAAATTATTTCTCAGTATCAGCGTGGTTTCATTAAAGGAAGGAATATTTCTGATTGTATTTGCACTGCCTATGAAGCTATTAATCTTCTTAAGAATAGATCCTTTGGTGGCCAAATTGCTTTGAAGATTGACATAAAAAAAGCTTTTGATACTATCGATTGGAATTTCTTGATTCAGGTTCTCCATGCTTTTGGTTTCAACGACAAATTCTGTGGTTGGATTAATTTAATTCTTCACTCGGCTAAGCTTTCTATTTCTATTAATGGTCATCCAGCTGGTTTCTTTAGTTGCAAAAGGGGTGTTCATCAGGGTGACCCTTTATCTCCTCTTCTGTTTTGTATTGCTGAGGATGTGCTTAGTAGGGGCATTTCCAAGCTTGTTGCTGATGATAAATTACAGTTAATGTCTGGCCCCAGAAATTACAGGGTGTCGAGTCATGTGCTTTATGCAGATGACGTTATGATCTTCTGTCGGGCTACTCAAAGGAATATTAATAATCTGTTGAAGCTTTTTGCGGAGTATGAGGTTGTTTCTAGGCAAGTTATTGGCTCCAAAAAATCTAAATTCTATTCTGGCAGCATCTCTTAGCCTCGTGTAAGGCTTATTTTGAGCTTATTGGGGTTCTCTGCTTGCTCTCTTCCCTTCACCTATCTAGGTGTTCCTCTCATTCAGGGCGCTCCAAAGCGTGCTCATCTTCTTCCTATTGTTGATTGTATTAAGGCCAAGCTTTCTTATTGGAAAGGCTTTTTGTTGTCTGTTATGGGCAGGGTTCAATTGGTGAAATCCATCATTCTTGGCATGTTAGTTTACAGCTTTCATATTTTATGCTTGGCCTAAAAACCTTCTCTCCTCTTTGGATCAGTGGATTAGGAATTTCATTTGGTATGGAGATGTTTCCTCTCGGAAGTAAGTCACTGTTGCCTGGAAAAAGTTTGCTCCCCTCTTCTTGAAGGTGGTTTGGGGGTCCGCCCTATTAACTCTATTAACAAAACGAGTTTGCTTAAGCTGGCTTGGGAGTTCAGGATGTCTGACTTGCAATGGGCCAACTTCCTAAGAGCCCGAGTTTTCAAAAATAATTCTCCAGTTACATATCATGTCTCCTTCTCTATCTGGTCTGGCATCAAGTCCAACCTGGCCGTTATTGTTGAAAACTCTATCTGGCATCTTGGTGATGGCTCTAACATCAACTTTTGGACGGATACCTGGTTGTCTAGACCCATAGTGGATATCATGGGAATTCATCCCTCTTTGCACCACAGGCTCAAGGCTAAGGTTAGTGACTTCATTCATAATGGTTCTTGGAGTATTCCTGCTGCTTTTGCTCCCGCTTTCCCAATATCTTGGTCGAGATTAAAGGGATCGTTATTCCTATTGATCATTGGCTGGATGTTTTACGTTGGGATGCTAATGACTCTAGTATTTTAACTTCTAAGGATGCCTTCTTGTTCCATGAGCCTATAGGCCAGCATGCTCCTTGGGCTAAATTAATTTGGAGAAACTGTGTTCCTCCATCTCAATTCTTTGTTCTTTGGAGACTTCTTCATGATAAAATTCCTACTGATGATCACCTGCGAAATAAAGGTATTATTGTGGCTTCTGTTTGCTCTCTCTGTGGGAAGTATGCTGAAACTTCCCACCACTTGTTTTTGGATTGCCCTTTTGATTCTTACCTTTGGAATTGGCTTAGCATGGTTCTTAATAACTGTGTGGATTGCTCCTCTCCCCAGTCCACCCTCACTATATGTAATAGAGGTTGGAGCACACAAGTTTTTGATGTTGTTATTTCCTCTATTATCAATGTTTATTGGACTATCCGCATTGTAGAAATAAGTCAGCGGTTTGACAATAAGCTAATTCCTCCTCAATCGCCAATAATCATATCTTGAGTAATGTCTCTCTTGTTGGGAATTCTAGCAGGGGGAATATGTCTTCTTCTATCTCGGAGTTTACTATTTTGAAGACTTTCAAAGTGGAGGGTCATTCTAATCATCGCCAGAATATCATTGAAGTTATCTGGAAACGTCCCGCCTATCATATGATTAAGTGCAACACTGATGGTGCAACTAAGGATTGTCCTGGTTCGGCTTCCTGTGGGGGCATCTTTAGAGGATCTAATGCTTCTGTTCTTAGCTGTTTTTCTGCTAACCTTGGCATCTTAATGCTCTTCAGGCAGAACTCTTTGGTACAATGATTACTATTGAGATTGCATTTAAAAGAGGTTGGTGTTGTTTATGGTTAGAATGTGACTCCCAGTTAGTTATTGATGCCATTAAAAACATGTCTATTGTGCCTTGGAAGCTCAGAAACAGGTGGTCCAATTGTATTGCTCTTACTAAGCAGATGTCTTTCATTTTCTCCCACATATACAGAGAAGAAAACTCTTGTGCTGACAAGCTTGCCTCTCATGGAACTCATGTCAACGGTACTGATTGGTGGAATACCATCCCGACCTTCATTTCTGATGATTTCTTTAGAAATAGAAATAGCTTGCCTTCCTATAGGTTCCCCTAGCCTCTTTTGGGCTAGATTGTCATTTCCTAGGTGCTCTGATGTCTTTTTAGATTGTATTGCTTATTCTTTTGTTCCGGTCTTGGGTTTTGGCCTAGTCCCCCAATCACCTTTTGTTACTGTTTTTTTTCTCTTTATTAATATAAACAGGGAAGAGTACTCTTTTTCCTTCTAGATATTTTTTTTTCTAAGGAGGGTTTTGCATCAGAAGGTTTTAACGAGGCTCCTTTCCTTCATTTAAAAAAAAATAGTTTGGTATCGTCAATTTGGGCATATGCTTCTCGTCGGGTTATCAAATTTGCAACCATATTTTTGAGTTCCATTGGATTTTGTTATTACCATTTTCTAAAAGGAAGATTTGAAAACCATATAGATTGGCCTCTGTTTCGTTTTGTCCCTATTTCGTCTCATTTGCATGTGTTGTCCCCTTTGAATTATTTTCTTTGGGAGAGCAAGTTAAAGCTCATTGGTCCAAATTCAAGTATTTGGCTGACTAAAATTTTTTTGTGGGAGTTGTTGGCAGATTCAAGTAATATTTTGGTAAACCCAAATTTTCCTTTTTGTTGCCGTGAGCAAGTAGCAAGCTTCTGAAGTGACCCATTCAACAGTAATCCTCTTGCAGTAATTGAGGTTTGTCTCTGTTCAACATATTGGTATTTGGTTCTCTTCTCTTTTTATTGTTTATACTTGCTGGTCTCTTGGGTCTGTGATAATAGTTGCAATGGTGGGTGAAAAACATGATTATCTTCAATCTAGTAGCATGCAATTGAATGAACAGTTTCAAAAATTTCTTGCTACTCAGCCACATGCCATGTCTTCTTCCTCCTTTAAAGGTTTGTCATCCTCTAGCTCGTCAAGTATATCTTCCTCTATATGGATGGTTGACTCTGGAGCCTCTCATCATATGTCATCGGATTGTACATCATTTGCATTCTTACATCCTGCTTCAACTATGCCAGTGATGACTGCTGATGGCACTCCCATGCCATTAGCAGGCATAGGATCTATTTGCACATCCTATTTATCACTTTCAAATGTTTACTACATTCCTAACCTCACTATGAATCTTGTCTCTGTTGGTCAATTGTCTGATTCTGGTTTCTCGGTATTTTTTTACTTCCAATGCTTGTTATGTATAGGATCCACAATCCAAGAGGATGATTGGGACAAGCCGTAGGCAAGGAGGACTTTATATTTTGGATAAGTTGAAAGTTCCGGATGTTGCAGCTTTTAGTGTTGACCGATCATCTTTTCGGTTGAGTTCATCCTCTTCTAATTTTTATTTATGACACTCTCGTCTTGGTCATGTTTTCTCTCCTCGTTTAAAATACTTAGTTTCTACAAGAGCTCTGGGAAAATTGCAACCTCGTGATATTTCTGATTGTTGTGGTTGCAAACTTGCTAAATTTTCTGCTTTGCCTTTTAGCAAAAATGTTTCCATTTCGAGTGCACCCTTTGACTTAGTTCATTCTGATGTATGGGGTCCATCTCCTATTCCTACCAAAGGTAGATCTAGATATTATGTCTCGTTTATTAATGATTATACTCGTTATTGTTGGGTTTATCTTATGAAACATCGTTCTGAGTTCTTTGGCATTTATCACATGTTTCGTGCTTTAGTTAAAACTTAACATAATGTTGTTATCAAGTGCTTTTGATATGATCTAGGTGATGAATATACCTCTAATAAATTCTCTGAGTTACTTGCTTCTAATGGTACTCTTCACTGCACTTCAGACCGACACTCAACGTAATGGAGTTGCTGAAAGGAAACATCGTCATATTATTGAAACTGCTCGTTCCCTTTTGTTGTCTGCTTCAGTTCCAAGTGAGTTTTGGGGTGAAGCTGTTCTTACTGCTGTCTATGCTATTAAAAGAATTTCATCCTCTGTTACCTCAGGTTTTTCTCCCTTTGAAAAGTTGTATGGTTGTATTCCTGATTACTCATCCCTAAAGGTCATTGGTTCCACTTGTCTTATTCTTCGTCCACATGTAGTACGTAGTAAATTATCTTCTCGTTCTGCAATATGTGTTTTTCTTGGTTATGGGGATGGTCAGAAGGGTTATCGTTGTTATGACCATATAAGTCAAAAACTTTATGTTTCCCGTCATGTTATGTTTCTTGAGCACAAACCATTTGATTCTCTTTCCTCTGATTCTCATAGTCCTACCAGGTCTGAACTCATCCGTATTGATCATTTTGCCATGGATATTGATAGTTCCACTGACTCTGATGTTGAGAATTGCAGGGTTGACACTAGTCTATCTACAGCATCTAGATGTTCCTCCGTCCCCACGCTTTCCCAATAACCTCCTGCGATTGTTGATCCTTCTTCTCCTCCTCGCTATCCTCCACGTGTTCGTAAGTCCACTCAATTACCAGATTTTGTTTACTCCACTTATTCCACCTTTTTTTGCTCCTTTCCTAACCTC
Organism: Calophaca sinica; assembly: GCA_037113605.1. NCBI lineage: Eukaryota > Viridiplantae > Streptophyta > Magnoliopsida > Fabales > Fabaceae > Calophaca > Calophaca sinica. The sequence continues at coordinate 126,270,895 of CM073730.1, read as the reverse complement.
TATTCACAGTTTGTCTGAGCCCTCTTCCTACAAAGAGGCTATTCTTGATCCCCTTTGGTAGCAGGTTATGGCAGAGGAGCTTTCTGCTTTACACTAGATAGATACTTGGGACCTGGTACCTTTCCCATCAGGAAAACATGTTATTGGATCTAGTTGCGTATACAAGATCAAAACTAATTCTGATGGGTCAATTGAGTGTTACAAAGCTCGTCTTGTTGCTAAGGGATTCTCACAGCAATAAGGTATAGATTATGAAGAAACTTTTGCTCCCGTTGCCAAGATGACTACCATTCACACTCTTATAGTAGCTGCATCTATTCGTCAGTGGCATATTTCTCAGATGGATGTTAAGAATGCATTCTTAAATGGTGATCTTCAAGAGAAGGTTTACATGGTACCTCCACCAGGTGTTTCTCATAATCCGGGGGAGGTGTGTAAGTTAAAGAAGGCCCTCTATGGTCTCAAACAAGCTCCACGGGCTTGGTTTGAGAAGTTCTCTGCTGTGATTGCATCTCTTGGCTTCCATTCCAGTGATCATGATTATGCTTTGTTTCTAAAAACTACTTCTCATTGTCGTATTATACTCTCTTTATATGTTGATGACATGATTATCACAGGGGATGATGTTGATGGGATTGCAAAATTGAAATTACAGTTAGCAAAATAGTTTGAGATGAAGGATTTAGGTCCTCTTCGCTATTTCTTAGGGATTGAAGTTACGTATTCTCCTAAAGGTTATCTTCTCTCTCAATCTAAGTATATTGCCAACATTCCTGAACAAACTCGTCTTTCTGATACTCGAGCAACATACACTCCTCTTGAGCTTAATGCAAAATATGTCTCCTCTGATGGTGTTCCTCTTCCTGATCCCACTTTGTATCGTGCATTGGTTGGCAGCTTGGTGTTCCTTACCATTACTAGACCTGATATTGCTTATGCAGTGCAAGTTGTCAGTCAATTTGTTGTTTCTCCTACTACAGTGCATTGGTTAGTTGTTCTTCACATTCTTCGGTATCTTCGGGGCACTCAATTTCAGAGTCTTCTTTTTTCTTCATCTTCTTCTTTGGAGTTGCTTGCTTACTCTGATGCTGATTGGGCTGGTGACTCCACTGATCGCAAGTCTACCACAAGGTTTTGAATTTTTCTAGAAGACTCTCTTATTCTTGAAAGAGCAAGAAGCAAGATATTGTCTCCCGCTCTTCTACGTCGAGTATCGTATATGACGCATAATTACTGGAAATAGTTTGGTTACGTTGGCTTCTTTCTGATATGGGTGTCTCCCTCTCTGGACCGATTCCTATGTACTGTGATAACAAGAGTGTTATTCAAATTGCCCACAACTTGGTCTTTCATGAACGCACCAAGCATATTGAGATTGATTGTCACCTCACACACCATCATCTTCAAAGGCACCATTTCTTTACCCTTTATTTGTTCCTCGTGCAGATTGCTGACTTGTTCACAAAATCGCATTCTATCAAATGTTTTCGCTTCTTGACTGACAAAAACTCTCTATGCTCCCTATTAATGCATCGTGAGTTTGAGGGGGGTTGTTAGATAATATATAATATTAGTACTAAGGGTAGTTTAGTCTTTTGTATCTTTAGTATTTATACTTCTTTATTGTCTTGTATTGTGAAGACTTGTTAATTGCAGTTCTATGAAACCCTAGTCTCCTTTCTTCTTTTCTCTTCTCTTCTCTTCTCTATGCATTCACATTGTTAACATGTAGAAGCTTCGTTTTCATGCTCAAGGCTTGCGAGCAACTTGCTATTTGAGGGATAATCAATGCATTGAGTTGTTTGGAAAATGGGTGTTACTTCCGAACTGTTTATACGAAATGGGTTAATCCATTTTTACGCTGAACGTGGTGGGTTGAAAAATGTGCGCGAGGTGTTTGACAAAAGTTCTTATAAGGATGTTGTTACTTGGATCACTATGATTGATAAGTATCCGACCCATAACTGATCAGATGCGACTATGGAGCTGTTCAGTTTGATGTTGCTTGGTCAAGTTGAGCTCAATGTGGTGAAGTTGATTACAGTGCTTCGCAAAATGGTTCTTCCCGGTCTCCATGACTTAGTCCTTTGTCAACGGCGAATGACTTCCTTACTAGGCCTACTTTAACTCCACTCCGGTTTGGGTAATCGGTGTCAACAACCTCTCCCTCTCGCCGTGTGAGAGTATAAGACAATTGAACGTGTCAGATGTCCCGTCCATTCACGCAGGAAATTGGCTGGCTCCAGAACTAGTGGAAACCGGTGGTGTGAAACCGGGTTGAATCGATCTGGTTACCTTTTCATTTTTTTCTTCAAATATTATGTTTTAAGCTGAAAAAAATATATTTTTTAGCCAAGTAAAAGTTCAATAACAAGTTATAAAAATACATATACATAGGTTTTTATTATTTTTTCTTTTTTATTAATTTTTTATCCAATGAAATATATATAATGATTATTTTACTTTAACTTAAAAATTGATTATATCTTAAGTTTATCACTTAGAAATATATATATTTAATTATTACCGATTCGACCATGGTTCAACTGTGGTTGAAACATCGAACCTTGAACCAGTGTCTTCACCAATTTAGTGACCGGTCCGGTTTTCAGAACATTGGTGCAAAATATTTGGCCTCCAAACCCTCGTGTGCATACCATTATTAAACAAAGGTGTTGGAGCTTGGGACCATGGAATTCATATATTAGAACACATATCTCGCGAACAAGATGACGAAGCTATTTCATTTCAACAATAACGTTGATTTGGGTTTTTCGTGAACGTGGGGTATTTAGAGGAGGGACGAGGGAATAATCTTTGGGTTCTGATAAGGTGTGAGTGAGTATTATGTACAAAGGGCCTGATTCATAATTTGTAAGAGTTGAAAAACTTTTGAAAATTAGCAAAATGACATGGTGCATGGTGCATGGTGCATCACCTACAAGGTGGTGTACTTTAGACATCGCCTACATTTAATGGAGAATAGGGCTAAAGATTTTGTGTGTTTGAAAGGTTAACGGTTACCCAAACAATCATATGTGTGCTATTTTAGGTCAAATTTCACAATTAAATGTTTATTAAAAGTGTAGTTTGCAAATTGAGTAATACTATAGAAACATATTTACTATGCCTTATTTCGCCTATTTGATAACGGTTATTAATCAATGCGTTATGTGAAAAAACACGAAGAATAAAAATAGTCCCGCCCTGCCCAGCGCAGTGGCAATTGGGACGTGTGGTGTTGTGTTGGGACGGGGGTTCGATCCCCCATTGTCCCTCTCCCCCACCCCCTATGTGTGTGTAGACCACTAGGCCAGCTGTACCAAAAAAAAAAGCACATAATCCAAAAGCTAATATCTATTTTATGATATTTTTCATGGAAAAATGTGTTATATGAAGTCATGCAAAGATTAATACCCAAAAAAAGGTATGCCGAAGATAACGCATTTTTGAAGAAGCAAAATAAAAGTTTTTGAGATTAAATAAAGTCTTTTTGAAAATGCACTATCTAAACTTATGCGCAACATAAAGATCTATTTGATATCTCCATCAGGGGCAGAGCCAGAATTTGATAGTTAGGGGACAAAAATAAGTATAGAAACTAAAAATCATCATTTGAAAACTCCACCTCACTTTTCACTTTTCCTACATTGCCACTAGTAGCTAATCCTCAGTATGATGGGGGACAAGCCTTCGGCTCAGGAGGAGATTCAGGGAGGCCACCTGGTGGTTATCCAGGGCAGCAGCAATGGGGTATTTTTCCACCTGCCTCGGCTAATACACCATTCCACTAACCAACTTCTGAAGGACCTATCTATGCTCTGGTGGGTTCAAATCCCCCAAGGGTGGCTGGTTATTGTGGAGAACAGACCTAGAACATGATTCCACCTTTCACACTTAAAAATTTGGCTGTCCTAGGAACTCAAGGTAGGATTCCTCGATATGAGAATTTGGAGCAGTCATGGGTTGTTAACCCATCTCCTGCACCAAGCCAACCATACCTCAATCCCCCAAATCGAACACACCAGGCATAAGCAACGCCACGACATCAACCAAATACGATTGCTCCAAATGCGGCTGAACTCAGGCTTGGTGGACCACAACTGATAGATCCTGGTCTCATTGCTGACACCATAAAGAAATATTTTGGTGTGCAACTCAAGCCCTTGGATAGACCGGTTTACAGGAAGCCTTATCCAGAATGGGTTGATAGGATGGTACCATTGCCCAGAGGTTATAAGACTCCAGATTTTGCTACCTTTTTCTAGTGAAGATGGAAAATCTACTATAGAGCATATTAGCAGGTTTACTGCTCAATGTGGGGAAGGGAATCATAATGAATACCATAAGCTGCAGTTATTCCCTTTGTCCCTTACAGGCACGACTTTTACTTGGTATTCTTCCCTACCACTAAACTCTGTCCAAACCTGGGTAGATATGGAAATATGTTTTCATGACAGATTTTATTGTACAACAGCCGATTTCATGAATCTGAGACAACAAGTGGATGAATCGGCTGCCAATTTCATTGAAGGGTTCATGACAACGGCTGGGAAATGTTCTTTACAACTCCCTGAAGCTAGATATGTTGTTATGGCCATCAGTAGCATACACCCACAATTGAAGGAGAAACTGGTTGGGCAAGCGTGCACATATTTGAATCAATTAGCGTCCAACAGTACGTATTGAACATTTTATACAGAAGAAAGAGAAAAGGAAAAGGCATGCTAATCGAGACAGAGGTCCTCAGCTGGTATCCATAGTAGATGTGGAAGAATCTAATGATGAGTCAATCGAATCTGCGGTAGACATCATCGAAGTTGAGATCTTGAAAAGGAAAAACTATTCTTGCTCTGCCTTGAGACCTGGTAAAGGGAAATAGAGCAAGTCGTTTGAAGGAAATTTGAGTATTCCTTTGACATTTCCAAAGCGGATCAGATCTTTGATTATCTATTGAAGGACAAGCAGATTTGGCTACTGGATGGACATAAGATCCCATTTCCTTAAGTGCTGAAGAATAAAAAGTATTGTAAATGGCACAATTCTTATAATCATGCAATTGTTAATTGCATGGTTTTCAGGAAGCTCATTCAAAATGCAATAAGTTCAAATTAGCCGATAAGGGGATAGCTGAGATGATTATGGATACTGATCCATTCCCAACTGTAAATATGGTGTCTTTATCAAAACCTTCAGACTATGAATCTTCAAGCGAGCATAAGAAACCAAGGTAGCACGTATGGAGGCAAAAAAAAAGGAAATAGCCGAACTAAGTTAGGGTAATCGGCTAAAATATGAAATTAATCGACCTTCAGTCTTTGAGAGACTTGGAGAGCCCCATCAGATTCCACCCATAGGTAGTCACTCACCTAATGGTAAGCGTGGGAAGAAACCTCTGAGGCCCGGGCAGCTAACTAATGAGTTAATTAGGCGATATGTTTCATCTGGTCATGGCTCTACCTTAGTAATACCCAGTCAAGAAAGTAAGACATCTCTTAAGAAGGATGGGAGGCAAGATCGGGTAGCCACTAGATATAATGAGCAATCGACTTTGCCCAAAATGGATGAAGAACCAATTCCCAAGGATAAGAGAAGGGTGGCCAAGTTTACTATGGACGGGGGGAATGTCTTCTCTCAAAATCACATTGAGAAATGATGAGGAGATAAAGTTTCAAAAGATGGTGTTGCGAGTGCAATATGCATGTATACACAATCAAAACAAGTAGTAAAGTGATTTAAGATCGTTCTCACGGGGATTGAACATTGTTAACTCTATTTCCTTTCTAATTGGTTAATTTAGCTAGTGAAACACAAGGTAACAAGTAACACATTGATGGTGAAGTTTAAAACAGTAATTATGCAATAAAATGGCAGTAAAATAACAATTTTGATGAGGTGAAAATAGATTGTAAAAATAGTTAGGGGCACAAATCATTTATAATTCATTTACATGTCAGAATGCTTCAGGAAATGCTGTAGCATTTTGGGTCCAGAATTTAATTGTAAGTGTTTTCCAGAAATTAATCTCATTCCTAATTTCACATTATTTACTCCCACTTCTAACAAGCATGATTCAGCTACTCTATGGGGTTAGAATAATATTCATATTCACTCCAACTTCAATTAATTTCCTAATTAATCAAATTACCCACATTAATCAAGTATTTCCACTCATTAAATTTTCCAATATTAATGAGCTTGCATTCAAGTAAGGGTGATCAATCTTAACTTAGAATATATAAATAGAACTTCCAACTTGATTAAAAAAAAATGCATAAACATAACCTTAACACATTCAGACCCACACAATCCTCATAAAGTCATAGTTCCCTAACTAGAGGAGTTTAGCTCATATTGAACTTGAAACTAGAAAATACAAACTTTGAATTAAAGTAACGAGTCATTACAGGCTGAAAACCAAATGAACAATTAATTAAGAGAAGTAAAGAAGACCCAAGGAAGAAGAATGGCCCAAATGGCTTGAGTGAACATGAAGTTTCTTCTTGCCTTTAGCTCCCAAACTTGTAAATTTTCATCCACTGCACATTATGCAGAATTTCAGCTGCAACTTTGGTCCCATGGTGCAGAATGGTGAAGAAAATGGTGATGGAGGAAGTTCAAAATGATGAAAGATGGTGGAATGGAGTGAAGTGTAGAAGAAGAGTTGTTGGGTACTGTTCTATTATATGGAGGCGCTGGGAAAAAGACCTAGGGCAGAAAAATGTATTTAATGTTCTCTTTTTTGTTTCTCTTTCATGAGCTGTCATCTCTCTCATCAAATGGGCCCAAAAAGTGGTCATCCCCCCCCCAAAGGTAATAAGGTCCATCTCATTAATAAAAATACCCTTAAAACATCTGATGGGGACCACCCTCTACACTATTCTGACACATCAACACTTTTCATGTCACCAAAAAGAGAAAAAAAACACACACAATTGGCCTATTTCTTCAATTTAGTTCATGCCCAAGTGCTACAACATTTATCTAGTTTTTCCTGCACACTTAAATACCCACGTAAGTCACACACAAATGGCACTAAAATTGCCAAAACAGCATCTAACACATTTTAAACCAAATATTCCTAAACTAAATTAAAAAATACACATCAAACATTTAAAACACACTTTGGCTTTGCAATTTCAAGCTTAAAAGAGTTAAATAACTCTTATTTCTAAGAGTTATCATATGGTAAAGCCCGCAACTGATGTAGAAGAAGGGTGTTGGTTCCTTAATAAATATGTTAAAGATAAGACACCCAAGCTTGCAATCCTGACTAGGACTCAAAGAGGAGGATGCTGACGATTAGATCTATACAGAAAATGAAGTTTACACTTCAGATGTTAGCTGATTCCAAAAACACGGATAAAGGGAAAATCCCTTCGTCTAGCGTGCCTTTCATGTTGGACCAGGCTTTTCCAAAATCCAAGATGTAAGAACCAACTAAGGAAGACCTCCATAAAGAAGTAAAAAGGCTAGAACAAGCTAGTCATGGTTGTGAGATTCAAGAGCCAGTAAAGGAGACCTTTCCTGAAACCAATGAACAGTCACCAGAAGAAGGGCAAGATCTTTAGTTGGAAGATTTAATAGCTTCAGTTGATTTGTTTGAGTTTGAGAACTCAGTCGAACTGTTACCCCAACGAATGGAGTGGAAGAGAAAGAAATTATGGGGGAGTCTCTGTTAGACCTCCTTTTCAATGAAGAAATTGATAATTTGATAACGAATATTGAGGCGATTAGCCTAATCCCTGAACAGTTTGGGCAGGAGACCATCAACCAGGAGGCTTGGAAGCATATGTGTTTGCAAAGGAAGCAGAATGGACCTCTTTAGCCGATACTACGACTGAAGATACCACAAATATGACCTTTGAAAAACCCACTGAAGAAATGATTAAGCACTTCAAACCTTTGTATATAAAGGCTTATATCAATGGCAAGGTCTTTAGTAGGGTGTTCGTAGATAGAGGGGTTGTGTTGAACGTTATGCATGTTGCCACCATGAGAAAGCTTGGCAAAACCTTGGAGGATTTAGTTCCTACCTATATGAAAATATCAAACTTCATGGGAGAAGCTTCCACAACTTTGGGAGTATTGATAGCTGAAATGATAGTAGGCTCTAAGACTGTCAAATCAACTTTCTTTGTAGTCGATTTACAAGCCATTATACACCGTGATCCTGGGAAAAGATTAGATCCATACCAAGCCAATGTGTTCCATCTACCTTTCACCAAAAACTCATGTTTTGGGTAGGAGACAATGTGGAGACAGTTGAAGCTGACAAAAACCCTTTCTCAAATGAGGTAAAGATGTTATAAGCTTTATTTTATTCTCCACATTTGGGACATATAGCAATTCCAGAGGAATATGAAGAAGGTATATGGAAGGCATGCAATCTCACCAGTGAGGGGTTTAAATTGAAGACTCTAGCCGACCCAAAACCATCTAATCAGGTAGTTAATGGATAAGGAGTTCCAGATATTTGGTAATCTGGTGGATCGGCTAGAATCATTCAGGGCCGAATCTAGAGTTATGGAAGCCATGTTCTCATGTGAGGACACTGAAGATGAAGAAGAATTGACGATGCTAAAAAAGACAGAGCTTAAGGGAATTGATTCGACTATGTTGACAGAGCAACTTGCAGCCGAACCAGTAGAGTTTGAGTCTCATATACAGAAGACAACTCTTGCCTTTGAGGCCTACGACTCCCTAGTGGAAGTTAATTTGGGAACTGCTGAGGAGCCTAGAGTAACTAAGGTTAGCGGGTTGCTTGACAAGGAAAAGTATAACACGTGGAAATTAGTGGCATGAAATTTTGTTAGCTACATGGGCACTCAAACAGACTGAGTTAGCTATAGGAATCACAAGTGATGCATTTTAAAAAATGAGGTATCAAAAAGGGATGAAAAGTTTTTGGGAGATCCAAAGCGAATAGTACACTATTTAGATAGACTAAAATATATTTAACCCAAATAAAAATTATAAATGCATAATTAATGGGCTTAAATATCTTGTTTGTTGCTGCAAAATGCCAATTTTCGGTTTTAGTCACAATAAAACTTTTTTTGGGGGGTTTCAATATCTGAAATACATATAAAAAAAATTGCTTTTGGTCATTGTTGTTTTGGTTTTAGTCTCTATAATATTTGTTTTTATTGAAATTAGTCCATTTTTTGCTCATATTTAAGAGATTAAAATCAATATAATCTACTTATTACATAGACTAGAACTAGGGGTGTTCACAGTGCGGTTTGGTTCGGTTTTGAAACAAAAAGTCATCTGATCCAAAGATTAAAACAACATGCGGATCGGTTTGGTTTGGATGACTTTCTTAAAAAAATCCGAACCAATTCGTTTCAATTGAATACAGTTTGGATTGGATCGGATGATTCGATTTTTACTTTTTGTTGAGCATTATATATTAATTATTTGTGTTGCTTCAAATAACATATTTAGAGTTATTTTTTAAAGAATTAATTTTTTTGGCAAATATTTAAAGAGTAGATTTACTTTGGTTTGGTTAGGTTTTAGTTTGGTAAATATTTAAAAAGTGAATTTACTTCAAATTCTCTTTGAATTTACTTTTTTAACAACATGCGGTTCGGTTAGCAAGACTTAATTTTGTCCTACTTTTTAATTTTTATTTTATTATTTATTTTTATTAGTAGTAATAATAATAAACAAAATAATATTTTGGTTTTATAATAAAGAATAAAAAGTTTAAATAAGAGAAAAAAGAAAAGAGAAGAAAAAGGAAAAAATATTTTTTTTCAAGAAGGGAGGGTATCAATTGAAATGTGGGAGGTGCCAAAAGCATTTAGCCAAAGGATGGCCCAAGCCAATAATGCACGCAGCCCAGCCCAGCAGCACACACCTCCCCTTTTTTTGTTTTTACTTCTTGCACCCTTTTTTTATTTTTCCATCCCCCTGCGCCCCTTGCTTCCCCTGGCTTGCTACCTGCACCCCGTCCTCCACTCGCACCCCCCAGCCATACACACTCACGCAGCCTACATGCGCTGCGTCCCTTCAGCCCAATACCTAACCCGACCCACTTCAATCACATAACCCTAAACCTAAAAAACTTTCTCCTTCATTCTGCAAAGATCCTTCCCTTCTCTCCTTTCCTCTTCTCCTCACGCTGGCCATGCCCCTCCCACGCAAAGACCTCCCTTCGTTCCCTCTCAACCTCATCTCACCCATCTCCATCCTCTCCACCTTCTCTCAACTCATCTCATCCATCTCCATCCTCTCCACCTTCTCTCAACCTCATCTCCTTCCCATTCTCTTCTTCTTCATCTTCTCTCCCTTCTCTCATACCCCGCGACGCAACTCACCCCCACGTTCCATCCAAACCCTAAAAGCCCAAACCCAGCAACTCATTAAAACCCTAATCCAGATTTCTCCCATCTACTCTTCACTCCTCCCAACCCTAGGCCGCGGCACCCCTTTATCTCTCCCTAAATCACGGCCTCATCCCTTTATCTCTCATCTTTATCACTAAGGCAAGTCATGATATTTGAAGATCACGATCTGGAAACCAAAAAGGAAGTCATCGTTTCTTTCCTTTATTTTTGTTTGATCTAATATTTGATTTTTGAATTTTCAACTGACTTGTTCCCCTTCTTTTTCGCAGATGATGACCAATATTGGAGTCTATAAAAGCCAAAGCAAGCTGAAAGGAAAGGAGGGAGGACCCTAAGAGTAACCGAGAGCAAAAAAGAGAGCAAGACCGAACCCTAGAGACAGAGAGCAAGAGGGAGGAAACAGCAAAGAAGACAGAAACGAGAAGGAGAAAGGAAAGAATTTGTGAGCGTGACCCACCCCAAAAAAAAAACACTATTAGTCTTAGGGTTTTCCTTTGGATCCCCTTCATTTTGTTTCTGTAAGAAGTTTAAAATCCCAGGTTTCATCATTTTTTTTTATATCTCTTCTGAATATGATTATGTAACAAAGGCTTAATCAATTTCTATTGCAATCTTCTTACTTCCATTCTGTTATTTTTATGATTGTTTAAGCTGTTGCTATTGTTGTTATTGTTATTGTCATTGCTGTTGTTAGCTTGATTGTTGATTTTGTTGGTGGTGTCAGTGCCCACGGTTTGGATTGTAATTAGGTTTAGGGTTTGGCCTTCCAATGGGGCCAAACCCTAAATAGGGATCAATTTGTAAATATGTATTTAAGAGGGGCATAAATGTAAAAAAGGTTTTTTTCTTTGAAATTCTGTTCCATATATACATGTTTTAGGGTTTGGTCTTCCAACGGGACTAAATCCTTAGTAGGGACCGATTTGCAAATTTTCTATTAAAAAGGGTATAAGAGCAAAAATAAAAAACTTCTATTTCTATATTTATACATTCTTTTAATTAAATAAATAAGTTAATATTTTTATTTGTTTAATTTAATTTTATCTTTTAATCTGTTTTTGTAAAAAATATTCTTTCTTTTAAGTAAATTTTTTTATCCTTTTCACCTCGTAAAGACTAAGTAATTAAGGTTTTCTTTTTATTTAAAATAATAGAAAAGATAATTTTAGGTCCATTAGATTTATTTAGGGGGGTTGATTCCTATGTTCAGGTCAGAATCATAAATAGAGTCCCATTTTCACTTCAGCAAGTATATTTATAGACATAAAATAAACAAATTTCACTTTTGGGAAATAAATTATTTAAAGCAAACAATCTTTACGAATAATCAAAGGGTACCATTGTAAATGGGCGTTTTAGGGATGCTAAAACCTTCCCTATACGTAACCAACTCCCGAGCTCAAAATCTGGTTCAAAGACCTTCCTTTTTTATTAAATTCAAAAATATCCAAAAAATAGGTTTCCAATGTTTTCCTATGAAAATAAATATTGGTGGCGGCTCCATTTAAATTTTTAGGATGGTTGTCACAGTTTGGATTGGTTCGGTTCTAGGTAAGCCAATCAAAAACCGAACCGAAGTGCGCAGTTGATGAAAAAAGTGACCCAAACAAATCAAAAAACAAATATCAGTTTTTTGCGGTTTTCGATTTTTTTTTATCGATTTTCAGTTTTTCTTTAGATTTGAACACCCCTAACTAGAACTACCATGAACAAATATTATAGGAACTAAAATTTAAATTACAAGAACTAAAAGCAAATTTTTATATATTTAAGAAACTAAAAATAAAATACAGAGTTAAACCATGATCTGGTATATTTGCTACAACAAATAAGATTTTTTTTTTTTTTGGGTTTTGTAACATATTTAAACCTAATTCATAATAGCCCGGTCCTCATAGCCGTAGAAAATTAGAAGAGGAATGCTCCCAACGCATTATTTAACACTCTCTTCCCAATACTCACTCTTTTATTGGTTGAAATTTAAGTGGATCCCACACAAGGACGAATCCAAAAATCTTTTACACGGGGAGCTGACTAAAATTTTCACACCGCATTACTTGAAAAATAAATGGGCTCAATGAAATCCCTAGCGATAGAAAAACTCAAGAAAATGAAAACATGAGCGATGTGAAAAGTAAAGAAAAAATCTACAATAATCCTCAAATTAAACCTGAACTTGAAGTAATTCTAACATGTTTATAATATAATTTCTCAAATAAAAAGCCTAACTTTTGCTTTAATTTTACGAAATTGATTATTCAAACTAATAAGTTTGTAATAATCGATTACTCAGACTATTAGACATATCACTTTTACAATCTATTCTAGCTAAACCTTCAATGAACAAAAATACGAGAACACTGTCATCGTTTACGTGATCACTTGTTAGTTACTCGCAATGTTTTTAAAACCAAACCGATTAATGTACCAGTTTAAGATTCAATAGATTTTTTTTTTGGACAAGAAGTTTCAGTAGTTGAACACATAATAATTAAATATTTTTCCCCAAATTTTCAAAATTATATATTAAGTAATATTGACATAAATTTTAAATTATTCTTATTTTTTAAAATATAAAATGCTTCTGCATTTTTTCCTAATAAATTTTCAAAACTTATTTTTGTATTTACTTCCAAAAGTATAAAAATAATTCAAGACCCATCGGAGCAAATATATGATAGATTTTACTAGACATATTTAATTAATTATACTGCTTCATATATTTTTAATGAATGGAAAAGATATTTGTCATTTTTTTTATTAGCAAAATAAATAGTTGTCATTTGGTAAAACTTTAAAATGCCATTTCTCGAGATTGAGACAGACTCATTCATCAGTCCTGTTTAAAAAGATTACCCACTAACCACTATAGTATAGACCTATACTAGCTTGTTGTTTCCAAGGGACATTCGAGAAGAAAAGTTATTAAAAAGAGAGCGTTAGAGATTTTTTTTTTTTTTTGGGTTTTGTAACATATTTAAACTTAATTCATAATAGCCCGGTCCTCATAGCCATAGAAAATTAGAAGAGGATTGCTCTCAACGCATCATTTAACACTCTCTTTCCAATACTCACTCTTTTATTAGTTGAAATTCAAGTGGGTCCCACATAAATTTACACACCATATGAATCTCACCAAACTAAGAAGTGTATTGGAAAGAGAGTGTTAGAGAATGTGTTCGTAGTATTTCTCAAATTAAAAATACCCTAAACTTGTTCACTATCACTAAGAAAGTTAGAGGGAAAAGAAAAAGAGAAATTAGGGAGTAATTTTTGTTCTTGTTTTTATTGCTGTGTTTTCTGTTTTCTTACTGATAAAAAAAAAAGGAAAAGAAAAAGGAGTACAAAATTAGAAGGGAAAAAAAAGTAGAAAATTAGGGTGGGGCCGGTGTTATACAACGGTTGGAGAATCTTAAGAGTTAAGAAGGGTGTTGTTTGGTATGGGACCCACACGCTTGTCTGCCTTTGGGCAATGGCAAATGCCAAGTTCCGAACTGGAAGGAATCTGCCAACAACCAAACCAAGCAAAAACAAGTCTGACACGTTCTGCTTTTTTCCCACTAACTCATTAGCTTCATGTTTCAGCCTCCTCCCTCCCTCCCATATTGCCATTTTTTTAATATCAAATAAATACCATTTCCCTTCTTCCTCTTTGATTTATTTATGTTGCGTCTTTTTGCCAAAACCTCCAAAGTCTCTCATCAAAAACCCCATTCCAACACCGAAAGCCTTCGTGCGGTGCACCTTAATTAACAAAGGTACTTTGTTTCTCTCTTCCAACATTTGACTTTGTCCATGTCATAACATACATGCTCAATCTCTTTTCGGTTTGCGATGTCAAACATATTAGATAACTACATGATATATGGTTGGCTGGCTGGCGCTTAATTGATTTACATTTTATTATTAATATTCATTTCCTCTTATGCTATATATAATGTCTATTCTATCCCTATGATCTTATCATTATCACAATCATAATCATAATCATAATCATAGTCTTCTGTTTTTGTGTTGATACCATACCATAATGATTCGATTTCAGTTGGTGGTTCTTGTGTTGGCAATTTCTACTGTGACAGACAGAATGGCAACAGCATCTGGGAATGGATATACGCTTGATACAGTGAGGGAGGCTTTGGTTAGGCAAGAAGATACTATTGTTTTTGGTCTCATTGAGAGAGCTAAGTTCCCTATGAACTCTCACACTTATGATGAGAACTATGCTAAAATTCCTGGTTTTTGTGGCTCATTGGTTGACTTCCTTGTCAAGAACACAGAGGCTGTTCAAGCTAAGGTTAATAATTTCTCTTGTATTTATGTCTTCTTAGTTTTCCTATTTTCATGTCTTGTTTTTCTTATTGAATCGCCAATTTAGTTCCTCAAATAGTAGGGGTCGGGCAATTTGGTCATTGACACTAACGAAATTCCAAAATGATCACTGAAATTAAAAATTCTCTATCGCAGTAGTCCATGTTGGATAATTTTAGAGACTAAATTGACTGGCCCAAAAAGACTAATGTGATTGAGGATTTTCAATTTTAGACACTATTTTGAAATATTAATAATTTCAAAGATTAAATTGACATCGCCCTACAGTTCCACGAGGAACAATTTTGATGATTCACTCGTTTGTTTTGTTGTGTCATTGTAATGGTGTTGTGTTTGCCTTGTTACATTAATCAACTGGTAGTGACTTTACATCTGTCACCCCGGTATGTGCCTTGTTTACAATGAATTTGGCAGATTCTTAAGGTTATAGGTGTACATGTGGATGTTAATTGAGCCCAACTGGTTTGAGATCAGAAATTGTTTTCAATTTTTTTTTCCACTTATTTCCGAACAAATTTGTGAAAACAACGCGTTTTTTCAAACCAAACAGATCCTAAATCCTAAATATGCTAACTGATAGTTAGTTTCATTGGTAATCTATCATCCTAGACTTGGGTGTTAAGACACATTTTGAATGCAACTTAGTATACTAACAGTCTCCAACAAAGCATTCCTTGTAGCATGCTATTGCTAGCTAACAGTGATGTGGCTTATCCTAAGTCCTAATGGCTATGCTGTTATGCCAACTCGGGAAGCAAACTAATATTCCCTTTGGATCTTAATTTTCATTTTTGGGTAGTTTTTATTTTTCTTTGAAAGAAAAATGGGGATGAAGGGATAAGTTGATGTCTTAAGTCATTGCAAAATCCATAATTAGTTCTGACTCTAATGAGCGGTATTCTTGATAAGGGGATACATTTATACTGCTACTTTTACTATATGGAACTTCTCTAGAACTTTTGCAAGATTTAGTTCATAATTTTCTGCTTCTGTTATTACTTATTGGTCAATAATCTTCACCTGGGGATACATAGACTTCATGGAATCAGACAATCATAAGCAAGGTCTTAAGACACAGTCGCAATCCTTAATATTGCGGAGAATTGTGGTCAAATGCAGCTGATGCGATACGGCTTCAATCGCGATCGTGAAACATAAAAAACCATGATATCGCGGCCCTGATCGCAGTCGCAGACCTTTTTTAAAAACCTCAACTATTAGTGTATTACATCTATGTTAATCACCTGAGTAGTTCTTATTTGCTAAGTATTGTGTTATTGCATTTGAAAGAATATCATGCATTAAATAATGTGGTTATATTGCAGGCAGGAAGATACAAAAACCCTGAAGAGAATCCCTTCTTCCCAGAAAATTTACTGCCATCATTGGTGCCATCTTACTCCTTCACACAGGTAATTCACCAAAACTGGTGTGATTTTCCAATTTCCTTTGCTCACAACTTAGAATAAAAATGATTTCTTTTAAAATCAATTCCATCTTTAGATTTTGCATCCTGGAGCCGCTTCGATTAACATAAACAAGTCCATCTGGAAAATGTACTTTCATGAGCTGCTTCCATCGTTCGTTGCTTCGGGTGATGATGGCAACTATGCACAAACTGCAGCCAGTGATCTCTCATTGTTGCAGGTAAGGTTTACTCTGCAAGCTCTTTTAGGAGTTTGTTTATGGATGAATTTAAGTAGAGCAATGTATATAATCAACAACCAGTTCAGTTTTTTGTCAAAAGCCTCATTTTGTCCATGCATTTTGGTCCAATTCATTGGAGAATTTTCAACATGAACTAGTGTTCAGTCTGACTTTTCCTTCTATATAATATATATGCAGGCCATCTCTAAAAGGATTCATTATGGAAAGTTTGTAGCTGAGGTGAAATTCAGGGAATCTCCTCAAGACTATAAGCCTTTAATTCGTGCTAAGGTATATATTGGTCAGCAAATTTAGTTCCATCATTCTTGTATTGTGTCTTCATAAATATCAACAAGTTTTGATAGGGTTGCACCTATTTAATGTTGGTAAGTTTATAAAAAGAGAAACAAAAACAAAAATATCACATGACAATGTCATATAAAATTTTAGAGTGAATCATCAGCTTAGTCCCTGAAATTGTTGGGCACTATCAACTTAGTCCTTGAAATTAACAAAGTTCTAAACTGATTCCTGAATATGAAAATTCTTGATCATATTAGTCCATACTAGACAATTTCAAGGACTAAATAAACCGATCTAAAAGGACTAATATGATCGAAGATTTTCAATTTCAAAGACTATTTTGAAATTTCATCAATTTCAAGGACTAAATTGACAACGCCCTACAATTTGAGGGACTAAGTTGGTGATTCACTCAAAATTTAAACATGAGGGCATTGTTTCACATTCTATGATAACTTTCCAAGTGCTACATATAATCTTCTTAGTTTTCATCTAAAAGGGTACATTCTTGTTTTTGCAGGACAAAGAAGGGTTGATGAAATTGTTGACATTTAAGAGTGTTGAAGAGTTGGTAAGGAAAAGGGTTGAAAAGAAGGCCATGTTGTTTGGGCAGGAAGTAAGCCTTGTCAGTAGTAATAATGATGACAACAATGGAAAAAGCAAGTTTGATCCATCAGTGGCTTCTCAATTGTATGAGAAATGGATAATACCTCTTACCAAGGAGGTTCAGGTTGAGTACCTCTTGCGCCGTCTGGATTGAATTTGAAGCCATTATTTATTTCAATGTAATTAGAAGAAAGGAATATATGATGTCATTGTTCTAAAGCTTAAGCTTTTTATGTGATCCTTTATTGTCAATTTATTGTGGCAGTTGGCTCAGAAAATGATATGTTTAGCTGTAGACTATTACTTTCTTTAGATTATTGCTTGCTTGTTTATATGATTTTTTATAATTGAAGGGAGATGCTCAGATACATGTTGTTAATTATACATGATAAGGTCATTATCATGTTGTTAATTATACATGAGTGATACATGATAACTCCCTTCAATTTATCATAAAGGGTGATAATGGCTTTGTGTTCACTCAAGTTGTCAATTATAAAAAATCGTATGTAATATTGGCATATGGTTAATAGTTATTTGCATCTTATTTGTATCTAATTTGTATCTTATTTAACCATTATCTAGCTCACCAAAAAAGATAACATAATATTATCTAATTTATTGCCCAGTATGCATTAAACGCTATATAAGATAAAAAATTATCATATATATATATATATATATATATATATATATATATATATATGATAATTTTATCGACAGTGGTAGAACTACACTATAGTGAGGGTGTGCAAGTGCACACTTTCATGTGTTTTTAACAAGTAAAATGTGTTTTTAACAGAAAATTATAAGTAAACTTTTACATTTTGTTTTATTTTACCCTCTCTATTTGTATATATTTGAATTCATTGAGCCCAGTTTTTATATTTTGTCCCTACTAACTCAGGGTTTGAGTACAACACTGCTTATCCAGCTTTCTTATCATATCATTTGGTGATATGAACCCTTAAAATTGCTCAGCATTATCCGAAGGCCAACATGAAATTCTAACATGAGACGATACAGTTTAATTAATTTGAATCCTACTAATACCATGTATTGCACATTTTAAATTTTAAAACATAAGTGGACATATCTTGTGTACAAACATAATTTACGGTGTCATAAATACCCACATACTTGAATTATTAAAGTATACATTTAATATTTTGTTTATGACATTGTTTTTGTACTTTCACTTAACCGATATTACAGGACAGAGATCATGCCCTCACCCTTCTACATTAAACAAGGCAAGTTTCCTTTGCTGCTGCATGAACAAATTTATCCCTATATTAGTTTTGTAACGGGGAACCTCTTGCAAATACCCATCAATACGTGGAAGTTTGTCGACCTACGATTATTATATTTTCTCTTTTACCTAATATAAGTAAAAAAGTCTATATATTTGGACCATATACATAGACATTTTTGCTTATATTGAATAACAAAAGACGTAAGTAGTCTTTACTCGAAATGAGGATAAACTTAAAAAAACAAAAATCCTTTTTAATATTAGACAAATACTATATTAATTATTTGTTGAAGTACTCCCTCCGTCTTATATTATTTGTCGTTTAGGGTTATACAAACATAGTAAGAAAATCATTGATTGCATCCATTTTCTAGGTAAAATAATTTATTTTCACTAATATACCTTTATTGTAATGGGAATTAAGTGAAAGGATCAATTAATATAGGGTAGTTGAGATATAAATAAATAAGGGTATTGTTGAAAAAATGTAATTAATACTCTTACGATATTGTAAAACGACAAATAATTTAATACAAACAAATATTCCAAACAGGACAAATAATATGAGACAGACGGACTAAATTAACTATAAACATGAATTATATTTCTTTTGGTAACATTTGTTGAATTATATTACCTTCACTTCAATATTAAAAAAGCCAACTTGTTTATTAAGAAAGATGTCACAATGTTAATCTAGAAAAACTTTTGCTAAATTATAATGTTCACTTTTTTCTAGTATCCATATAATAGATGCGAAGTATCCACCATTGCTTAACGGTGACTAATCTCTACCAGAAAACCTAAATGTACACAAGGCGGGTGACTAAATTATATTGTTCACTTTTTTTAGGTATCCATATAATAGGTGTGAAGTATCCATCGTTGCTTAACGGTGACTAATCTCTACCAAAAAACCTAAATATACACAAGGTGGGTAGTCCCTTTCTAACCAATTTTTTTTCCATTCACAAGTGCCAGAGTTTGAACCCCATACCACTTGCTTAATGGGCTTGCACCCTTACTACTAGGACCAGCCTAAGTTGGCAATAATAATGCTCAAAATTTGCTAATAATTAATGATTTTTCATGAGATACTTGACAATCTTAGAGTTAATATTTAATTGGAAAAAAAAATTGGAAAGTGCAAATCAAGAGAAGTTTAAAGCATTTTCATTTTAATCAATCACAAGAAAAGAAATTTACTTGGTAAAAACAAAAAACAGAACTACATACTATTTATCATTTGAAACAGAAATGGCTAACGAATTAACACAATGGCATTAGTAAATGGAATCATTGTCCGTGGTGCTTAACACAACTGACAAAGTATTTGCCACTTAGACACTTGGGCGTGGGTTCGAACTCGTTACGCCCCCTTTTAGCGCTCTTAGGAGTGCGTAGTAGGTCGCTAAGCCATCAGACAAAAAAAATAAAAATCATCTACATTACAAATGAAAGCCTGGGAATAATTCAAACCCCCCTCCCCCACCAAAAATAAAAGTGCGGCGGCTACATTTTTTTAGCTATTACAACAAAGTACGTGAAAAACTGTTTAATTAAGTTCGAAAACAAATTTGAACTTATTTGGCTTACTCTTGCGAGTGACAAGCATTGATGAGAGGCATGCCTGTTTCACATGTAAGGTTCTCGCAATGCCGTTGGCAGCACCAGCTCAGGCTCAACTTCGTCAAAAGGAGAGAAATAGTGTTCAACCATGTCCTCTGATACTTCTTTTAAACTAGGTGGGTCCCACTGCAAATTTGGGAATAAAATGCTTCAGATAAATCACTGAGAGAAGAAAAAAGGGTGTTACTGAATTCATAAATGTACAGATTATTGGATAAAATAGATACCTTTGGTGCAAAATCTTTATCAACCATTCGTGCTCGAACACCCTGCATAAAGGACAGGTCAAGTGAAATCATAAAAACAAATTGAAGTTGTTCTTTATGGAAAAGATACAAATAAAAATAATTACCTCAATGAAATCTGAGGATACATGCTTGGAAATTCCACGAAGGGATATGCGGTACTCACGTACAAGACATTGATCAAGAGTTTCAAATCTACCTTCACGTATCTAAGTTCAGTAGCAAAGGTTAAATAAGAAGACAAACACTTTGAATGGGATATAAATAAACATGCAAGGGAGATGCAACTCACAGATCGTAAAATAACTTTCAAACTCAATGGGGAGGCTTCTTTTATTCTCCTGAGAGTTGTCAAACACCATTGATCGTAGGATTCAGTTGCCTCCTTCTCCTGAAAGAATAACATTTCATTTTGAAATTTGAAGGAAAGGCAAACTATCAAAGAATAGAGAAGTTAAGCACCAGCTGATGGAAAATACTAACAATACTCATTAACTTTTTTTTTCTAACAAAATCTGAAATGTTTAGTTTTGTAGTTCACTGCAAATTTTTTCTGTCTACTGATTTTGTTTTCTTTGGTTAGAGGGAGTCCCATTACCCTCCTAAAATATTTTGCACAAGGTTCCTTGTACACGTTGCCTATGTTTTCGGTTTGGGAAAGGAGGTGAAGAGAGGATTTTTTTTTTTTTTTTTGGAGGGTGGTTATGAAGACAGAGATAGAAGGCAGCTTTTCACCACATAATCTCATAATTGCATTAGATTGTGAATCAAGATATTACCAATACTGAAATGTTTTTCTTCTACCAAAACCCGAAATGTTTAGTCCACTGCCTATTCTTTTGTCCATGGCTGTGAAACTCGAGATCCCACCTAGGATCGCTAGCGGGAAGACAGATCGTAAATCGTGGGATCGTAACACGGATCGTAAGATCCCACCAAATTATATATATATATATATATATATATATATATATATATATAACAATTAAGAAAAATAACCTTTGTACCCAAAAAAAAAAAAAAAAAAAACCTTAAATGAGGAAGAAGAGTAAATGAGAGTACCCAAAAGATTGGTGGAGGAGGCAGCCTGTAGGGTTATCAATCAGTGGCTTTTGAAATGAAGAAGAGTAAATGAAAAATGCTGATTTCCATTGAAGGAGGCAGCCCATAGGGTTATCAATTATTGGCTTTTGGATTGCATAGCATTGGGCTGGTTATTTCTTGGGCCGTTTTTCAAAAAACCCAAGTCGGGTCTTTTTAAAAGCCAGGTCGTAAAACGGGTTGCGCAGCCAAACGGGTTGAGGCGCAGCCAAACGGGTTAAAAACCCTAAATCTCGCCGCGGCGCAGAGCGCCGATCCGGCGAGTTTCCGATCTTCCCCGTCGCTCCCGTCGCACCGCCTACTTTTGCGATTCTGGCGCCGCTCCACCTCGCCAGCCATGGAAAAACGCGTGGAATCGTACGATCTCACGAGTTGGATCGCGCGTTTCACAACCATGCTTTTATCAGTATTTATGTTGAAGAGGTGTTCTAAGTACTCCCTCTCAACTGGAGACTGACACACAGCGAAGAACCTGCTGTTCGCATTTTGGATGATAATACGGCAGTGTAAGGTATGCTGCTAAGGTATGCTGCTACAGACAAGTTATGGCATTCAGTAGAAGCTCCCAAAAAAGGAACAACTTACACAGATATACAAGCTTCAATTTTGATAATTTACCAATAGTTTTGCATAAAGTTCCTCAAACAAAATGCCTAATTTCAGAAATTTTTTGTCAGAACAAATTAGAAGATGAAAATGGCAATGATATGCCAGATCAGAAGTAGCTATCCAATAAATTAAACATAATCTCATAATTGTATATCATTGTGGATCAAGATATGTAAGGGCTTGTTTGGGTTGACAAAATGTTTTTGTTTTCATTTCCTGTTTTTCAGTTTTAATTCTCCCTTGTTTTCACCCTGTTTCCTATTTTAAAAGATTTGTACACGAAACAGTTAAAACAATTTTTTTGTCTTCACAATTTCCTGCACAAATCTTTGAAAATAGGAAAAAGAGTGAAAACAAGGGACAGTTTTGTAATTAAAAATGAAAACAAAAAATGTTTTCTGAAACCAAACAGACGCTAAATTTTTCATTAGATCATGTAGAAAAGATTTAGTGCAATGCTTACCAAAGCTTCAATAATTTCCTCCACTGTATCATGACTGAAGCATCTATCTATGGTATCAACCCTGAGTCAAAAATGAGAATAACACTCAGAAGCAGAAAATGGTGGCAATTGGACCAACATATGAAACCAAATGTACAGGGCTCTATCTTCAGAAAGAAAAATGTGCAATGACTAATGTGTAGAACCCTGTACGCATTGCTCAGCTTAAGCTTTTAGGAGTTGGCAATTTACAAGAAATGGCTGCCCAATTGTCAATAGAAGGAGTTCGGGGTTGATGCTCCTCCTCTTCATTACTTCGATTTTTGTCAAAGTAACGGCTCTAGATGTTGCAAAGAAAAGGAGGAAGGTTAAGGGGAGGGGGAAAAAAAGGCCACATGCCCACTCCATATGCATATGTTATTCTCCAGCCTATAGGGAATGCAGGGTGGCAGGAGGAGAAGCACAAGTGGACAACATTTCTGCACCAAGCATAGAGCAATCCATGCAAAAGCAATACATATTGCCTAACAAAACACTCTTTTATTTCTTCTTAGCAATTAGCACATGGCAGTAAATAGTGAATCCATCACTTTGCACGTCTAGAAGTACAAATGTGTTAAATGGCATATTTGTCCCCAATGTAACAAACATCGGATTGTACTTTCGTTATCAAAAACTTTTAAGGTAACTTCATGTCAGCCAAATAGCTAAAATAACCTCCAAAAAATTAATAGGATTTAATTATACATATTTTAAGAAGAAACATAACCACTAACCACTGTTTATTTATCTATTGTATTTTATTTTATTTTTTTTAAAAGAAAAAGCTGATTCAGTTCTATCACCAAAACAATATAGAAATAACAATTAAGATAGTAGAATTACTCCAATGAGTTAAAAATAAGCTTGTGGATCCATAAGGACATAACAGAGCTATAATGAAACCATGACACAATAGAAGTGACAGACCAAAAAAAATAAGGGCATGTCGATGCAACATTACTTGTGAAGGACACTGCTTCTGTCTGGATAAACAAGATCACCATACTGTGAAAGGGATGCCTCTACAATAGATGGGTCGTCTGTAATCAGTTTACCAAGGCGTTCTTCAAGCCAAGCAAGCCTCTTCAGGGGAAGCCAAATCATGTAATCAATGAAAAACTACCAGGCAACAAAGACAGTACATAGAAGCATAAAACAGAGAAAAACATACTGCATTTAGTGAATAATGAGTAGCTAGGCGGCAGGCAATCATTTCTACACCATTAAGCTTATCACCTGTAAGGGCCAAGTATTCCCCTGCGTGGCACAATATAAAATAAATAAACTTTTGTGAGCATCATTTTCTGGTTTACAGTGAAAACTAAAAGTACCTGCGTGAAAAAAAATACTTAAATCATGAATATCAACACTGCTTTTGGCAGTAAATGGTTGTATAAATATTCAGTAGAAAACTTCTTTGTTGAGGAGCAAAGGCCAATATGCTATGCAGAGGATTGGGTTGCTGAGGGTAAGGCAACCTTAAAGGTACATCAAAGAAGACCAGAATTCTTGTCCAAAGCTTGGATCGTTTAAAGTTGTGGATGGGAAGACCATCAATGTTTAATTGGCATTTCACATCAAGAGGAAACTAAAAATTACAAGCATGTTTGTAAGGTTGTCAAACTCGTGAAATATCCATAGACTCAACTCCTAAACTCATAAGAGTATACTGTAGTATCTAAACACAATTTACTACGCGCATAGTAAGTATTCAATATTCTGATTAGTAATAAAGCAAACCACAACAACTAAATTTAAATATCCTGCAGGACAAGACCGGACCAGATCACATCCGACCAGACCAAGACAAGACCAACAAAGCATCGCAATTCAAAATTGATGAACAAATTCACAAATCACAAGATAGGTTCACAACTTAGCACACAAAAAGATCATAACAAGTTATCAAAATAGATGGACAAAATGACAATCACAAAGCTAAACTCACTAAAGAGTGAAGAATGGCGAGATTGGATTCCCCTTGTTAAAGTTGGATTCAGCTCGGTAGAGCTAGGTTTCAGCTCGTTGGACTTGGATTCATTCACCTCTTTAGCCCTGTTGGGTTCATTGCAAACTTGCAACGATGGGTTAGTTAATGTTTTCTGGTTCATGACAATATGGGGTTAAGACTCAATACAAAATCATTCAACTTCTTTACGGTTGCAGATGGGTTCACATTTGTGTACTACAAAATCTTATCATTCAGCTGGGTTCACATTTGTGTACTACAAAATCTTATCATTCAGCTGTTGCATGTTGGACTTTTCAAAAAACACTGAAGTCAATTTAGGCATGCCTGAGGGAAAATAACTATTACTCCATCCAGTCTTTTTTATAAGGAAAAAAACCTTAATTCACACCAACCAAGGAAAAACATTGAAAATAGTTTTTTTAACTTATACTCTTAAAATTTTAAATTTTTCCCCCTTCAAAAACACCTTTTTTATGAACCAAATCACTTGCATAGGAAATGTGTATCTCATTAATATAAGTCTTATTATAATGAGGGTATAAATAAAAATTAGCAAGGTATTAAAAACCGGACCGGACCGGCCGGTTGAACCGGGCCATGGTCCGGTCCGATTCACCCTCTAAAACCGGTTGCCAGAGAACCGGGCGGTTCTGTTGAAGAACCGGTGAAGAACCGGACCGGAACGGGTAAAAACCGGATTCTTTTTGCACCCGGCCGGTTCAAAAATGCGCTTTTTTTTTAAGATCAAAACGACGTCGTTTTGATATATGTTTTGTTTTTTTTCCCTTTCCCCTGTGCCATCTTCTCGAGCTCGAGGATCAGAAATTCAGAATTCACAATTCAGAACTCAGAAGATTGAAGACCCGCAGCTGAGCAACTGGAAAGCCTTCTTCTCCTCAAACACGAGCAAAGAGCCGTGAGCCAGAAACGCTTCAAGCTCGTTCTCCGGCGTCGTCTCCGTTCGCTCGTCCTAATGGCTTCAGATCCTCAGGTTTGCTTTTCGTTTCCCCTTTCCATCGTCCTCTGTTTCGGTTCCTTAGATTTGTGTTGTACTGCTGTTCGTTGTTGTTTGTCCTTAGATCGTCTTCTGTTTCAGCTTTCCATCGTCCTCTTTGCTGTTTGGTTGCTTGCAAGGTTCTGAAGATTTGGAAAAAAACAATCTTCTCCGATATTTAATTACTCTTCTTTTGCTGTCTTTTATTCAATTGGAGCATCTATTAATACTTGTGAATGACTTACGCAAAGACACACATGTTGTGCTGTTTGATGCTGTGCTGTTTGTGAATGACTTACGCAATAGGATAGAATGTGATCTTAATCCTTGATGTTGTGCTGTTTGCTGTGCTTGTATATTGATTTGATCGGAAAGAACAGTATCCTTGTGCTGTGCTGTCTGCTGTTCCTTGTTGTGCTCCTTGCTGTGCTATTTGTTGTTCCTTGCTGTGCTGTGCTGTTTCTTTTTTATTGTATTGAAATTTTTGATTATAGGAAGTATTAAAAAATTTTGATTATCTGTCCTGTTTTGCTGTTCCTTGCTGTGTTGTTTCTTTTTGATTATATTGAAATTTTTGATTATAGGAAGTATCAAGTGTGAATGCTCCTAGGGATACCACTGGATCCACTCCTACTGAGTCCACTCCTACTACAGGAGGATCCACTCGTGGGAAAACTGATCCGGCATGGGAGCATTTTGCATTTAAAAAGGAAGGAAGAACTAATGTGTACACTTGCATTCATTGTACAACGACTTATAGAGGAGGGGGCATAAACAGAATGAAGTACCATCTTGCGGGCATAAAGGGTAGCATTAGCTCTTGTAAGAAAGTTCCTCCTGATGTTCGTCATCAAATGAAAGAGGTTTTGAAAGGTATCGAAAAGAAAAAGAGCACTGATGACCACAACCTCAATGATGCATATGATGATCAAATTAATGAGGAGGAAGAAGTACAAGAAGTACAACAAGTCCAACCTATTCCCAACAAAGGAAAAAGAAAGGCCACT
This sequence comes from Calophaca sinica, assembly GCA_037113605.1. Lineage (NCBI taxonomy): Eukaryota > Viridiplantae > Streptophyta > Magnoliopsida > Fabales > Fabaceae > Calophaca > Calophaca sinica. The sequence continues at coordinate 126,244,353 of CM073730.1, read as the reverse complement.
ACTCCAATTGGTAGTGGTTTTGCTTCAAGGGCAACTCCAGGCTCCCAACCAAACCTTAAAAGTGTATACTCTAGCAAGCAAGTAGTACACAAAGCTGAAATGGCAATTGCTAAATGGTTTTATGATTGTAACATTCCATTTAATGCAACAAAGTCACCATATTTTCAAGCTGCTGCAGATGCAATTGCTGCTATTGGCCCTAGTTTCAAAGTTCCATCTCTTTATGCATTGAGGATTAACTTGTTGGGAGATTGCAAGAAAGAGTGTCAGTTACTTGTTGAAAGTTATCGATCCAATTGGGCCAAGTTTGGATGCACAATAATGGCTGATGGTTGGAGTGACCAAAAGCAAAGAACTTTGATTAACTTTCTAGTTTATTGTCCTCAAGGTATAACATTTGTGAAATCGTTTATCGAAAATTTACTTGATTGACCACTTACTCTTTCCTAACTAAATTTCTTTGTTAATGCTCGGGTATATCATTTGTGAAATCTATTGATGCATCGGATGTTGTGAAAGATCTTTGGGACATTGTGCAATTTGTTTTCTCGGGTTATTGAATGGGTTGGACATGCAAATGTTGTTCATATAAAGGACTGACAATGTAGCCAATTATGTAGTCAGCTGAACGAAGGTACATGAAAAATATCCATCCATTTTTGGTCTCCTTGTGCCGCATTAATCGCTTGAATCTACTTTTGAAGGATATCTGTAGCTTGCCCCATGTTGCAGAGCTTGCCTCAAAGGCTTCAAAGATAACTATATTTGTGTACAATCACATGATATTCCTATCTTGGTTGAGGAAAAGAGAAGGTTGGAAAGAAATTGTACGTCCAGGAGTAACTCGGTTTGCTACTACTTTTCTTACATTGAAAAGTATTTATGATCATAAGAGTGATTTGCAAGCCTTGGTTGTGGATAGACATTTTACTAACCATAAGTTAGCAAAGTCTGCAGCAGGAAAAGTTGTTTGTGCTACTATTTTGGATAATAACTTTTGGACTAGTTGTTGCAATATTGCAAAGCTTATGGCTCCCATTATTCGATTACTAAGGATTGTAGACGGGGACGAAAAACCTTCTATGGGATATGTTTATGAGGGCATGCAAAGGGCAAAGAATGCAATAAAGCAAATGTTTAGGAACAGAAAGACTGCATATAAGCCATACACAGATATTATAAAGGCTCGTTGGGATAAACATTTAAAGCGCAATCTTCATGCAGCAGCCTACTTTTTAAATCCTACATTCTTTTTTGATGAGAATTACGTGGAGAAGAGTAGGGTTGTGGAATCAGTTGTTGAATTACTCGAAATAAAAGCTATATGTCCTGACATGGGCAAAGCTGTTAAAGAGATGCAAGTGTATCAAAACCGTGAAGGAAGTTTCAGTAAAGTAAGTGCTCTTCAGATGTCAAAGACAGTACAGCCTGGTGAGCACAAATTTATATTTTTAGTCTTTCATACTCAAATAGTTATCCTTATGTTTTTGCATTATGTAATTAAATACATTTCTTATAGATCAATGGTGGAAAATGTATGGGGGTAGTGCTCCAATTTTGCAAAAGTTGGCAGTTCGTCTTCTTAGCCAAACTTCTTCTTCTTCGGGGTGTGAGAGAAATTGGAGTGTCTTTGAACGCATTCATACGAAGAGAAGAAATAGACTTGAACACCAAAGATTGAATGATCTTGTTTATGTTGCCTATAACTTGCGTTTGAAGAATAGGTATGATCTTGAATGATCTTGTGCATGTTGCCTATAACTTCCCTATTTGATATTGTGATGTTTTATTTTATACTTTTATTGTAGGCTCAAACGCCAGAAGTTATGTTATGATCCCATTGATTATGAGTCCATTGATGATAATGATTTTTGGGTTGTTGAAGAAGAAGAAGAAGCACCTCCAGAACTTGATATTCATGAGATTGACACTCTTCTTTATCATGAAAATGCAATTCCAATAGTTGGTGATTTATTGAGAAATAATGAAGAACTTGACACTATTGAGCTTACACTTGAAGGTGATGATGGTGGTTCAACTAGTGAAGACCCCATGCATAATATCTTTGATCCTGAAGGAGTCGACCTCAATGAATATTATGATTGATGTTAGAATTGGTTGACTGTGTTGTTGAACTTATCCTCTATTTTATAGTTGTTATTGATAAGGATATTATTTTCATATTTTGTGTTATTGAACGTAATAGTTATGTCATATTTAAGATGGATGAATGTGTAATTTTTTGTGTAATTTTTTCTTTGGGTTGTTATATATTGTATTAAATATTTTTTTAATAATATTTAATTGAACCCGGTTCGACCCCGGTCGAACCCAAAAACCCTGAACCCAGGCCCTCTCCAGTTCAATGCCCGATCCGGTTTTTAATACCTTGGAAATTAGGCATTTATTGCTTTGGAAAATTGTTGTTTCAAATAATTAAGACCAAGAAAATTGACCATTTTATTCATTATAAAAAGGACCGGAGGGAGTATGTTGTAGACTCGTACAATAGTCCTTAGATTACACTTAAGATTCTAATCGAGTCTACCTGAGTTCACGCAGAAACAATTTTGTAAGCAAGTTAACTCTCTGAGTTAACTCAAAAGTTAAACAACCATGGATGATTGAGTGGAAATTGTTGGCTAAAATACTCCTTACAATGACTTAGGAAATTCTTCCCCCCTTAAACTAGCTTTACAAGTGGAGTTAGACACAGCCCATTCTTGATTATAATATCATATCAGAGTCAATCATGCACTTGATATTGGGTCACCTACAAATGTCCAATCCTGCAAATTTATACTCTAAACATCCAATCCTGGCATGAGAGAGATGTGTCACGACCTCACATTGACCGGGTATATGCCCAAAATACTACTCATAACGAGATGCACAATCCCTTCCACTTGAGCTAGCTTTAATTAGGAGCTAAGTTAGGTCTAATCCATTTTCAATTCCAATAGAAACTGAGTTAACTTTACGTAAAAATTGCTGAGTAGGCAAGTTTGTTTCCATCACTTCTACCATGAACAGGAATTACAGCTAATCATCGTGAAATTGTCAAAAGGATCTGTGGGCAGCCAGCTAAATGTGAAAATATCTTCAGCTGAGAATATTCCACTTGGATTTACATGGTAGCAATGCCTTAACGTTCGAACAGTTATAAATTTGAGAAAGAAGCTTGTTATAGTTAATCAGCACCATAGATGTAATATGGAACATCTGCTTATCTGCTTAGTACTGTGCAGTTGAAAGAGAGCCGTGGGTATTAGTTACTTATTTCTATGGTTATCATCCGGGGACAACTGACAACATCCATTCTTGCCTACAGTTGGTGCATGGAGTTTGCAATGTTCAGCACAAGCAAAGGCTGGAAGATTTGGAAGTTTCAATCACACTGCCATTTTGGGCTCGTTTAGACAAAATGACGTAGAAACCTTTCAAAGAATTGAAAGTTTAACAACTTTTTTCAAGAAAAGAATTGGGCTCTTAGACTTGATGAAAATTTCCATAAAATGTCTTCTGAAATTATTTTTACAAATAGTTCTTTTCATCTTTTTGGGTAGTAATCATATTGAGGATTAGTTCATGATTTCTGTTCCAAGTAATTGTTTTTTGAAAGATGCTGATATCAAAGGTGTTATGCAGGAGGCTAGCGCTCAAATAGAGTGCAAAATTTATATTACCTAAGTAGCCAGGTAGACGAGACAAAAGGTAAGAAGCTCCTGCATCAGGGTGGAAACCTATTTGAGCCTCTGGGTGAGAAAAAATCTGCAAAGTTTAAACAGAAAAATGATTAGTTACCTGAATTTAATGAACATGAAAAAAAAAAATTATTGAGCAAGTGTCAAGTCAGCATAATTCAATGAGTATCTGAAGAAATCACGTACAGTTTTATCAGTCACCACACGGAACATCCCTGGAAGAGAAATTCCAGATCCACAGCCCATTGTCATTCCATCCAAAAAAGCAACCTGCAAAAATGTCCATAAAGTCTTCATACAGGTTCTGAAAAAGCTTTCATAGTAAATAAAAGCCATAAAATAGATGAGTTATCTACTAGAAATCATTATGCAGCTATAACAATCTTAACAATACAGTATATGCACATAAATTAATGCTGATGTGAGTAAACTTACTAGCCTAATCATCTTGATAGTTGCTTTAAATACTGCAAAAGTTGGATTCTAAATTTCATCTTATTTAAAGCTAACACAAATTTATTTTGAAAATTTCAATTCTGACTCTTTTATTATCTTCGCTCTTTTTCTCTCATATATCCCATATATAATGATATAGAAGCCAACTCTTGCCTATGGAGGTACCACCAATCTACCGAAAATTCTCTCTCATCAGATGGACACGGTTCCCTTCACACAGTTTTTCCCTTGTTGAATATAATAGTTGCTCTAGGAAAATTCTTGTGTAGACTAGGTGTAACAGTGTTTGTGCTTCGGGCCAATAGAAATGGTTGCAGAGTTAACTGCCAGTTTTTATTAGTCCAGTGCTTGAATATAATAGTTGCTCTAGGAAAATTCTTGTGTAGACTAGGTGTAACAGTGTGCTTCGGGCCAATAGAAATGGTTGCAGAGTTAACTGCCAGTTTTTATTAGTCCAGTGCCCAAACACAGTAGGAACCATATGAATCAAAGAATATCTCATCAGTTTGGAAGGCAAAAAGCATGAAGATGGACCACTATTAAAGTTGGGTTGATAATATAACACAAGTTGGAGGTAACAGTATTTGTCAGATCAGACAATGGCTCTTAACAAAGACGTATAGATAAACTGACTCGTGGGAGCATTTCCATAGCCAGATCTAAGATATAGTGCACAGATTCGAGATAGTACTTGTAATGGGTAACACTTGCTTATCCACTTCTTCTGAGGAAATGTAAGCAAAGGAATCCCCCGTTCAAAACAAATAAATATTTGGAGGCAAAGTAGACTATATATAATGCATGTGTCATGAATATCATATTTATAAAGGATAATACCTCCTTCGTCTGAATCAGAAATCACTGTTAGCCAAATATCTAAATATTATGATAAACAAGAGTAACACGGTATTTGGCACATAGCAGGACCAATCAACTTCAAATTGTTCCGCTGGTGGAGTAGCAAACATGAGCACACAAAAACTTATTTTAGGTATATTTTTATCTCTCCAATCCAAAGTACTCAACATCTCAAACAAAAGTCTTGGCGATGATCCAATACTCACATGTGGCTTAAGATATGTCCCTTGAAGATATACAAATGAATATAATGTTTTGAAAAACTGTTTAGCTTCTTCATCATTTCCTGCTCATAATAAACATAAAAATGTCATGATTTGTGAATGTAAGAAACATCTGAAACAGAAGTATCACTATTCAACTAGTAAAAAATGAAGGTAAAACCTGCCTCTGATGATGGAGCAATTGAGAAAATCTGAAAACTGAACTAAAAACTAATTGGAGTCCTACTATAGATTGTCTTATCTGCGACCCATCTGATCATAATTCATAAATAATTTATGATTTATGAACATAAGATATTTTCGGTAATTTTTTCATCTAAATTAGGGCCCAACAAATTTATTACTGCATATGCACCATATGTGGCGTTAAACGATGAACACCGTAAAATAAAGCTTTGGGAGGATTTAGAAGGTATAGCTCAAGAAATCCCATTAGGAAAAAAGTTTTGTCTAATTATCATGTGAGGAGAGAATTTAGAGGATAAAAGGGTTTGCATATGGGGTATGGTCTAGATGAAGCAAATGCAATGGATGAAACTATTCTAGATTTTTTAGTTCTAGATTTTACAATAGCTAATGCTTGTTTTAGGAAATAGAAGGAGCAACTATTCACGTATAAATGTGGGGGCGGTATGCTCTCAAATTGATTTCTTTCTAATAAGGACACTAGATAGAGAGCATTGCACGAATTACAAAGTCATACCTAGAGAGGGCTTGACTACCTAATAAAAGGTCTTGGTTTTGTATGAGTCAAAGCGATAGTAAATAGAAATGGTCAAAATATGGTTTCAAGGATCAAAATATGGTCATGAAAGGGTTTTGGAAGGAGGGTTCTTCGAGGCACAAAGAAGTGCTAACAATATGTGGAATGAGATAACTAAAGACGCTTGAAGCTTCATTCAGATCGATTCCCGTCGCCGCCATGCCACATCAATTCGACCCTCTTCCTTAGCAGCTACGGAAGGTAGCAAAAGAGACACTCAATGAATCAAGAGGCTTTGGACCAAAAGGTAAAGATTCTTGAGGTGTAACATAAGCATGCAACATAAGATTAGCTGATTAAGGTTAAATGGGAGTGTGATAAACCATGCAATGAAAGTAAGGTCATAATTTACAAACATTAAGGATGAAGAAAGTAATGTCATAGTTATGGAACAAGATGTCAATGAAAGGTGGAAAAGTTATTATCACAAGCTATTAATAAAAGGTATAGGATTTTATAGTACTCTGATAGGCTAAATGGTAGACAGGAGGATCAAAATGACACCTATCGTCGAATTCATGAGTTTGAGATAAAAGAAGAATTAAAGAGAATGGAACAAAGATGGATCGAAAAATATAGCTATTGAGGTATAGAAGAATCTAAAAGACAAAGGCATAAAATGGCTCACAAAAGATCAGGGTCGTGGCTACTTATAGACAACTAAGGCCATTGCCTTAGGTCCCACTTTGTGATATAGTTAGTAGTAGTACTAAATATTTTACTACAAAGTTTAATTTATTGCCTATTTGAGTATTTTATTTGGGTGCAGTAGTCCTTTATTTTTATAGATTAGGCCTATTTTACACAATCAAATACCTCAACAGATGCAAGCCGTATAGCTCCATTTCTCTATTAACATCAATTGGGCTTAATTGAATGCATTTTGAGGAAAACAGAAGACACATTTCACTAATGATGAGTGCAACCCAAATTCTCAATTTTATAAAGTCAAATAATTAAACATTTATAACCGATACATGTTCAAATAATTCTCAATTCTTTATCAACTCAAATTGTTTTTTTAACCTGCACTCAAATTGTTTTCCTCAATGCTCTCTCATTTTTTTCTCTACATCTTCATGCTCTTTTCATATTATTTTGAAGTGAGCTTTCAAGAAAGATAACCATATCAAATTGTTGCAACAGATAATATCAATGTGCAATTTTCTATTTTCAGGTTCTATCATTTCATTATTTTTTCCAATTTACTTGCAATTTTCAGGTTCTATGCATTGCTTATATAAATTGACAATATATTAAGTCCCATTGATAGTTTCGACTAGGCCCCAAATTTTCTAAACACGGCCCGGCAATAGATGTTTACCAGGATTATGAGGTATAAGATCATATTGAGTGAATGGAGTAGTTTGATCTGTATCATTAGAAGAAGGGCGACATACAAAATTACAAAAATTATAGGGGGATTAAGGCATTAAGCTCATGAGCCTTACTATGAAGCTACGCGAAGGTAATTGAGTGAAGATTAAAACAAAAGACTCACATTCAAAAAAACAATTTAGTGTTATGTCGAGGATGCAGATCATGGAAGCAATATACTTGCTATAAAAATTGATAGAGAGATATGAGAATTAAAAGGACTTGCAAATGATTTTTACAAATTTGGAAAAGATGTATTATAGAAAACTATAGGAAAAAAAGAGTTTGTGTTGCCTATATTTGATTAAATCTAGCTCCTCTAAGTGCGAGGATAAAGTAAATCATCACAATTATTGATGAAAATATCAGCAATTCATAGTTCATGCTTATGCATTAACGGCTAACGATCATGGATGTGCTAGAATGTCAACCATGATTTTCTCATCAATTATTGAGATGTTTTACTTTACCTTTTAAAGTGAAACTAGGAAGCTTGAGAGGTGGAGACAAGGCTTTGGAAGCACATGACTTTCATTTAAGTAGAAGTAAAATCGAGTATAGGGAATGTAAGTATGCCACAAGGCACATTAATTCTAACTTAGAAGTTAAAACTGGAGACCATACTTTACCACAAGTTATAGGGCCGAAGCATCTTGGATCTATGAGTCCATCATACAAACTGAAAAGGAAGTAGAGGGAGATGTAAATCATAGGATTCAAGCAGGGTAGGTAAAAGGGAGGAGGGCTTTGGGTGTTATTTGAGATAGAAAGTATCACTCAAGCTTAGTTATCAATGGCGGATGGCGGTCCACGGCGGAAAGCCAAAAATCCACCATAAAAAAATGGCGGATTGCGTTGCGGGAAATGGCTGACGCCATGGCGGGCAATATATATATATATATATTGTAGTGCAAAAAAAAATACTACATAACTAAAATATAAGGCTTCAATTGAACTAAATTGAACTAAAATATATTACTATTACTATTTGATATTTAATTTAATTTATTATATTTTTCTGAATTTTTTATTACTAGTGTTATTATTAGTTAGAATATTATTACTATTGTTATTATTATTTAGATTATTTTTTATTACTATTGTTATTATTATTATTATTATTTAGATTATTTTTCTGAATTTTTTTTATTACTATTGTTATTATTATTTAGATTATTTACTGAATTTATATGGAATGCGTTATTTAGATTATTATTATATATATTATATTGTATGTTATCAGTGAAACACATGTTATGGCCATATTGAGGCCCATATGGCCACATGGCCCAATTTGTAAAAAACCCTAACTGGCTAACTCGACCATTCAGCACCCAGTTGAAGTCACCGCCGCCACTGTTTGAAAATGAGCAGCTGCAAATGGTAGAAAACAGAACACGCAGAATTGGGTCAGATCCAAATTTGAGCGCAGAAAACTCTCTCCTTCTTCTTCCTCCATACTTCTTCGTGTGTAGCCAAATTCGAGCGCCTCTCGTCTCCTCCTCTGAGGCCGCGCGCCCCGATCCAAGAAAAAACGCATAACACGCAGAACCGGGTCGGATCCTGAGTCGGGTCATCTAGCCAAACATGCACGGTTTCACCATTTTTGGCCGGGTTTCCGCCATGGCGCGCGCCATCCGCCCTGGCTGCCACACGCGAGGCGGCCGCCATGATCTGCCATGCAGAACCCGCCCCGCCACCGCCTGGTTTGTTGCGGTTTGTTGAAGATCCGCCACCGCCTTCCGCCATAGCGCCGCCATGGCCGCTTTTTAACAACACTGCTTGTGATGTTGCATGGGACTAAAAGTTGGATGGCAACGAACAAAGAATAAGCTCAATGTTTTAGACATAAGAATAAGAATGCTACGATGGATAAGTAGACACACAAGACAAATAGGATTAAAAATGAGTATATCAATATAGTTGGGGAAGCCCCCTACTGTGGAAAAAATGGCAAGATTTTGCCTTAGGTGATCTGGACATATGTCAAAAAGACCTCTAAAAGCCCTCAGTAGGCGAGTTTACCAAAAGAGAGATAAAATACAAAAAGGTCAATGAGAACTCTCCTGACAGCAAAAATGACATATAGAAAGCATCAGCAACCAAAGAGTGGCCCAATCCTTCTGTATATCTAACAAACAAATACCTCAAACAATCCAAGAGCACAAGAAGCAAGGGAAAATATCCTATTGGAAAAGAAGATTCACTGGTAGAAGCTGTTGATATTATAGCAAATAATGTCATGCACTGCATTATTTAGATGAAAACGAGAACTAACAAACAGTCCTTGATTTTATTTCACACATGGAAGTAATATAAAAATAGACATTCCACCTTCACTCCAACAAGAATCAACTCAATTTAGCAACTTTTAAATTTTTATCAGGAAAAACGAGTACACAATAACCCAATGAATAAAACAGATCTTGGAAAAGCCACTAAATCAGCTGTTGTGTTAGATAGAACTTAGAAGATGAAATGTACAACTTAAAATGGCAATGCACCATATTTAATCTACAAAATAAAAAAAAAAGGATAATATTAATATATGATGTATCCACTTATAACACTTACAAACATGAATTTGATGTATCCGCTTGAAGGATTGAAAGTAAAAACGATAATGTAGTTCTTAATTAATAAAATTTTAAAATGCAACGCACCTTCATTGAGCGAGTGATACAGCCTAACAACATCAGCACCAGAACAAAAAGCTCTACCTTTACCCTTCAAAACATACGAGACAGAAACTCATTCTCAAAACTATGACCAATATGAACATAATGAAAAATATAAAACTACATTGAATTAAAAACTACATAATATCACGAATAATAATAATATCATTACGTTCCTTAGTTTGCAGTACCTTCATCAAAACAAAGCCAATATTAGAGTTTTCTTCCCACGAATCATAAAGCCTCTTCAAGCGAGCAACCTACGAAATCAAAAACGGCTTGGCGTTTACCTCAAGCGAATGAACTCAAAACGCGCAATGAAACAAGGAGGAAGAGAAACGCCGTACCATTGAAGTAGTAAGCGCGTTTAGAGAAGCTGGCCTGTTGAGAATAGCTGCACGCGATTTTATTCTTCCTTCAACTAAAATCTAAAATCAAATAACGAAATCGTCAATTAAAAAAAATAAAAATAAAATTACCAAAAAAAAAATCATAATAAAAGCGAAGCACTAGAAAAGTGACCTGCTGCTGGGAATCATCTTCATCATCATCGTGGTGCGCGTAATTTGGTTGCGCAATGAAAGCTCGACGGTGGGAACAGAGCGTGCGAAATGAGGACCTATTTTGTGGTAGCAGAGCTTTGAATCTCTGCATCGTCGATTTTTTCTCTTTCTGGTTTCTAGTTTTCTCGGTTTTAGCTTGCAGAGCAGGTGTTTGATGTTTGTAGCGAGTGTGCTCTGCAATGAAGCTGGAGCAGAGTGTGCGCAATGCTCGTGTCTCGAGTCTGAAATTGAAGATTTCTTTCCCTAGGGAACTAACTTGGGCCCGTAAGGGTTTCGAAGGCCCACGTTTTATTGGAATCCGAATCATTCTTAGGGGTTGCTATTTGCACACTATTTTCTAATACACTCCCCTTCTCTCAAATTTATTTTTCCCCATAATACCTATATCTGGAAGTTTACGATCAGAAGGTTCCTATTTTAGATTTGAAATGTCTTCCAGAAATTAACTATTGGAAGGAATGTGATGGCTAGGGTGGGAAAGCAAAACATGTGGCCCATGATGGATAGTTGAATTCTAACCATTGGATTCATTTACATAGAGGAGAGAGGTGAGCGTCAAAATGAATCAAATGGTCAAAGCTTAATGATCCATCACGGACCCCATGTTTTGCCTTCCCAAAGAATCTATGTTTTGCTTCCCCACCTAGCCAAGACTTGAAAGCAAATATATGTTCTGAAAGTTTACTTTTGAAAGTTTTTTCCGAAAGCAAATATACATTCTAGAAGTCTAACACTAGAATGCATATACCCCATGTTCCGAAAGTAACTTTCAGAAGGTCAAATGAATGTCATCAACCTTTCGGAAGTTAACTTCTAGAAATGTATGATATATGCATTTCGGAGTTAACTTTGTCGAATGTATTCTGAAAGGTAATTTTTTTAAAAAAAAATTCATATATTATTGCAGTGTAAAGAAATATATATATATATATATATATATATATATATATATATATATATATATATATATATATATGTATATATAGATGATACAAAACAAAATTCAATACAAAATAGGCACATTAAATGAAAAATTGTATATCAAATTTAAAAGAAAATAAAGAAATATGTCACTGCGAATAGAGTCTCCTTATCTAACCAAAACAAAGTAATTTATCAGTAAGACCGCCGATAACCGGTAAGACCTAAGACTGTGCAAGACGTAATCGGGGGCGGTCTATTAGACATTTAAAATTAAGGGGCCACTAGATGATTTTGCAGCCTTAATCACAATCAAAAGCTTGCAGCAACAGACTTGATCAAAAGCTTGCCCCTTGATATTTTGATCCTTACAATATTATTGATAAGGTCGGAGCGATGACATACACTCTGGCCCTCATTGTCCATAACACCTACCTTTGATGCTTCAAAACTCAAGAATCGTTCTGGCAATGCTCCTACATCATCCGACATACTTGCATTTGCTAAAATAGAGACCCCTATGGAACCTGAGGCTATTTTGGAGCAATTTCTAATGAAGTAGTGGGAAAATTTGCTACCAAAATCTTGGTAAAAAAAAAAGAAAAAAATAGACCTAATAAAGATACATCATGAAAATATTATTACGATTTGTTGCAAGCTTTCTTTTTTTATTCACCCTTGAGGACAAAGGTCGTCTCAAGGAGAAGGGTTTGATTTGAACCCAAAAGCGAAGGGTTTGATATAGGAAATACACAAAGAGAATTGATGAGCTGGAAATATATGTGAATGTTAATTAGAATGTAGAAAAGAGATGAACTATCTGAATTCTTGCATATCTTCCCAATTAATCTTTACATCTCACCTACAAATGACCATCCTAATTAACTTTTACATATATTTCCAGCTCATCAATTCTCTTTGCGTATTTCCTATATCAAACCCTTCGCTTTTTTGCAGCCTTAATGACAATCAAAAGCTTGCACCAACAGACTTGATCAAAAGCTTCCCTCTTGATATTTTGATCCTTGTAATATTATTGAAGGTCGGAGGAATGGCATACACTCTATCCCTTCTGGTAAGAGCTAAAGTCCATAACACCTACCTTTGATGCTTCACAACTCAAGAATCGTGCTAGCAATGCTCCTACATTATTCGATATACTTGCCTTTGCTAAAATAGAGACCCTTAAGGAACCTGAAGGTATTTTGGAGCTAATTCTAATGATGTGGTAGGAATAATTGTTACTAAGATCCGAGGCGGAATTTGATTTTAGGGATAAAATCGGTAAAACCCATGATGAATTGTTGAATTACTTATTCCTATTCCTTATTCCTATATGATCCTTGATCCTTCTGTATGTTATTAGCTTTCCATTATATGCATTATGTTGCATATGTGCTGTAACTGGTAGTTAAGTTTGTTTTAGGTAGTTATTAGTTGGATATAGTTAGTTATTTCTGTTCATAACAGAGTTTCTCTAGATGGTTCCCGATAGTTAGTTTCTTTTCTTTGTGTATATATACACTTGTAAGTCTCATTCATTCTGTAATTCACATTCTCAATATTCAATTCAATGAGAAGTATATTCAAAAATATAGATTTCTTCATCGTATCAAGAGCCTAAGTTCCTGAGCATCTGTGATACTGTGATTCTGCCAAAATGGTGAAGTTCCCCAAATCTTCATCTCCCAGCATTGATGGTGATGATTCTCCAAAATCTGTTTCAAAGGTCAAAACCAAAACTAGTGCATCACAGATAGATGCAATGTCGCCTTATCACCTTCACCCTTTTGATCAACTAGGCCAAGTCTTCGTCAGTGAATCTTTAAATGATGGGAATTATGGAGAATGGGTTGTGGACATGAGCAATGCCCTCTGTGCCAAGAACAAGATGAGATTCGTTGATGGATCTATTACCAAACCCAAGGCTGATTCTCCCAATCTTGCTCACTGGATGCGATGCAATGCTATGGTGAAAAGGTGGCTCAAAAGTGGCATGGATAAAGAAACCCGCATCAGTGTGCGATATGCCAACACTGCCCATGAAATGTGGGTGGATCTTGAAGAAATGTTTGCTAAAGGAAGTGCTCCAAGAGCCTATGAATAAATGTTTGCCAAAGGAAGTGCTCCAAGAGCCTATGAGTTGAAACGATCCATAGCTCTTCTCAAACAAGAAAAGCTTTATGTTTTGGCCTATCATACCAAACTCAAAGCTTTGTGGGATGAAATTCAATCAATTTCACCATGGCCCAAGTGCACTTGTGGAGAATGCAAGTGCGATGTGTAGAAGAAGCTCGCCCAAATCCGTGAAAGGGAGCAATTGTATGATTTTCTTATGGGTCTTGATGATGTTTTTAATACAGTCAACACACAAATTATCAGCATGGCTCCCACATTTACTCTTGGACATGCTTATCATTTGGCTGTTGAAGATGAACAACAAAGGCTTATCTCAGCCTTACACAGACCCAATGCAGAAGGAACAACTTTTCAAACTCAGAAAATCGTTATTCTAGGGATGATCAGAGAGGGAACAAAAGGGATAAACCTAAATGTGATCATTGAGGGAAACTAGGTCACACACAAGAAACTTGCTTTGAGATTATTGGGTATCCTCAAGATTGGAGGAAATCTAATAAAGATAATAAAGAAAGACCAAATTATTGGAGCATCAAGAAACCAGGGCCTAAGACAGCTCAAGTCTCTACTGAGAACAGTCCTGTTCCTGGCCTGACAATGGAACAATATGACAAGTTAATGGAGCAGCTAAAGGTTGATCATGAAGACAAGACATGATCTAATCAAGCCAAACCCGTGGTCAACATGGAAGGTAACTTGAATTTTAATAAACCTTAGATTGTTGATTCTAGTGCTACTGAACATATAACCTGTGATGATACTTTTCTGAGAGATATAACTGCCTCTCACCCCCAATCTATCCATATTCCCAATGGCACACATGTGCCTGTAAAGGGACTAGGCAAGGTGAACTTGTCTAATGGATTACACCTTGATAATGTGTTGCACATCCCTATTTTAAATGCAAGTTGATTTCAGTTAGTAAGTTAACAAGAAAGCACAATTGTGTTGTTATCTCTACTGCTAACTGTTGTATTATCCAGGACTTAAATTCGAGGACTCAGATTGGGAGGATTAATCAGCAAGATGGCTTGTACATAATAGACAATGATCAAGATAATAAGGCTGCTGCTAATAAAGCTACTGTCAAATCTGATAATTAGCAGGCTGCTGCTAATAAGGCTACTGCCAATTCTGATAATAGGCCTGCTGTCATGTCTTTAGCCAAGTCTGATGGTCATTTGTGGCATGCTAGACTTGGACATGCACCAGAAACCAAGATTAGCCACTTAGGATTAGACTTTGTTAATAAACAGAATATTTTACATTGTGATTCTTGTATAAGGGCAAAACAAACCAGATTACCTTTTCCTCCTAGCTATATAAAATCTAGTTCTAGTTTTGAACTTGTGCATTGTAATATATGGGGCCCTTACAAAACTAGTTCCTTAACTGGTGCTCATTATTTTCTAACAATTGTTGATGATTATAGTAGGGGAATTTGGGTTTATCTCATGAGACATAAGTCTGAAGTTGAGTACATTTTGCCTAATTTCATTCACATGATAGAAACTCAATTTAGGAAAAGGATTAAAAAGGTTAGATCTGACAATGGGCTAGAGTTTACTTCTAGGAGTATGCAGGAATTTTATGCAGATAAAGGCATTCTTATGGACCTAAGTTGCACAAATACTCCCCAACAAAATGGTGTTGTGGAGAGAAGGCATAGGTACATCTTGGAAGTTGCTAGAGCACTAAGATTTCATGCTCATCTACCTATCAAATTCTGGGGAGAATGCATCCTTACTGCTGTTTATATCATCAATCGGCTCCCTTCAGAAGTAATAAATGGTATGACACCCTATGAAATTATATATGGTAAAAGGCCTAACTATAATCATCTAAAAGTTTTTGGCTGCTCTGCATATGCTTTAAGTCATAAAAAGGCAGGGCAAATTTGATGAAAGGGGGAGAGTTGGTATCTTTATAGGATATTCATCAAGACACAAAGGTTATAAAATCTGTCACATAGACACTATGGATGTACAAGTGTCAAGGGATGTTGTGTTTCTTGAAGAGGAATTCCCTTTCAAAACCATTAAACTAGTAACTGGAATTAGTTCTACTTTTATTCAATGGGAAGATATTCCTCAAGAAACACAAGACCATATCACTGATTCTGTTGACACTGTAGAAATCCAAAGAGAAGAACATGAAAACGTGGACATGAATGGAAATATAGTAGAAACTGATAATAGCAATCAAGTTGGTCAGAGGAATGTTGGAGGAAGAAGTAGACAATTACCTAGTTATTTGAAAGATTATGAGGTAAATTTGCCAAAATCCATAGTTGCTTCTGTGGATGTATGCATCCCTCATGCGTAATTGAAGATGATTTTGAAGATGTCAAACACGTGAAGACTTTGATTCTGCTAGTATGCTTTAGCTTTATATCTTTCTCTAGTTAGAATCATTGTTAGAGTCTCAATATGTTGTGGGTTGAAAGTTAGAAAATGCAATTTGTCAAAATTAATTGAATCATGCATGCATAGCTTACTTAAAATGTTTTAAAATGTTTTTGACTGAGTTGGGTATGTTTAAAATTGTTTTTTATCATTTTTAAACCCAATGATTGTTTTTCAAAGTGTTAAATCATTTCATATGGTCAAAACATATTTTCTATGCATTTTTGGAAGCATGAATCGATTCACACTTTAAATGAATCGATTCATCATCGAGCACCCAGTCACTGTTTTTGGTTCTGTGAATCTAATGCAGAATTTGTGAATCGATTCACAGAATTGGTGAATCGAATTCAGTTTAAGTGAATGAATCGATTCACACTGTGGTGAATGGATTCACGCGCGATTTTTCTACATAATTTCTCAGTTTTGTTTCTCAGTTTTGGGCACCATATAAAAGGCTCGTTTTAGGGTTGTCATACACACTTTTACACATTTTTCAGAACAACAAATTGAGCATTCTCTCTAGCTTTCTTCTTCCCCCAAATTTCATTGAGATTCATAGGTTTTCATTTGTATATCTACACTACAAAGAGTGTTATTTCAGATTTTCTAATTCTTTCTTCTTGTAATTTCGTTTTGTGAGTGTGAGGTATCTCTAGTGAATCTTGAGTGAGGTATCTCAAGTGGGAAATTTCAGAGTGTGGAATCTCTTGTTGTAAATTCAAGAAACGGTGTAATTCTTTGAATTGATAGTGGAAGAAAATCCTGAGCGAGGCTTGGGGACTACATGTAGGTCACAGTGGTTGGTGACTGAAGTAGGATAAAATCCTCTGGTTTGATCTATTTCTCCCTTATCTCTTTAATTGCGTTTTTAGGGTTTTCTTAGATATAATTGTTGTGGTTGAAATTTACCTTATACTAGTTAATTGATTTCTTAGCTAGAACATTTCTCATATTCAATAAAGATAACACCTTCACAAAATAAGTTTTTTTTAAAGTTTGCGAAAATTTTAATACTCAATTCACCCCCCCTCTTGAGTATTCTGGCCACCTGGGTAACAGCTTCTACTTCCAACAATTCCCAACCTTATACCTTATCAAATTATGTGCCTTATGATAAGTTTTCTGCTTCACATTCTGCTTACATAGCTGCCATCTCCTCACAAGACGAGCCAAGCACATTTTTGCAGGCAGTTAAGCACCAACACTAGAAGGAAGCTATGCAGAAAGAGATTAAAGCGCTTGAAGACAATGAGACTTGGATCCTCACTGATCTTCCTCAAGGGAAGCATGCAGTAGATTCTAAATGGATCTACAAAATTAAATATCAACCAGATGGAAGGGTGGAAAGATAAAGCCAGGTTGGTGGCTTGTGGATCCACTCAAATCAAGGGAGAAGACTTCCATGAAACTTTTGCCCCTGTGGCAAAACTTGTCACTATTAGATGTCTTCCCACTATAGCTGCAACAAAGGGATGGATTATTCACTAATTAGATGTGAACAGTGCATTTCTCCATGGAGACTTGAATGAAGAAATATACATGAAGATTCTTGAAGGATTTGCTAAGAAAGGAGATCCTAGAGTTTGCAAACTCAAGAAATCTCTTTATGGATTGAAACAAGCCTCTAGAAATGGGTACCAAAAATTCACTAAAGCCTTGGAAGGGATGGGTTTCAAACAGTCTCGGGCAGATCATTCCCTCTTTGTTTTTAGAGATAAAGATGTTTTTCTGACAGCCTTGATTTATGTAGATGATGTTGTACTAGCAGGAAACAGTGTTGAATTAATACATAAGGTGAAGCAGTATCTGAATGATAAGTTCAGCATTAAGGACTTAGGAACATTAAAATACTTCCTAGGTATTGAGGTGGCAAGATCAGAGTAGGGAATTCTGTTGAACCAAAGAAAATATATATCTTGAATGAAACTAAGATGCAGAATTGCAGACCTTGCAATTTCCCTATGGAACAAAACTGCAACTTGAGACCTAGTGAAGATGATCCTGAGATCGATGCAACAAGATATAGAAGGATTTTGGGAAGACTTTTGTATCTCACAGTGACTAGGCCAGACATTACTTATGCTGTCAATACACTCTGTCAGCACATGACAGCCCCTAAACAAGCTCATATGAATGCATTTGAAAGAGTTCTCAGATACATCAAAAGCACCCGAGGCCAAGGAATCCTATTACCTAGTAACAACAATCTCCAACTTCTTGCTTATTGTGATGCAGATTGGGGAGGGTGTCCTCTCACTAGAAGATCTTGCAGATGGTATCAAATTATCTTGGAGGAGCTCCAATTTGGTGGAGAACTAAAACACAAACCATGGTGGCTAGATCATCAGCTGAAGCCGAATACAAATCTATGATAGTCACTGTGAATGAAGTTATTTGGCTTAGATGGCTTCTTAAAGAGCTAACAGTATCACAGCAGGGATCTACTCACTTGTTTCGTGACAATCAAGCGGCCCTTTACATAAATGTCAATCCTGTTTTCCACGAAAGGACAAATCATGTAGAGATGGACTGCTATTTCGTGCATGAGAGGGTGCAGAGCAAAGAAATAGAGCCTCTTAAAATCCACACCAAAGACCAGATTGCAGATACGTTAACCAAACCGCTAGGCAAAGATAGACGCCAATTACTTATTGGCAAGTTATCCATTTTCAACCTTCATGCGCCAAATTGACGGGGAGTGATGAATTGTTGAATTACTTATTCCTATTCCTTATTCCTATATATGTGTTGTATTTTGTTGCATATGTGCTGTAACCGGTAGTTAAGTTTGTTATTTTAGTTAGGTAGTTATTAGTTGGATATAGTTAGTTATTTCTGTTTATAACAGAGTTTCTCTAGATGTTTCCCGATTGTTAGTTTCTTTTTTTGTGTGTATATATACACTTATAAGTCTCATTCATTCTGTAATTCACATTCTCAATATTCAATTCAATGAGAAGTATGTTCAGAAATATAGATTTCTTCAACTCAGTACTCACAAGCAGAAAACTCAATAATTTAAATGAATTCTGGTGCAAAATGAGTAATAGTTGCAGAGATAAAGTTGAGAGAATTGAGAGTAGAAAGAGAAGATAATAATTGTGAAATAAGAGTTAACATTCATTCAAGATAATTGACCTAGCTATATAGCTGAGGCAATTACATGGAAATATTTTAGAACCCTCTCCACTCACAGTTGACACCTCACAAAAAGTAAATGACAACTAAAAATAAAAATAGAAATAAAACTATAGGCTAATAGCATAAATGATTTTAGTATTTATTTCCTGTGACAAGATCTTGGTAAAAAAAAAAAACTAGACCTAATAAAGATGCATTCTAAAAATATTATTATGATTTGTTGCAGGCTTTCTTTTTCTTTATTTTTTTTAACCCTTGAGGACAAAGGTCATCTCAAGGATAAGGGTTTGATTCCCAAAAAAAAGGGGTTTGATATAGGAAATACGCAAAAGAGAATTGGAGAATTGTTGAGCTGGAAATATATGTGAAAAGTTAATTAGGATGGTTATTAATAGTTACTTGAAAATAATGTAATTGTAAGGGTTATTATTTGGTGGGATGTAAAGATTAATTGGGAAGATATGCAAGAATTCAGATAGTTCTTTTCTTATACACATTCTGAATAATTAAAAAAATCTTGTTTTTACTAATATCCAAAAATGTGGGGAAAAAAATTGAGACATTCAGGGCTAATTTGTATAACCATTATCTTTTGGGACCAAAATTACATAAGAATATCACTTTTAGAAACCAACTTATCCATTTACTCTTATTGAATCAACATTTGAGTTGTAAGATTATGTAAATCATTTAGAATATGTTTTATTACACTTTTTAAAAACAATTTTCTGTTTTCAAAAATTTAAGAAAAACAAAATTTGTTTTTGTTAAGTTCTATAAAGCAGAAATCAATTTCTAAAAATCAAATCAATCATACCCTTAAAAAATAGATTTACTAAAAATGCTCGGCCCTAAACTGAAAGAATGTCCATCCACATGTACATGTAGATCGTTGAATATAAATTGGAAGTGCTTATGCAAACCGTTAATTGTCCCACAAAGCAAACCGCTGTTTAAGACAACATGTCAAAGCCTTATCCCAATTAATCATCAATTGAAGAAGAAAATAATACGTAAAAGAAAAGCCATAAACCATCACCTGTTATTAAAGATAATGATTCTATACAAACAGCAGCACTGAATAAAACCTAAACTTCCCTACCCCATTTTAAGATTACTTCAGATGAAAGATCTTACACTAGCCAGAAAGATACCCCCACATACACAAAGACACAAAAATGTCACCACATTTTTTCTCCAATGCTAGTGAGACCTTAATCCTGATTACATACAAGATTAACATCCTACCACTTTACATTTCAGAGCTATTTAAATCTCTTTCACATGTTCAAATAATCATATGTAGTTCCCTAAGAGATAGAATGCCTCCTGTGTCTTAAGGATGAACCAGAAGATTTGGTATCTCCAGGGACTACAGATTTAGGGCTATTAGAACTCCCTGAAGTCTCTGAGCTCCTATTCTCTCCTTGTCCTTTACCAACAATCCATAACTTATCAAAGATTCTCCTTGATCATGATGGCAGCAGTTGCATGCCACTTCTGCTGTTTTTGCTATTCTTCTTGTTCAATTTCACACTCTTGAAACTCTTCATCTTTAATCTTCAGGTGACTCATTTGATTGCTGAGGGAATGGCAGCTCTCTCCCAACTTTTTCTCACATCCCTCATCTCCATTCATCA
This sequence comes from Calophaca sinica, assembly GCA_037113605.1. Classification (NCBI taxonomy): domain Eukaryota; kingdom Viridiplantae; phylum Streptophyta; class Magnoliopsida; order Fabales; family Fabaceae; genus Calophaca; species Calophaca sinica. The sequence goes on along the minus strand of CM073730.1, from coordinate 126,223,481 downwards.
GTGTGTGCGGAGGATCGCGTGGACTGTTGGTAAATGTGCATGCGTTCGCTGCAGCTCTAACCTGCTCAAAGTACAGAACCTGCACTACAACTCGGAGGGGAAGACGTTCGTTCTGTGCAGCATGCGTCGATGCATCTGCACTCAATTTCTTGACATCCATCAGTCCACATATCTTCTTCCTTTCAGCTTTTGTCAAATTAGGATGCTCCTGAAGATGATAGATCCAAGTGAATATTAAAATTTCAAAAAATAGCTAAGGCTGCAGGTGCAAAATAAGCTGACTTCTCATTTACCCGTGTTACATGATTGTCACTTCATTGTCATTTCAAAATATACACATTTATTATGAAGCGGCAGATTTGTGTAGAAATAGATAAGTGCTGAAGTGTTCTAACACGTGACATGCTAGCAGTTCTACAAGTATTGCTCAGTCATAAGTTAGTAGTAACCAAAAAAAAAACGGAAAGTGAAGTTACCAATTATATGGGATAAGTCATAAGGGAATCAATCAAAAAAGTGAAAACATTTTCTCAGAGATAACAAGGATAGAAGCAATGAAAACACGAGTGTCGGTCAAGGCAATTCAATTTTTTTATCATGGGATGTTTGTACAATCCATGTTTAGAAAATGTTACCTTCAAGTAGATGTCAATAGCTCTGTAGAGACCATCATGATTTGGTCTAGCAAACTCTGGAATTGACTGTGACAAATCAACAAAACTAGAGAGGCTGAGATTTGGATCATGTGCAATTTCTCCGAGATAACTATCCACCAACTTGCCAACATTCAATAACGACCTATTCCCCAAAATAGATGCATCGTTTACTTTATCTTTCTTCTCCACACCCTCCATATCATGGCTATTCTTTTCATTTGTCATGCATCGATTCAAGAGATCTTGCACCAAATCAACATCACATGTAGTAACCTGGGGAGACCTTGCTGGAATCAGCAAATCTTTGAGAGAAGCTTCATGAAATTTTAGGCTGATGCTCTTCATCAATTCTTCTCTTGAGGACTCATCAGCATCAACTAATATGGCCACTTTCAATAGCTTCAGCAAGAAACTACAAGAACAACCAATGCCACTATCACATGGCAATAAACAGACAATTGTTTCTACCAGAGACTTGTTTCTCAAGGCATGAGCATCCGAAACCAATGCATCGACAGAATCAGGCAACCATCTTATTGCATAGGTTCTCAGTGCCTCCCCAATCACAGCACCATCCATTCTTCCCTTTGATTTCACAGTAATCATTACACGTTTATAAAGATCAATGTCCAGCTCACATATATCTTCAACCCACCAATCCTTGGGAACAGACTCTATTTTCTCTTTTGATGCTATCTTGTCCTCAACAATTTTATCAATCTCGGTTAATTTTCGGTTGTAAGTGTAAGACCAAGTGATGTTCACCGGGTCCACGGAAGTTTTGGAAGCTATGGAATCTATACATCTCCCAATAATCTTTAGATCCTCAGACCATGGGAGAAGAGCTTTAGTCGTTTGGAGAACAATTATAGAATCCTTCCAGCTACGAAATATACTGAGGTAAGAAACACCTCGATTTTAAAAATCAAGTTTCCTCTATCAACATCCTCTGTCATCTCAAGATACTCAGCCGCACATCGAGCAGCCACGACATTGTAAGCATTTAGAGTAACAGTCATTCCATAGCAGAACTTTGCACATATTTCAAAGGCCTTCGCCCACCAGGAAATCATCCAAGTAAATTTCATCAGAATTCTCTTCGTTAGCCTTCGACACCAACTTTTGTAACCGATTGCTCTTTGACAGGAGAGGGAACTGCAACTCGTGAAAGTAAACACCAATAAAGAACAAGAGGAGCAAGCAAAATATTAGTTGTCTCTCCCTGAATACCACATTATAGAAAAAGAAATGCAAACTCATTGCACAAAGTAGAATATACACTGCTTACTCTTAATGTCAAATTAAAAACTTGTAATCTTTGAATCCAGTCTAATGAAAAACACTAAGATATTAAATTGTGCAAAATGGTGTTGTTGAATAATGAAATGTTTCCAACATAACTATAACTTGCTAGCTATGCAATGTCAGGGACACCTTAAAAAAATTTGCTGCCAGAACTATTATGTCATTGATTGACCACACTGCCCTCCCCTTAGGCTAGCACTAATTGCACCCTTCTCATTTGAAAAATTACACTTACCTCCCTTACTTTATGAACTATTCTTACATTTTAACAACTTTTTACTACAAAACAATTATACACACCTCTCCTACTTTTTTGTAAAGACCATGCATAAAGTCACCTTGAAAATACGGGAGATTGGTATAATTTTCCATACAAAGCTGTCAGTGAAAATGTTAAACATTAAGGGGGGTCTGTGTAATTATCACTAAATTAAATAATATGATTTTTCTTATTTAACAGGACAATAAGATAAAGATGCTGGAAAAGTCAATACCTTGTGAAGGTCAAACTTAACTTCACCAACACTTACGATAATATCTGTAGGTAATTCAGATGATATGTACCTGCATAAATTGGAAATGAATTGCTTAGTTTATAAAAAAGGGCAAATTATTCAAGGAAGGGGAGAATGATAGGAGATTACTGAGCTCTCATCCACAAAATACAATTAACCCACACAATCTAACCATGCAAAATTCATGCCACAAAATCACAAAATTATACCGAAACAAGCAACAAAAATTCAGACAGTCAAAAAACTTGCGCCAAAAGTAATTAAGATGCATGCTTGCAATTAAATAACTCCAAAGGCAAAACTTGATCAAATGACACTAAAAAAAAAAAAAAAGAAAAGAAATAACATCTCTACATTATTTGCCAAAAATGCAAATATATAAAAATAAAAAAATAAAAAATAAAAAATTCTCTGTTCTTATGGGATTGGTAAATCTTGCAATTCTATTTGTCTCAGATACAAAGAAGCATGCAAATTATTCAAGGAAGGGGAGAATGATAGGAGATTACTGAGCTCTCATCCACAAAATACAATTAACCCACACAATCTAACCATGCAAAATTCATGCCACAAAATCACAAAATTATACCGAAACAAGCAACAAAAATTCAGACAGTCAAAAAACTTGCGCCAAAAGTAATTAAGATGCATGCTTGCAATTAAATAACTCCAAAGGCAAAACTTGATCAAATGACACTAAAAAAAAAAAAAAAGAAAAGAAATAACATCTCTACATTATTTGCCAAAAATGCAAATATATAAAAATTAAAAAATAAAAAATTCTCTGTTCTTATGGGATTGGTAAATCTTGCAATTCTATTTGTCTCAGATACAAAGAAGCATATATTTAAAGAGCAGAAAAAACAATACACTAAAAATTAGCCCCACTAAAATGACTAACTGGAGGTACATAGATCCAAATCAATACACACTTGACAAAATGTGGTTCTTACTTCTTGCTTCCCAGTTGAATACATGTATAGCACATGCATGCATGACAAATGACAAATGACATGTCATCGCACATGATTTATTTACAACAGGCTGAAAATCAACCAAACCATGATATTTTTCAAATTAATCTATCCACAAAGTGAATTCTATACACATTACAAAAGGTGAAAGCTATAATCAGAGCACACCAGTGGAAGTCACATGCTTAAAACATAAATATAGAAAACATATATACCATAAATATAATATAATGATTAATATTGTTCCATATTAGCTTTGCAAACTGGCATGCTTTTAAATGCTGAGTACTCCATATCACTTTTACAATATTTGGACCACAAAACTCATCAAGAAATCCACATTTCAAAGGCTGGACCACCACCAATTAAATCCCTCCCTTTACAGTTACAAGCAATAAAAATAAAAAAGATTATTAGCATTATTCCAGAGTAGTTTTGCAGACAAAGGTATAATGGCTTTCTCTTGAAGGCATTCAACAATGAATGAATCCATAACTAGCAGTAAAATCAAATGCATCTGTGACCAAACATCATACTCCTTTCAGTTTATACTCAGTAACAGAAAACGGTAACACACACATTAACTATTTAACACCAAAAATAAATAAACACAAAAAAAGAGCACCCAAGAATGCAAGAAAAACATGAAAAAGAAGAAAATCCAACCTGACAAGCTTTCCATCAGATTGAAGAACATCAGGCTTCGATCCCAACTTCATAAACTTCATTTTTCTTTTTTCTTTTTTTCTCTCCTTATATTCACAGCAAAAAAAAAGAAAAAAAAAACTTTCAGCCAAAACGACAAGCTAGGCCTGCGTTTTCTCCAACGAAGCGAGTGTGTGTGTGTGTGTGTGTGTGTGGTTTGCGATACTTCAAAAACTTCAAGCCTTCACGAAGCTCTGTTACTTAGAAACTCCTCATCCGAAGAAGAAATCACCGTTAAAACGCTGCGTTTCGCTTCAACAACTCTACTTTTCCGAATGCATTCACGATGAGCATTGAAGATGGAAAACAAAGACACGCTAGCAGAGAGAGAGAGAGAGATAAGGTTGCAGAAAATGAATCTTCAGAAAGGGCAGTTATGAGCAGAGAGAAAACGTGTTATGGAATGGATTGAAATCAATGCGGTTTTATTTTTATTTTTATTTTTATTTTTGTGAAAAGAAAAATATCGTCAGAAGGTGAGAGCAGAGAAAAATGGCGTCAGAAATAATTTAAAGGAGGAAATAAATGATCGCCGCCTTTGGATTAAAAGCATTGGCGATCGAGTGAAGATTATGGGTTGGGGGTGTGGGGCGCGAATATCAATTGCTCTGTTCTTTCTCTTTCTATATCTCTCTATCTATCTACACTTTCTCTGCGACGTGAATGATGATCGTTTTCAGCTTCTGACGCGTTTGTCTCTCCAACCTCTGTTTCTATAAAACTTTGCAGGTAGCATAAAATAAAGAAAGAGAGAGAAAATTGGACAGAGAGCGAGGGAAGGAAAGTTAGAGAGAGAAATAGTGAGTGTGTGTGTGTGTGTGTAATGGTGGAGTAACACGACTATTGTTATAACAGTGGGATTGTATAGAGTGTAGGGGACTACTGTGACAGGGTGGCTCAGCGGTTAAAGAGCCTTTTCTCTACGTTATCTTTTGTTTGTGTTTGTGTTTGTGTTCACGCCGAGAAAACACGCCATCCTTTCTTAGACCGTTTTCTCCCTCCATTTATTTTTTATTCTCCGTTATGTCCTCACACGTGACCTTTCTGTTTCTCTGATGACGAAATAAATACTACTCGACTGTAACAAATTTTCAACAAAAATGAAAAAATTGACTACTCTTTTCAGTATATAGGGTCTGATGGGAAAGCGCGAGATTGGCAAGAGAAAAAAGGGTTATTGGTCACTTAAGTTTTTGGAAGTGTGACTCGATATTACTTTAGTCTCTGAAAGCATATAAACTCTAAAATAACCCCTATAAGTGTGCTCCGTCAATCACTTTGGTTCCTGCCGTTAATAATTTCATTAACTTCGTGAGTACTTGGTCGCATTGGTCCCTGAAAGTGTAACTCGGTGTCACTTTGATTTCTGGAAGAGTAACAACTACAAAATAGTCCCTGAAAGTGTTTTACATTTGCCACTTTAGTCCCTACCATTAGTCATTCGATTGTCTCTCATTCCAAAATAATGGCTAACGATAGGGACCAAAGTGACAAACGTAGAACACTTTCAAGGACTATTTTGAAGTTTATATGCTTTCAGAGACTAAAGTGACACCAACTTACACTTTTAGGGACCAAAATGACTAATTACTCACGGAGTCAATAAAATTGTTAACGACAGGGACCAAAGTGACAGACAGAGCACACTTACAAAGACTATTTTGGAGTTTATATACTTTCAGGGACTAAAGTGACTCCGAGTAACACTTCCAGGGATCTAAGTGACTAATACCCCGAGAAAAAAGCGTACGAGAGAGAATGAGTAGAAAAGCTGAATTTCTTCTGATTGGACGCAGTAGAAAATGAGACGAGAGAACAAAAAATGATGGAGCCCACAGACTTTTATTTTATTCGTAGAACTGCGAAGAAAATGGGATCTAGATCGCCTGTTGTAGCTGCTTCACACAGTTACATGCAGTAATCGATCTCGGCAGCTCATTCCAGATCGGACAGCTTACACGGCTCACACGAAAAACTGCAGCAAATCGGCATAAATCAATCTCGACCGTTGAAATCAGATCAGACGGACGGGATTTCACGCAGTTACACGTAGTAACTGCAGGAAATCCCAATCCAAGAAAATGGGGGAGGAAGGGACACCATTTTTTTATTTTTCATTTCTACCCATATTCTCTCCTTATATCGCAAATTATTTAAATTTTTAGTCAAGAATATTGATGTCTTTTGAAAAATAATCAACAATTCTCTCTTCTCTTTTTTCTCTTTTATTTCTCTTATTCCGATCAATACCTCAGATCTACCATATTTCTCACTTTTTTCTCTCTTTTCATACTCTTTCTTCACAATTTCTCTCTTTATAATTTATCTCGTGAACCAATCACACCCATACAGTTTTGTACAATTAACATTTTTGTTTTTTTATTTGAATTTAACTTTATGAAAACCACGTTTTCGCTGTGTTCCTCTGCGAAAGCTATTTAAGTTTTTATGCTTAATTAATTATTAATACTTAATTAAGTAATTATTTAATGACTTTTTATGCTTGCACAGTTCTTTAGTTAAAACGGACATATTTTTACCCAATTGTGGTTCAAGTTGCTAGTTGTTTAGACCCTATAATCATATGTCTAGGGTTCGAATCTTGGTGATGGGAATAAAGTTGCATATGTGAGGGGAGAAGTTGTCCCTTAATTGGTGCTCTGCATCTTCGGGGGATCAGTTCTATAGCTACTGGTTGTGGGGATACCTGTGTCCATTCCCGGATATAAAACAACAAAACGGGTTTCACGGATCCAATAATGGACTAATCTATATAGGATTTTTACCCTCTGCCTCCCAATTACCTGATCTGTCTTGGTATGGCCTTGACTGGCGATTGTCGCTGCATACCGTTGCATACTGTTCTCTCTATCTCCCTCCGAGATTTCGCACATCCCAAACATCTCACAATTGTTCATTGCCTTTGCGACATAGTTTTCATGGGAGTGAATCAATAGGACGTGGTGTAACATCTCGTTTTTCAGAAAATAATATTTAAAGTATAGTTAGACGATGAATGAGCATTAGAAACCTTAATTTGAAAGGAAATAGGCTTAGATGTGTTGTAGAAACACTCAAAAGAACCAAAATACCCCTAGGAGGGATCTAGAAACCCCTAGAAATGTATAGAAAGGAAGAAACCGGACTATCCAGCTTTGCCTCAGTCGCGAGGCGACCAGAATACATATTAGCTCATTGCGACGCGGCGAAAGGCGGTGAGAAAGGCGGTGCTCGCAGCCATTGAGAGTATGACACGTGTCCCTGTCGCGATGCGATGGACATTGTGTCTGATGCCATCGTGACGCGATCGTACCAAAGTGTGCCTATAAATAGCCCTTACCCCTTCATTTCCAACTCGCCCCAAATCCTCTTCTCTCTCTAACTTTCTCTCTCTAGAAACTTCTAAGGAGTGAGTATGCTATGTGATTGCCTCTAATGAGGATCTGGCACATCAGAAAACCCTTAGTAAGTAATCCTTGAGATTGAGAAAGGGAGTCAGACTTAGAGTGTCATTAAGGAGCAAGTATGCTATGCACTTGCCTCAAGAGAGGATCTTGTGCATCAGATAGCCCTTAGTAGGTAATCCTCTGAGAGGGGAGGATGAGAGCTACCTAGTAAGCTAGGTAGGAGTGTCCAGAGGTAGGAGTGCGAGTAGCAGGAGCGACGAGGACACGGAGAGTGATAACAACTGCAATAGTCTTCTAACCAGGTGGGAGATTTGAACCCTATCCACTAGGAATTGTAGGATTATAATAAGTGTATAAATAGGCGTAGGGTTTCCCAAGCCCTGCTAGAGGTTGATAGCAGCAGCACCTTAGAAGAGGGGTTGTGGCCTGTGATAACTGAGGACAGTTGTCAAAGGTCTATCAACCATAGGAATGATCTATTAATGGATGGATATTGATTGATGTGATGTTAATTATATGATTGTGTGTCTATGTGACTATTGGTGTGTTGATTGATAACATGTAAGTAGTAGGTCACCTGAGTGACATTAGGGTTAATCCTTAAGTTGATTGAGGATGGATGATAATTGAGTATTGTAACACCCTGTCTCCAGAGTGCTATTAAGTGAATGTTCTAACAACAGTTGACATATTTCCGAAAGGTGGAATACTCTGCTCGTAGGGTTTTCGAGAAATGTGGTCCTATATTTTTTTTTAAAAGGTTCTTTAAAGAAGCAGTCAGAGCATCACAGCGACTTTTAGAAACATGGCAGAAAATAATTTAAGACATTACATAACCACATTCAATTGTTACATCAACTCACACATAACAGCATGTGCCTTGAAACATAATCGACATTTAGTACAATACAGAAATAAATTCAAGCATCCTATAGCTGGTCGACACAACAAGCTCCTCGCAAGACTACTAGTAGATTTCGCAACCATAACACAAGTGGAAAACTAAACAACCATCCCCAGCTGTTCCTCCTTGCAGTTCCAAATCCTCAGCTTGCTCCGCCATCTGGGTTACAATCATTAATTGACAGAACCACTGGCAATGGTCAACTTCTCAACAGATCATGATAAACCAAGGCATAAAGCAATAAGCAACCACAGTTTATACAATTCACAGGTATTAAGCAAACAACAAAGCATATCATTCACAGAACGTGGCTCAACTCTCTCACTCTAGACTCGACTCGACTCACTATTCATTTTCTCTCGACTCGACAATTATTAGAAAGCAACGTCGATCCATCCATCGAATACCACCGTAGCCTTGGGTTTCATCACCACCGGTTATTGAGGTTAAGTTCCTTGACAACGCAGACGCCATCGCGCAATTTAAACACCGATCGTGGCCGGGCTTCTACACCACCAGATGCCAGCGAGCAATTGAACACCGGCCGTGGCCAGGCTTCTACACCACCTCGCCCGTAGTGGCATCGGGCTTCCACACCACCCTTGGTTGTTCGGCCGCGAACACGGCCTTTGGCCGGGCTTCTTCACCACCCACCGTAGTAGCGGACTTCTACACCGCCCTTGGTAGTTCAGATCGAAACTCCAAAAACGTCATGACCCTTGACGACTCGCCTAGCTCTCTCACTCGATGAACAGCTCGCCGCTTACGATAGTCAAAGAGTGACGCATAAAATTACTTGACCGCATATCAAATAAAGAGAGCATGTTTAACATGAAGAAAACGCAATTCGACATTTTAAGCAATAAAAACACCCTGCATGAAAATACGCAATTCAACAGCAACACGCAATTCGTGGCATATATTCAATCTCATATTAAATAATGCATAACTCAATCATATCACAACATTACATGCTTGACACGCAAATCAAGGAATCAATCCCTCTGCAACTCGATGGAGTTAACAGAGAGGTACACAAATGTGGGGGGTTGGGTTCAGGAGACCAACCACAAAGTTTTCACCCACGAATGACTCGGAATATGTTCGACCGCACGACAACAATAAACGAAGGGGTTCGAAGACCCTAACTTCGAACTCGTAGAGTTCTCAGACTTCTTCGTATTTAAATAAAGCAATTTAAATAACAAAACAATAGCTTAAGCATATCCAAAGTTGTCCTTACACAGTGACATAAAAATGAATCCTAAATGTCTAGAAGTGCCCTTACCGAACCCCAAGCTGCCCGTCCACGTGTTCCTCGATCCTACGCTGCACGATCTCGGATTTACTCAAAGCCTAACAAAATAAATAACTTAGCACAATTCTTAGCTAACTTAAGCTCTCAAGCCTAACCCTTTTCCTAACCAAAAATTCATTCAAACATTAAATTCCTAGCTACTTGAAAATAAATAAGGTTTTAAAATCAAAATATTTTTTTGAAAGATAACTTATCACATAACAATTTATAAACCTTAACTTATTTGAAAAGTAAAGTTTTTGAAACCAAAAAGCTTCCTTGAACCTCAAGGTAAAGATCATGCAAGAAATCATAAATTTTAAAACCTAGACACATATTCATACAATCATTTTCACAATTAACAAACCACTATTTCCTTTCCTACTCCCTTTTTAGGCCTCTCGGCTACACCTATTCCCATAACCATCTAATTTCATGACAAAGCATCAAGACATCAAGTTTCAACAACTTCATATAACAATTAAAATACATAAGAAAATTTAAATCAAATAGGTTCCAAGATATTTTTCAAATATATTTCAAAGCATCAACTATCAAGACAACAAAGCAAAACACCATAACCAACACATAGTCCAACATAGATTTAATGTTTTCCAAAAACAAGAGTTTTGAGAATTCTTTTCAAAGCAATCATTTCCAGAACACTAGAATTATAACCATAATCATTGCCAAAAATTAAAGAATCATCCCACCAATTTTTATATAACATTCTAGTCCTCCAAAAACTACATTTGCATAAAACATAAACCACAATCATACTAACTCATGCATATCTATCTTACTAGCCTTAATATTATTCTAAGCATATTATCTAATACCTAAGCACATAATTTAACATCAAGACCTCATGCTTCTCATGTGTCAAGAATAGGAAAAATTCCAAAACAACATGTTACACATACTTACACAAAACTATAACCTAAATCATGTCATAATCTTGTTAGAAATTTAAAGAACCTCTTGATCAACTCCTACATGTCATTCTAGTCCTTCAAGAACCAAATCTTGCATAAACATCAACTAACACCTATGCTACTTCGTGCATATTCATTCCAACAACTTTAAAATTAACCAAGACATATAACTTAACACCTAGATACATGCTTCAACATCATTTAATCAATTCCTTTCCTTCATCAACCAACAATTAAAACATAATTCATTGCTAATCCTAAATTCAAGTCTCTTTCAAGAACAAGGGTTTTTTCATAAAATTCTTTCAATCCATCCTCAAATTCAAACTAATATTTAAAGTAGCAACTAGAACATCTAATAAACAAGAAACATCAATTAATTACATGAATCATAATCATAAACACCACTAATCCCCTTTTCTCAAGAATAGGTTTTTATCAAAAACAATACCCAATCAAAGTTTTAATCCTAAACTATTAGTTTAAAACCACAACAACAACATCAATTTAGCTAAAAACACCAATTTATTTACAAGATTCACAAGAGATCACACAAATCCCTCTTTCCCTTAGGTTAGGGTTTCACCTTGGGTTCCAAGGATTTGAGATTTTTTTGCTCATATCCATCATTGATCATAATCAAGTAACAAATAAAGCATGAAACAAGAATAAAAGCAAGGAAATATATCCTACACAAAAAGAGACCTCCACGGTTTTGCAGGAAAAAAAACGAAAGAAAGAAAAATGATTTGGTTAAAACCTCTCATCCAAGAACTTAGTTCCAATTCCTTGCTCTGATTCGGCCCCCCTTCCTTCTCTTTCTCTCTCTCAAGCTGTCTCTCTCTCTTCCGAGCTCTCTATCTCTCTCTCTCTCGGTCGGTCCTGCTTCTTCCTCCTCATCTCTCGCTCTCGGTCTTGCTCTCCAGCGCCACCACCACGAGCTTCCTCCCTCCGACCGCCGCGGCTGCGTACAGGCTTCCCCTTCCTCCGTCGCTCGCCTCCCTCTTCTCCCGTGTTCTCTGCCTCGCTCTCCCTCGTCTTCTCTCCGGCGCGGTGGCATGCCACCAACCACTTGGCCGTCGCGGCCTCCCCCTCTCTTCCTCTACCGTCGCGCCCTTTTTCCTTCTTCCCCTTCTCTTCTCTTCTCCCTCTTCTTTCCTTTTCCTCCCCTGCTCCTCGTTTCCCTTTCTTTCTTTTTTTTTTCCAGCTTAGCTTCTTTCTTACGCAGGGAAGCATAAAAGGGGTAGGGAGAGTGCTAGGGTGGGGAACACATAAGTGTGGTGTATGGTGGAGTAGATCATGATTTATTAAAAATTAAACCAATTAACTCCCATTAACTATCATCAATAATAAAACAAGTGAACCACTCAAAAATAATCTTAACAAATTACGATTCGATTTTCATCGAAATCAGGGTTTATTTTAAATTTTAATGCGGATAAAAATTACCCGGCGATTCAAAACGCGACGAAACTTCGTTAGAATTTTCCGATGATTTTCGAACCATGAATTAATATTAAATATTAATTCTTAAATTTAACTTCATCTTGGTTTAATTCAATCAATTTCTTAGTCAACAAAAATACGCTGCTATCACGCGTCAATGCCAGAAAAACTTAGAATAAGTATAATTGATGAATTCTCTTTAAAGCGATATCGTCTACGTCATTAATTAATTTGAATTGACATCATGAATAATATTTATTTATAATAAATAATTTGTTCAAAATACTCAAAATAATTTCCCGTACTCTCAGTAAATCATTGAGGTGATCAATCTCTATGACTTATTTTTCGAGTATTCAGGATTTTATCGCAAAAATCAATTTTCTTAAAATTTGGGATGTTACAAGTATTATGCTGAACATGATGTTAGTTATGTTGTATATATGGAATGTTAAGATGTATATATATTGGTAATTCTGATTATGCTTATTTGTGACAAGTCATTCAATATTACTGATGTGGGGATATAATGATTAGCCGAGCTATTTATCTATAATAAGTTGATAAGTGTTGAGATGAGAAGATATTGCTGGATGAGCTGATGAATGATGATGAGATATTAAGTGTGGAATGATAAATAATCATATGCATGGTTGTGTGCTGTAATTCACCACCGTGCACATAGGCTGTGCACGAGGCCAGGTGCCAGAGTGCGGGCACGATACAGTCAGTACAGGAAACGCCGGTCCTTGAGGATAGTTTGGGTCCGACTTTATTCCACAGGGGACCAATGGTTTGGCCGCCATTGTGTCGGGTCGTCGGGTAGCTTGGTCATCCTGACGGAGTACAGTTGTATCACTGTCCATAGTGCCGATCCCGAGTGTCTCCCTGATACCTGTTCCTAATGTTGTAATTGGGGAGTAGGGATGCACTCGTAGGGGTATGATAAAAGGGATATGGGGATGGACAACTGGCTTAACCTACCCACACGCCGGTGGGATGTAGCTGTTATCTATAAAGGCAAGGTGGCTTAGGTGGGGCTGCCTCTGCCATATTAAGTTGTGTGGCCACGTAGCCATATAGACGCAGGTTGCATGGGCAGAGTAGCTAGGTAATGATCCAAATCATTATCGGGAGATGTGTGGTCTAATCTTTCACATATTCTATTGTCATACTTTGCTTGTTTGTGCTTATCTTTTTATACATGAGTTATAATTCCTACTCTCCCATTTGGTGGTGCGTATAGTGTTCTGAATCTCTCATTCCATTTTCTTTTGTATATATCTTCCCATGTGACTTAGCAGGTACCTAATGATCGTTTGAGTCGAGCTACAACTAGTGAATTTAGAGTCAATAGAAGAGTAGTCCAAGTTACTATACACACTGTATAGCTAGGGCCCTATGGAAGGGTACCTTTAGGTACATTTGTACACTTCTACACGCGATAATAAAATAAATTATTTTCCCTACTATTGTAAAAAAAAATTAATATACTTAGGAATATTAGGAAAACAGACATGGTCGTCTCATTTAGTGGTATCAGAGTAGTTCAATCCTAATCGGACTGTCGAGTCATTAAGATGTTGTCACTGGTTGTGTCTAGTCAAATCCCCACCGGATTTTGACTATACCTAAAAGAGGGTAGAATGTTCGCTTAGGAGTTATTTAGGTCATAAAGATGTTGATATAGAGGGGTTACTCTAGCTTGACTTGGTTTGGTCACATAAGGTTAGGGTTAGGGACTAGTATCGCTTAGCTTGACATGGTTGGCTACATGGTAAGGGTTAGGGTTAGAGACTAGTATCATTTAACTTGACTTGGTTTGGCACATGATTAGGGTTGGGGTTAGGGACTAGGATCAGTTAGTTTGACTTGGTTTGGTCACCTGCTTAGGGTTAGGGTTAGAGACTAGTATCACTTAGCTTGACATGGCTGGCTACATTGTAAAGGTTAGGGTTAGAGACTAGTATCATTTAACTTGACTTGGTTGGGCACGTGATTAGGGTTAGGGTCAGGGACTAGGATCAGTTAGCTTAACTTCGTTTGGTCACCTGCTTAGGATTAGGGTTAGAGACTAGTATCCCTTAGCTCCGGATACTCCTACCTAGCTTACTAGGCCGCTCTCATCCTCCCCTCTCAGAGGATTACCTACTAAGGGTTTTCTGATGCATAAGATCCTCTTTTGAGGCAAGTGCAGAGCATACTTGCTCCTTAGTGGCCCTCTAAGTCTGACTCCTTTTCTCAATCTCAAGGATTACTTACTAAGGATTTTCTGATGTGCCAAATCCACATTAGAGGCAAGCACAGAGCATACTTACTCCTTTGAAGTTCCTAGAGAAAGAAAGTTAGAGAGAGAAGAGGATTTGGGACGAGTTGGAAATGAAGGGGTAAGGGCTATTTATAGGCACACTTTGGTACGATCGCGTCGCGATGGCATTAGACACAATGTCCATCGTGTCGCGACAGGGACACATGTCATACTCTCAATGGCTGCGATCACCGCCTTTCTCACTGCCTTTCATCGCGTAGCGATGAGCTAACATGTATTCTGGTCGCGTCGCGACTGAGGCAGAACTGGATAGTCCGGTTTCGTCCTTTCTAGATGTTTCTAGGGGTTTCTAGATCCTTCCTAGGGGTATTTTGGTTCTTTTGAGTGTTTCGATAACACATCTAAGCCTATTTCCTTTCAAATTAAGGTTTCTAATGCTCATTCATCGTCTAGCCATAATTTAAATATTATTTTCTAAAAAATAGGATGTTACATTACTACCCCCCTTAAATAATTTTCTTCCTCGAAAATTCAGCGGTGGTTATACTTCTAGGAACGCTACTACCTTAAGTTTTACTCTGTTCTTATTCCCCTACCATTCTTGAAACTTGAATATCGTAAACTTTCTTCTCTCAATCCTTTTATTCTTGGTAACGCTTAATCTGTTTCCAGCCTGTCCTCTTTCAAACATCGGTTCATCCAAATCTTATGGTCTCTCTCTTACTAACCTACACTAAAGAGGTTTCTCGATAACACTTATAATTTGTCTAAATTTCATTTTTTTTGTCTGCAATTTTATTGGGGTTGCACTAAAGCTGCTGTATATTATTATGGTCATATCTCATCCTTAAGTCCCTCCAAGCTATCTTTAATCCCAAACTTTATATCATCCTCTGGAATCATTAACACAAGTACCTATAAGCTGGCTATATCAATTCTTCATCTTCCTCACCAAATATCCAAATCCCCGTGTTCATCAATTCTGTTCTACCTATTTTTCTCTTACTATGTCCGTCCTCAATATTTTTGATCATTGTCTTATAGACTAGTTTTTTTCCAATCCTTTTTCAAGAACAGATTTCTTGATCCTTCTCCTTGTTTCACTAGACTACCTAATCTCTATTTCAATTCCTTGAAAGAGCCTTTTTGCTTATTCCTAGAGAAACTATTAAGAATGCTACTTAGTCTTTTCTACTCTCGTTATTATGCCTAGGTCTATTAAAGCATTCCTACCACCATATTCTAACACTTAATTGGGCTTCCTAAACCTTTCAATTAATCCTTTCAAGTCCCTCTATTACTCATCCAAGACTTAACCTATGGTTGCACCTGATTCCTGAAATCTTGGCCTGATCACTTTCTAACTAACTTTATGAATTTCCTTACTCAATCCTTAGTCAAGTCCTAATCATACTTCACACACTCCTCTATGCTCACGTAATTCATAATCTTCACACTATTTTAACCCTAATACAATCACTTCCTAATCCTAATCCAAGACTTAAACTTTACACACTTATCTTCTTAATTGGGTTTAGAAAATCAGGATGTTACTCCCATAATCCTATTATTACCTATGCTATTATGAGATCAAACAGAGAATAAACAACTTCAAGGAGAAGGTTGGATTTTATCTACAAGGGTATGGAACGAGTGAGATAAGAGATTCCATACCTTTCACCTTTAATGGTCTTCCAGAAGAGTGGGGTCAACCATTGGTTTGATGGTTTCAACTAATGGACCCAAAATCGTCATGGATAGACTTTATCTAATTCTACTACTATTCTAAGTTACTCTTAGATGTATCTGTCCTAGGAAAATTGTCTCCTAAAATTTTCTTTTAATCCTTTAATAGTTATGCTATATCCAATCACGATCGTATTCCTAGTTGACCTCTAAAAGTGATCACCTTTTGTAAAGCGACTATAATGTTTAATTGGATCAGTTGATCTCCCTTATCATCCTTGGTCTCTCTTAGGATACCTCTAAATTTCATAATAAACCCTTCTTGTAGTCATTACTTTCAATCCTACTGGTTTTCATAACCTTCTTAAGGACTTTTCCTTAATCTGATACTTCTCGTACTCTTATCTTTTACTGATATCATCATTATTTTTTGCCAAAGTCTCTCATTCCTTATTCTCCCAACTTTGTCGCTTTTACTTATGATCCTCTTTATCCTCAATCTGACTCTTTCTGTATCAATGGGAGGCACGATGGAGAAGAAGAGGGAAGAGGGGCACGACGGTGCGGCGGCCCTGAAGGCCAAGGCGCGGTGGCGCGTCGGAGAGGGAAAAGAGAGAGAGACAGCGCGAACAGGGAAAGAAGAAATATCAAACGAGGGAGAGACTGTGAGAGAGGGAGCTCAAAAATGGAAGAATAAAAAGGGAAAAAGAAGAAGAGTAGGATCCAGACCTGATTTTGGAGTAGAGGAAGAGGGGAAAAGAAGAAGGAGTATAAAGATTTAAAGTTAGGGGTTTGAGTTCAAAGCTTCCATGGAGAAGAAATAAGGATTCAAGCTCGGTGTTGAGCTCAAGGGTTACAAATTGGGGGTTCTCATCAACAATCTTGAGGAAGCCCTAAGGTAACATAAGATCCCCCTCTAAAACCTCTAATTATGGCATGCTTAGGTTTTTATTCAAATTATTGATATTGAATATTTAATGAGTAGAAGTTAAGATATTTTAGTGGGATTAGTTAAGGGTTGGTTGTTGTCCCCAACCCCCACAACTATATGTTTGATATTAGCCCATTGTGAGTTTCACAGAGCTCCAATTGGGAGAAGTTGTGAACTATGAGAATGAGTTGATGTTTAAAATTATCAATTTCGGGTTCTTCTCACTAGTGGTTGGACACCCATAAGACCCACCTTTATGGTTCCTCATTCCTTGTATTGTGTGTATTCTCTGAACTTCTAAGGTGTTGTTTGTGGGAAAGGCATGAAATCGGTTTGGGCATAATGGATTAGTTAATGTCGATGACATTTACCCAGGTTTTACTAGTGGTTTTGTTGTCAAATGAGTTTACCCTTCCATGTTGTATGTTTTTCTTGGCTTCAAAGTGTAGGACATAGTAATAATGCAATGGGTTTCAGGAAGTATGAGATTTGATCATTGTTTGAGGTTGTTGAGAGGTTTAAGGCATGTCCTGATGCATGAAGTTATGTTCATAGTCTGATGTTGTGATAACATGAGAAAATGTGTGGTTGGTTATGATTCTTATGCCATATGCTTGATCCTTCCATTATGCATGTTTAATCCTTGTTTTTGAGTCCTATATGATTTTGGATTTGGCTTGGATTGAGTAGAATTAGAGTTTGGAAAGTGAAGGAATGCAGAAAACGCATTCTGTATAATTCTACAGGTATACGCGTGACGCGCGCTCCAGCCCGAATGACGCGCGAACAAACAGAAGCAAAAGTGGAGAAATGCGCACACTCTTAAATTTTGCAGGTATACGCGTGACGCGCGCTCCTGCCCGAATGAAGTCAGGAAAAAAATTTCTCCATCTTCCCTTACTGACAATAGGAAGAAGAAAAAAATGTTGATTCCAAGTATGATAAGTTGATATTATACTACTCTAAAAATGGCCAATACTTATTTAAAATTGATGGAGGAATCATACTCAATGCAACGACAAACTAGTGCATAAAAACTCCAACATTTACATGTGCATGTTCATAGGGGTTTCAAACTCATACAAAAAATAAAAACGGAATTGAATACATGCATAAATTAACAACACTAGACACAATGAAGCAGAGAAAAAAGGAACAATATCATCATGAAGAATATCGCTACCTCTGCTCTTCGCTGCCTCTGTTTTCTTTCTCAGTTTGTTTTTCCCTCTGTTTTCTTTCTAAGTCTGTTTTGCCCTCTGTTTTCCCTCTGTTTTTCTTTTCGAGTCTGCTTTTCCCTCTGTTTTCGGTCAACGCTCTGGTTAGACCATACTTTGACTTGGTCAACTCTGTGGTAATCAACATTGGCGAGACTATGCTCTGGTTTAGTCAACTCTGTTGATGGTCAACGCTCTGATTAGACCATACTTTGACTTGGTCAACTCTGTGGTAATCAACATTGGCGAGACCATGGTCAACGCTCTGATTAGACCATACTTTGACTTGGTCAACTCTGTGGTAATCAACATTGGCGAGACTATGCTCTGGCTTAGTCAACTCTGTTGATGGTCAACGCTCTGATAAGACCATACTTTGACTTGGTCAACTCTGTTGGTAATCAACATTGGCGAGACTACGCTCTGGCTTAGTCAACTCTGTTGTTGGTCAACGCTCTGGTAAGACCATACTTTGACTTGGTAAACTCTGTTAGAAAACAGAGGGAAAAACAAACTCGGAAAGAAAACAGAGGGAAAATTATACCGACAACATGCAATGTTTCCCCCGTCGAGACTTAAAAGTAAAATAATCATTTAAAAATAATAAAAACATTTATAAAAAATTTTATGCGCTCCAAGATAACGAAATTATAGCGACAACATATTATTTTCTCCTGTTGGGACTCAAAAACAAAATAATCATTTATAAAAAATAATAGCATTCATAAAAATAGAATATAAAAAATAATTATACTGACAACATGCAATGTTTTTCCGTCTAGAATCAAAAGCAAAATAATTGATGATAGTATCTAATGCTTCCTCCCGTTAAGAATCAAAAGTAAAATAATCATCTATAAATAATATATAATAAAGATATTTATAATCAAATATATAAATAGTAAAAATAAAACTGGGACTCAAAAGTTAGATAATCATTTATAAATAACTTAAATATTTATAAAATTGATCTGTGTGAAAGACGATAAAATTATACCGGCAACATGCGTTGTTTCCCTCGTCGAGACTTAAAAGTAAAATAATCATTTAAAAATAATAAAAACATTTATAAAAATTGATATGTACTCAAAGATAATGAAATTATAGGGACAGCATGTTATTTTCTCCTGTCAGGACTCAAAAGCAAAATAATCATTTATAAAAAATAATAGCATACATAAAAACATGATATAAAATTGATAAATACTTAAGTAATGTTTTTCCGTCAGTACTCAAAAACAAAATATAGAAAAAGTAATTATACTGACATGTAATGTCTCTCGTTACGACTCAATAACAAATTAATTATTTATAAATAACTTAAAAAATATAAAAAATGTTAATAAAAAGATATGCACAAAAAAAGAGAGCAAGAGAGAAAGAGAAGAGAAAAAAAAAAGAATTAGAGAGAGAAGAATGAGAGAGAGAATGAGAATGAGGGAGAGGAAAAAAAAACGGAAGGAGGCAGAGGCGCCTCCTGTGTAACCAAAGGCGCCTCCCTTCCCTTGTAACAATAACGTGACATATTTATCTTTTACATCCCTTGAAACTTTTGGTTACCCCGTTCATATGTTAGGTGTCATCTATAAGCCATTGGTGTGCAGCTGACGAATTATCATTCTTTGCTTTGCACTGCAGTTTAATTCTTTTTATTCACAATGGAATGACCAAGCAATATAACGGTGGCAAAGACAATATATTCATGTCTTAAAACTTGTAATAGGGCTCAATAAAGCGAGATTGGAGACAAATATCTTTTTTTTTTTTTTGGAAATACCATATCTGTTTTAAAAAAATACATTTTTTTAAATTTTCAAAATGTATTTTTTAAAACGTTCATACCAAACATGATAACAATGGTTTCATTGTTTGTTTTAAGTTTTGAAGTTTTTGAAATTTAAACAATTTTAGTTTTTTTTTTATGCTTTCCAGTTCTCTCTCTCTCTCTTTTTTTTTTGATGATGATGAAGTGGTTTCTAGTTCTAAAACAAGCAAACCTCATAATTTCGTAGGCTCTTACACTGTTGGTAAACACTCTCCATCCCTGCACTAGCTCGACATTGTTTGAAACCCTTTGTCACTGCACAATACTCTCCATTATTGCCAAACACCCTCCACAATTACCTTCGCCACCTTTTAACATTGTCAATGCCTACACTCTTCACCGTCGTTGCTTGGAACCCTCCACCACCATCATTACCATTCGACACCTTCCAGGTCGTTATCCAGCACTCCACCATAACTAAGCACTCCACCACCGTCGTTGGTCAACACCCTTCACCTCCATTATTGCCACTATATAACCTTCACATGCTGCCATAACCCGCCACCCTTCACTTCCATCACCACCATGGCTTAGCAAGTGGGGTTTATGGTGAAAAGAGATACATAAAAAATGTGGAGATTAAATGTGACATGTTTCTTAAAACTGAAAAACTATAATAAATCCTTTTTTTTTTTTGGATTTCAAAAGCCAAGGTAAAAGTGTTTTGCAGTTGAATTAAACACTCAATTTTCGGTTAGGGGCATTATATATTTTGGCCTACAAACAACACCACTTGGCCATCTGGTGCAACTTTAAGTTACCGACTACAGTAACTTTTAAATTCAGGTTGTCTAAGGTTACATACAAAGATAGCTGAACATTATATAGGATTAGCAATCACATTTTTTTTTTCTTGGACAAGATTAGCAATCACAAAATATAGGATTAACAATCACATTTATGATGCCAAAAAGTCAAAAGTAACCACTGAAATAGAAAACACAATAGAACACTGTATAAGAACCAAACCAACCACATTCTGCATTATATTATAGCCTTCCCTTGTCAACATTAGTAGTATTCAACATTTATTATATGATTTATCAGTAAAGCCATAAACTACATGGTGATAACAACTACCTAAGACACAATGGCAATCATTTGTCAGAAACAAGAGCTTCAATTTTGTTTTGAAGGTGAGCTTCATGGTCCTCGAGGCGACCTTTGACAGCATCATTCTCCCAACGGATCAATGTTGGAACCCCTGTGAGCTTGAACCTAGGATCCATCCTCCATGGATGTTGGGGGTTCCTCCATGTTGGTCTATCTCCAACATAAGCTCTCAAAAGTGCAATTTCATCAGGTGAAGCCTCAAGCTTCTTGTGGATCACAGGCTCAGCTCTCACACAGTCTAACAAGCCAAAAGTAAATATCATCAAAACATAAGGACAAAACTAGTCATATTCATCATGGACAAAACTTATCAAACTGCAAATCAAAGGTATAAATAAAAGGATAAAACTTAGGTCTATTGCCTTATGTCAGGTTCATCATGTTCCTCTATAAACTTATATTAACTATAAAAAACTGCCTCAACAAGTGGATAAAAAATTGAGCAGTTGCATATTTTCAAAGAAAAACTGTTTTTTTGTGTCTACCACATGATGAACCTGACATAAGGCAACAGACCTAAGTTTTGTCCTAAATAAAACACATAAACTTCTCAAACACCAAATAAAAGGTATAAAACACCCAAACATGGATAACAAATAACCAAAAACACAAACATCAATTTGTAGGAAGCTCTTCTTCCCCACTCCACACACACAAACATCATTTTTATAGATACAAATCTTTTAACCCCAAACAATTTTGGGACCCAAAAAAGGTGACTTTGGTGGGGAAATGTCTCATCAGGTCGGACTAATGCTTAAAAATCGTTTGAAACTCTAACGACTGAAGTCGCCCCCCGTCATAAGTAGAAACCCACAGTCTTGCACGTCCTTACGATTGACACGGTGACTTAACCGGTGCTGGCTCGACAAAACACAAGAAAAAACGAATATCAGTGCCTCAAAACTCAACTTATGTTCGTTTTCTCTTGTTTTTGTTGAATCAACACCAAGAAGACCATCGTCTCAGCTGTGAGGACGCCAAAGATGATTGGTTTCTACTTACGTGGGCGGCATAGATGGTCGTTGGAGTTTCAAACGTTTTTCAAGCATCGACCGTATGATGGGACACTTACCCACCCTAGCAATCGCCTAAAAAAACTATTTACCCCCAATTTTTGGTCCTTTACAATGCTATGTAGTCAAAGAAATAGTAACTGATATTGCAAAATGGTCCATGAAATCAGGTGCATTATCAATTTTTTTCCCCAAAATTTGAGATTTTCCCATGAAATTCACAACAAAACTGAGAATTTCTTGAAAAATTCCAATTGGTTATGACCAAAAAAGGAAACAAAACACATGCACAGAAAAACAATCAAATCAAGAAGAGAAAATACCAGGGCACCAGCTGAGAGAGGTAGCAGGGTCATTGTCAGCCAAGAAGAGGATGAGGTTGGCCTTGTTTTGGGGAGACTCTGATCGGAACTTCTCAAAGACGACGTCGAAGGTCGATAGTGTGGCGTCAAACACCTTCAACGGCATTTTTCAATTCTGCAAAGAAAAGCAACGAAATCGGGGATTCTGTAAGAATAGGATACGTTCGTGGTAAGGTTGAATCGCGAGCCCCTTTACGTAATACGTATCATCATAGGAAACGAATCGGTTGGACCGGACTGTCAAACAAAAACGGTGGTTGTTTTTTGCACCTCACTTTTTCTTATACACCCCTCCTTTTGCTTTTTCTTTACCAGAAACTTAATTCTCAAACTCGGTCACGAATTCACGATGAGTACAAGAAATTTATTTATTTATTTATTTTTTGCATGAAAAACATATAATGAGTACAAGAAATTTATGTGTGTGTGTGTATATATATAATTTTTTATTTTTTGGAACTTAGTTTTCAAAATTTAGGTAAATGCATTCCAAAATGAATAAATGTGTTCCTCATAAATCATTCAGAAATGATATATAGACACCCATTTTTTGTACACCGTATGCAACATCCAGGGGTAGTTTGGTCATTCGTGTGAGACCTTTACTATTTCTCCTTCCAATTTCTATTTTCTTTCATTCTCTTCCCGCTCAGTCGTGTTCTGCGCAAAGTTCCCTGCTCTTTCCCTCTTGCTCGCACCGCACAACACACAAAGGAGAACCCCTTCACCGCGATGTCCTCTTTTTCGTTCGCCGAAGCACCATTCTTTCTCTCTTCCCACTCAGTTTCTCTGGTTTGAGCACGGTCTCTTTGTGGTTACTCTGCAGGACGCACAACATGGAGGGAGAAGGAAAAACTTAGCCGTGGCTGCCGTCGTGTTTCCTCTTTTGTCCGCCGCAGTACCAGTCGTCCCCCGTCGCCATTGCACCGCACACCACAATCTGAAGCAGAATCCATCCCCGGAGAACCTACAGGTAACGATTATGGGTTTATTTTCATGCTATATTTGTATATTAGTATCATCTTGTGTTTAGGGTTTTCTGAACTTCAACTTGTATTTGATGATCTTCTTAAGGACTCTGCCACTCTCTCTGTTGTGTATAAGGCTTTGAAAAAGAAATTTTCAAAATTATCACAAGATTTTCAAGCTTTGAACAAGGAAAACTCAATACTCAATGAAGAGAACCAGAAGCTGAAAACTGAAAATCAGCGTCTGGTGGATAACCATCGTCTGGAACCTAACTTGCAACCAGAAGCTGAGAGCTCTCAAGCTGAAAGCTCTGAAGTTAAAGGAAATCCTAAGTGTAAATCAAATGATTATGAATATGCCTTTCAAAATTTTCTTGCAGAGAGTGTAACTCGAAGCAAACAAGCTTCAATGATTTGGGGTGTCAGTAAAATGACAACTCAAGGTCTTGGTTACATATCAGATGAACCCTCTTTAAAAAATGAAAATCCAACATCTGATAAACCCAATGATTACAGTGAATGCTTGCATTGTACTGACTGTAACAAACCTGATCATTTGAAAAGTGCCTGTACTGCTTTTAAGATTAAGAAGAACAAGTATCCTTCAAGAACTAACAAGAAAGGACCCAAAAAGATATGAGTACCTAAAGATAAAATACTCTATGTTATAAAATAGTCTATGTTGCAGACATGCTTAGCAACAAAGTCAACACACCTATCTTGGTACTTAGACAGTGGATGCTCGCGTCACATGACGGGAGAAAAGCATATGTTCCAAGAGCTAAGACCTAGAGAAGAAGGATTTGTTGGTTTTAGAGGAAACCAAAGAGGTAAAATAGTTGGAATTTGTCGCATTGGTAATTGATAATATACTTTATGTTGAAGGACTAAAGCATAACTTATTGAGCATAAGTCAATTATGTGACAATGGTTATGATGTCATTTTTGCAGAAATTAGATGTTCAGTAAAAAGTAAGAAAGATGGCTCTATTTTCTTTACTGCAAAGAGGAAACAAAATATTTACAAAATTAATCTTTCTGAACTTGCAAAACAAGATGTCTGTTGAAGATGAACAATGGATATGGTATAAGAGATTGGGTCATGCCAATTTGAGATTAATCTTAAAACTAAATAAGCATAGTCTTATTGGAGGCTTACCAAATCTTAAATTCCAATCTGATGCTCTCTGTGAGGCATGTCAAAGAGGAAAACAAGTTAAAACTTCTTTTCATTCTAAAAATGTTGTTTCAACCTCTAGACCACTTAATCTTTTGCATCTTGATATTTTTGGTCCAACAAGGACAGCCTCTTTAACTGGAAAGAAATATGGGTTAGTCATTGTTGATGCTTTTACTAGATGGACATGGGTTAGATTCTTTGCCCACAAGGATGAGTCATTCAAGGTATTTACTGTTTTCTGCAAATCAGTTCAAAATGAAAAAGGAATTTGTATTTCTTCAATTAGAAGTGATCATGGGGGAGAATTTGAAAATGAAAACTTTCAAAAATTTTGTGAAGAAAATGACATCTCCAACAATTTCTCCTCTTCTGTTGCAGGCGTTGTACCTCAGGTTCCGGCAAAACCCTAGCTCGTTCGGTACCCGTTCGGTCAAACCGGGGTCCAAAACACAGTCTCATTAGGGTTAAGAACTAGAATCAATTTGGGAATCACAAATTACAAACTGAAACTAACCATGAACAGTGATGAGTGTTAGAGTTACCTCGACGAAACAGCGATCGGAGATAAGCCCTAACAAGCCCGCACAGTAATAGACGAGTTTACACCGTCGAATTGATGAACAGATGAACGCGATTGCTTTGGATGGTGATCACAAAGCTTGAGAACCTTGAAAATGGTGGAATCTAGGTCTACGACGTTCTATGGTCGTGATGGAGGAGAAAGAATGAACAAAATCAGAATTAAGAGCATCAAATGAGCTTAAATAGAAGATTAGGTGTCACGGGTGCGCGCCGCACGCATAGCCTTTCGGACCTCCCTGTTTCTGTGTGTGCCAAACGCGCTTCAAGTGCATCCCATGCGCACTGGAGCGCTCACGCGCACTTCGCTCACACTACTTCATGCTAAAGCAATCCTGCATGCGTGCCATGTGTCAGTGCCAACGATCGGACCAATCACAGAGGGACACGTGGCGCAGAAAGGACGGGAGACGCTGGTGCACCATACACCAGCTTGCGTCATGCGCACTCCAAGTACTTCCCACGCGCTTCTATGCTGCGTTGTTCATTTTCGCGTGATTTCTTCGATTCCGACTTCTGCTCAATCCAGAACTCAATACCCTAACACTTAAACATAATTTCTAACATATAAGGACATCAAATGGACTCAAGAATCAAGATTCATGGTCTCATTTGTTCGTCTGGAAACTCACACTCGACTAAGGGCACGAACACACAAAACCCTAGTTCTGACTCCGATTATTCTCAAACTTTACCAGGCTTCTAAGACTCATACTAAAACCTTGTCAAACACTATTCCAACCTCAAATAACATACAAATCCTCAACACATGCTCTCTAGCCAACACAAAACCGAGCACACAGCCGTAAAGTCAAGCACACAATCAAAAACACACAAATCCCACGTAGGGTACACGAATACACTTAGACACACATAAACACACACTAACCAAGATTTAGGAAAATGAGGATGTTACAGGTCACCTGAGCGACATTAGGGTTGATCCTTATGTTGATTGAGGAGGATGATAATTGAGTATTGTGCTGAACATGATGTTAGTTATGCTGTATATGTGGAATGTTAGGATGTATATATATTGGTAATTCTGATTATGCTGATTTGTGACAAGTCATTCAATATTACTGGTGTGGGGATATAATGATTAGCCGAGCTATTTATCTATAATAAGTTGATAAGTGTTGAGATAAGAAGATATTGCTGGATGAGTTAATGAATGATGATGAGATATTAAGTGCGGAATGATAAATAATCATATGCATGGTTGTGTGTTGTAATCCACCACCGTGCACATAGGCTGTGCACGAGGCCATGTGCCAGAGTGCGGGCACGATATAGTCAGTACAGGACACGCCGGTCCTTGAGGATAGTCTGGGTCCGACTTTATTCCACAGGGGACCAATGGTTTGGCCGCCATTGTGTTGGGTCGTCGGGTAGCCTGGTCATTCTGACAGAGTACTATTGTATCACTGTCCATAGTGTCGATCCCGAGTGCTGCCTCGACATCTGTTCCTAACATTGTAATTGTGGAGCAGAGATACACTCTTAGGAGTACGATGAGCGGGATATGGGGATGAACAACTGGCTTAACCTACCCACACGCCGGTGGGAGATAACTGTTATCTATAAAGGCAAGGTGGCTTAGGCGGGGCTGCCTCTTCCATATTAAGTTGTGTGGCCACGTAGGCATATAGACGCAGGTTGCTTGGGCAGGGTAGCTAGGTAATGATCCAAATCATTGTTGGGAGATGTGTGGTCTAATCTTTCACATATTCTATTGTCCTGCTTTGCTTGTTTGTGCTTGCCTTTTAATACATGAGTTCTAATACCTTCTCTCCCATTTGATGGTGCGTATAGTGTTCTGAATCTCTCATTCCATTTTCTTTCGTATATATCTTCCTATGTGACTTAGCAGGTACCTAATGATTGCTTGAGTCGAGCTACAGCTAGTGAATTCAAAGTCAGTAGAAGAGTAGTCCAAGTTACTATACAAACTGTATAGCTAGGGCCCTATGGAAGGGTACCTTTAGGTACATTTGTACACTTCCACACATGATAATAAAATAAATTATTTTCCCTACTATTGTAAAAAAAAATACTTAGAAATACTAGGAAAAAGGGACAGGGTCGTCTCACGTGGCAGCGATCCTATACTTGTCCCAGACCACAGGGAAGTCGAAAGGCATGATGCCCACACACCAGAACTTGACAACGACAGTTACGACTATTGGTTCAAACAAGAAATTGGAACAAATAACAATAGCAACCAAATTCAAACAGTCTAGCAAAACAAGCAATTCAACCAAGAACAAATCCTAAATCAATGTGCAATAAAAGCCCTAAATCAAATCAAGCAAGCTAAAGAGAGAGTAGAGGAAATAATACCGCAATTGTTGACGCAGTTCGGTCCCAAAAAGATGACCTACATCTGCGGGAGAGAGCAGCCTTCCATATCCGCTATGTTCTTGAGTCTTTACAATGAGAAATTACAATTGATAAACCCTCAATCCCTTCTATTGTTCAAGATGAGCAATATCAAGATCAATACGCAATGTAAACCTTTCAATCCCTCATGAACAACCCTTAAGATTCTCAAAATGAAAACCCTAAGTCCAAGAGTGTATGAATGTGTTTCCCAAACCCTAAAATCGCTCAAGAATTGCCTTTCTCACTTCTGTTTTGTGTTATGAAGTTTCTGGTTTAAACACTGTGTAGTTCGCGACTCGTGAATCGATTCACACCACTTGAACTAGCCCTCCGCATTTGGTGAATCGATTCACCACTTCAACTCTCAGAGAGATGTTTCGATTCACGCCCATGAATTGAAGCTTGAATCGATTCAAGCTGCTGTAACTTCAGTTCACGCACACCCAATACTCCCATGAATCGATTCATGCTACCATGAATCGATTCACATGCTATAGAAATCACTCCTATGAATTTCAATGACTTTCAAAACTGATTTTAAGACACATAATCTCCACAGCGGCATACAACGTCGTTCAGGTGCCGACGAAGAGCCCTGTGGTGTGTATTTATTTGTTCCAACCTTTCTTTCACAGTTAAAACCAAGGGTTCTGTAAATGGCTCAGCTGTAATAAACATCAAGTCCTCATTCCTCAAAGGATTTATGGTCTTACTTTGAGATCTAGTTCTTAAAATCTGATTCCCTAAAGCAACCCTAAAAAGAACTTGACAGTACTGACTTCTCTCACTCGTTCCAAATGGAGAGGGGGAGACAAGTGGGGAAAGGGTGGTCGAGAGTGGTATTACTCTGACGATGAATGAGGACTTGTGTCCTTTATTTCTCCGCTTCTGTGCGTGCGTTCGTGTCTCGATTTATCTTTAGATTCCTGGTGCGTGTGTTCCAACATATAGAAAGGAAAAAAAATCATATTTTTGTTAAACAAAAATGATCATTATGCAAGACACGAAAATATGATAAAGCAATGCATGCATCGTACAAGTAGTGGAATGCAGAAATTTCTTTTTCATACATGTACGACTTGAAAAAACAACCCGGCCAAATTCTTTCCAATTATATGACAACTTATTTCACACCGAGAATCTTCAAATATCTATAATCAACTTCTAAAAATTTTCTTCTAAATAAGAACAATTCATCATATCTTTGGATTTTTCAAACTCTCGAAGACTTAAACCATTTGATATTTCAATTGGATCCACATACTTGTTCTTTAATCTTCCATGCAAATTTAACATTCTTAAGTCTGTTGACTATAGTTTTAATCTTTCAGTCTGTTCAACCCTCTATAAACTTTGATCCTTAAAGACTTGTATACTTAGGTATGCTCAGCAAAATACACTTAGGCTAATAGTCTCTTTGAAAAGTCTATTCTTTTATGTTCTGCTGAATTTTTTTGTAAATCTTCTCTTTAATATAGTCTTTACATCTTTTGCTTATTTCGCACACTTAATACACGCATTAATACCCTCACACAAATTCATCACATTTCTGAACGTGCTTCACTACAAGAAATAAGTGATTTAGTGACAGTTACTTAGTGTCGATTGACTTAGTGCCTATTTGGATTCCCGTTTGACACCATGAACGTCCGTTATCAACGGTAAACGAAATTTGGCTTTTGTTTAGTTTCACGATTTCTCCGTTTTCTAAACCACATTTGCCTTCAAAACTCAGTTTCAACCGGAAGCAACATTCATGATACTTTTCATTCTTCAGTTTGTCGTTAGGGAACCAACAATCCCTTCACTTCCCATTTTACCCTGTTATTCACCACCAACATCTTTCTGCTGTTTCGCTGCGCATTGTTTCCCCTATTTCTAAGCGCAGTGGTTCTCTTCACTCCCACTTTATGTTCTCTCTCTTTCCTTTATTTTGTTTCCATGCTTATGGACTTTTCTATAATTTCTATTAATTAATTGCTATTTTATTTATTCTTTTAACATGTTCAGTGGCTTACAACGGAAGCCACTCCCGCACCATTAATATAATTATATATAATAAATAGTTGTAAATGTATAATTAAATATTTACAATAAATAATTACATATATAATAACAATAATTAATAAAAATAATTCTATAAAAATAATTAATAAAAACTTTAGTATTTTTTTCTGGATTTGTAGCTTTGTAGTTAATAGTGGAGTTATTTTTTTTCCCTTTTCAGCTCCAAAATCTTGATATTTGTAATATTAATATTACGTTATAAAACTTATACCCTTTTTAGTAATTACACATTTAAAAGTACTTTTGATTAATATTATCCAAATAAATTTCATTTTGTCAAATGTTCGTTTGCGAAAAAAATATTCAAACAGAAATCACGTTAAGATAAACTCATTTTTAATCAAACGTCCGTTTGCATAATAAAGTTGAATCAAACGTCCATTTGTAAACTTTAATCCAAACGGGCCCTTAATCGTCGTTAAGTTTGTGATTAGTCAAAGAAAGGTGTTCCAGACACAATAATTAGCGATAGTTAAAAGTTAAAACAACTGTTGTAAAGTTCATAACTGACAACAACTAAAAACTCTTTTTTCCATTCACGTTTCACACTAAGAATCTTCAAATATCTATAATCAATTTCTTCTAAAAATATCTTCTAAATAATAGCAATTCAACTTATCTTTAGATTCTTCGATTCTCGAAGACTTGAACCATTTGCTATTTTAGTTGGATCCATGTACTTGTTCTTCAATCTATAGTGCAAACTTAACATTTTGCTGACTTTAGTTTTAATCTTTGAGTATGTTTAGTCTTCTATAAACCTTGATCCTCAAATACTTGTATATTTTTCAAAATACACTTAGGGTAATGGTCTATTTGAAAAGTTTGTTCTTTTTCAAATATACTGAATTTTTGTATACTTGCTCTTTAATACAGTCCTTACATATTTTTGATATTTTGCACACTTAATATGCACATTAGTATGCTCACACAAATTTAACACTTTTCACGAGGTGCTCTCATCAAAACTTAAAAGAATAAATTTTTCATATGCCTTTTGACTCAACAAATTTGAATCCTCTTTTTTTTTTTTTTTTTGCACTTGCTCTAACTCTTTCTTCCTCCTGCTATTTTGCTCTTGCTCTAACCCTTTCTTGCTTTCTATGAACCCTCGTAATGTGGTTTTCGTGTCTTTATTTTGAAGCTCTTAATCGTTGTATTGTGTCATTTGCATCTTTCTTGTCATTCATAACATATGCCCTAGTTGGGCTCGCATTTTAGGTTTATGTTTATGTTAAGTTTTTCTTTTCTCTCAAACTCTTACTCGATTTTTGTCTCGTTCCCCTAAAAACCTAATTTTTTTTTTGTTAGGTTAATAAGTTGAAAATAAATTACTTATAGAGATTTTAGAATATGTTTTTAGAAGAGATTTGTATGACCTGAATGAAATGGTTACATGCTAAGATTTGCCAGAGGCTACTTGGGTGAGGGGATAAAGGATATTACAAAGCACTCTGTCTTTCAATTATATGTTAAAAGGTTAATTATTTATCTGTCTTGGATGAGAATTGTTGCAAACATTGCTACTAAGTTAGATGCAGAAAGTGTCCTCTATTTTTTTAATTTACTTTTTGCATTTTTTCTTTAGCTCTCTAATATATATGCTATGTGCTATATGATTTTATATTTAAATATCTTATCATAATATACCTAATTAAGCTTGTACCTTGTATTTTTTTTCAGATAAATATTCACAAAAGTATTTATTTGTACAAGCATATGGTTTAGTATTGATAAGACATATGATGCCAAGTTTTGCAAAACATGCAACATAATTTTTATTATGCTTCATATTATGAAATTGTTAATTTATCTTAGAGGTGGCAAATGACTTGAACCATCTAGCGTTAGTGTTGCCTAATGACATTTTTTAAGACCAACCATTGTTGGAAGAAGTAAGAATCACATTGAATGACATGAATATCAATCAAAAAGGGGGTCTTCAGTTCTCCTTATTATTGTCTTCCAATTTGATCATTGTTTATTCCAACAATGTTTGCTCTTGGAACACTATCATTGGGCAATGCTATCACCAAATGACTTAATTCTTTTGCATAACTTGGGAGGAATTATTTATTTTAGAATATGAATTTTGATAAAATATATCTCCAGATGCAGGCCATACAAATCTTGATCGAACATGTTACATAAATATGGTATACACCATGTACTTGGACAAGTAAGTCTTTCTTTAAACATTTATCTGTACAAGCACAATACATAGTGACCTATTTTTCAAAACAAGCACTTTAGACAGCAGTTCCTCACTATAGAGTGGCGGTTCTAAAAAAACTGCTATTTGAATTGCCACACAACCATATAAGCAGCGATTCTAGTGTGAAACTACTAACTATTCGAATAATGGTTAATGGTTTTGGCCGCTACCCAATATACCTCAACTTGATATTTTTTCAACTTATTAATTTAAATGTTGAAACCACATCCCAGTGTCATCACAGAACAAGTAAGCAATTCATTTTCTGACCTAATGTTATTTATTATGGGGTTTTCTAATAGGGATCCTCTAAAAAATGCTTCATAAGGTATTGGAAGAATCATAAGCATAGTTAGAAAGTGGCAAAAGGACTTGTCACTGCAACATATTTCATCTACAAGGACATCTCAAAATCGTGGTCTAAAACAAAAAAATGTTCTCTTTATATACGACAACAGTTTTTGAAATGTGGTAGTCTAAGCCGTTGCCTATTCTTTTGGCAACAGTTTTTAATAAGTATAGGCAACACTTAGAAAAAATGTAGCTATAACATACTATACACAACAGTTTTTAGATTATTTTATGGCAACGGTTTTTTACCGTTGTCGTTCATGGCAACATAGTAAACCGTTGTATATGATTACCAATAAGTACACATATAAACCGTTGTCTAATATACATAGACATTTTTTTTTACCTGCTATTATTAAGCTAATTATTTTACTAATATAATTTTCTAATATAAGGCTAATGATTTAGAGTTGTCATGTAATAAATAGAGGAATTGAGCTTATTCAACACATAAAAAGGAAATGAGAAATATCTAAAATGAAAAAGAGGTGGTCACATTGAAACAAGAAATATTGACACTATATTCTTTTCCAAAATATATCCAACACTTCTAAGTTTGTTTAAACTAAAAAAAATATTAATACTACATTTTAATTGGAATAAATGCATAATTTCGTTATCAATGTATTTCAAAAAAAAAAAATAAAGTCACTAATAATCCTTCTATCAATATTCACCAATATTTTAATAAGAAAAATCTAATGAATCATCAAAGTATGTCTTCATCTTCATACTCTTCCAAGTGGTCTTCATCTACGTCACCATGATGTAGCTACAAAATTAAAATAAAAAAATAGAATTAATAACTTGAAATAGAACAAAGATGTTGAACTAATTGCGTGCATAACAAACAAAGATGTGGAATTCAAGTACAGACTCTCTAACTGACGTGGGAATGGAGAACTTTTTAGTTTTATAAAGATGAAAGGCTAAGTTGTCAAATACATTTTTGTTCAGTATCATGTATGATCTTCTGGTGGATTAGTGCATACACTTGTCTCACTCATGCATATGGATACTGCAGCAATACAAGAACAATCAATCAAAATTAAGCTCTACTGTAGGAGAGGCATGTAATGAATCCTGCTGTCTTATCTATATGGGGAGCAACAGCTGTCAAACAATTTATTCAAGAACAAAACTGATGAATATTTTAATTGTAAAAGGGAAACCGCAAGAAGCTGAGGCCATCTTCAATAATTTGGTAGAAGAAGGACATAGGCCAACTCTTATAACATACACAACTCTTTCAATAATTTGGCAGAAGAAGGACAAGTCTATTAATAAAACAGAACATTCACTTTTTCAATAATTTTTTCTTAAATACAGAACACAGTCTACCATCGTTAGCTTGTAGAAGGAATAGATAATTTGCCATTTTACCTCATAGTTATTTGGAGCATGTGCAGATGTAGATGAATATAGAGCACTGTTAGCATCATCCATAGTTGAAAACACAGCTGCCAAGGCCCCCAAATCTAGTCCTGAGTTGTTTTGATTTATCATGGCGCTTACAAGAAGTTGAAATTTTGCCTCCATCTTTGAATGTTTTGCCTCCATCTCTTCATGTTTTTCCTCCATCTCTTGAACCTTATCAGTTAAACACTTAATCTCATCAACATGTTTTTTCTTAAGTTCTTCTATTTCTTTATTTCTTTTCAATAGAGAAGAAGTTGTAGTTCTTCCATAGCAGCACACTCTCCCCGGTTTTTCTTTTCCAAACACAGCTTCAAAAGCTTCAGTGGAAGGCTGTCTGGAATTGGTAATCAAGTCTTGAAGTTTTGACTAGCATATTTAAAAGCAAAGTTAGTTAAGGGTATATACAATTTTATTTGACTTGATAAAATCATAGAGAGAAAGCTCACAATTGCATCATTAGTATCTTGATCCAGTTCCTTTCCTCTTTTACTTCTTCTTGTTTCAATAAACACTTCTGCTTGAGTAGGAGGCTCTTTGTCCTCCTTGCTTGCACGCTACACCAAACAAACAATGATTTTAAGATAAAGAGACACACAACACTTTAAATATTTACTTAAAATAATATAAATGAAGTACCAATTTTTCCCTAATAACAGCAAAGCTTATCGGTCCTGCTCTATGTCACCATTTCTGTTGAGCTATACTTTCAGCATTTTGATGGCACATCTCCTATGAAGAATTCACTTCATTAAATTTGAAAACTGTAATGCAAAATAATATACAATTGTAATTATATCTATCTTACTTGAATGTCTTCAAGTCTCCAATAGTCCATTAACTTCCTGAAGTGTGTTTCTGGTATGTTTTCAGGTTTATTTTTCAGCCGCTCGCGCATGCTTCCATACTTGCTGAAATGATTTCTCTTAATGAAGCATTTGTACAGCCTCCAAGCATCATTTATAATAGCATACACAACCTTCTTTCCTTTATCTGGAACAATGTATTTTTTCTACAAAGAAAAGAAACATAATTAGAAAGATATATTTCATCAAAGTACTCAAATACACACACACAAAAACAATTAGATGAGTTAATACATTGACATAAGGCCATATAAGCTCATCCTTTTTTGGAACAGACTTCCAATTAGTGTAAATAAGGGGACAAAAATCTGCACTTCTCGCTATCGTTCCCAAAAAATTGCTAAATTCAGAAACTGTCTTTTGATTTGGTCCAATGGGCTCCCCTTCTTCATTCAAGGTAATTTCTTGTCTATCATTAGGTAGTCGCGCATGAATTTTCAAGCATAGTGTCCTTCCTCGTCCTCTTTTTGATGCCTCCCCTAGTTAACATTCCAAATTGAAATGGAAATCTTTTAATAAAAAGACTAACATAAATAAGTCAAAATCAAAATAGTATGGGTGTTACCTTCCACTGGATTGTCATTTGTTTCCTTAACATCATCATTTTCATAGTTCATATCCCCCTCAACTTCTTGTTCATAGTCATTTCCTTCACTCCCTTCATTTTCTTGTTCATAGCATTAATCCATGTAGTCCCCCAAAGTGTCATCAGAATTAGATTCTTCTTCAAAATCTAAATCATTTGACACAAGTAAAGGATTTTCAATTATTCTTGGTGGCAAATCATCTCTGACCGATTCAATTTCACAACATTCATCAATCTCTGACAGATTTTTTGCAAGATCTGGTGGCTCACTTTGATATGATTCTTGGGCATTTGAGTCTAATTGTTCTTTCATATTAAAAAAGTCCCTAGGAATAGTCTTCATGACATAATTCCTATTTTCATCAAGAGGATCTTGCATGTAGAAGCATTGGTGGACTTGAGAGGCCAACACAAAAGGGTCATCTATGTAACACCTTTTATTAAAGTAAACACAAGTAAGCCCATACTTGTCCTCTTCAACTTCAAACCAATCACATCTAAATAACACACTTGAAATTGCCAGAGTAGTCTATCTCAATAATTTCTGTAATTGATCCATAATAAGTTAATGGTTTTGTTATTGGATTTTTATCTTTGGTGCTTGCAAAGCTTTGAGTCATTGACACCAATGTTACACCACTATTTTGTGTTTTGCGCTTTGCCTCACGTTCTTTAGTATGAAACCTATAACCATTGATGACATAGCCAGAAAATTGTCTTGCAACAGTATTTGGTCCTCTAGACAACTCCTTAAGTTGATCAGATACATCATCCATCAAAGCACGGTTTTTGAACCAATCAATAAAATCTTTCCCTTGATTCTTTGCTTTCCTCCACTTCTTTCTTTTATTGAGATTTGTGGTTTCATTTTCATGCTCTCTGCAATAGAAATAACATAGTTAAAATGATTTCATATAACCTCATTGCTAAATCAAATCCTACAATGAATATTTTATTTACCTAATAAATTTTTGAACGTGATTGCAATTGAACAAGATGTAACGGTGAGTGCAATTGAAAAAGATTGGCTCAATATATGCTGAAGCATATGCTATATGCTTCAGCATATAGCATATGCTGAAGCATATATTGAGCCAATCTGACAAAAAGGGTTCAATTATGTTCTCATAAACAAACAGTTCCATCTCACATGGAAATTGGAATTATTCTCAACAACAAAATTCAATTTGAAAGTACAAATAATTAAAACAAAGCATTAATGAGTAGCTTAGCATAGCAATAAAGAACCATCCCAAATAGTGAATCTCAATGATCAGGATCTTAGTACAATTTGAATCATTCAACCATTTCCTTGCAAAAACAGAGCCCAAGCCCAGATAGCACCATTTTCGCATACACAGAGAGCAACTACTCCATCCACATGTGATAAACCAACATACTTGAAACTATTCCAAATACACAGAAAAGCAACAGATATCCATAGATGCAGCCATTCATAGATTTGAAAAATAAGAAAACAAACTACAGAAAAGCAACTGTATACACAAATATGAACATATTTCCATAGTTTTAAAAGATGAAATTTATTAAACAAGCATAGAGCAATTTAATTTCAATGTTGCTAAAAGAATTAAAAGATGTTAATTTTCCAAAAAACTTTTGGCCTATGATAAGTAGTAATATGGAATTGATTGGTGATCATTCGTAATTGACATTGTCCCAAATGATTTAACAATATATAGATAAAACAGCAGAACAACAGAACATTTACAAAAACCTTATTCAGGAGTTCTCATGTTGCTCTTTTTGCCTTTAGTTCTTCTTTATTTTTGGAAGTTTTAAATTTACCTTTAATTTTTCTTTGCCTTCGACGTGACTAGCTAGCATTCCCTGGCAGGGTGGAAAAGTCAAAGGTAACAATAAACCTATAATGAGTGGAAAGGTCAACGTAACAATTAACCAAAATATGACTCTGTTAACCATATAGCATGAACAACAATGAAACACACTATTTATGCAATAAGCAAGCAAGTAGTATGAGTTAGTAATGTTGCAGTTTTCCATAGTTTATATACTCACATAAGAAAAACAATTGTTTGTCCACCGATTCTAGCAAAATCTTGACTGATCCTTCAACTGAAACACAAGAAGAAACCATGTGATAAATATCTATAATCTATAATACGGATGAAAATTTTGCTCCAGTAAGGCTAAAATCTGGGCTTGTTAGCAAGTTAAGCACGTGACCTTGTTAATCTTTTGTTTTAATCACTCTATTTTTCATGCTTTCAGGAGTAAAGTACCATTGCATCAACAACCAGAGACAAGAGAACAAACTTGGGTGACAAAATCACTTCTGGAGAACAAATCAATATTGATTCAACAAAAAGCAAGCAGATGTCAATAAACCAATATGAATCAAATGCAGAAGAAACGACATTGTATCTTAACAAAAATCGAGCAGTTATCTATGTAACTCATTAACAAAAATCGAGCAGATATCTCCAAAATGAGCATAAGAAATATAGAATACCAAAACACAAATGGATTGAGCAAGTACTCCTCACCAATGTAGCCCTAGAATTCCGATTGACCTCCAACCAATTTCAATTCTAACCAAATCTGAACTCAACCATTAACCAAATTGAAACCTAGATTTTCAAAAAATCAAAGAAATCGAAGATGAAACCTAAGAAATTAAAGGGGAAGGGTAGAAAACAAGTAAAATAGAGAATATGTTTTTGAAAATGAGAAACGAATTACTTGTAATAGAAAACACAGATTTAGATATCGAATAAAGGGTAATCAGATCCCGTTGCGCTCCTATTCAAGATGCAGCAGCCTATATGGCCGTGCCCTCTATCCCCGTCGCCATGAGCGCTATATCGGAACATGCTTTAGAAACCCCAACTGATGCCATAATCATTCCACGAAATAACTCAAGCAAACTAAGAATAGGAGATACAAGGTGTTGTTGCAGTAATAAACCGTGCGTTCGGATAATGAAAAAGGATCTGAAAGCGATGTAGAGATACAAGGGTTTAAAGAGAGCCACAAGCGATGCTCACTAGAGTCACAAGCATAGGAAAGAATGGAAAATTTAAGCGGTTATTGAATGATTTGTTTTTTTCTTCATATTTTATAAGAAATAAATAAATTTCATATTTTATAAGAAATAAATAAATAACTAGGGAACGATTATTAACCGTTGTCCAAAGAATCGAAATGGTTATGAACGAAAACTGTTGTCTATCACTTTTAGAGAACAATTATTAAACGTTGCATTAAAAATTTATAAAATTCTGCCAGACACCCCAACGGAATATAAAAACGTTGTATATTATGACTTACGGGAACGGTTTTTCGGTTGTTATAGAAACATGTGTTGTCTTAGGTCCTAAATGTTGTAGTGTGTGTTTGATTTTTTTTTTTGTTGATCCATTTTCGCAGCAAAGAATCCAAGGGAAAAGAAACACACCCACCATCTGAGTTTGGGTCATCTATGTTGTCTTTGAAAGGCTAAAATTTGAGACTTTTGGTCGTTACTTTTGATAGGGTTATGGGGATTTTGTTGAATTGATGGTGGAAAAGTCGAGTTTTGGTATCGTAGAGGTGAAATCATATCACGTGTATTATTAGATGGTTTATGTGTGTATGCGCTTGTGTAAATTGATGGTTTCGTTGTTTTGAATGTGGTATAAGGCTAGATAAAAAACACACCTACTATTAGGAAGCTACCGAGCCAAGCACAAGATTAAGCCACTCTTCCATCAGTTCAGCTAAATAACATCACTTCTCAGCCTAAGCTTTTGTCAAATTATTTATCACTTTAGAGATAATAGTGCAACTATTCTTGGATATTTTGCTCAATATATTGGAATAACTCATGCTCTTCATGCTGAATTAGAAGATGCAATGACGACAATTGGATGGCAGAAGTTATGGCTTGAGTGTGACTCTACATTAGTGGTGGCTGCATTTTCTTCTATAAATCTAGTTCCTTGGAAGTTTAGAAACCATTTGTAGAATTGCTTGCATTTCACTCGGCAGATGCATTTTAGTGTATCTCATACTTCTAGAGAAAGGAATTATTGTGTTGACAAGTCAGCTACATATGGTGTTCCTAGCCATGTTTTCACTTGGTGGGATTTAATTCTTAGTTTCATTAGGGAAGATTTTTTCCACAACATGCTAAATCTTCCTAGTTATAGATTTAGACAATCTTGTTATTTTCTCTTTGACATGGGTTTCAGTTTTAGTCCCCTCATGGTTTTTTAGTCTATATCCACCCCCTTTTTACTAATATTTTGGTGTTCTGCATATGATAGGTAGAGTCATACGTTCCAACATAGTTGATATTTATGACTTACTTTTGCATGCCAATTGTTTACTTAAAAAAAATATCAAGAAAGTATGACTTAAATGACTTTTTGATCCTATAAAATATTGTCATTTTGGTTTTGGTCCTAAAAAATGGTCCTTGTTGTTACATATTCTTATAATATTTTTTTTGTTTGAGATTAGTTCATACCTTTAGCTTTACACGTTTAAGTGATGAGGTGGCTAACGAAAGTCTACCTCATCCTAACATGTGGCACTATACCTCTTACACGCTTCCCATGCTTTCCCCTCCTCTTCCCCACCTCTCCCTACCCCTATCGTGCCATTTTTCCCCCTTCATGCCATGTCCATAGTTGCTATCGCTTAAGCATAGACCTTTGAATTTCTGGCGTTTTGATTCACGCATTCTCGATCTACCTTGCTATCTTGACGACAACATCTATTTTCATCTTATTCATTAAATTAAATTCAATAGCATCACATAAGAGAGAAATTCATTAATTAATTAGTTAGCTTAATTGTTAAGTTTTCTTAATGATCAAACATGTAACTAAATGTTGAACTCTTACCAACGACTAAGAGTTCGTTTGTTTTAGATTGTGATAGAAGTGATTTTAAAAAATCAATGTTAAAAGAATTGATTATAAGAAATGGAGGTTGAAAAAATGGATGTGTTTGGTATTGATATTTGGAAAAAATATGCGTTTGGTCCATGTAATTTGACCAAAAATCAGTTTTGGTCCCTATAAAAATATTTTTTTCAAAGTTGTCCCTGTAATTTGATTTTTCGTCACTTTTGGTCCTCGACGTCAGTTGTCCGTTTTAAAAAAATTGATGTGGCAAACGACAGCCACACGTCGACACACGTGGCACCACGTGGATACACGTGGCAAGTCACACCAAACTGAAACAAAAATCAAAATTGTTTTTTAATTTTATGTTTTAATAAAAATAAATAAAAATGGAAACACATTTCGTTTCTAGAAACCCTATTTCCTCCGCCACCATGTTCTTCTTCTTCCTTGTAATTTCTTCTCCTTCTACCATGTTCTTCCTCTGCCACCATGTTCTTCTGGGTATCATCCAAGCATGAGCTTGTGGCAACAAAAATGAAAATGAGGAAGGGACGAAGGAATCAGGGGAAAGGCACGAGAGAGAGACCCTATTTCCTTCACTGAGCTTCTTCACCTCTGCTCTTCTTCTTCGCTGAGCTGCGATGCCTCTGCTCTTCTTCTTTGCTATAGTGCTTCATTGCCTCTGCGTGTTCTTCTTCTTCGCTGCCTCGTTCACGTCCTAACTCTTTCTCGGTTTCAATCTCTCCCGGTTTCTCCTAATCTCAACCTAGATCTCTAGATCCGTCGTAACCCTCAAAGTCTTAACTAAATCTTGGACCGATTCAAAGATCTCGTGAATCCTGCAAATCGCAAGAAAAAATGGGGCATTCTAGATCTACAAAAAAAAAAAGAACAGAAGATGAGAAAAGACGAGAAGACGGGGGTATTCATGAACAAAATGCATATTCTCACCATCGATTCTATCTACAAAATCCTAAACAAGGATGATTTCACAAACCCTAAGGCGGGATTAGGCGGATTTGGGTGTGGATCTGTGTTTGATTGTTTTAGTTTGGTTTTTTTGGGTTATCAGGGATGTTGTGGTGGTTGGTTTTTCTGTTTTTCTGGGCGGATTCTGTGTTTGATTATTAGAAGAAGATGATGGTGGAAGGGGTGGGTAGAAGGACAAGGATGGGGTGGGTGGCGATGGGGAAAGGTGGTGATTTTTCTTCTTCTCTGTTTGTTTTTCTTCTGCAGGAAGTGATTGTTAAGTTTGGAGCATGGTTGTATGGCGATGGATTCACGTTGTGTGTTGAAAATGGGTGAGGGGAGGTCCAGGGAAGTTGCTGGTCGCTGAAAGGGAAGTGCACATGACAGGGGTTTGATGACAGGGAGGGGTGGAAAGTTTGCAATTATAGTATGAGGGTTTCTGGGTTTGTTGAAGAAGATGAGGGTTTGTTGAAGAAGAAGCATCTGATGTGTTTGGTAAAGTTTGCAATTAGAGTATGAGGGTTTTTGGGTTTGTTGAAGAAGATAGGGGTTTCTGGGTTTGAAGAAGAAGATGAGGGTTTGTTGAAGAAAAAGCATCTGAAGAAGAAGATGATGTGTTTCTAGGTCAAGCTGTGTCACTTGCCACGTGTGTCCACGTGGTGCCATGTGTGTCCACGTGGTGCCACGTGTGTGTGCCGTTTGTCACGTCACCTTTTTTAAACAGGCAACTGATGTCGGGGACCAAAAGTGATGGAAAATGAAATTACAAGGACAACTTTGAAAAAAATATTTTTACAGGGACTAAAACTATTTTTGGTCAAATTACAAGGACCAAAAGCATATTTTTCCCTTGATATTTTAAAACTAACTTTAGAAGAATTGATTTTATTTGGGTAGAACAAAAGTAGAATCACTTTTAGGATTTTGTTTGGGTAGAACAAAAGTAGAATCACTTTTAGTGTTAAAATTACCAAAAAGGACCAAATCGACCTTTGGCTTTGTAAAGACCATCTTTTGCTTTAGGTTACAGGACCAAACCAACCTTTGGCTTTGTAAAGGCCATTTTCTTTTTTGTGTGTGGTTACAACAGACCATTTCCTTAGCAGGAATCGTGGAGTAGTTATAGAGATATAAGGCATTGAACACATCTTTAGTATATCATCATTGCATTGGTGAATGACACTTAAGCAAAGCAGAAACACGAATTGAGCAAAAATAAACACAACCAAGCAGAAATTTTTTACAGATAAGCAAAAATAAACAACGAATTGAGCATACACATAGAGAATGAGATGCACATGCATCTAAGAAAAAAAAGCATGCATAGAACCAACAAGAGACAAAATGCATCTACACAACCACATTTTAGTTTCTAAAATGGACAAGAAGTGCAACTCAGCACTGCCACACAAACACACACACACACACACACACACACACATATATATATATATATGGGAATTCTATAACATATATATAAATAAGTTTAATTACATCCTACACAGTCAATCAAAATATGATAGATACAAAACAAAATGGGCATACTCATAGTAACTATAATAAGCAAAAGACTAGTAAGCCAACAAAATGAGCATACTCAGTTACTGATAGTAACTATAAAACAAGATCCATGAGAATGTTGTTGGTATTTGTGGCTTCCATATGTATTCGTCCCTATCCAGATTAGCCACAATTTCATATCTAATTAAATCATGAAGACTACTCATTTCTGTTGATGAAACCAAGTCAACATTTACATATGAGGATCTAAGTACATTGTGATCACTATCAATATCTTCCATAGTACTACCATTTTCCTCTATATACTGAAACTCAATATCTGAAGCATGATTTCTTCTGATAAAGTTATGTATTGCCATTGTGGCAATAACTATCTTTACTTGAGTAGTATATTTGAAACTGTGCGTTTGACCAAGAACTGCAAACCTATTTTTCCATACCCCAAAGGTCCTTTCTATATTGGTTCTTAAACTGGAATGAAAGTAATTGAACACTTAGTCATAATTGGCAAATGCAGTAGCATGCCTGAAGTCAGAAGATGATAGCTCATATCTATATGGACCCAAGTAACCTGTTGGTGTTGGATAACCACTATCCACAAAATAATACTTATCTAAAAAATACGATTACTATTAAAATTGCCATTTAGAATGAAAT
This sequence comes from Calophaca sinica, assembly GCA_037113605.1. Classification (NCBI taxonomy): domain Eukaryota; kingdom Viridiplantae; phylum Streptophyta; class Magnoliopsida; order Fabales; family Fabaceae; genus Calophaca; species Calophaca sinica. The sequence goes on along the minus strand of CM073730.1, from coordinate 126,180,281 downwards.
GGTAAATGTATTCAATGAGATTATGTAGTTTTGAAATCAAACCTAGAGGATGTGTAAAATGATAATTTGGCTTTGTAAGAGCATCCCTGAAAACTCGAGCATCATGAGCTGATCCTTCCCATCTAGCCAATGCAAATATAAAACATATAACCCAATCACAAACAGCCATGACGTTTTGTGATGTATATCCCTTCCTTCCTATATATTTTACATTTTCATTGGCAGGAACTGCACATGGTACCTGAGTTCCATCAATTGCCCCTATACAATCTTCAAAATATGGCCAATATTGTTTGTCATCTTGGATTTTTCTTGCGGATTCCTAAATGTATAATCTCGTGGCCTAATCAATTTACATGAAAACTTCAAGCATGCTTTCAATACATTGTGAAAATGTCTACTAACAGTTTCACCTGAGTGTTGAAATCTTTCTTGTATTATCCTATTTCCTTCTTCGTGCCCAACAATAAGTAAAAACATGGCAACCATCTCATGTATCCCCATACGCTCTATACCCTTCAAACCATGTTGGGATAGTTCATTACAAAACAATAAAAATACATGCTTACCCATCCTGAAGTTTTCATGACAGCGTGTATCATTCCCATTTAAAACTTCTTGAACCCATTTGTACCCAGTTAGTTTACTTGTTCTACATGGATGTCTGTATAAGTATTTCATAGCATGTTATCCAAATAGAAAACCTGCTGCAGCCACCATGGATAAAACTATATTGTTTACTTCACTGTAATCATTTTCTTCTCCAGAATCTTCATCACAATCACTTGAGGATATGGTTGACATTCTAATCAAATTTCTGCAATAAAAAAAAACACCAGCTACTACTTTGTGATCGATAACATAAGTATACAATACTAAATAAGTACACACTAGAACAACACCAGCTAAATAATCATAATATCTCAATAACTAGATAAGTATACAATCATAAATAAGTACACAGTTAATATGATTCAATGTAGCAACTACAATACAACACATAAATAAGTTATACATTTATAATAATATGACACATTGAAATTGCAAATAGTCTATTTGTCCTTATTTGCTAGACGCCTAAGAAAAATCAGTTTATGCTCAACATCTGGAATTGCAGCAAGTACCTCCCTTGCAGCCTTGTTCATCATCAACTCACAACATCTACCAAAAAAAGTTGCTTCCCCTACTACTTCTTCTAGCTTATGAATATTAGCCATTACTATGTCAATACTAGAAGGATCTTGCATTTGTGTCTTTGTAACAACAACATTGGTGTGAGACTGCATTGCATCTGTCATTTTTTTAAAGTTCATTTCCTATGATTGAGCCACTATCCATTTTACCCTTTTTTATTCTATCCCCTTCCCTCTTTCTTTTTTTCTCCACTCATTGCTCTCCTTGTTGTTCCAAGTATGTTAATGTTTGTTACCCCTATACCACCACCACCACCACCACCACTTGTGGTACCATATAGATCACATCCATGTTTGGATCATCACTGTCTTTTGAACCTTCATTGTTATCCATACCAACACTCTCAAAACCTTGAGTACATTGCTCATCCTCTTCATGGCTGTCCGTAAAACCACTTGGTGCCATTCCAAAGTGACTCGTGACAGTTTTATCTTTAAATAGATATGTCAAATCTTTTGCAAATGGTAAGCCCTCATTGCTGTACTTAGCATATAGTGGATTTACCTACAACATCAGAATTTTTAATCACATTTAAGGTGTCATATCAATACTTTATAAAATTTATTAAAAGTAATTATATATCATAATGTGTGCTAACCTTTTCCTTTGCATCCCACCAATCTGAATCAGCTGTGAAAGTATAAGTGTCATAATTCAATCCTACTCTAATTTCATGTTGGAATAGATTATACCAAGCACTCCACTCCTTGTTTAAACTATGCCATTTGTTCTTGATTTGTCCTTTGTCATAATTTCTCCGGCTAACAACGTTAAATTGGGTCATGGCATCTCTCCAACCTTTCTTGGTCAAGGAACGTTCATTACATTCACCTTTGTTTGCTTGGCCTAGACAAGCATCGATGAACATTTTTGCGATCCCACATGGCTTTTGGTTTACTCCTTCCAACTTCAACATTTTTAGAGGTATATAATATTTATTTCCCCTAATCGGATTTTTGTTCCTAACATTTGACATCCTATATACTTTACCCAAAAAAAAGAGGAATAAATAAATATTAGAAATTTCCATGTTTATTGTGCTTGTTAGGCTTTAGACTAGCATATATTGTAGAAACCAATCATTATCATGGAAATCATAATAACAACATTATATTAAAAAAACATAATATTCAAACAATGGAAATGGGAATGGAGATAACCTGCTAAATATCAATTAATTAATACGAAAATGGAAACAACACCCAGTTCTCCACAAAAAAAAAATCACAATGAGGGGGTTTGGGTTATAGGGAGGGGAAAGGGATGGGTAGGAATAATTGTGGAAATTAAAGACTACAACACAAGTGAAGAGATGAATGATACAAAACAAACATCATTGAACAAATCATGAGGCGAGAACATGCAGTGACGTAAATAATATCAAGAACAAATCTTGTATTTTATTTTAAGTTTACTGATAAAAAAAACTAAAACAAAATAAAAGCTTCTTATAGGAGCTCAGATATAAGGATAAATATCGAAGAGAACAAAGAGAAGACTCAAAGATAAACCTCCATGCAACAATTTTTTTTTTACCTCAATCTAATCTCTTCTTCCTTCAATCACGTGAGGATAATTTTTCTTCAATTTTGTCTGATGGGGTAAAAGAATAAAGAAAGAGATAAGCACTGGCACAGTTTAATGAAGGTTACAGATGGTAGGTCATGACTGTTGGAATAAATTAATTGATAGGCAGTTTGGTAAAATAATAAATCCTGCCTCTAAACCCAAACCGAAAAGTTGGTCTTCATGTGCTGTAAAGAAACCTTTCAAACCAGATTTTATCCACCACAAATCATAACCAAACACTCAAACAAAAAAGTCCAAACCGAGTTTTCTCAACGCAAAAGGCATTTTTAAAGCAAACAACATTTTAAAATCTTAACCAAACATGCACTAATAAGACAAGGAGGAGCAATTACAAAAACACGAGATGTGCAATATCTTTGTGTACTATCCTCCGTCGAATAAACTTTACCAAGATCTGCCATGGACAACAACTATTTATGCCTGAAGCTACTCCATCTGTGCTCAGACCCATGGCCACCAGAAGAGATGGAGAAGCGGATGAGATGACGGGAAAGGTAAAAGGGAGTTGCGAGAGGCAAGGAAGTAAGGGTGTTCGCGGATTGGATTGGATCGATTTTAAGGGAAAAAACCATCTGATCCAATCCTTTAGGTTTTTACTCTAATTATCCAATCGGTTTGGTTTTAAAATCAAATGCGATCCGATCTGATTTACTTCGGTTTGGATTGGATTGGATTTCGGTTTCTCATTTATAATCTAATCTCATGTTTTATTTTTTTCCAAATAGTAAAATTACCACAATAACGATAACTTATATTTCATAATATCAAACAAATAGTATGGTAGTAGCCAACAGTAGGGCAGTAACGACCCAACTTTTTTTTGCTTCTTATAAATGAAACTATGAAATAATCAAAAGGAATCGTAGGCCCCAGGAATGCTTGCGGTACGACCATATCACGTATTATTTTTCTGTATTGATATATCACACATTATTGTATTAATGTGAAAGAGAATTATAAAATGAAAAAGGGTTGAGTAGATCCACAAATTAAGAAAAATACGTTTAAAATTTTAAAAATAAGAATAAATAATTTATTTGCAAGTTTAAAAATGTACCCAAAAAAATGTATATTAAAAAAGTAAAATATTCTATATTATATAAAAATATACATGATTAATTTAAAAAAATTAAATTTTAAAATGTGTGAGAAAATATATTAAGAATAAAGTTATTATAAGTATAATATTATGTTGTGTAATAATACTTTGGATCGGTTTGGATTGGATTAGTTCCATTAGAAGGATCCGAAAACCGATCCAATCCGATCCAAAATTTTGATTTTTTGTAGTTTTCGATTTTTTCGGTTTGCGGTTAATTCGGTTTGTGGTTTTTCGGTTCGGTGGCTGCGGTTTGAATTGGATTGGATCGGTTTGTGAACACTTTTACAAGGAAGGGAGGGAAAAGTGGTGACTTGTGGAAAAAAACGTGCTAGGAGTTGTGGTTCCAACATAGTTGAGATTACTTCTATGTGATGTTTTTGCATGATATCAGCTTTGCTTTAAAAAAATTGTCCCAAGAAAATCTGTAACAAATGCCCGCTTAATCACTTCTATGTCTCATTTTCAATGAACTAATCTGTCAAAATTCAGAAATATATTTTATATTCTTAGAGTTTTTGGCAAAATATTTTCACTTTTCATCTAGTAATCCTGCACTTGCCAGAATATTTTGGACAGTATATAGTGATTGATTTTCTCATAGTGTCTCTGCTAGTCAAAATAGGGGATCTTTTAATTTTATAAAATTACATTTATTTTATGTATAACTTATGAATACTTTTCCAGTAAAGCAAGCTATAGCTATAATAACAATTAATTAATGAGACATGAGGGTATAAGGACCACAACGAAAGCAACCTGGTCCTCCAGACACATGCATTTGATGAAGACTAACTAAAATCAGTGCCTGGTCGTTTTTATTTTTTTGGTGGGTTACAAGAGTGCCTGGTCGTTTTAACCTAAGATGAAATATGACAAAGGACCAAAGAATAATAAAAATAAATATTAAATACTATTTTTTTTCTTGGTACAATGGTAAATAAAGATTCCTCAAAAATAAAAAAAGGCAAATAAAGAGAAAAGAGAAACTACATCAACCGCTAACTGATTATATAATATGAGTAATAATTAATTTCAAATTCAAAATATTTAGAATGTATAACTGTTTAATACATTCTTGCAAATATATTATTATTATTTTTACAACTCTCCATTTTAATGTATTCTTAGTGAAATTACTCATGTCTTGCACGGGTACTAATTAATTAAATTAAATAATAATGCACAAAAAATAATCAATGTCATATAATATATAATAATTATTAACTTTGCGAGACAAGTTAATAATTATTTTATTTTAGTTTTAAATATAATAAATAATGATTGATAAAGATGAATGATATATAATTTAAAATAAATATTCTCTCTAGTCTGAAATATAAGCAAAAAAGTCTCTGAAATATAAATAATTTTTTTTTATGTATTTGCCCTTTTCTCAGCGTTATGATTCAAGTTATTTACACACGCTCTTTTCAGAGAACCACAATTGTCGCGTAACTGTTTGGACAATGGCTTGACAGAGAAATGTCTCAGAACCGGTTTGGTCATTAGAATCCAAAATGGATTCTAGATGGCGGAGACGACCATTTCCAACTATCATGAATGAAGCATGCGAGCGTTGATATATTATTGATTATTGATTCCTTATATGATGTGCTACTTTTTTCTCAACCACTAAGCTTGCATATTGGTCCCGCTGTTACATTTGTGCTGTGCGGAGGTGCTGTCAAGAGTTACGCGAGTATATTCGATGGCGTACCTTGGACCTAAGTCAATAGGTGTATAAAATTTTAGCAAAATTGCGATTTTAGTTTTTTAAGTTATTTTTAAAGGTCACATTCGTCCTTTAAGTTTTTTTATCTCAAATAAGTCATTTGAGACTCTTAAAGAATGATTAAAACTGAGGTTTAGAGCCCTAATAGGGTTTAAAATTAGGTTTAGGTCATGATCCATAAGTCTTATCACGATTAGAAGTGAAATGATTGAAATGGGGTGAACGGTGACTGTAAAAAAAGGTAACGGTGTCAACGTTTTAAAACATAAAGGACCTATTTGAGACAAAAAAACTTAAAGGACGAATGTGAACTTTAAAAATAACTTAAAGGACCAAAAGCACAATTTTGCCTAAAATTTTTAAATCACCGAAAATATAATAAAAGCACTAGTACATGTTTTTTTTTAAAAAAAAATAACGAGCAAATGTTTTCTCTTCTAGCAAAATAACAAGAGCATAATTTGTAATAACTAATTACAATAGAAAACTAACTACAAGAGTAAATAACAAAATAACATAGACTGAATTAATAGAGAACTAACTACAATAGAAAAAATTTCAAGAGAAAATTAATAAAGTGATTAGATTGGGGTTTTAGTCTAAATTGAGAAAAATTTGAACCTAAAAAAAGGAAAACAGAGATTGAAAATGACACTCACCAATGGAAGGGAGGGTGGGTCGAGATGTGAGACAGTGAGATGAGTTGTGTTTTGAGTTTTGAGAGATAGATGTCTGGTCTAACTGGATGAGATAAAAGACGTGACTAGATGAGGGTATTGGGTGCAAATTATTATACTCAGACGAGTCAAAATATAAATTTTATAGAGAGTAACTAGTATTTTTAATTTTTCAGGGGGTGCAATTGTAACACCTGAGGACGAGATCGACATCGTATTAGGACGACGTATCGAGACCTCGACCAATACTTGTGTCGAGATCCCGTGACTAGATCGTTTGCCGAGATCTTTTGTCGAGCTGATGAGACCACGTGCACTAGCTGCTGAGCTGAGGAGGTCGCGTGTCGAGTTGATGAAGTCGCGTCTGGTGATGAGGGACGCAAGTCGAGTGAGGAGGCCGCGTTCACAAACTCGTGTTAGAGCCTCGTGCGCTTGCACGAGCACTCTTGTCGACATCGTGTCGAGATGACACCTCGTATTCTTTCGAACGTTATTCAGCGTTATTATTATATTGTTTGTAATTATTACATTGTCGGCTTGCCGTTGACCAAGCAGTAGAGGGTAATTATGAGAGGAACGATTAAACGGGTAGATGATTGATGGGATTGGCATCTTATAGCTGGAGTTACGATTATGCTCTTCCAGCTGTATTCACGATCGATTTTCCCTCAAACACTCATTTCTCTTTTCTTCTTTCTTCTTCCTTCCTTCTGCTCTGTGTTTCGTTGTTTTCTTCAAAAAAAATCTCCATCGACGAAACCGTGAGTTCCATCGAGATTCTGCACAAGCTTTCTTCATCAATCTTGTTCATCATCAACTTCTCCACATATCTCGCCTGGCCGATCACCGTTGAGGTATGAAGAGCAGATTTTTTCTTTTCATACGTACTCTTGTTTAGCGCTAATTCTTCTTCCATTTTTAACCGCTTTATGCTTCCAAATCATGTCAAATTGATGGGTTTTCTTCTTCACAATATTACCTATCTTTCTAACCGATTAATTGGGCTTGTAAAACAAATTTCTTTCTCTGATTTCTGCAATCGGCAGTGCCCAGAAACCTCCATTTTTGGTTCGTTTCGATTTTTTTTGTTTCTCATTCGTTGCTTCTGGTTATTGTTGTTGTCGATCTATCTGTTGAAGCATCAGATAACTTTTCATGAAATTTTGATCGAAATCCCTAACTTTGTGTTAGAGGAAAAATATCTTTCAGTTCTTGAGTTTTATATTTTTCTGGGTTGTGGTTGAGTTTGGGGAAGAGAGAGCTAGATGTATTAGAACCCATGGATCGATCTAAGTTGTGTTTGTTTTAGGAAGTCTGATTCCCGAGATCGAGTGATTTCCGAATCGAGGTGTACGGGAAAGCGAATCCAAGGACGCGGAAGCAGCGGAATCCAGATCGAGGACTGTACGTGTCGAGGTCGACTGAGAAGCGTACGTGTCGAAGTCGTTGTCGAGCTCGTTGAAGACAGCTGTGTCGAGGTCGTTGTCGAGCAGCATTAACTTGGAGTTCGGTAAGGGCAACTCCTAGATATCTCTAAGGCTTTATTTTATAAGTCCTTATGTAAGGACGCTTCACATTAATATTTTCGTAGTATGCTAGCATAAGGGCATTTCATATTCTACGTGGTTATGTTATTGTGTATGGATTTCCTGATTTGTGTCGAGCTTGAAATGTTGTGATATGATTGAGTTTTTGCATGTATTTAATATGTGATTGAATATATGTCGTGAATTGTGTATTGCATGTTGAATTGCGTTTCTTCATGTCGAGCTTGCTCTTTTATTTGACATGCGGTTGAATATTTTGTGTTTAACTCTTTGAATATCGTATGCTAATTGTTCATCAGTGAGCGAGCTAGGTGAGTCGTATGGCGTTTTTGAGCCGTGACCGGATAATCGAGGGTGCTAGGTCCCCTTTTTGTTTACGGAGAGATTGACTAGACGTCGCCACGCCACGGGACTGAGTTGGCCCTAGGGAGAGCGAGGATCCCAAGGCTTCGGCTGGACTTTCCGACATATCTGTACGGCGTGTGCATTAGGAAAATTGTCGAGTCGAGAGAAAATGGATTTGCGAGTTGTGTCGAGTTAGAGTGAGATGGTCGAGTCACGTCGGTGAATGTTATACTTTCTTTGTTGCTTATATCTTTTATGTCGAGCTTATCTTGAATTGTTGAGAAGTTGACCACTTTCCCGTGGTGCCTTCAATCCATAGCGGTTACCCGAGGCGATGTCGAGGGCGCAGGAACTCGGCGATGAGACGATGCCGAGGAGGAGCTCGACGAGGACCCGAGTGACGACATCTATCCGTCGTGATTGTTTATTTGTTGGATGTTTGTTTTTCCGAGGACTGCATTTCGCTTTTTCTTTTGTGTTCGAGGTCGTGACGATTTAGGCGATGTTGTTTTGTTGCTACAGGGTAGACTGGTGGTCTTACTTTTGGAGCAGCCCCCTGCGTGGGAGTCTGCCGGAAGTACCCCCAGGGTATGATTACTCTTTTGAAGTCGTTGTACCTTAGGTGTATTTTCTTTACACATTTGCTACTCTGTATTTTGTATACATTATTATTTCGAGTGATATATATGTGTATGTTATGCATGTATGTTTTATTAGAATTTAAGTCTTGTGTCTTAGTTGCACCATGTTTCGAAAAGCTGTAATTACTCTGATGTGCACGAGTTGGTTTTATAAAAAAAAAATATATCGTATTTTTAAAAGGCACAAGAGTTTTGTTTTTAAAACACATCTCATATAGGTTTATGTTGAGCTCGGTGTGTTGAGCTCGGTAACTCGAGCTCGGTATATTGAGCTCGGTAGCGGTCCGGAAACGGGTCGTTACAGCAATTGTGCACACCCTGGAGAAAACATAGGTCTGCCTATGCCCTCCGTCTTATATTATTTGTTTGTTTAAGGTTATATACACATTTTAAAAAAATCATAGATTGTTGGAACCTAAACGATTGAGAAGTTTAGACCCTCATTAATTTTGATGATAACAAAGTATTTGCAAGTGAACAATTTGTCTTCTGATAAGTCTTGAAGTGTGCAGGTATTAAAATTTCTTATGTTTTATAACTCACTCAAGCAAGAAGAAGAAAATCACAAGAGTTTGAATACATTCTATGTGTGTCTGCATCTGGTTCACTCCAGCGTCTTGTGTATAGCGAGCATCCGGTAGTGTTATCTTTTGACACGTGGATTACTCAATTGCTGCGAGCGTCCGTCCTGTTTTCTGAACGAGCATCTGGTCTATAAGTGAAGCACATGATGGTCACATTTATGCTCTTCTACCTCGGCATTCTTGAAACAGAATTCAAATTTGATTTTATGCGTTCATTTTTATGTACGAGGTATCAAAGGTGACACCTAAGACAAAATTCGTACAAAGGCAATTGTGAAAAGCAGATAGTACCATAACGGAAATGAGTACTATTCTGATATTCTCTGAAAAGAAAGAAAATGACAACATTTCAAATTAGCTCACACAATGATTTGAAGCTGAAATATACTGCAACGATAATATCCTCAAGGACTCCTATAAATACCCCAAGGTATTCATTGAAGAAGGTTGCTAAAAACTACATTCTGAAAGAGCTATTACTCAAGTGGGCAATCAAGTTTCGTGCCAAGTTTCTGGAAACCAAGAACTGAACTTCAGCGTCTGATATTCTTTCTTCTAGAAAGCTATTGTTTTGAGCTTAATCTTTTCATCTTCTCTGTGAGAGTTATTGGATTGTATTCAAAAGAAAAATCAATTTGTGAAAGTTGTATTGCCTAGTTAAGGCTTTGTTCCTCAAAGGCCCGAACATACTAAGTCGTTTTGAGAAGTTAAGAGTATTGTCAAGTTTATGACAGTAGAATACTCTTAAGGAAATTTGTAATCAGTTGATTATAATGAAAAATCATTCAGGAACGAAGGGACTAGACGTAGCTACCAGGTTGGTGGTGAACTAGTATAAATCTCTGTGTCTCTTGTTTTACTGCGCTACACTTACTTTTATCTTGCAAAGAAAAACAAGATTTCATAAACTTATTTCCAGTGTTTGGTTTTTATCCAGCATCCGATAACAAACAGTATTAAAATCTAGTGTTCAAAAGTGTTTTTAACTTAAAGTTTGCGAAAAGTTTTCAACACAATTCAACCCTCTTCTTGTGTTCACGTTCAGTTGGTACCAGAGCTGAGCCTCTTAGTTGAGCACTTAACAGTGTTAAGAGAAAAGATCTTATACTGTGAACATGTCTGCAGAAGGCGGTCACATGAACCGTCCTCCTCTATTTACTGGAGAAAAATTTGACTACTGAAAAGATAAGACAAAAGCTTTCTTTGAGACACAACAACTTAAGTTGTGGGATATTGTTGTAAGTGGATACCCTATTCCCACTAATCCTACTACTGGTGCTGTTATAGCCAGAGAAGATTGGAATGATGAGTAGAAAAAGAGATATCAAATCAATCAAAAGGCTAGATTTATTCTTATCTGTGCTATGTTAGAAAAAGAATATGACAAATGTGGTAAATTTGATACTGCCAAAGAAATATGGGATTCTCTTGTTTTGTCTTATGAAGGCTCTGCCCAAGTAAGAGAAACTAAAACCAGCATGTTGGTTCGCCAATATGAGTTGTTTAAAATGGAAGATGGTGAAAACATTGAATCTATATTTTGAAGGTTCCAAACACTTGTTCATGGGTTACAGGCCATTGGGAAAAGCTACACCACTCCTGACCATGTGAGAAAGATCCTAAGAAGTTTGACCAAGCAGTGGAGACCCAAAGTCACTGCTATTCAAGAAGCAAAAGATTTAAATGTCTTACGGCTTGAAGATCTTTTAAGTTCTCTGAAAGCTCATGAACTTGAGCTAAATGAAGAAGAACCTGTGAAGAAAAGCAAGTCTATTGCTTTAAAAGTCAACAAACATAAAGTCGGTACTTAAGAAGAAGAATCAAAAGATGGAGCTTAAGAAGGAGACGTTGATGCGTCAGATGATGAGCTCGCGTTCATATCCAGGAAAATACAATGAATGTGGAAAAAAATAAACTTCAAAAAGAAATTCCAGAAGAAAGATGCCAAGGACAAGAAGGAAAGCAAAGACAAGAGTCAAGTCGTTTGCTATGAATGTAAAAATCTTGGACATTTCAAGTCCGAGTGTCCTAATCTTAAGGAGAAGCCCACAAGAAGTTCTTTCAAGGGAAAGAAGAAGAGTCTCATGGCTACATGGGAAGACCTGGACCTATCATCCTCTGAGGATAATAATGAAGAAGAAGCTAATCTTGCCCTCATGGCAAATACTGAATGCCACCTGCTCTTCCTCCTCCTGATGCACCTAGGCGTAGAGGTCGGTCTGTTGTGTGGGATCATTTTATTGAAGAGTCTGGTTCTAAGAAGAAGGAAAAATGTAATTATTGTGGTGTCTTGATTAAGTTCAAGGATGGAACTAGTGCCATGAAGACTCATATGACGAGGTGCAAGGAAAATCCTAGTAGAGAAGGAAGCAAAAGGCAAAAAACATCTTCCTCATCTCAAGGGCAGCAAGGTAGTAATGTTGTCATTTCACCACAATTAAGGTTTGATCAAGAGGAATGCCGATTGGAGCTTGTGAAGATGTTTGCGAGTGCAGATCTTCCTTTTCGGTTTGTGGAGAATGAGGCATTTCGCAGCTTCGTGTATGTCTTGCAGCCAAGGTTCAATCTCCCATCACGCACTACATTAAGGCGTGCTATTTGGTCACTTTATGAGGACGAGAGAGGAAGGCTGAAAAAATTTCTCTTGAAGCATTGCGAGAGGGTGTGTCTCACTACAGACACTTGGACGTCAGTCCAAAATCTACACTACATGTCCTTGACTGCACACTTTGTTGATAATAATTGGAATCTGCATAAGAAGATTTTGAACTTTTGTCAAATCACAAGCAATACTGGAGAGGACATGGCGAAGAATGTTGAGGATTGTTTAACTGAGTGGAATCTGAACAGGGTCTTTAGCATAACTGTAGACAATGCTTCATCCAATAATGTCGGGATTCAGTACCTGAAAAAGATATTGGCATCTTGGAACGGCTTGACCTTAAAGGGAGAATACATCCATATGCGTTGTTGTGCGCATATTCTAAGCTTGATTGTGAAGGAGGGCATCTTCAAGTGCCATTAATCTTGATGACTGAAGACTATTTGTTTTTATTTGAGTTTAGGACCATTGTATTTGAGCTTACAGTTTTTATCTGACTAATCCTCTGCACAAACTGCTCAGTTTCAGCAGCCAAGATTGCTCACTGTCTTGTTAGCAAGTTTTGTAGCATTTCTCTGTTGCTCTTGCTTGGCATCTAAACAGTGAACTGCCGGTATAAACTACCTATGTGTTTGTAGGCTGTTTGCAGTGAAAACATAACCTCTTGGATTTGCAATCAAACAGTGGAATACAATATTTCCTTGGAAATGTCATGCCTTTGAAATTCTAGAAATGGTCTTATTTATTTTTGTAATTCTTGTTTCATGAAAAAATTAGCAAGCATGATGCATCATATCATATGGTTATCTGCAATATGTGTTAAATAATTAATCTAGAGAGAGGTATTCTGTTCTTTTATGTTTTCTGTACTTTTATCTCTTTGGTTGAACCAATCCTGGTTTATAAGAAAAACCACACAATAGGATTGGATGTGATGACTGAGATTTTGAAACCTGCTCAACTGAACTAGTAAAACTCAACTCCAAAAGCATGGAGGCTTCACTTTTCCATCACGAGAGCAACTGTATTGCTATTGGGAATCTTTTGTAGCATTTCTTGGGTTTATGTTAGTGTCTGCATTAGCTATTCCTTTATGCATTTCAGAATTTTATGCACAGTGCTTTATGTGGGCCCCCTTAGATGGAAATAAAGATGAATTTTATGCTTTTTGCAGCATCTTGTATATATTGGTTTAAAGTTGCTCTCATGTGTCTCCGTGATTAGTTACTGACAGTTGCATTAGTTACTTGTGGCATTGATATGGTTGATGAGAGATGACAACATTTTTTATGAGGTAAAAAAAAAAATGACAGTTCGGTTCATTTCAGTTAAAAAAATTGACATTTTTGGTGAATAGTTCGGTTCACAGTTCAGCTTGGGGAAAAAAAATTGTGAACCGGGTCGGTTCGGTTCGAAAACTAGCACCGAACTGGAAAATTAGTTCGGTTCGGTTTGTGAGAACCGATATCACGGTTCTGTTCGGTTCTTGTGAACTGTTTCATCCGGTTCGGTTCGGTTCTTCTTCTGAACTGAACCATGCCTACCCCTAGTTGTTGATATACCGTTTTTAAAAGTGAGAAATTTTAAAACAGTTGTGTAGGGAACCGATTTAAAATCCTCAAAAGTTAAAAACAAAACCTTTCCAAGTGGCCCTCACCACGAGAAGCTTACTACGAGAACCCTCTTGGAACCCTCACTAAGAGCATTGCGAGTTTGCCCATAGAAAGAGGAAGTGCCAAGTTCGATCATCCTTTAAAGCCTCACCTCACGGAGATGGCAATCAATAGCACCATCAGAATCGGGGAGAATAGTCTGCGCGGCGGAGACAAGCTGGAAAACCGGACGCTCCACGGTGAGATCGGGATCGGCGCCGTCGAACAGAGCCTGACCGATGAGAGAGTCTAAGTGTGTGTCGGAGGGACCGTAGAATGTGACGACGTAATTTCAGAACAAATGACAAGGACTCTCACGCCTTTGTTGTTCTCGACGAGGTCTTTTGCAAGACGGAGGATGTTAACACACCAATTTGTCTATATTTATAGGGCATTTTTTAGTATCTAATTACACTATTTTGCACTGATTAATGCACAAAGGTACTCATTTATATCTTATTATGCAGAAATATCATGAAGACACCACTTGGAGCAAAAGATGTGAAAAGGACAAAAAACTGGCTAGTTTTGGAGAGTTTTAGCACTATTGGACAAGCGGTACGGCCTGACCTATCAAACGCGCGGTAGTACCAGAGCAGATTCGATAGGCGTACCCCTCGATCACCGCCTGACGCCGATAAAATAGTCCAGTACAGCCGTGCCTCAGGCAGTACGGCCGTACACAAGTGATGTCAGGGCAACAACACGCATGGGTAAGGGCCAACGTCATCTACGAAGCTCGGTACGGTCGTGTATATTTGCTGTACGGTCGTACCCCGTCCCTGATCATTGCAGATTTGAAGCTAGAAAACCTAATTTGCAGCCTAGTCTATAAATAGAGGTTCTTAACATGTTACAAAGACCTTTTGACGAATTTCTGAGTCAAGAGCCCCCTTATTGAGAATTATTCGAAAACACCATACGATTGGAGTGAGTTTGGATCATTGGAGCTTTCCATCAATTCTGAATTGCTGCTGGAGTCCGTGGAGGCGTGAGGAACACACGAGAGGATTGTCGTCATACCAAAAGGGTGTCCCGGTTCTTAAACTCATGTCTTTTAGGAGTTTGGATTTGTTTTACTTTCTTTTATTGTATGGCATTATGAGTAGCCAATTTCATCACTAGGGGTGATGGGGGATCTTTTACAATGTTCTTGATATCCGTTTAGTTGCTATTTTGAATTCCTTATTATCTTTATGAATGTGTTGGTTCTAGTATGCTTAATCTAATAGGGAGAGCTAACCCTTATAAAATTAATTAGTTGTGGTAACAGGATCATAATTAATTAGTGGAACTCTAGGATCACAGAGCTCGCGATATACGCCGGATAGGTTATTGCTTGTGTTCAATCAGTTATTAAGTTAACAAACTTGCCTGCTCTTAATGCTCTTTCCCTTAGTTATCTTCCTGGACCAAACAGAGTAATCAGTTGGGAGGAAGGCTACTGTACGCGAGGATAGCCATTAGTAATTTAGAGTAAGTGGTTGGCATTCAATAAGGAAACGCAATTCATAATAGCAAGGAAATAGATTCAAAATCTAGTATTAGTGAACCCAGGTCCCCTAGGCCTCTCCTATTTGATCTTGCTCTAATCATTTTAGTTTAAAGTCTTACTTTTGCTTCGCTTAGTTTTCTATTCAATTTCAATCCGATTACTCTGTTCGCTTAAGGAATTAAAAGATCTTTATTACGCTGGTACTTGCACATTCCCTGTAGGTTTGACATTCGGAGTCCTAACTATACTCCACTTTATTACGAGTTACGATCAGATACACTTGCCTGAGACGCAACAAGTTTTTGGCGCCGTTGTCGGGGACTGTTTTAGCATTATTAGTTCAACGAGATCTTAGTTACTTTAAGCATTTTTAGTCTATTTTCGGTTTTAATATTCTATAACTATTTTACTATCATCTGTGTACTCAGGCACCGCAATGGAAGGAGAACCAGAGCTCACTCTTGAAGAGTATTTCTCTGCTTCTGTGGATACTCAGAAGAGCATAAATGGCCCAGCCATTAGGCGACGTAACTTCGAATATAATCCTGCCTTAATCAAGCTAGTGTCTGCAGTACAATTTTCGAGGCTACCTTCAGAAGACCCACATGCCCATCTAAAGAGCTTCCGAAGAATACTTAGCACTGTTAAGTATAATGGAATCCCAGCTGAAGCTATTAAACTAGCACTATTTCCATTCTCATTGCAGGAAAAAGCTCAAGTTTAGCTAGACTCTTTGGCACCAAACTCAATCACCACTTGCGAAGATCTGAAGGGCAAATTTCTCAAAAAATATCTATCTTTAGCCAAATTTGCAGAAATAAGAGTAAAAATAACCAATTTCAAACAGGTTGAATTAGAGCCAATGCACGAAGCTTGGGAGCGTTTTCAAGAATTGCTGGGAGGTTTTCCACACAAGAAATTTAATACATGGAAACTTGTGCACATCTTCTACAATGGGTTAAATCCACATAGTAGAGCTGCCATAGATGCTGCCTGTGGGGGATCTCTGGGAACAAGAGCACCCTCTGAGACAATAGAAATTATTAAAGAGATGGCTCAGAACGATGTTCAATGGTTTTCGGAGAGGAAACAGGTTGATCCTAAAATAGGGAGCCATGGGAGGCAATCTCCTTTATCTTTAAAAGCCAATGGGGATACACTTACTGAAAAATTCGAAGCCCTGCTAGCATCTCATACCTATATCATAACTTCAGGGAAGTCTTCAACAATTGAGAATGAAGTTGCGATGGTTAACTTCATAGGCACCGAGAAACATGGTGATCACTGCTCAAATAATAACAATCCGGTATGGAGAAACCAATGCTCATTTTTACAGGCTCAAGCAGGAAGGAAGCCATATACAGGCCATTCTACATTAGTACAGGGATACATGAAGAAACTTCACCAAAGATTTAAGCAACTGGAAAAATTGGTAACAACAAATGCAGAGACACAGAAACAATTAGCAGATCAATTAGCTCTCTTGATAAACCATTTGGCCAAGAAAGAAGAGGAGTCATATACTCAAGAAGTGCAATCTAAATAACTACAAGAGGAGGGATAGTACTCGCGGGGCCATCTGAGAAGAGCAAAGAAAAAGCCACACCCGCTTAGCCCCAAGAAGATTCACCTACTCCGACTGAAGAAAGAGAGACAATAAACAAAGAGCCTGAGAAAGAATAGTCAACAGTGCCTGCCAATCCACCTGACGTAACCCCTGTTGTGCTATTCCCACAGAGACTGAAAAATGACTTGCAGAACCCTCAATTTGCAAAATTTTTAGAAGTCCTAAAGCAGCTAACTATCAATATACCATTTGTGGAAGCTATTTCTCAGATATCTAAATATGCCAAATTCAGAAGGATATCCTTGCCAACAAGAAAAAGCTAGAGGAGCTATCAACTGTTAGGTTGAGCGAGGAGTGCTCAACCATAATCCTGAAAAAGCTACCTCCTAAAATGCAGGATCCAGGGAGTTTTACAATACCATGCACAATTGGAAATTCTTATTTTGAGAAAGCTCTTTGTGATTTAGGATCTAGTATAAATCTAATGCCTTTATCTATTTTTCAGCGACTTGGTTTAAAAGAAGTCAGACCCACAAGTCTTCAATTGCAGCTGGCAGACAGGTCCGTTGTGCACCCAAAAGGGATAACTGACGATGTCTTAGTGAAGGTAGAAAAAATTATTTTTCCAGCTGATTTCGTAGTCCTAGACATGGAAGAAGATAAGGAAGTACCCCTTCTTTTGGGAAGACCATTTCTAGCAACAGGAAAAACAATCATTGATGTTCACCAAGGAAAGCTTATGTTACGGTTTGACGATGAGGAAGTTGTTTTCAGCGTGTTTGACTCCTTAAAAACACCAAATTCTCACTCGTGCAATTTTATAGACACTTAAACATAAACTTTTCTAATGTCTCCTGACTCGCAGGTATATTTACTTACAGACCCTCTAGAAAAAGTTTTAACTTGCAGTAAGGAAGTCATCGCAGATGAAGAAGAAATAAAAAAGGAAATCTTAGCTCTAGAAGCAGGCATGGAACCAAGGCCATGGAACGGGGTGCAGCGATTTGAAAGACTAGATAAAACCAAAAAGACTGCAATCAAGTCATCTCTAGAAGAGCCACCAGAGCTGGAATTAAAACCGCTACCAGCTAATCTTAAATATGTATTTTTACACCCACCGTCATCATTACCAGTTGTTGTTTCATCTTCTTTAACAGGTCCGATGGAGGAAAAACTTTTAAGAATCTTACGGGAGAGCAAGGCAGCATTTGGATGGAGCATCAATGACATAAAAGGGATAAGTTCTACAATTTGTACCTACATAATTTACATGGAGATTGATCACAAACCCAAAGTGCAACCTCAACGAAGACTCAACCCAAATCTGAAAGAAGTTGTCAAGCAGGAAGTTACAAATTACTTGACGCTGACATTATTTATCCTATTTCTGATAGCCCTTGGGTGAGTCCTGTGCAGGTGGTTCCTAAAAAGGGAGGAACCACAGTCATGGAGAACGAGCAAAAAGAGTTAATTGCAGTTAGGAAAGTGACTGGATGGCGTATGTGCATCGACTATGGGAAACTAAATGAAGCCACCAGGAAAGATCACTTCCCTCTTCCTTTTATTGACCAAATGCTTGAAAAATTATTTGGTCATGAATTTTATTGCTGCTTGGATGGTTATTCTGGTTATATGCAAATTCTTGTAGCTAAAGAAGACCAAGAAAAGACTACTTTTACATGCCCTTATGAGACGTTTGCATATAGAAGAATGTCATTTGGTTTATGCAATGCTCCTGCAACCTTCCAAAGATGAATGATGGCTATCTTTTTCTGATATTTTAGGAAATTGCATTGAGATATTTATGGATGATTTTTCAGTTTATGGATCCACATTTGATGTTTGTTTACATAATTTAGAACTTGTGCTAAAAAGATGCATAGAAACAAATCTAGTTCTGAATTGGGAAAAGTACCAATTTATGATTTTAGAATGCATAATCTTCGGACACAAAATTTCTCAAAAAGGCATTGAGGTAGATCCGGCAAAAATTAAAGTGATTTCGAAATTACCACCCCTAAATTCAGTTAGAGCCATTAGAAGTTTTTTAGGACATGCTGGCTTTTATAGGAGATTTATAAAAGACTTTTCAAAAATTGCAAAACCCCTTTCTAACCTTGTAATGAAAGATGTACAACTTGAATTCTCTTAAGCATGCCTGAAAGCTTTTGAAACTTTAAAGTCTATACTAATTAATGCTCCTGTTGTGATAGCACCTGATTGTTCTATTCCTTTTGAACTAATGTGTGTTGCTAGTGATGTCGCAGTTAGTGCAGTATTGGGACAGAGGAAAGACAAAATCTTTCATCCTATTTACTATGCTAGTAGGACTCTGGACGAAGCACAGCGAAATTATACTACTACTGAAAAAGAGTTATTAGCTGTCATATTTGCAGTTGATAAATTTCGTTCCTATCTAGTGATGTCTAAAATCATAATTTATACTGATCACGCTGCTATTAGACATTTACTTGCCAAACAGGATGCAAAACCGAGGCTAATCAGATGGATTCTATTACTTCAAGAATTCGACATCGAAATTAAAGATAAAAGGGGCGTAGACAATGTTATCACAGACCATCTTTCAAGGATAGATGCAGCAGTAAGACCACCTGAGAAGGAGCAAATTCAAGAAATATTTCCAGAGGAGCATCTGTGTGCTATTTCTATGGCACCATGGTA
Source organism: Calophaca sinica (assembly GCA_037113605.1). Classification (NCBI taxonomy): domain Eukaryota; kingdom Viridiplantae; phylum Streptophyta; class Magnoliopsida; order Fabales; family Fabaceae; genus Calophaca; species Calophaca sinica. Next base: position 126,160,871 of record CM073730.1, on the reverse strand, counting down.
TGCTGATTATGTTAACTTTTAGCCGGGAAGGTACTCCCACCCAATTTATCATATACACAGCGTAAGAAATTCTTTTCTGATGTTAAGCATTACTTCTGGGATGAACCTTATTTATTTAAAACTTGTGCCGACAGAATAATTAGAAGATGCGTTCCAGAAACAGAATACCAATCTATTTTAGAACACTGTCACTCTAGAGAAGTAGGAGGTCATTATGGACCCACACGTACAGCTCAGAAAATTTTACAATGTGGTTTTTTCTGGCCTACCTTGTTTAAAGATGCTTATAAATTTGTTAAGGCTTGTGACCCCTGCCAAAGAAGTGGAAATATCTCTAGAAGACAAGAAATGCCTCTAAATACTATTCTCTATTGTGAACTTTTCGATGTTTGGGGTATTGATTTCATGGGACCTTTTCCTAAGTCTAATAACAACATGTATATCTTAGTGGCAGTAGATTATGTCTCCAAGTGGGTAGAAGTCGTATTGTTACCAACAAATGACGCCCGAAGGGTAGTAAAGTTTTTGAAAAAGAATATTTTCACTAGATTTGGAACTCCTAGAGCAATAATAAGTGATAGCGGAAGTCATTTTTGCAACAAACAATTTGACAACCTCTTAGCTAAATATGGAGTCAACCATAGAGTGGCCACACCTTATCATCCCCAGGCCAGTGGCCAAGTAGAAATATCTAACAGGGAACTCAAGAAAATCCTAGAAAAAACTGTTAGTGCATCAAGAAAAGACTAGTCTCTCAAACTAGATGATGCTCTGTGGGCATACAGAACCGCTTTCAGAACACCGATAGGAATGTCACCTTATAGACTAGTGTTTGGAAAAGCTTGTCACCTCCCTGTCGAGTTAGAGCATAAGGCTTATTGGGCTACCAAATTTTTAAATTTTGATATGCAGATGTGATAACACCAATATTGCATCATTTTTATAAGGATATTAGAATGTGATTTGAATAATTATTGAATATTATCAATTGAAATTTACTATCTTTTAATCTAAATTGTGCAGAAATGAAAAATTAGGCAATATAGTGGTCAAATACAAATTTGGGCTTGAAATAGGCCCAGAATGCTAAGTACGGCCTTCGCATAATATAATAAAGCATGTCCATGCTTACCTGAAGCAGCAATTAGCCACGAGCGGGCCTTACGCGCGTCCACGCGCTCCCCGGATAGCTGGTTGGTATTTTAATCATATCTGGAGCTGTAGATATCGGATTAAGGCATTCTTGGTGGCGTTGGAAAGCTAAGAGAATTTCCTATAGCTTTGTCACAAATTGGATGGAGCACGGCCTCTTCATCATGGAGCACAGCCGTGCTCAATCAAAAATATCAGAAAATCATGTCGGCAAGGTCGATGACGCGTAAACAGGCTGTAAAGGGAGCACGGCCGTGCTGAGCCCAAAATTTTGCCTATAAAAGGAACGCTCAGCAGAACATTTGAAGGTCCCCCGGGATTGATTCTCTCCCAATTCTCTTCTTCTCTTGTTACCTTCTAGTCTTATTTTGTTTGTTTTCTTATATTATGTTGTGTAACTAATCCCGTCACTGGGGTGATGGGGGATCTTTTACTTTATCTATGGTATTTTTATGATTTATAATATGAGTGTTTAAATCCTTTTGATTAAATTATTCCTGGTGATATTTCTTTAATATAAGGAGTGGCCATTCTTTACATAGTTGATTAGTTATTCGGTGATCGTACCTTGAATTAATTAATAGAACTCTAGGATTAATTGAATCCGCATGCTCTACCGGATCAAGGATTGCGTGTTCATTTCCAGTCAGTCATTGAATTGGTAAATCTATTGATGCTTTATGCTCTTTCTATTTACTTGCTTTGAATGATCAAACAAAGTAATAAATTAGGAGGAAGACTGTTAACATTGCATGATCATTGGGTGTTAATAGCTTTTGAATAGATAATTGGTAATCAGTAAGAATTGTTACTTATGTTATAAATTAATCAAATACACAAATATAAGTATTAGTGAACCCATAACTTTAGTACTTTTATTATCTAATTCCTTTCTTAAATATTTTATAATTTATTTTCTACTTATTTTTATGCACTCTTTGTTTAAGTTCACTCGAACCATTTGTCTAAATAACAAATTGATCTAAGTAGAGCAGTAACCATTTCAATTCCCTGTGGAGACGATAATCTTTTATACTATAACTTGACAAGATCGTATACTTGCAATTTTGACCGAACAAGTTTTCGGCGCCGTTGCTGGGAAATTGTTAATGATATTAATCGAAATGATTAATTGTTAATTTAGACACGTTTTGTAATTATTTTCCTTTTTCTTATTTTATTATCTTTTATTTTTTTTCTTGTCATTTTAATTTTATTATCACCTCCTACATGGATGGTTTTACCTCCTACATGGACGGTTAGCTTTTATTTTTATATTTCGTCTCCTGGTTGGAAGACTATATTTTATTTTGTGTAGCGTCTCCTGGTTGGAAGACTAGATTTTATTTTGTGTAGTGTCTCCTGGTTAGAAGACTAGATTTTCTTACTATTTTATTACTTAAACTTATTATTTAGCGTCTCCTGGTTGGAAGACTAGATTATTTTTTCTTTCTTTTAATTTTTCTTTTCTTCTCTTTAAAAAAATGGATTCTCTTTTTGTTTGTGAGCGTTGTGGTATTTTAACAAACACTACAGATGCAAGCTACAAATCCTTAGAGAATCAAATATCAGTTTTGGTTCAATTGATAAACCAAAGGGAAGGAGAGACCTTGCTTAATCAACCAGAGCCTAAAGATGAAATCGTCATTTGTAAGGATGATGAGAAGTTTATTGAAGGTACTGAGTCCGACACTTGGTCTCTGACAAAATCTGACATTCAGGCCGTGCTTGACATTTGGCCTGAGGCTAATTCTGACATTTGGCGTGATACTTAGCCTGGAACTTACTTTGAAACTTGGTCTAAACCATAGGCTGAACCTAAGCATGACTCACAACCATCCCTGGAAAAAATTGAGGGTCTCGCAGAAGAGAATGATTCTAAGGAGAGCAAGAAAAACCTCCCAGTTTTTAATGAAGAGCAAGAGATGGAAACCCTAATTACTTTGGGACAGACTCTCTCAGTCAATATTGGTAAGGTAGCCATTGAAGTTCACAAAGGAAATGTAACTATTAAATCTGGCAAGGAAGAGGATATTTCACATTTTCTGAATTTTAACCCCTCTCCTTCAATTTCTAGTTACTATATTGATGATGTGGTTGTTGTTAACAATCCTCCTTTAATTTCTTGTGATTTTATCAATAAGGTGGTGGTTGTTAATAAGTTTGTTGACTTAAGAATACAACATCCTTTAAAAGACATTACTAACCTGCAGGATCCTAGCATATTCGTGGAGGATTGCAAAATAAAGATTGCTTCATTCCATGAGTGTCCTCCACCACCAAAAAGAAAGAGGTCAAGCAACTTAAACCACATGGTCAAGAAATGGCGAAGAGAGAATGCACTAAATGCAAAATTTACTCTTGGAGAACCAACTGGTTGACCACTTCTAAAGCAATCCGTCAAGCTCAGGACGTTAAATAAAGCGCTTCGCAGGAAGTAACTTGTGTTTATATTATTTCAGTTTATTTTATGTTTACCCTTTTATTTTGTCGACAGTTCTCTTTTCACTTACTTCCTTGACAAAACTATCATTTTGGGAAGAAATTTGCCTACTGCACCCGCTCCAGAATATGCTCGTGAAATTTTCTACAGGGGAGTCCCTTTCCACTCTTTACTTTTTAGCACTTGATTTTGTTGTTATATCTTTATGTTATTGTGATTACTAGCATTGAGGACAATGTTGGAAATAAGTGTGGGGGGGAGTTAACCACTTGATTTTTGGTTATTACTGTTTTGAACAAATTGAAGCTACTAATTTTGGGGCAAAAACTTAAATTTTTTCGAACAGCTTTTTGATGCTTATTGAGATATTATATAAATTTCTGAAAACTGAAAATTAGAAATGAGCCCTTGATTGAAAACTTTTCCATGAAATAGCTTCTAAACGTAAGGATTTGAGCCTGGTTTGAGTTTGCGCATTGTTGCAAAATTATTATAACTCTATTCTTCATGAGAGTTGTTTTTTATTGGCTTTGTGTTCTAGAACTTGACATGTGACCATTCAAAGTGAAACTAATTTATAAAATTTTTGGAAAATGATTGGGGCATTTAGAATTTGTTTCTAGCCTGCTACATTTTGCAATTAAATTTCACCACTTAATTGACCACTTTGAGCTTTAAAAAAGAAGTTTTATTCTATATCCTCTGATTTGATTGGAAAAAATAGATTCGGGTACCGATTTTTATTAAAATGGAGCAACTTGGTTTTGTTGACAGATATATATTCAATGAAAATGTGATAATGCAGAGACTTATTCCAAAAAAAAAAGATGTCTGTAATGAGGAACTCTGATAAAACAAGGGAAATGTGAAAAAAGAAAAATTTGGTGCTCTGTTTAAAAGCGAACATATATCTGAAGCTCCAATTTGATTCAAAAGGATAGTTGCTAGAAATTGATTATTTACTATAGCCCTTGAAATATCCTTTCTTTGAATTTTCATACCTTCAATTTTCACCCCTGGCCTCATTACAACCTTATAAAAGTCGCCTTGATTTCAAAATTGTCTATAAATTGTTAGTCGAGTCTTGGTCTATCGTCAAGCTTATGGTAATGCTTTGTCTATGAAAAATTTGTCTGAATTCTCCTTACCCATTGATACACTTGAGAGATTGAAAGGGAGTGACACATTCTTGGTTGGTTTGATTTCAAAGGTGCTTATTTTTCTAATTATCAAATCAAGTGAAAAATATTTCTCTCAAAGAGATAAAAAGCCGTCTTTTAAAAACATTTGCTTTGCCCCATTAATTGGTCAGCTATCATTGATAAAAAATTTTGGGAAATCAAAAGCCAATTACTTTGCTTGAGGGCAAACAAAGCTCAAGTGTGGGAGAATTGATAACACCAATATTGTATCATTTTTATAAGGATATTAGAATGTGATTTGAATAATTATTGAATATTATCAATTGAAATTCACTCTCTTTTAATCTAAATTGTGCAGAAATGAAAAATTAGGCAATATGGTAGTTAAATACAAATTTGGGCTTGAAATAGGCCCAGAATGCTAAGTACGGCCTTCGCATAATATAATGAAGCATGTCCATGCTTACCTGAAGCAGCAATTAGCCACGAGCCGGCCTTACGCGTGTCCATGCGCTCCCCGGATAACTGGTTGGTATTTTAATCATATCTGGAGCTGTAGATATCGGATTAAGGCGTTCTTGGTGGCGTTGGAAAGCTAAGAGAATTTCCTACAACTTTGTCACAAATTGGATGGAGCACGGCCTCTTCATCATGGAGCACAGCCGTGCTCAATCAAAAATATCAGAAAATCATGTCGGCAAGGTCGATGACGCGTAAACAGGCTGTAAAGGGAGCACGGCCTTGGAGCACAGCCGTGCTGGTGCCGTGCTGAGCCCAAAATTTTGCCTATAAAAGGAGCGCCTAGCAGAACATTTGAAGGTCCCCCGGGATTGATTCTGTCCCAATTCTCTTCTTCTCTTGTTATCTTCTAGTCTTATTTTGTTTGTTTTCTTATATTATGTTGTGTAGCTAACCCGTCACTGAAGTGATGAGGGATCTTTTACTTTATCTATGGTATCTCTATGATCTATAATATGAGTGTTTAAATCCTTTTGATTAAATTATTCCTGGTGATATTTCTTTAATATAAGGATTGGCCATTTTTTACATAGTTGATTAATTATTCGGCGATCGTACCTTGAATTAATTAATAGAACTCTAGGATTAATTGAATCTGCATGCTCTGTCGGATCACGAATTGCGTGTTCATTTCCAGTCAGTCATTGAATTGGTAAATCTATTGATGCTTTATGCTTTTTCTATTTACTTGCTTTGAATGACCAAACAAAGTAATAAATTAGGAGGAAGACTGTTAACATTGCATGATCATTGGGTGTTAATGGCTTTTGAATAGATAATTGGTAATCAGTAAGAATTGTTACTTACGTTATAAATTGATCAAATACACAGATATAAGTATTAGTGAACCCATTACTTTAGTACTTTTATTATCTAATTCCTTTCTTAAATATTTTATAATTTATTTTTTACTTATTTTTATGCACTCTTTGTTTAAGTTCACTCGAACCATTTGTCTAAATAACAAATTGATTTAAGTAGAGCAGTAATCATTTCAATTCCTTGTGGAGACGATAATCTTTTATACTATAACTTGACAAGATCGTATACTTGCGATTTTGACCGAACAAAATGGCAGGTGAGCATCGTCTATTACAGATAAATGAGATGGATGAATTTCGATTGGAAGCCTACGAAAATGCAAAATTGTACAAGGAACACACTAAGAAGCTGCACGATCAACGCATCCAAAAGTGATATTTTCAAATTGGAGACAGAGTATTAATTTACAACTCTCGACTTCGACTATTCCCAGGGAAACTCAAATCCCGTTGGTCAGGTCCCTATGAAGTAAAACAAGTCTTTCCATATGGAACAATAGAAGTGGTTGCTAAATATGGGACAACTTTCAAGGTGAACGGACAGTGAGCAAAAATCTATGTTGCAGGAACACCTAGGGCCACATTCAAAATCTCACTGCAATCACCAACCACTTGAAGCAACACGTTAGGCTCGTGACTTTAAACAAGCGCTTCACAGGAGGCAACATGTAGACCTTTACTTAGTTTTTATCATTTATTTTTAGTAATTGTTAAGTTATTTACTTTTGCAGTTTCTTTATCACCTCCGAGGTACTCCAGGCAGCTGAAGTTGATGGTATAGAAATATCGATAACCCCATCAATTTGCTCGTGATATTTTTCAGATGAGAGCCCCTTTCCACATTCTTTTATAGTACTTATTTTTAATTTTTATCTTATATTGTTGTACTTGCTTTAAAATAGTTGCAGTGGGGTCACTGCTAGAAATAAGTGAGGGGAGGGAGTTTTACATTATACTTATTACTTGGTTGTGCTTATAACTGCTTACAATTATAAAAGAACTTTAAATTTTTGCTGATTTAGGGGCTATGCAAAATTTTTTTTATGACACCTTTTGATTGAATCAATTCGTTGCTAGTTTTGGAATTTGCTAAAAATTAGCATCGAAGTTCTGTGAGTTTGACTTTCTGTGTAAGCTATTAAATGTGAGTTTTGAGCCTGAAATGAGAGGCAACATCATGCTTTTGTCTCTCTTCTTTGTTAAGTGTGCATTCTAGAACTTGTGCCGAGACCATTACGAAGCGAATATGAATTTATTTGCATGTGAATTTGGAAAGGGCAATTTTTAGGAATTCTTCAGGCCACTACCATTTGAATATATTATCCCACTAGTTGTCCACTTTTGAGCCTAAAAGTATTATATTTAATTTCTTTGGTACCCTTCTTGTTTTTATTGATTATCTTCTATGAAGTCAACATTGGAAAAATTTTATTTGAGAGCAATTAATGGCAAAAATTTATTGAATAATGTTGCAAAGTTCCTTTTATTTGTTTACAAAAAGAGAAGGCTTATCAATTTGTTCCCCTCCTAATTCTTAAAAATGATTGATTGCTGCATAATTGCATGAAAGGAGGAAAGGAAAAAGAAAAAAAACGAAAAAAGAAAGAGCATTGAAAAAGAAAAAGAAATTTTTTTTGTGATAATGTTCATGCCTTCATAAGTTGCAAAAAAGAAAATATTTTGATTGAAAAATTGGGATTATTTCCTGCTCTTGAAAGTGAAAAAGAATTAGGTTGCTTGTTTTGGTTGATTTGTTTCTGACCCTTTGCATGACATTTTCTTTCTTTTATCATACCAAACATTATTATCTTGGCCCCAGTACAACCAATGAAGGACCCTTATTCCTTTTTTGCATGTCTTATAGATTCTAATAGTAGAGTTTTTTGTCAATGTACAAGCCTATGGTAATGCCTTTTCATTTGAAAAATCTGAGTGTTAATGACTATGCCTACAAACACTTTGAGATTGGTGAGAGTGTGACTTAAAAATCACAAATTGTTAGCTTACTTGAACTTATATCTCTAATTGGGCATTCTATTGACAGACATGTTTTGTGATATCATATTGTTGTCTAACTTCTTTTTCTGCCATTATTCAGTAGAAGTAGTTTTTCTTACTATAATTAATCAAGTAATTTGCTTGAGGGCAAACAAAGTTCAAGTGTGGGGATGTGTTAACACACCAATTTGTCTATATTTATAGGGCATTTTTGGTATCTAATTACACCATTTTGCACTGATTAATGTACAAAGGTACTCATTTATGTCTTATTATGCAGAAATATCATGAAGACACCACTTGGAGCAAAAGATGCGAAAAAGGACAAAAAACTGGCTAGTTTTAGAGAGTTTTAGCACTACTGGGCAAGCGGTATGGCCTGACCTACCAACGGTACGGCCGTACCTAGAGCAGAATCCTAGTAAGGGTGTACCCCCTCAATCTGTACCACTTGACGCCGATAAAATAGTCCAGTACGGCCGTGCCTCAGGCAGTACGGCCGTACACAAGTGATGTCAGGGCATCAGCACGCACGGGTACAGGCCAACGTCATCTACAAAGCTCGGTACGACCGTGTATACTTACTGTAGAGTCGTACCCTGTCCCTGATCAGTGCGGATTTGAAGCCAAAAAATCTAATTCGTAGCCCAGTCTATAAATAGGGGTTCTTAACATGTGACAAAGACCTTTTGACGAATTTCTGAGTCAAGAGCCCCCTTATTGAGAATCATTCGAAAACACCATAGGATTGGAGTGAGTTTGAATCATTGGAGCTTCCCATCAATTCTGAATTGCTGCTGGAGTCCGTGAAGACGTGAGGAACACACGAGAGGATTGCCGTCATACCAAAAGGGTGTCCCGATTCTTAAACTCGTGTCTTTTAGGAGTTTGGATTTGTTTTACTTTCTTTTGTTGCGTGACATTATGAGTAGCTAATTCCATCACAAGGGGTGATGGAGGATCTTTTACAATGTTTTTGATATCCGTTTAATTGCTATTTTGAATTCCTTATTATCTTTATGAATGTGTTGGTTCTAGTATGCTTAATCTAATAGGGAGTAGCTAACCCTTATAAAATTAATTAGTTGTGGTAATAGGATCATAATTAATTAGTGGAACTCTAGGATCACAGAGCTCGCGATATACGCCAGATATGTTATTGCTTGTTTCCAATCAGTTATTAAGTTAACAAACTTGTCTGCTCTTAATGCTCTTTCCCTTAGTTATCTTCCTGGACCAAATAGAGTAATTAGTTGGGAGGAAGACTACTGTACGCGATGATAGCAATTAGTAATTTAGAGTAAGTGGTTGGCATTCAATAAGGAAATACAATTCATAATAGCAAGGAAATGAATTCAAGATCTAGTATTAGTGAACCCGGGTCCCCTAGGCCTCTCCTATTTGATCTTGCTCTAATCATTTTAGTTTGCAGTCTTACTTTCGCTTCGCTTAGTTTTCTATTCAATTTTAATATGATTGCTCTGTTCGCTTAAGGAATTAAAAGATCTTTATTACGCTGGTACTTGCGCATTTCCTGTGGGTTGGACATTCGGAGTCCTAACTATACTCCACTTTATTACGAATTACGATCAGGTGCACTTGCCTGAGACGCGACAGAGGACGGTGCCGCCAGCGAAGCAACCCTGTTGATGCATCATGAGGCGTTTCACGGAGGGTTTGAGACCTAAGAGCTTGGTGAGTTGGTAATCTGCACCGGGCATGTCTACACATGAAGTAGTGCAGAAAACAAGATGCGTGATCTTTGATTTCGGTTGACCCCATTCTTTGATCACTTTTGTTGATGCTTCTCAAAGTTTAATCAGATGCATGTTGGACATTGTTTATTTAAACCCCTGTAGCTGTAGTTTAGTTATGAAATTCTTGATATGGCGTGTCGTTAGAGCTTGGAATGAAGATGTGACTGTGAGAGCAGGATTTTTTCATAAAAATGAAAAGAAAAAATGTATAAGCTTTTGATAGTGTTTTGATTTTTAGGGTTTTTAAACAATGGGAGGGTCAGTGGGGAAAAAGAGTTTAAAATAGTGATTTGAACTTTGAATTGTTTGTTCTCTTAGGTTTTCATTCTACAGCCTATTGTTGGTTTAGCCCAGGTGCTTCGTTTGTATTTTGATGTGATTGGTTCATGCTTATAAGCTTGTTCTGTGTTTGTTCTTGATCTTTACTTTCATCCTTTTTCCTCGGTGTATTGTGTGTTTTGCTTATTTTTATTGCTTCTAAGGAAAATGTCTTATCCTCCTATTCCTTATATCATTCTAATGGGGTATCATGTTTTGTAAAAGATTGTTTTTAGACAATCGGCAAATATCTCTGGAGCAATGAAAATTTTGAATTGCATTTTATTTTTCAGTTATTGTTATGAGTAGTATTTTTCAGTTTGGTACCACTTGATGTATTAGAAGAGAAACGACTCCTAAAATCCAGGAAAATAAGATAGGTCAGGGTAGGACCTTTACTTTAATGGGTATTATGCGAGTTCCATGTCTAACAACCAGCATGTACAATGGGGTCACATGCATGCTCTTGCATCATTTACTGTCTAATGCAATCTGATAGGTCGTGAATATTGGGTTGGAAAAGATTTTGGTATTATTGATGGTGAAAAGGCGATAGAACAATTCATTGCATGAGGAGGGCATATGGTTTAAAGGCCCTTAATTGTCACTTGCTAATATGTCAAGAGATTATAGACATGTTCGGGCTCAGAAGTTTAATTTTGGTGCAATGTTGTTATACTTTTGTCATTTTTGTTTTGAATTAAAGCCAATGCTCGAAAACAGCATGGCTATTAAAATCTTTCTTTTTTATCATGCTTTCTGGGATGGTGGTGTTGGAAACAGCAAAGAAGATGATTGGAAGTAGCAGCATTTAAAGTCTTAGGTTCTTGTATTTTGTAGATTCAAGTACAATGATTTGAATCATTCATGTCTTTGGGAAGTTGCAGTTGTATCAATTTTTCATGTAAACATAACATGTAATTAATTGCAAGTGCTCTCAGTGGAATCTAGCAACATTAGGGAGAGGTGGAACTGGACCTTATTTTGGTTTACTTGTGCTAGCTGCTTGTTTTGGAATAGCCGGTGGTCATGTGGAAGGTGGCATGGTAGGAGACTTGTGTTTTATGTGCCTTGAGTTTATCCAGGGTGGTTTTCCATGTGATTTATTTTATATTTTTGGTATTACACTTTTTCTTCGAAGGAGGGTATCAGTCTTACAGGTTTAGGAATTTTGTTATCCTTTTTTGCCCAAATAATACATACTGTTAACATCATGCAGTCCTACCTTGCTAGTTTGGCAGCATCAGGAGCTCTAATTTCCTTTCTGAGAATGTTGACAAAGTCGGCTTTTAAGAAATCTCATAATGGACTCTGCAAAAGAGATAGTATGTAATTCTTATTTTACAATACAATGCTCCTATATATAGGTTTCTTATATTTATATTATGTTGTGTTCTCGTTAATCTTTTTTACAATGTATTAAGATTTTGACATTTTGTCAATTCTCAATCAGTATAGTGGTCCTTAGAGCTCTAGTTTTCTTTTACAATAAAAAGGGTTGCTTTCTTATTTTTGCAATACTATTCTTGGCACTCTCCACATTCATCGTGTTTCTTTGTATAATCTTGTATGCAATCTACTTCACCAAATTGCCCATAGTGAAATATTACTGCTCAAAAGCAGCCTTAGAGGGAATTATATATGTGGTAACTATGCAAATGTTGAAAATTATAAATGGAACACATCAATCATACTTATGAAGCATGTCATGAAGCATATGAATGCTAATATACCACTTTCAGATGTTGAAGAAATAGCATAATACAACTCATTTTCACCTAACATGAGGAATGAATTATGACCTTTAAACCAATGCAGAAAGTATGTAACTGTGATCCCCACTGGCCACCACCGCAACAAGTGACAAGTCAAGTCCTCCGGACAAAAGAACTCCAAAAGGTATACCAATCATCATTCTTTTAAGTACATCTTGCATGATATCACAGTAGAACCATGACTATTTTTTTTCTTTTCCCACCATGGCTTGCAACCATTAACCCTCACCCTTGGAAGCATAAAAAGGCAGTGTCCTTTAGTTGTGTTCTTTCTGTTCCACTGAATATAAGTCTTTGTGTTGTTGTTTCCTTGATGTTAATATATATATATATATATATATATATATATATATATATATATATATATATTCTTTTTATCCTTTATTGCCATGCTCGTTGCACTACTAACTAAAAGTGTCGCATGAAAATGTATGTGCATTCTTTGTGCCTCACATAACCTTTTATGTGTCTGTTGTGCCTCACATGACTTTTTATGTGTCTTACAGAATCACTTGGGGTTAACAAATTCTATTAGGACATTGCTAGGGAGCTTGGAAGGCATGGCACAGATTGTTGATGTGGCTTAGAGTAATTAAAACTTGGGCTTTGAATGCTATTTCGTGGTCTTGCCACTACCTTGGGAATTAAAACTTGGGCTTTGAATGGTATGAATTAGTTTGTGAATTTATGGCTTGTGATATGCAATATTGAATTAGCTGGTGCGTTTGTCATTAGGATTCTGCTGCCGATTTTTGGCATTTGACTGATAAGGTTGTTGTTGTTAAGTGGCATTTTGGCATGTGAATTACTTATGGTTTATGAATTACTGATTAATTGGTGTTAATTTGGTGATAAGGTTGGACTGGGTTCAAATGCTATATTGAGTGTTGTACAAAAGCGATAGAGGTGGCGGTCTAAGCTTTTGATTCCACAGTGGCAGAGCAAGGTATCATGTTGGTGGCACTACTAGTTTTGTATAGGGTTGGTGGCTTGAGTCTGATATCCTATTGTTGTTTATTTTTTTAGACAACTTAGCGTATTTTCTTAAGGCCCTTGCGAGCCTTTTAGACAACATAACCAAGTATTGATTTCTATAATTTACACAGGAATTCCTTAGTACTGTAATATTTTTTTTTTTGGTGAAAGTATTTTTTTTTGGTGAAATCTTATTACTGTAAGGAATTGGTCTACAAGAAAAAAAATTAAAAAAAAGAACATTTTAAAACAGTTATGTGTACAACCGTTTTAAAAGGTATAACTTTTTAAAACGGTTATAGCGAAAAACCGATTTAAAATATATTTTTATATCCGTAAAAGACTCACTTATGAAAACGGTTGTAGGGATAACCGTTTTAAAAATCTGGACATTTTAAAGCGATAGAATATAAGGCGATTCAAAGAACCGTTTTAAAAAGTATATTACCGTTTTTAAATCTCCAAACTGCACTAGTGATGCAATTGCAAAGACGAATCCTCGATCGAATTGGGTAGGACTACATGGGTGATAAACCTCTTTTTAAGGGTTTTAACTTGTTACATTCTCATGATTCAGATTCGAGAGTCCATGTTAAGCTGAAAAAGACCAGTACTATCTCATCCCATCGCCATATTGGGTTTTCACCTTTTAATTACTCCCATCATCTCCTATTATTTTATTTTTTCTTCAAACCATTTAAATGTGAGATGATATGTATCCACGATGACTATATCAAGCTATACGTCCCCTTGGTGTGGTAGCATGTGTTATGGCGAGTGGCTTCCACATGGGTCCACGAAATCCTCTAATCATAAGTTAGGTATATGGTGATACTATATGGCTTTCCTGAAAGTCCAATGCCATATTATATACATCGTACAAAGTTCCCTGGAGCCAAAAGCAGACATATTTCTTTCTTGCTTTTTTGAACTATAATTGATAGCAAGAAGTCCAAAAGTGTTGTTAATAGGTAGTATAATTACGGGACAAGTAGTGGTTAATTATGTCCAAAACTAAGTTAAAAACTTGAATAAAGGTACTAAAAAAAACCTTTTGTCTAATCATATGCGCATGTGTGGGTAAGGAAAAATCATGGGGTGAGATTAGGCGTGGGCAGAAGCCTATCACAAATAAATAATGGTGGCTTTTTATGGATGGTCCCAAATTTTGATATTGGTTGGGGTGTGAAGGCATTTTTTTGGTTGTCAAATTGGCCATTTTTGGGGACCATGTGGCTTCCTTTATGCCCTACCTTCGTTCCTTTGCCTCTTGCTACACCTATGCTATGCCTTTTGATTTTAGAAGTGTAAATACTCAATTTGGTATCTCCCTGAGATTGTAGGACCGTATCAATTTAATTTCTCACATTATTAATATTTCAAAATATTTTTTGAAATTACAAAACGTCAATTAGGTTCGTCCCTTAATTTGGATATGTTAGCAAATGTATCATTTATTCACTTAATTTCAAACACACCCTTAACATTATCAATTTGATGTCGTTATAGTCATTGCAAATACCAAAGGAAAGATGAACTTGATTAACATTTTACAATTCCATGAATAAATTTGAAATATTAATATAGGGACTAAATAGATATGATCCTACAATTTCGAGTGCCATATTGGATATTTAGTCGATTTTAGAATAAGTTCCATCCATGTTTTAGGTGATGTGCTGTTTGGGTTTACAACTTGTATTCTATTCAGGTTTTTTTTTTTGGGTATTGAGATTCTATCCAGGTTTTACGCTTAAAGCATCACACGATAATAGATTTATAGTTGTACTGACACCTTTCCCGCACTCATATTTCTAGTGTTTCTTCATTACTTCAACCATTAAGGTTACAGAAATGGCCTTCTTCTAACACATGTTGTCCACAACCAAATAATAATAATAATAATTGTTACCAAAAAAAAAATAATAATAATAATAATACACTTTCGTTTTTCTTTTTCGAATTAAGGAGAGAACGCGGTCGACGACCCATGATGATCATGACGATACGTCCTATATATCATGATGCAAAGGCATAAAAAAGAACATCATTGCATTTTTGTAAACAGAAAAATATCATCAATACATAATTACTATTTTTCAAATTTTCGTTTATAAAATAATCATTGAATGGTGTGCGTGCATCGAATATTAATTATTTATAAATTTTAAAAATAATTGCTTTCAAAAGTATATTATATGTTAAATTAGAAATTTAGAATATATTTTTATAAAAGCAATTTAATTTCTTAATTATTCATTTTTAAAGATTGATTCTTTTTTATACTTAGAATCAACAAGAAAAAAACCATTTTTCTTATTTTACCATAATTTTTTTGAAAAATAAATTATTTTAAATATTTTTTTCTATTTTAAAATTTATTTTAAAATTTTATTGAATTTTTCAATGCACTATTTGTTAATTTATTATAATTCAATTTCTTTTTTTAATACTAGAATTCAATTTCTTGTTGAAGTTTGTTATTGTGTTAATTTATTTACTTAAATTTGTTAATTTAGGATACGTTGGGATAAATAGTCTGTATTTAAATGTTTGTTCAATAAGTTATTATATATAAAAGTTTAATAAGTGTTCGGTATATTTTTTAAAAATAAGTGTTCATTTATAAATCATTTTAGGAGAACTTATTTTAAATAAAACCGAAAATAATTTATAACTATGTGTTATACCCCAATTTTGTCCGCTCATATTTTCATTTTTTATTGTCTCTTTTTTTTTTTGTTCGCGTGCCGAGCTGTGGGGAAGTCGCGTGCCGAGCTGAGGTCGCGTGCCGAGCTGTGGGGAGGTCGTATGCCGAGCTGTGGAGAGGTCGTATGCCGAGCTATGTAGAGTTCGTATGCCGAGTTGAGGTCGCGTGCCGAGCTGTGGAGAGGTCGTATGCCGAGCTATGGAGAGGTCGTATGCCGAGCTGAGGTCGCGTGCCGAGCTGTGGAGAGGTCGTATGCCGAGCTGTGGAGAGGTCGCGTGCCGAGCTGTGGAGAGGTCGAGTACCGAGCTGAGGTCGCGTGCCGAGCTGTGGAGAAGTCGTGTACCGAGCTGAGGTCGCGTGCCGAGCTGTGGAGAGGTCGTACCCCCGAGCTGTGGGGAGGTCGCGTACCGAGTTGAGGTCGCGTGCCGAGCTGTGGAGAGGTCGTATGCCGAGCTGGGGAGATCGTATGTCGAGCTGGGGAGATCGTATGCCGAGCTAGCGATAGGTCGTTTGGAAATACGATGTCGGACACCAAGTGTGTCCAAGAATCATTTCCGTATCCGTGTTTCAATTTTTTAATGCTGCAACGGACAAATCCTCATAAATTATTTTGGGCCAATTTTAGCCCAATTGCAGTCCATTACAAGCGTTATTAACAAACAAAAAAAACTAAAATTCAAAACTGAAAATCAAAGTCAGATTTCCACACTTCACCCTTCACAAAGTCATCTGCATATCTTCACCAAAGTCCTCTGCATATCTCCTCACCACTCTACAAACTATGTCTTCTGACTATATGTCCCCCATAGGCCTCTTGCTTTTTCTTCATCTGCCAACCAAGTTTGACAAACAATGCAATTTAATCAAAAAAGGGGGAGCACCGTTGTTGAAGTCACGGCTGATTGCAATATTTTTCAAACCATTGATACCATCTCAGACTTTGCACATGTTACCATCTCCTCAGCATCATTTTAGTACACACTTAGCATACAAGTTGCAACCTTAAGTGGACAAACTGAGCCCTCTGTTTTTTCTATAAATAGCAGTAGAGAATAGGGGGAAAGAGGAGGAGATTTTTAGAGGAAAAATACTGGGAGTTTTTACTACAAATCAAAGAATTAGAGGCTCCACACTGAAGCCCTAATTCACCAAGTCAGAAAAAAGAAAAGAGGAGAAGAAATAGACACAAGAAAAAACGTGAAACAGAAGCATAAAAAAAAAAGAAGCAGAAAAAAAATAAAGAAGAAGAAGGGAGAAGACAAGGAGGTAAAACCTCCCTCTCCCTCTCAGCCTCCCACAATCCCCTTCTTCCTCCCTCTCCCATGATCTCCCTCCTCCCTTTCTTCCCTCTCTCCCATTCGTGAGCCCCCCCTTTTTTTTTTCCTCGGCTGCGTAGCAGCTCTGTTTCTCAGGGTTTCCAATGAAACCCAAATAATTCCCCTCTCCCCTTTTGTTTCTAGCTGCTTCCTTCACCTTTTACTTTTTATTATTTTACTATTTTTTTTAAAACGTTGGGTTTCAGCCCAACTTTCTATGCCCCCCTCCTTTTTTTTCTCTCTCTCTCTCCTTGTTCTGTTTGTTTTTTTTTTACGTCCCCCCTTCTTTTTTTTTTATTTCCAACCCCTTTTATTATTATTATTATTATTATTATTATTATTATTTTCCTTTTTTGGCTTTAGTCCACTGGTTTTGACCCAATCTAGGGTTCCTAAAAAAAACATGTGAACGTTCCACTCATCCCTTATATTTATTAACCATACCTTTTTTTTTCCAATCTTCTTGAATAAATATTAGTAGTGACAACGCCAAATCCGCTTTTGGTTTGGTCACTATGCAAACCCCTTTAAAAAAAATTTAAAATCAATGATTACTCCAAATTCTCTTTTGGTTTGGTCGTCACAAGTTCTTAATAAAACATCTTAAAATATTAGTAGTGATTACGTCAAATCCACTTTTGGTTTAGTCACTATGCAAATCATAAAAAATAAGTCACAATTTGATTAATTAAAATCAAACAACACACAGCCATTTTTTACACAAGAACTACGTAGCCTTTGATTTCTCCATTGCACCCGGAGATACGTAGGAGCAGGAGCCCACTCCTGTCAAGCGCAAAAATAAACGACTTTTATTAAGTCCCTTTTTTTTTATCTTGGTTAATTTTTTTTTTATAAAAGGGAAATAAATATTTTTTTAGAAGTTAATAAGATTTGCACAATTAATTAGAGGTAACCTTTTTCGAAAGGATGTTGTAGGGTGCTAATACCTTCCCTACACATAATCGACTCCCGAACCCAAATCCGGTCTTAAGGACCACTTTTCTTCAAAAAAAGGTTTTTCCAATATTTTTCCTTCGAAAATAAATTATTGGTGGCGGCTCCATTAAACTCGAATAAATCCCTCCGGATTTTTCGGTCGCTACACTATGTCATAAAGTATTTTTATAAGTATATTTAAATATTTATATCATAAAAATTCAAATAAACTGCAAATAAACTATTTTAAACATTCGCCAATCATGGAATGTCTGTAGAAAAACAAAAACAAAAGGATATTATTATTATTATTATTAGGCTTAATTTCACTTTTAGTCCCCCAGGTATCGCAATTGTGCGATTTTGTTCCTCCAAGTTCTAATTGAGCGAATTGGATTCTCCAAGTATTACAATATTGTGCGATTTTGGTCCCCTAGGTTCTAATTGAGCGAATTGAGGTCCTCTAGGTACCGCAGTTGTGCGATTTTAATCCCTCCGTTCAATTGACATTCAATTTATAACAGAAAATGTTCTAAAGAATTGTTAATTTTTAAGCCAAGTAGCATGTCACATAGATCAAATTATGAGTTAGGTTATACTCACACACGATGCATCGATTTTTTATATTAGAAATTAATCAGCATGAGGGAGCAAAATCACACAATTGCATTAACCGGAGGACCCAATTCGCACAATTGGAATTTGGGGGACCAAAATTATGCAATCGCAATACCTGAAGGACCGAATTCGCACAATTAAAAACCTGAGGACCAAAATCGCACAATCGTGATATCTGGAGGACCAAAAGTGCAATTAAGCCTTATTATTATTATTGTTGTTGTTGTTGTTATTATTATTATAGTAATATTTAAGGTCCCTGAATTTAATTTTTCTTTATAAAAACTTTGCAGAAATGAGGAAAATCAAAGTAGCTTCAAGAAAAACTACTTTTCCTTTAAGTTTTTATGGGTTTTTGAATATATTTTTTTATATATATATTTTTTTTGTATATCTTTAACTTTATAATTTGTTTAATACTTTTTTGATTGAATATAATTAGTGTAATATATATGAAATAATATAAAACCAACTTATTTTTATTTTAGAAATATGTATAATTTTGTTTATAGATGTTGGGTATCCAAGTATGAGATAGTCCCACATCGCCTAATAATAAATAAAATAAAGAATATATAAGATACTAGACCCATGAACCTATCACATTAAAGTTTTGAGATAAAATATGGTCTAAGTCTCTTGCTACATCTTTTTTTTATGGTCAAAGAGTACTTTGATTTCAAACAAAAACGGGTCAAGCCCGCACATGAGTGAACAATATGGGCCCAGCCCAGACAGCAAACATCAGGTTGAGGCCACAAACCAGCCATTAACTGACACTCCCCAAGATAAAACACAGAGAACTTAGCAACACGTGCTAGGGGACCAGACTTACTAACACACAAATTAGTACAAAGGAACTAGAAGACAATCAGAACTAAAGACTAACTCAAGACTTCAACTCTCAAAAGAACCCTAGATCCGAAACTGAACTGCGTCTCGCCACCAAAGAGCCAGCGCAACCCAATAGCAAAGAACAGAGACAACCTCCAGACGCTAGTAAATGAGCCTGCCGAAGGCTACCTAGCCAGCGGGGAGCGCAACCTAAGAGCGGCGATCATGGAGGGGCGATTGAGAATCAGCTTGGGGAAAGAAAACGCAGAGGTCATATAAGAGCTTGAGTCGAGAAACCAAGATCAAAGTTCTGGACTTCTTGGCTGATAATGCCTCTATTGGGTTGACATCGTTGCTTGTCACGATCCAATGCTTGTCTAATTTCCAAGGGGGGAGCAAGGATCCAGTTCGATGGAAGGTGACCATTCCTAATCTTGTCCACAATGATATGAGCAACTTGCTTCCCT
Organism: Calophaca sinica; assembly: GCA_037113605.1. Lineage (NCBI taxonomy): Eukaryota > Viridiplantae > Streptophyta > Magnoliopsida > Fabales > Fabaceae > Calophaca > Calophaca sinica. The sequence continues at coordinate 126,141,087 of CM073730.1, read as the reverse complement.
TCTCTAGCAGTCCAGGTAAACCCACAACTTAGGAACTTGTCTTTGAGTTTTTGAATATCAGCTATAATTTGAAGGATTTCCCCTTTACTGATCTCACCTCGACAACACTTTATGACATCAAGAGCATCTGTTTCTATTATGATGCGAGGAAGTTGAAGGTTATGTGCAAGAGTCAGGGCATCCCTTACCGCCAAGGCTTCAGCAACCATGGGAGAACAAGCTTGAAACTTTCTTGCTGCACCCGCGATGGTATTACCAAGGTAATTTCTAACGATAATTCCAGAGCTACCAGAGTGGTTGGTCTGATTATAGCTAGCATCTGAGTTAGCCTTAAAGATCTCTTTATGGGGGGCCTCCAGTAACAAGCAGTAGTTCCAGCACTATTCTTTTTCCTTACTAGTTTGGACCAAAAAGCCTGAATCTCAGAAAGTTGGAAATTAATCTGAGCTAGGATTCCTGAAGGATTAATAGCTTTGTTCTCAAATACCAGTCCATTCCTAGCCTTCCATATTCCCCAAAGAGTAAAGCTCAGGTAGGAAAAGCCAAAAACTCTATAATCTGCAGAAACAAAAAGAGCATCTAGCTTAGTTAAGAGCCAGTCATTAATAGAGGAGATTACCATAGGGTTAGGTATGCATTGTAACTGATTAGCAAACCAAATAGATCTAGTCCAAGGGCAGAGGAGGAAAAGATGTTCTAAGATTTTTGGCTCTGTATCACAGATTTGGCACAATGGGCTAGCTGTTAATTTTCTTTTCCATAGGTTTTCCTTTATGGAAAGAATGTTGTGACTAATTTTCCAAAGAAGGATTTTAATCTTTTGAGGTATAGGTGACTTCTATATCTCTTTCCACAAAGCTATAGGGTGGATATTTGAAGTAGAAGGTGTTGCACTAGGAGGCAAACAGTTACTGTTGACCACTGCATATCCAGATTTAACAGAATACTCCCCATTTAGGTTATGGGGCCAGTAAAGAGTATTCTCTCCCTTCAACCAGCTCACAGGAGTTTGGAGGGTCTTGATGGCTGAAGGAGGAGTTAGAAACTGCCTGAGATTTGTTAAATCCCAATCACTAGTGGTAGGATTGATAAGGACAGCCACATTCCTATCCCCCATAAGAACTATTGTCTCAACTTTGGTCCCATCAAACAACCACTTGTCCTGCATCAAGCTAATATTTTCTCTCATTCCTATCGCCCACCTCCCACCATCCTTGATAAGATTTCTGCCAAAGAGAAGACTTTTCCATATCCAAGGCCTTACTCAAAGAAACCTGCAAAAAACAAGAGCTAGGAAAGTAAATCCCTTTAAGAGTTCTCACCTAAAGGGCTTGAGGGTTATTAATAATCTTCCATGCTTGTTTAGCAAGGTATGCTTGGTTCATTTTCTCAAAGTTTCTGAAACCTATGCCTCCATCTTTCTTTCTCCTAGTTAAATCCTTCCACTTTTTTCAATGAATCCCCTTAGATCGACTCTTAGGGCCCCCCAAAAGTTGGCCACTATAGAACACACCTTTTTACAAAAAGTCTTGCTACATCTAAAAAATAAAAATAAAAAAATAAAAATAACCCAACAAGTGGTATCAGAGCCCGTTGACGTAGGCTCAATAACAATACACAACCTCTTATAACGGGATGCGTACAAATGTAAATATAAATATAAAATAAAACCCAACAATACATGCAATAATTTATTATTTTAAATGACCTTAATTAGTTAAATATGTAGTATTGTCACTTAATCAATTTTTCGCACATAACTATTTTTTTTCTTCATATTATAGTATGTACTTTTGCTTTTTTTTTTTAACTTATTATAGGAATGTTTATGGTACATTTAATGTTGCATTGCAAAAAACACATGTTAAGAATAGTTTTTATTTCATTATAAAAAAGAATATTTTTTATTTAAAGTAATTATTAATTAGAATTTATATATATAAAAAAGTTTCAAGCATTATAACCTTTATATATAATAATATTTAAAACTCTAATTATAAGTTTTCACTAACAATAAAAGCATATAAAAGAGTGTGTAATGTCTTTGAATGGTTAATATAATTGCTCGAATGATGAATGCGATTTAACATTAGGTATTCTTGTTTCCTGAAAAAAAAAATTAGGTATTCTTAATTTATCATTTATTTATTATATAATAAAATACATACATATTATAATTAACAATTAATAGACTTGAATTGCAATCATAATACGTCAAACTAAGCGGTTAATATAAACACATAAAAAAGCGGTTAATCTAAGGCTGAACACCTTATGTTACAATTAGCATCTAAGATGTGTGTATGATTTGCATCCCCTAAATGATAACTTATCATCTCAGTAAAATATATCTGACCAAACATGTATTAGAGAACTTGATTATCTTGTGTACAACGTAAAGCAGCTCAATTTGGAAGCTTCGACCTCTAGATATGAAAACTGGGAACAAAAACACAAAGTGGTACTGCTCTAAATTGAGGATCTAATCCGGTGCTCAAACTGTTAGGCATTTGAGGCTATCAAAATCTTTAACAAACATTTTGATGACCCAAGTTGGAAGGGTAAGGGTATAAAATAGTGATGGTTCTTAAATCTTAACAATAAAATAATATTTTTGGATGACACACTTGATTTAGAGGAGAGAGTGTTTTTATACAGGAGAAACTAGACAGAGAGAGGAGAGATAGAGCTGTCAAATCGGGCTGCCCGACCTGGCCCAGCACATCGGGCTAAATTGAAAAAACGTGTCAGGCCAAGCTCGAATTTCTAATAAGCAAAGTATCTCAAATTTCTAAAAATTTGTATAACATACGAGTTTGGTCCGACTCGGTGGGCCAAACAGGCCTGACAAGAATGACTTAGGTTATTTTTTGACAATGGTTACTTTTCATCTCCGGATGCGCGCATCCAGACCCTTTTGAATCAAAATTCAAAAGGCACGATCCTTTTTCTTCTCCTCCATTTTCCAACTTCCAAAATTTCCTAACTCACTCGAATTCTCACATTGTCCCTCACGCATTCTTTCCATTCTACTATGCAAACAGGTAATTCTTTGCCTTACTTTGTGAATTTTTTGTAAATTTGTTGCATTTGTTATTGTTTTGTGCCTTTTTTTTGCAAATATGAGTGTCTGAAATAGTCCGAAAGCGCACTTCCAGAAAGCCTTAGAAGTGGCCTTTGGACAGCGTTCGAATGCGTGCTTCCGGAGCGCGTGAAGTGCCTCCGGAAGGGCACATCCGGATGTTGTCTAGAGGCCCCTTCAAGGCCGTTACAAAAATCCCCTTTCCTAATATTTTTTAATGCAAATGTGTGTGTAGTTATGGAGCACGGCGAGGATAGCCAGGGAGGCGGGATGAGGGGTAAGAGGCCTCATACTGCTTCTAACCGCAAGGAGAGGGAAGAGGTAGAGGCAACGACACGAGAAGAGGCTCTAGCCCCAGGCTCAGGCCTAGACTGAGGCATAGACTGAGGACCACAGTGAGGCTTAGCCTCAGGCTCAGGCAGAGCCCGAGGTACCACCGCCAGCTGGGTCATTTCCGGGTGGCCCCGAGGATATGTCACGTTTTGCGTCCTTTATGGACCATGTGGCATCGCAGCTGGCTTCAGGAGCAGTTTGTCCATCTGGTGCACGCGGCGAATGAGCTAGCGGTTGACTACCCCGAAAGGGACGAGTATCGAGCATACGCCATTAGGGCGTACTTGTTGCTATTGGTGGGCACCACCATATTTACCGACAAGAGTGTCACCCACGTAGATATCATATATCTGCATTACTTTGAGGATCTTGTGCAGACACCACATTATGCTTGGGGTACTGCTGCCCTTGCATTCTTGTATGGTCAGCTGAGCACCGTAAGTTTGGCAAAGACGAAACAGATGGCAGGATACATGACGCTCCTATAGGTAACATTTGATACATTTTTATTTATTAACTTTATATTGTTATTAATCATTAATAAAACTGAGACTTTGAGTTTTTGTTACAAGCATTGATCTTGGAGCACTTCCCCAGCCTTGCTACCTACTACATGGCAGAGGACTACGATGAGTCTGAGACTCGGGTAAGGTTCACACCAGGCAGCGGTCATGCACTCACCATTCCATATCGGACGACACTCGATTGTATGATCATAGACGAAGTCGTCGTCTCTCCGTACATTGCCCACCGCGAGATGCGTCCATTTGAGGAGATATGTTGGTAATCAGGTTGGATCAAGTGCGGGAACATGCATAGGCACCGACACCTACTTGAGCGGCTACTGCATTAGTATGGCTTCGTGCAGACCATCCCGCGGGATCCAGCTGTATCTGCCCCACCGCTGATGCCCCGGCCAGATATAGATGATGCATACTTGGCCAATCACGAGCATGTGCTAGAGGAGGAGCTCCGCGATATACGTGTCACTCGCCACTGGGACTATGCTCTGGGCTACATAGTTTGGTACAGTAGGATGTCACATCTGTACTTACTACCAGTGGCTGATAAAGACCCACCCAGACCACCTAGTGTAGAGGCATCCGGTGTTGATCCAGAGGCTGACATGTCAGAGGACACATCCTGGACAGATCGGCCTGAGATGGTAAGTAAGCCTTAGCTTATATTATTTTGAAACACTAAATGACATTATTTATAATTTTTACTCTGATTTTTGCAGGAGAGGTTGGAGATTGTTAGGAGCATGCTGCAGACCATGCTAATCAGAGGGGGGAAGAGGAGGGGACCCCAGCATGGGTGATGGAGACTACACAGAGTGTGCTCCAGGTGATCGACCACCTTTGGACCTATCAGAGGCAGCGACCGGGGGTGGGGGGAAGGTCAAGGTCGACGCAGTGAATTAGAAGCGTTTCTTTGATATATATTATGTTACGTTTTTAGGCTTGAACGAATATTTTAACATTTTATTTCATATGTAAGATATGTTATAACATTTTATTACCTTCTTTATTATATTTTATTACTATTTTTATTACATTTTATTAGCTTTTTTTATTACATTTATTTACTTTTTCATATGAAACTAAAAATATCTCAAAACCTGTGTTCGGATGTCTACTTCCGTAGCAGTCCAAACTGCGTCCGGATGCGCCAATCCGGACAAATCCCATCCGGTCGCGGACAAAATTGGGGAAAAAATTAACTTGGGGGGTTTCTTAGCAATATGGGGAGCTAAAAGTAACACCATTTTTTGACTTGTAATTAAGGAGCCCAGCTCAACCTAAAACACGTCTCATGGGGTCGGGGTAAAATTGACAACTCAAAGGAGAATGCGTGTTAAGCAACCCAAATATTGAAGTTCGTGATTGGGGTGAAAATGGAAGGGCCTATTGAAAATGGGTTAAGCAGCTAGCTCTAACTAAGTTCACCGTTAAAGGTGCCCTAAGCTGTGGTAAAGGTAAATGGTAATGCCCATGGATTCATTGATCAAAGAAAATCTGGTTATGCTTCATACTGCGCCTGCTTTTTCAGCGTGGTGTTAGAGAATAAATGAACTTGTTGATGGCTTTAATGCTTCACATATTGGATGGGTCAAATCAAGATTGGAAGACCGTTTCCAATGTCATCAATTTGATATGCTTGATGCAACTTTATCTGATACAGTTGCCAAATTTCCGGTTGTAGAATTTTTGAGTTGGATTTAATTATTCCGTGATTGCTCGGATTTGAGCTCGAAATCTCCACTTTACATGTGTGAGTTTATGAGTGGTGTTTGCCACTCCGTTTGCAGACCCAAAAAAAAAAGTTCCTAAACTAAAATAATTTGTAATTGAACCTTTGAACAGTTAAATAAATTGTAACTAAGTCTCTATATTTTAATCGGGTTTCTGGATTTTTAAATAATTTATAATTGGGTCCATAAAATAGGGACCTAATTATAAATTATTTAAAAGTTTAGGAATCTAATTATAAATTATTTAAAAGTTTTAACATGCAGGGATTCAATTACAAAATGTTGACAAGTTCATGTACTCAATTATAAATTTTTTTTAGTTCAAAGATCTATTTAAAAACTCTTAAATAGTTCAGGGATTATATAGTAATAAAACCTTTTTTATGTTTTAAAAATATGCTCTATGATATAATATAGATTATGTGTACTTTTTTTGGGTTACAGATTATGTGTACGTTTTTTTTTTGACAAAACAGATTATGTGTAATTTGAAAAGCAACAAGAATGAGTTCTTTTAATTCTGCATAAAACAATTAAAATAATACAATTGAAATTCCATGTCATAATACTCCCTCCGGTCTCTAATTTAACCAACAAAAAAAAACACACATTTAAGAATAAAATTCATTTTCAAGAGTTGCCCCTGATCATCATTAAATTGAGGACAGATGTCAGCGCTGCTTCACGGTTCAATACTCACTGTTCATGCTGCTTTTTAATTTTTTCGAGAACTTTTGCACGGTACCAAATGCTCATCAAAATGAAAAAGTGATTTTAGTCGGGGTGTTTTAGGAATATTAGTATTAAATAAGGTAAAATTAGTTAAATTTGCTTATATTTGAGACTAAAGAATATGAGGTTTTTGTTGCTTATAATTGAGACCGGAAGGAGTACGAATTTAAAATTATGTCAGGTGATGGTGTATCCTATGCTCCCCTCACCTTCACCAATCACAATTCCATGTCATCAGAGGTTTGGGTTAAAGCTCAATCCAAACCTTATATAAGGCCTTTGTTATCACCACCTCCCCTTCTTATTTAACTGATAATTTTATCTTTAGTTAAATTAATATATCACGTCATCTTGTTGACGAATTTGCACGTCAACAAGGTGACGATAGTCTCTTTTGCAACAACTAAATTTCATTTCATGCGTCAACATATTGACGCAGTGTCGCGTCAACAAGTTGATGTTAGGTTTCGCCAATTTGATGACGCGGGTGTGTCAGGTTTGAATTTTCCAACTTTTATTTTGTGTTACATTTTGATTACCATCGAGGACTCCATATTTCAGTCACAAACAGACAACATTAAATGCGAGATATAAAAATATACATTACAAGTTAAGTTTCGGACACTGTGTCATCCATTAAATGCGAGGTATGAAAATATACATCACAAAATGACATAAATAAATAAGTTGTCTTCAATACGGGAAACCCTAAAATTAAAATATTGCGTCGATGTACAGGCCGACCCTCTGCTTCTCTTCCGCTGATATGTGCGCGTAGTGGGGGAACGTGGAAGGGCTAATCTAGCCAGCTCCTGCATCAGGTACCAACCAGGTGTGCGCGGCTCTACGAAATGCTCCTACATCATCGCGTCCGCGATCCAACGGACCCTCTCCCATCTCGCTTCCTACATACAATAAAAACAAATAAATTTAGTAACTAAAAATATTATTCTAGCAAAGGGAACAAACAGACATTTCATACAAACTTATATCAGTAGTTGGTTCTGGACCACCTGATACATTTGTTGGGTAGATGTATCGGTAGGAGATCCTACGGAACCACTCCATGTACCCAGGCTCCACTGCCGGTAGGTGAGGCACTACCCGATGACCAAGCTGGACCAGGTGCTGATCAAATACAAACCACATACCGTCCATCTCATCTGGATTGACAGGCTCCTGTTGGATATCACGTGGAGTCCCCGGAATGCGTTGTACGTGTCCAAACTGCCGCAAGACCTTGTCTGGTAGGTATGAGACCATCGTAGGACGGTAGGACCAAACCGGATGAATCCCCTATCCAATGCTATCGGCTTCCACGCTCTCTCAACTCTATGCTCCGCGTACGGGTCCCATGTAACGTCGTCATCTGTCAGCATGTCCAACACGTGGCGGTATGGCTCTACCAGACCGGCACCCCTAATCAATCTCCACCGGCTAGCTCGGGGCGCCTCCTCGACGTAAATAGGATCTCGCTCCCTAGATCCGAATGTGGCACCCTGGAAGTGCTCATATATCCATGCCTGTAAGGAAAATATTAACTCATGTAATTTTTAATTAAATATTAAATTTTAAATTTTAAAAATTTGTAAAACATAAAAATTTGTACCTGTAACAACATCGCATAACCTGCCAGCTGCCTCGTCTTTGCCCTGCTAGCCTCCCAGAGCTGGTCATACATATATACAAGGGCCATGGCACCCCATGCATAGTTGTAGACCGAACTGAGGTCCCTGAACATGGCCAGGTAGGCCACCCGCATCAGGGACTGGCTCTTGTTGGCAAAAATGGTGATGCCAACTAGGTGTAGTAGGAAAGCCCTAGCTGCCATGTCCCACTACTGTGCCCTGTAGCACCTCGGGAATACTGTAACTCGAAGCCACATGAGGCTACAGAGCGGTCCCTTGTCTGTTGCTCCTGTGCCTCATCCATGGGCACGCCCAACAATTGATGCAACCAGAGGGTCGCGTCTGCTTTGTCTAATAACAGCATGGTGAAAAACGTCCCCCTCACTGGAATATGCAGAAGCTGGGAGACATCATCCAAGGTGATCGTCATCTCCCCGACTGGCAGGTGGAAGCTAGAGGTGTCCGACTGCCATTTCTCTGTAAATGCACCGAGCAGTCCTTTGTCTACAGTCTTGTAGCTAATGCCACAAAGTGGCATTAGTTTAGACTCGTCCACAACACCCTTAATCTCCTTTACAGCTATTAGCTTTACCACGGTTTTACCGTAGTTTATGATCTTCAGCTCACCGCGATCCTAGAATCAAGAAACACATGTGTCAATTGCATTTAAATATCAAATGAAACCAACGTAATAATAACTTGAACTGTTACTTACCTCGCCGGTCCACAAGTCTGTGGAAACGTGATCGCCATACGAGATTAAGACTGATTTGTCCTCTGGACCTCCTGGGAATGAATCAGGCTCATCCGGCTGACATCGTCGGCCTTCCTGGCGATGAGGCGGCCTCGACCACCGCTCGTGAGGCGACCTCGCCGCAGGCACATAAGGGACAGCCTCATGCACAGGCACATGAGGGGCAGCCGCATGCACAGACACATCATCGTGAGAGCGGGGTGACTTCCCTCGATCGATGTCGGGCTTTGAGCTCCATGCATGCGTCTGATCGGTCTTCGGTGAGTACTGTCTTGTTGAACATTAATGCGTGCCATATCTGTATAAAATGAAGTCGTCAGACGCAAGCAATTAAACAGTCTCATAAAGCAAATTATGCAGCAGAAGCATGTGTAACAATTTGATGTTTTCAACATAAAGTTGACGCTAGAACTTGTCAACAAGTTGACGCATGAGAGTTAATTTTAAACCTAAAAATACCAGGGGTGTCAACTTGTTGACGCATGAAGTGAATTTTTCAGATTTGAAATTAACTTATGCATTAACTTGTTGACGAGTTATAGCGTCAACTTATTGATGCGTGTGTTGTAAACATAAAATTGTTAGTTGACGCACGAACGCGCAGTTCAAATTTACAGAAAAAATAAGCGTGCGACAGATTACCTTCTCTGATGACGAGCGCTCGTGCATTCTTGAGGGAAGCGATGGTTGAGGGAGAAATGGAAGGGAGGAGGTGAGGGAGGGGAGGGGAGGGTGCGTGAAAGAGGGAAGAGGAGGAAGTGAGGTGATAGATACAGAGAGAGGAGGCAGCAAGAGGGAGGTGAGGGAGTGGGAGAGATGCGTGAAAAAGGGGAGAGGAGAAACTGAGGTGGTGATCAAAAGAGGGGAGGGGACGCGAGGCAGCATGAGGGAGATGAGGGAGGGGAGGAAATGAGATGAGAGAAAGAGGGTAGGGGAGGAAGATAGTAAAGTGTTTGAATTAGTAGGGTAAAATTGACTTTTCAAGGGGAGGGAGGTGGAAAAATTAAATGGGGAGGTGGGGATAACAAAGGCCTTATATAATGGGACTGTCATAATGGGCTTGGGTTTCTCCTAATAAAAGTTTAAAACATGGACCAAAACCAAAGAAACACAAGAAACTAGACAAAGCATGGACCTAAAAACAAGGGAGTAACCATTGACACTTGACATTACGTTTTTGTTAAAACACCACCCAAATAATCATTTTTTGGGAAGTTTATTTCTAGGTGGCATAAAATTAATAGGAAATAAAGTTTTGGAATATAAAAAATACACATCCAAAAGGGGGTGCAGCTTAGTAAAAATAGGGGTGATAATAGTTACTCTCAAAAAATAATAATCGAGTTGAAGGCCCCAATGTGCAATCATCCTTGGGTGACACCAATAGTGGGATCAAGTTATTGATCGATGGCCATTATTAAATGCACCCCCCACTTTTTGAGTACACCCCCTAAAAATTGTGAATTCTCCAAAACACCCCTGTCGAAAATCAGAAAATTGGGATGATTTTCGGAAATTCTAATTTTCGGCATGTACCAATTCTGGAAATTCAAATTTCTGGAATGTGTTTCGCATACCGCAAATTAGAATTTTCGGTAGACACAATTTTTTGTTATTTGCCGGAAACTCTAATTTCCGGTATACAAAACACATACCGGAAATTTGAATTTCTGGTAGGACTATGTTTTAAAAATTTTGCATACCGAAAAATTGAAATTTCCGGTAAGACGATTTTTTTTTTGTATTCCGGAAATTATGAATTTCCGGTATGCAAAATTTTTGAAAACATATCGGAAATTCCAAATTTTCGGAATACTTTTTTTTATAAAATGTATTTATTTTTTAACCACAAAACAACATTACATTACATGACCTACACCATTACACCGAATGCAAATTCAACACCATACTACAACATTAAAAAAAAACCAAACGATCTCATCAGCTAGTCACCAACAACACAACACACAACACAAGAACAACACAACACGCACATTACATGACCTAGTCACAAGTTCTAATCCTTGGCTATGGATGACGACATGCTGCAAGGATCTCATCAACTGATCTACCAAGCACAACATTCAACTCTATTGGGCCATGGCTAGTGTATAAAATGAAGTCGTCAGACGCAAGCAATTAAACAGTCTCATAAAGCAAATTATGCAGTAGTAGCATGTGTAACAATTCGATGTTTTCAACATAAAGTTGACGCCAGAACTCGTCAACAAGTTGACGCATGAGTTAATTTTAAACCTAAAAATACCAGGGGTGTCAACTTGTTGACGCATGAAGTGAATTTTTCAGATTTGAAATTAACTTATGCGTTAACTTGTTGACGAGTTATAGCGTCAACTTATTGATGCGTGTGTTGTAAACATAAAATTGTTAGTTGACGCACGAACGCGCAGTTCAAATTTACAGAAAAAATAAGCGTGCGACAGATTACCTTCTCTGATGACGAGCGCTCGTGCATTCTTGAGGGAAGCGATGGTTGAGGGAGAAATGGAAGGGAGGGAGGTGAGGGAGGGGAGGGGGAGGGGTGCGTGAAAGAGGGAAGAGGAGGAAGTGAGGTGATAGAAACAGGAGAGGGGAGGCAGCAAGGGGGAGGAGAGGGAGTGGGAGAGATGGGTGAAAAAGGGGAGAGGAGAAACTGAGGTGGTGATCAAAAGAGGGGAGGGGAGGCGAGGCAAGGCAAGGCAGCATGAGGGAGATGAGGGAGGGAGGAAGTGAGATGAGAGAAAGAGGGTAGGGAGGAAGATAGTAAAGTGTTTGAATTAGTAGGGGTAAAATTGACTTTTCAAGGGGAGGGAGGTGGAAAAATTAAATGGGGAAGTGGGGATAACAAAGGCCTTATATAATGGGACTGTCATAGTGGGCTTGGGTTTCTCCTAATAAAAGTTTAAAACATGGACCAAACCAAAGAAACACAAGAAACTAGACAAAGATGGACCTAAAAACAAGGGAGTAACCATTGACACTTGACATCACGTTTGTTAAAACACCACCCAAATAATCATTTTTTGGGAAGTTTATTTCTAGGTGGCATAAAATTAATAGGAAATAAACTTTTGGAATATAAAAATACACATCCAAAAGGGGTGCAGCTTAGTAAAAATAGGGGTGATAATAGTTACTCTCAAAAAATAATAATCGAGTTGAAGGCCCCAATGTGCAATCATCCTTGGGTGACACCAATAGTGGGATCAAGTTATTGATCGATGGCCATTATTAAATGCACCCCCCACTTTTTGAGTACACCCCCTAAAAATTGTGAATTCTCCAAAACACCCCTGTCGAAAATCAGAAAATTGGGATGATTTTCGGAAATTCTAATTTTCGGTATGTACCAATTCTGGAAATTCAAATTTCCGGAATGTGTTTCGCATACCGCAAATTAGAATTACCGCAAATTAAAATTTTCCGTAGACACAAGTTTTTGTTATTTTCCCGAAACTCTAATTTCCTAGATACAAAACACATACCTAAATTTGAATTTACGGTAGGACTATGTTTTAAAACTTTTCCATACCAAAAAATTGACATTTCTGGTAAGTCGAATTTTTTTTGTATTCCGGAAATTATGAATTTCCGGTATGCAAAATTTTTGAAAACATATCGGAAATTCCAAATTTTCGGAATACGTTTTTTTTATAAAATGTATTTATTTTTTAACCACAAAACAACATTACATTACATGACCTACACCATTACACCGAATGCAAATTCAACACCATACTACAACATTAAAAAAAAACCAAACGATCTCATCAGCTAGTCACCAACAACACAACACACAACACAACAACAACAAACACGCACATTACATGACCTAGTCACAAGTTCTAATCCTTGGCTATGGTTGACGACATGCTGCAAGGATCTCATCAACTGATCTACCAAGAACAACATTCAACTCTATTGGGCCATGGCTAGTGTATAAAATGAAGTCGTCAGACGCAAGCAATTAAATAGTCTCATAAAGCAAATTATGCAGCAGCAGCATGTGTAACAATTTGATGTTTTCAACATAAAGTTGACGCCAGAACTCGTCAACAAGTTGACGCATGAGTTAATTTTAAACCTAAAAATACCAGGGGTGTCAACTTGTTGACGCATGAAGTGAATTTTTCAGATTTGAAATTAACTTATGTGTTAACTTGTTGACGAGTTATAGCGTCAACTTATTGATGCGTGTGTTGTAAACATAAAATTGTTAGTTGACGCACGAACGTGCAGTTCAAATTTACGGAAAAAATAAGTGTGCGACAGATTACCTTCTCCGATGACGAGCGCTCGTGCATTCTTGAGGGAAGCGATGGTTGAGGGAGAAATGGAAGGGAGGGAGGTGAGGGAGGGGAGGGGGAGGGGTGCGTGAAAGAGGGAAGAGGAGGAAGTGAGGTGATAGAAACAGGAGAGGGGAGGCAGCAAGAGGTAGGTGAGGGAGTGGGAGAGATGCGTGAAAAAGGGGAGAGGAGAAACTGAGGTGGTGATCAAAAGAGGGAGGGAGGCGAGGCAAGGCAGCATGAGGGATATGAGGGAGGGGAGGAAGTGAGATGAGAGAAAGAGGGTAGGGGAGGAAGATAGTAAAGTGTTTGAATTAGTAGGGGTAAAATTGACTTTTCAAGGGGGAGGGGAGGTGGAAAAATTAAATGGGGGAAGTGGGGATAACAAAGGCCTTATATAATGGGACTGTCATAGTGGGCTTGGGTTTCTCCTAATAAAAGTTTAAAACATGGACCAAACCAAAGAAACACAAGAAACTAGACAAAGATGGACCTAAAAACAAGGGAGTAACCATTGACACTTGACATCACGTTTGTTAAAACACCACCCAAATAATCATTTTTTGGGGAAGTTTATTTCTAGGTGGCATAAAATTAATAGGAAATAAACTTTTGGAATATAAAAAATACACATCCAAAAGGGGGTGCAGCTTAGTAAAAATAGGGGTGATAATAGTTACTCTCAAAAAATAATAATCGAGTTGAAGGCCCCAATGTGCAATCATCCTTGGGTGACACCAATAGTGGGATCAAGTTATTGATCGATGGCCATTATTAAATGCACCCCCCACTTTTTGAGTACACCCCCTAAAAATTGTGAATTCTCCAAAACACCCCTGTCGAAAATCAGAAAATTGGGATGATTTTCGGAAATTCTAATTTTCGGTATGTACCAATTCTGGAAATTCAAATTTCCGGAATGTGTTTCGCATACCGCAAATTAGAATTACCGCAAATTAGAATTTTCGGTAGACACAATTTTTTGTTATTTTCCGGAAACTCTAATTTCCGGTATACAAAACACATACCGGAAATTTGAATTTCTGGTAGGACTATGTTTTAAAAATTTTGCATACCGAAAAATTGAAATTTCAGGTAAGACGAATTTTTTTTGTATTCCGGAAATTATAAATTTTCGGTATGCAAAATTTTTGAAAACATATCGGAAATTCCAAATTTTCGGAATACGTTTTTTTTATAAAATGTATTTATTTTTTAACCACAAAACAACATTACATTACATGACCTACACCATTACACCGAATGCAAATTCAACACCATACTACAACATTAAAAAAAACCAAACGATCTCATCAGCTAGTCACCAACAACACAACACACAACACAACAACAACAAACACGCACAGTACATGACCTAGTCACAAGTTCTAATCCTTGGCTATGGTTGACGACATGCTACAAGGATCTCATCAACTGATCTACCAAGAACAACATTCAACTCTATTGGGCCATGGCTAGTGTATAAAATGAAGTCGTCAGACGCAAGCAATTAAATAGTCTCATAAAGCAAATTATGCAGCAGCAGCATGTGTAACAATTTGATGTTTTCAACATAAAGTTGACGCCAGAACTCGTCAACAAGTTGACGCATGAGTTAATTTTAAACCTAAAAATACCAGGGGTGTCAACTTGTTGACGCATGAAGTGAATTTTTCAGATTTGAAATTAACTTATGTGTTAACTTGTTGACGAGTTATAGCGTCAACTTATTGATGCGTGTGTTGTAAACATAAAATTGTTAGTTGACGCACGAACGTGCAGTTCAAATTTACAGAAAAAATAAGTGTGCGACAGATTACCTTCTCCGATGACGAGCGCTCGTGCATTCTTGAGGGAAGCGATGGTTGAGGGAGAAATGGAAGGGAGGGAGGTGAGGGAGGGGAGGCGGAGCGGTGCGTGAAAGAGGGAAGAGGAGGAAGTGAGGTGATAGAAACAGAGAGAGGAGGCAAGCAAAGAGGTAGGTGAGGGAGTAGGACAGATGCGTGAAAAAGGGGAGAGGAGAAACTGAGGTGGTGATCAAAAGAGGGGAGGGAGGCGAGGCAAGGCGACATGAGGGATATGAGGGAGGGAGGAAGTGAGATGAGAGAAAGAGGGTAGGGAGGAAGATAGTAAAGTGTTTGAATTAGTAGGGGTAAAATTGACTTTTCAAGGGGAGGGAGGTGGAAAAATTAAATGGGGAAGTGGGGATAACAAAGGCCTTATATAATGGGACTGTCATAGTGGGCTTGGGTTTCTCCTAATAAAAGTTTAAAACATGGACCAAACCAAAGAAACACAAGAAACTAGACAAAGATGGACCTAAAAACAAGTGGAGTAACCATTGACACTTGACATCACGTTTTTGTTAAAACACCACCCAAATAATCATTTTTTTGTAAAGTTTATTTCTAGGTGGCATAAAATTAATAGGAAATAAACTTTTGGAATATAAAAAATACACATCCAAAAGGGGGTGCAGCTTAGTAAAAATAGGGGTGATAATAGTTACTCTCAAAAAATAATAATCGAGTTGAAGGCCCCAATGTGCAATCATCCTTGGGTGACACCAATAGTGGGATCAAGTTATTGATCGATGGCCATTATTAAATGCACCCCCACTTTTTGAGTACACCCCCTAAAAATTGTGAATTCTCCAAAACACCCCTGTCGAAAATCAGAAAATTGGGATGATTTTCGGAAATTCTAATTTTCGGTATGTACCAATTCTGGAAATTCAAATTTCCGGAATGTGTTTCGCATACCGTAAATTAGAATTACCGCAAATTAGAATTTTCGGTAGACACAATTTTTTGTTATTTGCCGGAAACTCTAATTTCCGGTATACAAAACACATACCGGAAATTTGAATTTCTGGTAGGACTATGTTTTAAAAATTTTGCATACCGAAAAATTGAAATTTCTGGTAAGACGAATTTTTTTTGTATTCCGGAAATTATGAATTTCTGGTATGCAAAATTTTTGAAAACATATCGGAAATTCCAATTTCCGGAATACGTTTTTTTTATAAAATGTATTTATTTTTTAACCACAAAACAACATTACATTACATGACCTACACCATTACACCGAATGCAAATTCAACACCATACTACAACATTAAAAAAAAACCAAACGATCTCATCAGCTAGTCACCAACAACACAACACACAACACAACAACAACACAACACGCACATTACATGACCTAGTCACAAGTTCTAATCCTTGGCTATGGTTGACGACATGCTGCAAGGATCTCATCAACTGATCTACCAAGAACAACATTCAACTCTATTGGGCCATGGCTAGTGTATAAAATGAAGTCGTCAGACGCAAGCAATTAAATAGTCTCATAAAGCAAATTATGCAAAGAAAGATGTGTAACAATTTGATGTTTTCAACATAAAGTTGACGCTGAACTTCGTCAACAAGTTGGCGTATGAGTTAATTTTAAACCTAAAAATACCAGGGGTGTCAACTTGTTGACGCATGAAGTGAATTTTTCAGATTTGAAATTAACTTATGTGTTAACTTGTTGACGAGTTATAGCGTCAACTTATTGATGCGTGTGTTGTAAACATAAAATTGTTAGTTGACGCACGAACGTGCAGTTCAAATTTACAGAAAAAATAAGTGTGCGACAGATTACCTTCTCCGATGACGAGCGCTCGTGCATTCTTGAGGGAAGCGATGGTTGAGGGAGAAATGGAAGGGAGGGAGGGGAGGGGGAGGTGCGTGAAAGAGGGAAGAGGAGGAAGTGAGGTGATAGAAACAGGAGAGGGAGGCGGCAAAGAGGTAGGTGAGGAGTGGGAGTGATGCGTGAAAAAGGGGAGAGGAGAAACCGAGGTGGTGATCAAAAGAGGGAGGGAGGCGAGGAGGCAAGGCGACATGAGGGATATGAGGGAGGGAGGAAGTGAGATGAGAGAAAGAGGGTAGGGAGGAAGATAGTAAAGTGTTTGAATTAGTAGGGTAAAATTGACTTTTCAAGGGGAGGGAGGTGGAAAAAATTAAATGGGGAGGTGGGGATAACAAAGGCCTTATATAATGGGACTGTCATAGTGGGCTTGGGTTTCTCCTAATAAAAGTTTAAAACATGGACCAAACCAAAGAAACACAAGAAACTAGACAAAGATGGACCTAAAAACAAGTGGAGTAACCATTGACACTTGACATCACGCTTTTGTTAAAACACCACCCAAATAATCATTTTTTGGGAAGTTTATTTCTAGGTGGCATAAAATTAATAGGAAATAAACTTTTGGAATATAAAAAATACACATCCAAAAGGGGGTGCAGCTTAGTAAAAATAGGGGTGATAATAGTTACTCTCAAAAAATAATAATCGAGTTCAAGGCCCCAATGTGCAATCATCCTTGGGTGACACCAATAGTGGGATCAAGTTATTGATCGACGGCCATTATTAAATGCACCCCCCACTTTTTGAGTACACCCCCTAAAAATTGTGAATTCTCCAAAACACCCCTGTCGAAAATCAGAAAATTGGGATGATTTTCGGAAATTCTAACTTTCGGTATGTACCAATTCTGGAAATTCAAATTTCCGGAATGTATTTCGCATACCGCAAATTAGAATTTTCGGTAGACACAATTTTTTGTTATTTGCCGGAAACTCTAATTTCCGGTATACAAAACACATATCGGAAATTTGAATTTCTGGTAGGACTATGTTTTAAAAATTTTGCATACCGAAAAATTGAAATTTCTGGTAAGACGATTTTTTTTTTGTATTCCGAAAATTATGAATTTCCGGTATGCAAAATTTTTGAAAACATATCGGAAATTCCAAATTTCCGGAATACGTTTTTTTTATAAAATGTATTTATTTTTTAACCACAAAACAACATTACATTACATGACCTACACCATTACACCGAATGCAAATTCAACACCATACTACAACATTAAAAAAAAACCAAACGATCTCATCAGCTAGTCACCAACAACACAACACACAACACAACAACAACACAACACGCACATTACATGACCTAGTCACAAGTTCTAATCCTTGGCTATGGTTGACGACATGCTGCAAGGATCTCATCAACTGATTTACCAAGCACAACATTCAACTCTATTGGGCCATGGCTAGTGTATAAAATGAAGTCGTCAGACGCAAGCAATTAAACAGTCTCATAAAGCAAATTATGCAGCAGCAGTATGTGTAACAATATGATGTTTTCAACATAAAGTTGACGCCAGAACTCGTCAACAAGTTGACGCATGAGTTAATTTTAAACCTAAAAATACCTGGGGTGTCAACTTGTTGACGCATGAAGTGAATTTTTCAGATTTGAAATTAACTTTTGTGTTAACTTGTTGACGAGTTATAGCGTCAACTTATTGATGCGTGTGTTGTAAACATAAAATTGTTAGTTGACGCACGAACGCGCAGTTCAAATTTACAGAAAAAATAAGCGTGCGACAGATTACCTTCTCATATGACGAGCGCTCGTGCATTCTTGAGGGAAGCGATGGTTGAGGGAGAAATGGAAGGGAGGGAGATGAGGGAGGGGAGGGGGAGGGGTGCGTGAAAGAGGGAAGAGGAGGAAGTGAGGTGATAGAAACAGGAGAGGGGAGGCAGCAAGAGGGAGATGAAAGAGTGGGAGAGATGCGTGAAAAAGGGGAGAGGAGAAACTGAGGTGGTGATCAAAAGAGGGGAGGCGAGGCAAGGAGGCGAGGCAGCATGAGGGAGATGAGGGAGGGGAGGAAGTGAGATGAGAGAAAGAGGGTAGGGGAGGAAGATAGTAAAGTGTTTGAATTAGTAGGGGTAAAATTGACTTTTCAAGGGGGGAGGTGGAAAAATTAAATGGGGGAGGTGGCGATAACAAAGGCCTTATATAATGGGACTGTCATAGTGGGCTTGGGTTTCTCCTAATAAAAGTTTAAAACATGGACCAAACCAAAGAAACACAAGAAACTAGACAGGATGGACCTAAAAAACAAGGGAGTAACCATTGACACTTGACATTACGTTTTTGTTAAAACACCACCCAAATAATCATTTTTTGGGAAGTTTATTTCTAGGTGGCATAAAATTAATAGGAAATAAAGTTTTGGAATATAAAAAATACACATCCAAAAGGGGGTGCAGCTTAGTAAAAATAGGGGTGATAATAGTTACTCTCAAAAAATAATAATCGAGTTGAAGGCCCCAATGTGCAATCATCCTTGGGTGACACCAATAGTGGGATCAAGTTATTGATCCATGGCCATTATTAAATGCACCCCCCACTTTTTGAGTACACCCCCTAAAAATTGTGAATTCTCCAAAACACCCCTGTCGAAAATCAGAAAATTGGGATGATTTTCGAAAATTCTAATTTTCAGTATGTACCAATTCTGGAAATTCGAATTTCCGTAATGTGTTTCGCATACCGAAAATTAGAATTTTTGGTAGACACAATTTTTTGTTGTTTGCCGGAAACTCTAATTTCCGGTATACAAAACACATACCGGAAATTTGAATTTCTGGTAGGACTATGTTATAAAAATTTTGCATACCGAAAAATTGAAATTTCCAGTAAGACGAATTTTTTTTTGTATTCCGGAAATTATGAATTTCCGGTATGCAAAATTTTTGAAAACATATCGGAAATTCCAAATTTTCGGAATACTTTTTTTTTATAAAATGTATTTATTTTTTAACCACAAAACAACATTACATTACATGACCTACACCATTACACCGAATGCAAATTCAACACCATACTACAACATTAAAAAAAAAACCAAACGATCTCATCAGCTAGTCACCAACAACACAACACACAACACAACAACAACACAACACGCACATTACATGACCTAGTCACAAGTTATAATCCTTGGCTATGGTTGACGACATGCTGCAAGGATCTCATCAACTGATCTACCAAGCACAACATTCAACTCTATTGGGCCATGGCTAGTGTATAAAATGAAGTCGTCAGACGCAAGCAATTAAACAGTCTCATAAAGCAAATTATGCAAAGAAGAAAGATGTGTAACAATTTGATGTTTTCAACATAAAGTTGACGCCAGAACTCGTCAACAAGTTGACGCATGAGTTAATTTTAAACCTAAAAATACCAGGGGTGTCAACTTGTTGACGCATGAAGTGAATTTTTCAGATTTGAAATTAACTTATGCGTTAACTTGTTGACGAGTTATAGCGTCAACTTATTGATGCGTGTGTTGTAAACATAAAATTGTTAGTTGACGCACGAACGCGCAGTTCAAATTTACAGAAAAAATAAGTGTGCGACAGATTACCTTCTCTGATGACGAGCGCTCGTGCATTCTTGAGGGAAGCGATGGTTGAGGGAGAAATGGAAGGGAGGGAGGTGAGGGAGGGGAGGGGGAGGGGTGCGTGAAAGAGGGAAGAGGAGGAAGTGAGGTGATAGAAACAGGAGAGGGAGGCAAAGAGGGAGGTGAGGGAGTGGGAGAGATGCGTGAAAAGGGGAGAGGAGAAACCGAGGTGGTGATCAAAAGAGGGGAGGCGAGGCAAGGAGGCGAGGCAAAGATGAGGGAGATGAGGAGGGAGGAAGTGAGATGAGAGAAAGAGGGTAGGGAGGAAGATAGTAAAGTGTTTGAATTAGTAGGGGTAAAATTGACTTTTCAAGGGGGAGGGGAGGTGGAAAAATTAAATGGGGGAGGTGGGGATAACAAAGGCCTTATATAATGGGACTGTCATAGTGGGCTTGGGTTTCTCCTGATAAAAGTTTAAAACATGGACCAAACCAAAGAAACACAAGAAACTAGACAGCATGGACCTAAAAAACAAGGGAGTAACCATTGACACTTGACACCACGTTTTTGTTAAAACACCACCCAAATAATCATTTTTTTGGGAAGTTTATTTCTAGGTGGCATAAAATTAATAGGAAATAAACTTTTGGAATATAAAAAATACACATCCAAAAGGGGGTGCAGCTTAGTAAAAATAGGGGTGATAATAGTTACTCTCAAAAAATAATAATCGAGTTGAAGGCCCCAATGTGCAATCATCCTTGGGTGACACCAATAGTGGGATCAAGTTATTGATCGATGGCCATTATTAAATGCACCCCCACCTTTTGAGTACACCCCTCAAAAATTGCGAATTCTCTAAAATACCCCTGTCAAAAATCAGAAAATTGGGATGATTTTCGGAAATTCTAATTTCCGGAATGTGTTTCGCATACCGGAAATTAGAATTTCTGGTAGACACATTTTTTTTGTTATTTACCAGAAATTCTAATTTCAGGTATACAAAACACATACCGAAAATTCGAATTTCAGGTAGGATTGTGTTTTAAAAATTTTGCATACCAAAAAATTGAAATTTTCGGTAAGACGATTTTTTTTTTGTATTCCGGAAATTATGAATTTTCAGTATGCAATTTTTTTTAAAACATATCGGAAATTCCAAATTTTCGGAATACTTTTTTTTGTTAATAAAATGTATTTATTTTTTAACCACAAAACAACATTACATTACATGACCTACACCATTACACCGAATGCAAATTCAACACCATACTACAACATTAAAAAAAAACCAAACGATCTCATCAGCTAGTCACTAACAACACAACACACAACACAACAAAAACACAACACGCACATTACATGACCTAGTCACAAGTTCTAATCCTTGGCTATGGTTGACGACATGCTGCAAGGATCTCATCAACTGATCTACCAAGCACAACCTTCAACTCTATTGCGCCATGGCTAGTGTATAAAATGAAGTCGTCAGACGCAAGCAATTAAACAGTCTCATAAAGCAAACTATGCAGCAGTAGCATGTGTAACAATTTGATGTTTTCAACATAAAGTTGACGCCAGAACTCGTCAACAAGTTGACGCATGAGTTAATTTTAAACCTAAAAATACCAGGGGTGTCAACTTGTTGACGCATGAAGTGAATTTTTCAGATTTGAAATTAACTTATGCGTTAACTTGTTGACGAGTTATAGCGTCAACTTATTGATGCGTGTGTTGTAAACATAAAATTGTTAGTTGACGCACGAACGCGCAGTTCAAATTTACAGAAAAAATAAGTGTGCGACAGATTACCTTCTCTGATGACGAAGCCAGTGCATTCTTGAGGGAAGCGATGGTTGAGGGAGAAATGGAAGGGAGGGAGGTGAGGGAGGGAGGGGAGGGTGCGTGAAAGAGGGAAGAGGAGGAAGTGAGGTGATAGAAACAGAGAGAGGAGGCAAGAGAGGAGATGAAAGAGTGGGAGAGATGCGTGAAAAAGGGAGAGGAGAACCGAGGTGGTGATCAAAAGAGGGAGGCGAGGCAAGGAGGCGAGGGCAAAGATGAGGGAGATGAGGGAGGGGAGGAAGTGAGATGAGAGAAAGAGGGTAGGGGAGGAAGATAGTAAAGTGTTTGAATTAGTAGGGGTAAAATTGACTTTTCAAGGGGAGGGGAGGTGGAAAAATTAAATGGGGGAGGTGGGGATAACAAAGGCCTTATATAATGGGACTGTCATAGTGGGCTTGGGTTTCTCCTAATAAAAGTTTAAAACATGGACCAAACCAAAGAAACACAAGAAACTAGACAGCATGGACCTAAAAAACAAGGGAGTAACCATTGACACTTGACATCACGTTTTTGTTAAAACACCACCCAAATAATCATTTTTTTGGGAAGTTTATTTCTAGGTGGCATAAAATTAATAGGAAATAAACTTTTGGAATATAAAAAATACACATCCAAAAGGGGGTGCAGCTTAGTAAAAATAGGGGTGATAATAGTTACTCTCAAAAAATAATAATTGAGTTGAAGGCCCCAATGTGCAATCATCCTTGGGTGATACCAATAGTGGGATCAAGTTATTGATCGATGGCCATTATTAAATGCACCCCCCACTTTTTGAGTACACTCCCTAAAAATTGTGAATTCTCCAAAACACCCCTGTCGAAAATCAGAAAATTGGGATGATTTTCGGAAATTCTAATTTTCGATATGTACCAGTCGAAATTGAATTTACGGAATGTTTCAGATACCGAAAATTAGAATTTTCGGTAGACACAATTTTTTGTTATTTGCCGGAAACTCTAATTTCCGGTATACAAAACAATTACCGGAAATTTGAATTTCTGGTAGGACTATGTTTTAAAAATTTTGCATACTGAAAAATTGAAATTTCCTAGAAGATTTAATTTTTGTATTAGAAATTATGAATTTCCAGATGCAAATTTTAAAACATATCTGAAATTCCAAATTTAGAATACTTTTTATAAAATGTATTTATTTTTTAACCACAAAACAACATTACATTACATGACCTACACCATTACACCGAATGTAAATTCAACACCATACTACAACATTAAAAAAAAACCAAACGATCTCATCAGCTAGTCACCAACAACACAACACACAACACAACAACAACACAACACGCACATTACATGACCTAGTCACAAGTTCTAATCTTTGGCTATGGTTGACGACATGCTGCAAGGATCTCATCAACTGATCTACCAAGCACAACATTCAACTCTACTGGGCCATGGCTAGAATGTGCATTGAATGCTTCCCACATGCGTTGTATGTCAACGTTGTTTAGAAGTGTCATATTCATATACTCAACACATCCACTACCTACTGAAACATGGCATCGATAATACAGATCTACCACTATACGTGATCCAGCTCGGAGCCTTCGCCGTATCTTTTGCTTCAGTTCTTCAATGGTGATGAATGTCTTAATCCTAAATATTTTTGGGACATCGCATTCATAAACCACGCTATCAATGGTTGTTGTGATTCTGCCATTGTGATAGACAATAGCAAGGCTCGAATCCATCGAGAACTGGGTTGACTGTGTGAGTGACATAGCTCACGAACGGGCTAAGGGTTGAAATTTATTTAGGGTTTAGGGTGAAATAAAAGTGTGTGTAGAAGGGCTCTATTTATAGGATGCTTGATGCGATCTAAACCGTTAAAAGTGTCGGTCGCATCTCGTCCGTTGATATTTTTTTACAAAGGAATTGATTTTTTAAAAAGACAATAAATAAAAAGCTTGATGCGATCTGAACCGTTAAAAGTGTCGGTCGCATCCCGTCCGTTGATATTTTTTTAACAAAAATGGCAAAAAGCACAATAAATAAAAAGCTTAAAAAGTAATAAAGTTTACTTCAAATCACTACAATACAATAATAAAGTTCACTTCAGATCACATCAATCGTCGTCCAAGTGTACACGGTCATCTGCGTACTGTGGTGTATTCTGACGCAACGGTGGAAATAATGTAAACCATTCCTGCAATCGAGCAGCATACAATGTTGCCCATGAATAAGCCTCTGGATAACAATATTGATGCCAACTGGCAGCAACGTTAGGCAATGGACATCCGGGCATAAGAAATACCTGAAAAATACAAATTAATTAAACACATTTTACATTAAAAAAGCTAAAATTAAGTTAAAAATAACACATTGTTGTAAAAAAAATTACCTGTACCCAGTGATTACGGTTGACAAACCCAATACAAATTATGGCGTTTTTTGACTGGGTTGGGTGACACATGCGCCTAAGAGGGAAAAATGTCCAACACGTTCGACAGCACTCATTCAAAGAGACTAGAATCAATTTGTAGTTGGTTGCTATTACGTAACCCATGTCTGGTAAGGTCATCCACTTGTCACGAAAGCAGGTACCAGTTACACCTAGCAACGACTCCCTCAATGCTTGATATTGATCTCTAAAAAGTTGGCCATATAAATCATAATGCATTCTGATCTCTTTTTCCAATTCTTGTCGGACTATAGACCATCCGTCCTCATATTTACCAAGTAATGTTGCAATCGAACGATATCCGCAGCTTTCCATCATCTTTGACATCCACTATTTCCTCAATATATGAATGAAGCGTGGAGGAAATCGACCAGTAAGGCGATCGTTTCTTTTTCTTGTAGGTACATTAGATGCCTTTGATGTATTCCCAGGATGGTATGTTAGAATACATGTTGTCCACGTACTCAAAATATGATGGGTCCCACCTAACATCATATTCATCCATTGCTGGGCCCTTACCTTTACCCTTTTTCAGTGCTCTCTTGGTCTTCACCTTTTGAGGAGGTGGACATATTGAAGTTGTGTTCGGAAATACAAGTTCACGCACTTTGGCAAACAGTGTCCTCTTGCCAATAACGTTAAGTGATCGAAATCGCATTACCAATGCATCCCACTGAAGCGCAAGCTCTTCCTCTGACACCCCACCTTCTGTCTCAACTTGATGTTCTTACGGTTGGTATTCACCCAAATGTAAACTCCTCTAGTGCGAGTGAACTGCCTCCAATGGAATTGATTCAAATAGCCCCGTGTAACCCGCCAACTCACAATCACAAGGTAACCCATGTGTCATTCTGATAAGGCAACTACAAGCAGATTTATCAATACCCACATAATTCACCCTGCTGCACTCATCGACAATAAGTTGTAGTGCAGTCCTTGATACAAATCCATGCAATCTGATAAACAAACGGTTGTTGTGCCTGTGTTCCACTTCGTTTATGCTTCTTTCGAATGATGCCTTTATCTTAGTGTGTTGTAGTGCAAGCATATTGTTCATAGCTTCCCAACAATTACACAGGTCATCCCTACTGTTTTGTAGATTCATCTTCAATGTCCAATGTGCAGACTCAGCCCTAATAACAAACAAAAATTAAACCACATCAGATGCCAATGACACCATTAAAAAAATATTTATCAACATAATTTTATCTACTAGTTTAAGCATACCTATTTGTTATTGTATTTTTGAAGTACATCATTCGGTTCATCCATGTTGCAACAAACTTTTGCTTAAGGGGATTCAACAATGTATTCTTGACATATTCGACAAAAATAGGAAATTCTGAACATATACACTCAAAAGTCATCAACCGCTGCTCATACTCAAACTCGTTAATCGCATTAACAACACCATCCCATGCAATCTTCACTTCCTCATGTTTGTCTTCACGAAATACTAAGCGTTTCGCATAGACATTATTACCTATATGCCATTGACACAGCATATTGGCCGAAGTTGGAAAAACGGACGCAATTACATTCATCAGAGCAAGATCTTTGTCGGTAAAAATAACTTGAGGAAACGATTCCTGTTGTACAAACAGACCTTTTAACTTCAAGAGTGCCCATTCAAAGTTATCATGCCGCTCAAAATCCAAATAGGCAAATGCCACTGTGTATGTAAGGGATGTACTGGTAACACCAATAATTTCAAACAGTGGCAGCCAATATCTGTTGGTTTTGTAGGTGTTGTCCATGAACAAGACAACGTGAAATGTATTCAATAAATTGACGGCATCTGGATGTGTCCAAAAAATATCTCTCACAACGTCAGAACCGTCATGTCTTCTATACCAGAACACATATCGATCACGTTGGATTAAGTTCAATAAGTGTTGCATTTCAGTTCTTGGACCTTTCTGAGTTGATCGAAACTTATGTCGCTCATTATATACTTGACTAATGGTAGTGAGATTGCCCACATTGCACTGTTTCAGTGTCAATAGAATGCTTCCCGGCCTTACATTGTTCTTTGTCATATCATGAACAATTTCTTTCTCATTATGGCTTAAACGACCAACAAATGGATGACCCACATGCTTTCAGGTATCCGATGGTTGTGAATTCCACAAAGGACCTTAAGTATCCAACCTTCACCCGTTGACAGAGGTCTTCCTTTAAGCGTGAACGGACACTTACACTTATGAGATCCAGTTGACTTTGAAGAACTTGATGAGTTGGATCTATACTTTCCACCCCTTTCACAACCAAGAATGATTTTTGTTTTTCTTCCTCTTTGTCCTGTTTCTGTATCTGATCTTACAATGACAACAACTATATTGTTTTCCTTCCCAACCTCTCGAGCCCAATACAAAAGGTCATCTCGTGTAGCAAATATCTAAAAAAAAGGATTAAACTTAATGTTTTGCTGACAAAAAAACAACATATTCACAATATCAAATAATAATTAAATTACCTGTGTAGTAGTGTGTACATCACTACAATCGAAATATTGGGAAACATTGGTCGGCTTTGTCAGTTTCTTCAGAACTGAAGACACTAAAATCATCCATTTCCAATAAAACTAAAATAAAACAAACAAACAAAATAAGATGTGGGAAAAAAATTTAAAGAACAATAACGTACCGGAAATTGTGAATTTCTGGTATGAAATAAAAAAAATTCATACCGAAAATTCACAATTTTCGGTACACAATATTTTTTATCTTATACCGGAAATACACAATTTCCGGAATACATTATGCTCCGGAAATTGTATTGTGAATCTCCGGTACACAATTTTCTTATTATATACCGAAAATTAACAATTTTCGGAACATACCGAAAATTCACAATTTCCAAAACATATTATGTTCTGGAAATTGTGAATTTTCGGTATAAAATAAGAAAAATGTGTACTGAAATTTACAATTTCCTAAAAAGGCGATACAAATTAAATACCCTGAAAATTCCAATTTTCGGAATACAATTTGTATACCAGAAATTGGAATTTCCGAAACTAATTTCAAAACACAAAAAAATACATACAGTAAATTCGTATTTCCAGTACGATTGGAGCGTTTTCAGACAAAAATTTAGAATTTCTAGGAAGTGTGAGTGAAAAAAATAAAAGTTGAGTTTTTGATGGTTTGTTCAGAGGGATTTTTTGTTATACTTTCATTTTGTTATATTTGCACATGTTTTTGCGTTTAATCATTGTTTAAGTTATATTATTTCGTTGTTAAATCATTATAAGCAAAACATGAATTATTAACATAGTTTGAAAAAACATGAATTATCAACACGCCTCCTACTCCCAGAGGCAGTCATAGGCTACCGCTTTCTGGAAGGTGTATCAGCAGCAGCAGAAGCTCCTCTCATTATAGACATATCTAAAAATATAAAAAGTAATTTCATAAAAAAAACTTGTACGGAAATTCATAATTTACGGAATACAAAAAACAAATTTGTGCATACCACAAATTCCAATTTCTGGTAAAATTGTTTTAAAAACAATTTTACCGAAAATTGGAATTTCTGGTAAATAACAAAAAAATTGTGTCTACCAGAAATTCTAATTTCCATTATGCGAAACACATTCTGGAAATTCGAATTTTTAGAATTGGTATACCGAAAATTAAAATTTCCGAAAAGCATTCAAATTTTCTGATTTTCAACCAGGGTATTTTGGAAAATTCGTAATTTGGGAGTGTACTCAAAAAGTGGGGGTGAATTTAATAATGGACTTGATCGATGGACTAAGCACAGCAAAGGGTGTAGCCAGTACGCAGTGGCAACTCAGTAACTGAGCTGGAACTTTGTCGGTGCTGTTGTTTTCTAATTTTGGAGCATGAGCCTTATTTTCTTGGGGTGCTTGTATGGTTATTTTTCATTATATGGATAGTAACAATTTCGGCACATATGGAAAAACACTATTTTTGTTTTTTAGATTACAAATCTGAATCTTTTATGGTTCTGCATTCTTCTTAACTTTGAAGTTTTTTTTTAACAAATAATTTTCAAAACTTAAAATTTAAGACAAAAAACAGAATTTCTGACCATGCCCAATCTCGGACACAATGCTCATATTACACTTTACTCTTTAGTTTTTACATCTTGCTTTAAGAGGAATATGCAAATTATAAAGAATTTAATAGGGATGCATTTTCTGTATAAAATATTTTTACACTGATATCTAATGATAGTTTACTATATTGCCATATTATCCTATTTTGTAATTGTATTTTAAAATTAATTACACAATAATAAATTTTTAATAGATGTCAGTGTAAAACTGGTTTACACTGAGAGTGCATGTTCTATTTTCTCAATTATAAAATGTTTATACTATTTTTGCTTGCATATGAAACCTTGTTTTCATAAAAGTGACAATCCACCATAACTCTATCTCTATATTAGTTTAATGATGCTATATTTGATATAAGGAGTGTGCGAGACTCTGAAGTAACAACCCCCATTTTCCCTTTCTTAAACTTGTAGTAATTAAACTACATTTTTAACAAGATTTTAATAATCTATTCGTTTTTTTTTTGGTCTAGAATAATCTATTCGTTTTGATAAATCCATACAGATTAAAAATAGATATGCATTAAAATATGCATGAAAAATTATTACCGTATTCACATATTTGTTTTATCTGAAAAGAAACTCCCAGATCTGACGCATAAATTATTCTATTCCTATGCATAAGCGCAATGCATTCTTTTTATTTATTATAAAAACAAAAATTAATTAATATTGACCCTTCCTTACAGATCGGATTTGAAGCCTTACGTACAAACCAAGAACCATTTGGCAAGTTGCTTACTTCCAAATTTCCCCTCCCCCTACCGATCATGTAAAACAATTAAATTGAATTAAATTAAATTCCAATCCTACCCTCGCTTCAAAATAATTCAGTGACGTGGCAGAATCAGAGAGGTGAGGAGACTAACCGTACCAACTGCGAACCGGAGAGAAGATTCAGCTTCGTTCTTTCACTCCCTTATTATATCATCATGACTCACAAACAACGAGCAATTACGAAGAGTTCGCTCACAGATCTATCTATCTATCTATTGTCACAATTCCGATCTCAAACGCCATGGCGTTTTGGAGATCCCTCGCGTTCTCTGCGATCCTTCTTCTCCTTTTCATAAACGGCAGCCTCTGCTTCTACCTCCCCGGCGTTGCACCACAGGATTTCCAGAAGGTCAGTTCCATTTACACGTTTATTTTCTCCTTCATGTTTACGAACCGCTCGATCTATTTATTCAAATCTGAGATCTGTGATTGATTTGACTCATACTAATTTTGTTTATTTATATTAAGTGATTGAAGTTAGGATTTATTGTAATTGTTTGAATTTTATTAGCGATAATTTAGCAAGCATTGCGCTATTGTTATATGAAGATTATTGTTGTGCGTGGAAGTGTCGTTGTCATTGTTATTTGTGTTAGTTTGACTTCGATCTGATGTGAGTGAAGGAATTTAGTTACTTTGATGGTGCGAGTGAGGTGGTTTTTGATTATTTGATTCGCTTTAGTTATTGTAGTGATGTGTCGCTTTCTTGTCTGTTGATGTGATTTGAAAAAAGTTTAGCATTGACGGTTGATGGAATTTAAGCTCAATTTGTTTGTAATTAGAAATGTAATTTTTCTCTGTGGATGTATGCGGTTTGAGTGTGTTGGAAATGTACTCGTAGGAGACTTTGTACATTAGGAATATGAATCAGTGTGTGTAATTTGTCGTGTTATCGTACAGGTTCAATTCAATGACACTTGCGGTATTCTAATCAGAGGGGTAGTTTGAGTTTTGAACTTTTGATGTAAGAGATTAGAACTTTACAGGAAAAAAGGTTAATGATTCAGTGGTAATTGTTGTGTCATTTTAATTTTAATACTAGTTTTAGTAGTAATAGAACCGAATTATATTTGTGCTGTTTATTGTGTCATGAACCCAAGAAGAATTATGCCACTTTTAGCAACGATTTATGGCTACTGAGTCTTGTCAAAGATTTATAAGGTAGCTGAAGTTTGGAGATCTAGATGCGACCTCTTTGTTCCCTGGCAGATGAGATTTTAATTTTGCCTGAAGTCTACAACTTATTGGAGACTATTGTTTTGCATGTGCTAATAATTTACTTTGTTCTTTGAATTTCTAGTTTTGCTGTCGGTGACACTTATTAGTGATGCACCACCGATACTCTAATAGAGTTAACCGTTGGGTTCATTGAATGATATAAATGAGTTCTTATCTAACAGCTAAAATCATGGGTGTATTGGTGCACCACTTATACCTTAAGCGTCACCTTTTGCTATTATATTTATTTTCTTTTTGTATTTTACATTTGATAATTATATTTCTTTACGTTACGCTAAAAAAAAAATTATACTTCTTTACGTGGACTATTCTACCTTGTATAACATGTCAACCCCCTACAAAATGCATGAAGCATGATGTACTGGGTGCTCACGATTGGTATCCAATGAAGTTTTTGGCACTTCTTCATTTATCTTTAGTTTCATTTCCTACCCTTCTATTCTTGTATATTCTGTATTCCCCTTTTAATTAATAATGAATATCCAGAATTGATGTATAGATCTACTTCTAGACTGACTATTCTAATATTTAAATGGTGCAGGGAGATCAATTGCAAGTGAAAGTAAACAAATTAACTTCAACAAAGACCCAGCTTCCATACTCATTTTATTCACTTCCTTATTGTACCCCAGAAAAAATAGTGGATAGTGCTGAAAATCTTGGAGAAGTGCTTCGTGGTGATCGCATTGAAAATTCCCGATATGTGGTGAGTTTTATATGACATGTTAACACTTGCCTGGATAATTGTGTTATGGTTATCAACTGATTTACTCAGTGACATATTTGCAGTTCAAAATGCGTGAACCACAAATGTGCAATGTTGTTTGCAAGATTAAACTTAATGCCAAAACTGCAAAAGCGTTCAAAGAGAAGATTGATGACGAGTATCGGGTGAACATGTATGGCATGCCAGTAATTGTTCTATATTTTCCCGTCGTTTTTATGCCGCAATCTTGATGTCTTTATCTTACGATGGCTTTACCTTTTATGTGCAGGATCCTAGATAACCTTCCTCTGGTTGTTCCCATAAAACGTGTGGATCAGGACTCTACTGTTTATCAGCTCGGTTTCCATGTTGGACTCAAAGGGCAGTATAGTGGGGTATGCTCATTATTCTATAGAATTTGTCTATTATTGTAAATGCCAAATATTTTCTTGTGCTTACTTTGTTGAAATTCACAGAGCAAGGAGGAGAAGTATTTTATACACAACCATTTGGCTTTTACTGTTAAGTATCATAGAGATTCGCTCACTGAATCTGCTAGAATTGTGGGCTTTGAGGTTAAGCCATTCAGGTCTGTAAGTTTGTGCTTTTTTTGTTTTATGATTTTGTTGCGTCAAACCGGTTGTGGTATGCATGTATTAGTGATTTTTGAAATTTAAATGTTTATGTGCAGTGTTAAACATGAATATGAAGGGAAGTGGGATGAAAAGACTCGTTTGACAACCTGTGACCCTCATGCTAAACACGCAGTTGTCAACTCCAATACTCCTCAAGAAGTTGACGAGGGCAAGGAAATTATCTTCACGTATGATGTTGAATTCCAGGTGAGATTATCTTAATATAATGGTGCATGTATGCTTTTCTTGCTACTTTCGAATGCCTATTGGCTTACATTAGCCAAGTAGTTAAATATATGGTGTATGTAGAGAAGTTGGTTTGTCACTTGGTGGATAGAATTCCTCTTGTATTAATGGGATCTTTTATTTTTGTCTTCTCATAACTAAATTTCTGTTTTTCCCCCTTCCATCCAATTAGCGTCTGTTTTTTTCTCCTCTCCTTCTTCCTATTGTTATTATTCTGGTGAAAGTTGATGATGGAATCTATTTCATATTACTATTTACCTTTGCCTACATTCAGGAAAGTGATGTGAAGTGGGCTTCAAGATGGGATGCCTATTTGCTGATGAGTGATGACCAAATTCACTGGTTCTCAATTGTGAACTCATTGATGATTGTTCTCTTTCTCTCGGGCATGGTGGCAATGATAATGCTGCGAACACTTTACCGTGATATTTCAAAGTACAATGAGCTTGAGACCCAAGAAGAAGCACAAGAAGAGACTGGTTGGAAGCTTGTCCACGGTGATGTTTTTAGGCCGCCAAGCAACTCAGATTTGCTGTGTGTATATGTTGGAACTGGTGTTCAGTTTTTTGGGATGATACTAGTAACAATGATGTTTGCTGTCCTGGGATTCCTTTCTCCTTCAAACAGAGGTGGGCTAATGACAGCCATGCTCTTGCTATGGGTTTTCATGGGGATTTTTGCTGGTTATGCATCAGCCCGCTTATACAAAATGTTCAAAGGATCAGAGTGGAAGAAAATTGCGCTGAGGACTGCAGTCCTGTTCCCTGCAACTGTCTGTGCCGTTTTCTTTGTATTGAATGCTCTCATATGGGGACAAAAATCATCTGGAGCTGTGCCTTTTGGAACAATGTTTGCTCTGATCTTTTTATGGTTTGGAATCTCGGTTCCACTTGTTTTTGTGGGTGGCTATGTTGGATTCAGGAAACCAGCAATTGAGAATCCTGTAAAGACAAACAAAATCCCAAGGCAGATCCCTGAACAGGCGTGGTACATGAACCCCGTCTTCTCAGTTTTGATAGGGGGAATACTCCCATTTGGAGCTGTTTTCATTGAGCTTTTCTTCATCCTCACCTCAATCTGGTTGAATCAGTTTTACTACATCTTCGGCTTCCTCTTTTTGGTCTTCGTCATCCTCGTTATCACTTGTGCTGAGATAACCATTGTGCTTTGCTACTTCCAGTTGTGCAGTGAGGATTACTTGTGGTGGTGGCGCTCTTACCTCACAGCTGGCTCTTCTGCACTGTACCTCTTTCTTTACGCAACATTCTACTTCTTCACCAAGCTTGAAATCACGAAGTTGGTATCTGCGATATTATACTTCGGTTACATGCTTATAGCTTCTTATGCCTTCTTTGTTGTAACTGGTACCATCGGATTTTACGCATGCTTTTGGTTTACAAGGCTCATCTACTCATCAGTCAAAATTGATTAGTTATAACAGTCAGTGGTTTGGAGTAATCTCCCATACATCCTAAAGGTCGAGGAAAGTTTGTGTAAGGATTTTGAAATTCAGGTACTATCATGTTCAGAATCAGATGTAACCTATTCTATACAATTTTGAATTGTAACGACACCGTTATTCTTTTGTTTCATTATCTTATACTCGACTGAGTTATCGAATTACGGATAAGGTACCCTGCAGTCTGTTTTCTGTATTACTTCTCGGAAAATTACAAGTTGGCTATGTGTTAGATGATTTTTTTAAGTCTTATTTCAATAAAAACATAGTATTTGATAGCAGAGTAATAAAGATGAAGTTAATAAGATTTCATCAACGTGAGTGTTGTTGGCTCCCGAGCGTCAATACCTGCTCAAATCTCTTATCTTATTATTATTACGAGACCGGTATATGTTTTTCTAACTTAATTCTTCCACTTGGCTCATATGAATCTTTCACGTTTGGTAAACAATTCAAGATGTTCACCAAAAATCATTTAGCTGAATATGTTTGTTGCCGACAGCAGTTTATACTAGGGAGTTTCTATTTTGTGTTGCCTGCTTAAGATTTTTGCTTTTGTTGCTAACCAAAATGTTCAAAAGCAGTTTTTGGTCAGTAGTTCCCATTTTTAGTATTCGTTCGAGCTCATAGTTTGATGTTTGCCTAATGGCTTATACAACTTGAAGATTGTAAGTGGCTGCATACAGACACGCCTACACTCCGAAAAGAAAGTTCAAGGATGTCAAAGGAAGTGTGTGGTTAGTCCGATGGTTCCGTTTTTACCTCAACCACTTTACGTAATTAATTGAACACTGTCTTCTAAAACATTTTTCATATTCATAAAAATCTTTTACGTATAGAGGTGTATTCTCTTTGGAAGGAAGAAAGGGAAGAATAAATAACAAATGCACATGGTATTTTGTGAATTTTTTTGAGAAAAGGTCTACTTAATTCTCTTGAATATCAAAGTTTTCTCTCTATATTCATGAACAAGTATGTACAAACGGGAGACAAGAACCTAACCACAGGAGACACACCAACCAAGTGTATGGACACTACAGCTAAGTGGGCAATTAGTGATATCGCTATAACAAATAATACACATAAGCAATAAATCGGTAAACTTAGTGAATAAACACTATTCTAACTTTCTAATTAGTATATTAAACACTCCCCTTCTGGATGTTAGATGCATCCAGCTTGTTAGATATATAATCCATCCTATGACCCCGTAAGGTTCTAGTCGGCATGTCTGCAAGTTGTTCTTTAGAATTCACAAAAGTAGTTTTCATGATGCCCAAGAGAATCTTTTCTCTAATGAAATGAAAATCAACCTCTCTATGTTTAGTGCTCTCATGAAAGATCAGATTTTAAGAAAGATGTAAAGCTGATTCGTTATCACAAGCAAGTTCCATATGTCCTATCTCACAAATCTCAATTCTGGAAGCAGGTGCTTTTGCCATAAGAGTTTACAAGTCGTGTTGGCCATAGCACGATACTCTGTTTTTGTGCTTGACCTCGCAACCACAGTCTGTTTCTTACTCTTCCATGAGATCAAGTTTCCACTAATGAGCACACATTAGTCTGTTGTGGATCATCCATCACTAGCATCTCCTTCCCAATCTGCATCAGTAAATCCAATGATGTTAGTATAGCCTCGGTCCATATAAACAAGTCCTTTGCTAGGTAATCCTTAGATGTATCCTAGGAACCAACCAATTGCATTCTAATAATGTTCATATGACAAATTAAGATGACTGACAACATTAATAGGAAAGGGCGAAAGGTAATGTATGGTCTAGTCACTGTGAGGTAATTTAACTTCTCAACTAATCTTCTATACCTGCCTGGATAAAGATAGGGCTCCCCTTGATTTGGTAGACACTCGACATTCGAATCCATAGGTGTATCAACATATTTATGTTGACAATATAATAATCACTGGAAATTCTTATACTCTTATTCAATCTTTAACTCAAAAGCTTCATTAGGTATTTGCTCTTTATGTACGATTTCCTAATGTTCATATTATCTTATATCCTATTGTTTGATATCCCTATCATTTTATATCCTATAATTTGATGTTCTTATCATTTGATGTCTCCTTTATATGATCTAATGGCTCCTTTCGCACTTGTTTGCTTTCACGGTGAAATCGTGTCCCGAGGCATTTCACCGTGAAAGCTATCTCCTTTTGCTTCACAACTAGACTCGCGTTCGATGTTAAATGGTCGTGGTTCCAAACACAAGTCATTATGTCTGTTTGTTACTTCGCTCGTAAGGCGTACACTAGGTCGATTGCAGATGGTGAATTGAAAGATTCTTCATTAAAATTACTTGGCCTTGTACTATGTCTAGAATAGTTATATTTTCGAAGTAGTTTTAAAAACAAAAACACTTCAACATAATATTCCTTAAATGTATTTATGATTACAATAGTTGTCTCACTAGCATTACTTGGCCATCAGAGTTTTCAAATATAAGCAACAAAAGACTCATAATGCCGTCTAACGTGCAGGTCCTTTTGATGTTGGGTGGCAATGTAGCAAATCAAATTCAGGTAGTCACACGTCAACTAAAGGCCTGTTTGTGTTAGATGATTTCTATCACAACGGTGCCAATTCGAACAAAATTTCTTCGTTTCGAGACAATTTTTTTAACAATAATGTTATTCCAACACCCCTTTTCCTACACCGTATACAACACCATATTTTCCGTACGGTCCGTACGGTACGAACTTGTACGGATCCGTACGGTGTTTTTTTTTTTTACAGGAACAGATTTTTTTAAGTGGTTAACAGAAGTTATGTAAGGGGTTAACACGAGTTGTGTAAGTGGTTAACACTGCATCTCACTTCAAAGTAGTGTTAACCACTTACACGACGCGTATTAACCACTTACATAACTTGTGTTAACCACTTACAAAAAGCCTGTTAACCACTTCAAAATATACTGTATCTCACTTCAAACTTGTGTTAACCACTTACACAACTTCGTATTAACCACTTGCATAACTTGTGTTAACCACTTACGAAAGTCACATTAATCACTTCAAAATATCTTTGTATCTCACTTCAAACTCGTGTTAACCACTTACACAACTTCGTATTAACCACCGCATAACTCGGTAATACATTTTGTTACTTCGCTCGTAAGGCGTACACTAGGTCGATTGCAGATGGTGAATTGAAAGATTCTTCATTAAAATTACTTGGCCTTGTACTATGTCTAGAATAGTTATATTTTCGAAGTAGCTTTAAAAACAAAAACACTTCAACATAATATTCCTTAAATGTATTTATGATTACAATAGTTGTCTCACTAGCATTGCTTGGCCATCGGAGTTTTCAAATATAAGCAACAAAAGACTCATAATGCCGTCTAACGTGCAGGTCCTTTTGATGTTGGGTGGCAATGTAGCAAATCAAATTCAGGTAGTCACACGTCAACTAAAGGCCTGTTTGTGTTAGATGATTTCTATCGCAACGGTGCCAATTCGTACAAAATTTCTTCGTTTCGAGACAATTTTTTTAACAATAATGTTATTCCAACACCCCTTTTCCTACACCGTATACAACACCGTATTTTTCGTACGGTTCGTACGGTACGGACTTGTACGGATCCGTACGGTGTTTTTCTTTTTACAGGAACAATTTTTTTTAAGTGGTTAACAGAAGTTATGTAAGTGGTTAACACGAGTTGTGTAAGTGGTTAATACTGCATCTCACTTCAAAGTAGTGTTAACCACTTACACGACGCGTATTAACCACTTACATAACTTGTGTTAACCACTTACAAAAAGCCTGTTAACCACTTCAAAATATACTGTATCTCACTTCAAACTTGTGTTAACCACTTACACAACTCGTATTAACCACTTGCATAACTTGTGTTAATCACTTCCAGAAAGTCTGTTAACCACTTCAAAATATACTGTATCTCACTTCAAACTCGTGTTAACCACTTACACAACTCGTATTAACCACTTGCATAACTCGTGTCTGTTTGTTACTTCGCTCGTAAGGCGTACACTAGGTCGATTGCAGATGGTGAATTGAAAGATTCTTCATTAAAATTACTTGGCCTTGTACTATGTCTAGAATAGTTATATTTTCGAAGTAGTTTTAAAAACAAAAACACTTCAACATAATATTCCTTAAATGTATTTATGATTACAATAGTTGTCTCACTAGCATTACTTGGCCATCGGAGTTTTCAAATATAAGCAACAAAAGACTCATAATGCCGTCTAACGTGCAGGTCCTTTTGATGTTGGGTGGCAATGTAGCAAATCAAATTCAGGTAGTCACATGTCAACTAAAGGCCTGTTTGTGTTAGATGATTTCTATCGCAACGGTGCCAATTCGTACAAAATTTCTTCGTTTCGAGACAATTTTTTTAACAATAATGTTATTCCAACACCCCTTTTCCTACACCGTATACAACACCGTATTTTCCGTACGGTCCGTACGGTACGGACTTGTACGGATCCGTACGGAATCCGTACGGTGTTTTTTTTTTTTTTACAGGAACATATTTTTTTAAGTGGTTAACAGAAGTTATGTAAGTGGTTAACACGAGTTGTGTAAGTGGTTAACACTGCATCTCACTTCAAAGTAGTGTTAACCACTTACACGACGCGTATTAACCACTTACATAACTTGTGTTAACCACTTACAAAAGCACATTAACCACTTCAAAATATCGTATCTCACTTCAAACTTGTGTTAACCACTTACATAACTCGTATTAACCACTTGCATAACTTGTGTTAACCACTCACAGAAAGTCTGTTAACCACTTCAAAATATACTGTATCTCACTTCAAACTCGTGTTAACCACTTACACAACTCGTATTAACCACTTGCCTAACTCGTGTCTGTTTGTTACTTCGCTCGTAAGGCGTACACTAGGTCGATTGCAGATGGTGAATTGAAAGATTCTTCATTAAAATTACTTGGCCTTGTACTATGTCTAGAATAGTTATATTTTCGAAGTAGTTTTAAAAACAAAAACACTTCAACATAATATTCCTTACATGTATTTATGATTACAATAGTTGTCTCACTAGCATTACTTGGCCATCGGAGTTTTCAAATATAAGCAACAAAAGACTCATAATGCCGTCTAACGTGCAGGTCCTTTTGATGTTTGGTGGCAATGTAGCAAATCAAATTCAGGTAGTCACACGTCAACTAAAGGCCTGTTTGTGTTAGATGATTTCTATCGCAACGGTGCCAATTCGTACAAAATTTCTTCGTTTCGTGACAATTTTTTTAACAATAATGTTATTCCAACACCCCTTTTCCTACACCGTATACAACACCGTATTTTCCGTACGGTACGGACTTGTACGGATCCGTACGTTTTTTTTTTACAGGAACAGATTTTTTTAAGTGGTTAACAGAAGTTATGTAAGTGGTTAACACGAGTTGTGTAAGTGGTTAACACTGCATCTCACTTCAAAGTAGTGTTAACCACTTACACGACGCGTATTAACCACTTACATAACTTGTGTTAACCACTTACAAAAAGCCTGTTAACCACTTCAAAATATACTGTATCTCACTTCAAACTTGTGTTAACCACTTACACAACTCGTATTAACCACTTGCATAACTTGTGTTAACCACTTCCAGAAAGTCTGTTAACCACTTCAAAATATAATGTATCTCACTTCAAACTCGTGTTAACCAATTACACAACTCGTATTAACCACCTGCATAACTCGTGTCTGTTTGTTACTTCGCTCGTAAGGCGTACACTAGGTCGATTGCAGATGGTGAATTGAAAGATTCTTCATTAAAATTACTTGGCCTTGTACTATGTCTAGAATAGTTATATTTTCGAAGTAGTTTTAAAAACAAAAACACTTCAACATAATATTCCTTAAATGTATTTATGATTACAATATTAGTTGTCTCACTAGCATTGCTTGGCCATCGGAGTTTTCAAATATAAGCAACAAAAGACTCATAATGCCGTCTAACGTGCAGGTCCTTTTGATGTTGGGTGGCAATGTAGCAAATCAAATTCAGGTAGTCACACGTCAACTAAAGGCCTGTTTGTGTTAGATGATTTCTATCGCAACGGTGCCAATTCGTACAAAATTTCTTCGTTTCGAGACAATTTTTTTAACAATAATGTTATTCCAACACCCCTTTTTCCTCCACCGTATACAACACCGTATTTTCCGTACGGTCCGTACGGTACGGACTTATACGGATCCGTACGATGTTTTTTTTTTTTTACAGGAACAGA
Source organism: Calophaca sinica (assembly GCA_037113605.1). Taxonomy (NCBI): domain Eukaryota; kingdom Viridiplantae; phylum Streptophyta; class Magnoliopsida; order Fabales; family Fabaceae; genus Calophaca; species Calophaca sinica. The sequence goes on along the minus strand of CM073730.1, from coordinate 126,101,117 downwards.
TTTTTTTAAGTGGTTAACAGAAGTTATGTAAGTGGTTAACACGAGTTGTGTAAGTGGTTAACACTGCATCTCACTTCAAAGTAGTGTTAACCACTTACACGACGCGTATTAATCACTTACAAAACTTGTGTTAACCACTTACAAAAAGCCTGTTAACCACTTCAAAATATATTGTATCTCACTTCAAACTTGTGTTAACCACTTACACAACTCGTATTAACCACTTGCATAACTTGTGTTAACCACTTACAGAAAGTCTGTTAACCACTTCAAAATATATTGTATCTCACTTCAAACTCGTGTTAACCACTTACACAACTCGTATTAACCACTTGCATAACTTCTATTAACCACTTAAAAAATCTGTGTATTAATATTAGTGGACTGCGTTAACCACTTACACAACTCGTGTTAACCACTTAAATAACTTCTGTTAACCACTTAAAAAAATATGCTCATGTATAAAAAAAAAGGTACGGATTCCGTATGAATCTATACAAATCCGTACCGTACGGACCGTACGAAAAATACGATATTGTATACGGTATAGGAAAAAGGGGTGATGGAATAACATTACTCTTTTTTTAAAAGCTTGTGAGTGCATGCTTTGGTCAATCGTGTGTTTGACCACCGCAACCGCAAAAGCGTATACAAACAGGCACTAAGTCTTTTTTTTTTTTGATAAGCAGGCAGGCACTAAGTCTAATCAGTGCAACTCTTAGACTGAGTTTTTAATTTTCCTGTTTCTGAGCGTCTGCCATATATACCATAAACTAATAAAGCACTCAACTTCCACTCTTTTAGTTGTCTCTATCAGATTCTGAAAGGAATCATTTATAAATCTTAACATTTGCATGTGCAAACAAAATCTCTAGTTGTGGAAATAATATTAAAACTCACGCATACGTTAGTGCTGGCTATAAAACAAACTTAAATTACATACCTGACAAAACAAAAAAAAAACCTTCAACTAACGGTCTAACACAATCCTATTAATGAATTCACAACCATCTTTTTATTCGCTAATTATGAAAATGTCAATGATATAAGACAAAGATTGCTGTTTTTTTTTTAGGAAACAAAGTGTTATGGACCGAGCTCCGAGCCGAGCTCCCGTCTACCCTCCAAACCAAGCCAATCCGGCCCCTATCCGACCGGTTCCGACCTCCGACGAGCTACGTCTGACCAGGGACATACCAAGTTCGTCCTCCGAGTATAGTCGCCCCGGGGTTAGCACCGAGCAGGTCAGGGCGAGCCGATCGATGACCCTCGAACCTTCTGGAAGAGGATGCGCTTGGAGACGGCGCTTGGGGCCGTTGCCACTCCAAAGATTGAGGAGCACGTAGCCAGTACGTGATGAACCTGGCAGGTGCAAGATATTAGGAATGTATTAGCTGATCCCTGAAGCTTGGGGAAGGAGTTACCAGGCGCAGGATCCGGATCGTTGGTTATCATCCTTATGCGAGACTCCACTATATAAAGGGGGCTTGACCCCCCAGGTTTGCATACTCTCTTCATACTCTGAAACCCTAAACACTTAAGCTCACCTTCTCTTCTCTAAAATCCCTATCTGACTTAGGCATCGTAGTGCCTTTTGCAGGTACCCCCTCAGTTGTACCAGAGGAGAGAGGACGCTGCTCCGAGGAGAAAGAGAACCCTGCCATTTTGTGCATTAGTATTAGCGCCCACCGTGGGGCCCGGTAAAACTAGCCTGGGCCTCAAGGATACCACCGAGCAAGGATGGTACACACTAGAAGCACGACGAATCGCAAGTCACCACCGCCAAGCCACAACTCGGTTAGCCAGGACGAACGCCCGCCTCCGGACCCGGTCATGGAGCTTCTTTGGGCTGAGAACGAAGAATTAAGGCGCAAGATTGAGGAGGCTCTCGATCGGGAGAGGAGGATGGGCCGCGAAACGCCTTCCAGAACGCGCCAGGAGACAAGGCGCGAAGATGAGGGAGACTCATTGAGAACGGATCGGTCGAGCCGAACAGAAAGCCCAAGCGCCGGCGCGCCCACCACCACAAAGACCGACCCTCGGAGGTCGGGCTAACGTTACTCCCCTTCAGCGAAGAGATCATGTCCGATCCAATCCCCAAGCATTTCCAAATCCCCAACATAGACGCTTACGAGGGTAAAACCGACCCCGAGGAACACCTCACCGCGTTTAATGCTCGAATGTTGCTAGTGGGGGCCTCGGAAGGTTTAAAATGCGGGACTTTCCCATGCACCTTGAAGAGATCCGCCATGATGTGGTTTTCCAACCTCCCCCAGCACTCGATCCGTTCCTTTAGCCCATTTCGCCGAAGCGATTCAGGCCAGGTTCACCACGAGCCGAGCATTCAGGAAAAATTCAACATGCCTGGTCGGGCTCAAGCAGAGATCGGACGAGACCCTCAAGTCATTCATAGAGCATTTCAACAACGAACGACCCAAGTCAGGAACCTCAGCACCGATGTGGCGCTCCACGCCATAGTGTCAGCGCTAAAGCCTGGACCTTTCTCGGACTCCCTCGCTCGCCGCCCCGCCAAGTCCCTGGACGAGTTGAGACGTCGTGCTGTGGATACATCAACATGGAGGAAGTCGCCACCGCTAAAAAGGAGACTCAAGGTCGACAAGACAAAATCAGAGAACCAGCCAGAGACCAAACAGACAGAAGGAACGCATCAGCGAGGAGCGGCAGGACTATAGAGGACGATTCACCCCTCAGCGGTAGGAAGGGACCGAAGTCTTTGAAGGAAGCTTACACAGGTAACCTCATTACCACGCCTCCTCGGAGAGACTCCTGCCGGACCTTGACCGCCAAAATGCTGCGAATACCACCGAGTCTCACGGACACACCACCAACGAATGCCAGGCACTAAAAGTAAAATCGAGAAGCTCATACAAGCTGGACATTCGACGAAACACGTGGACAAAGCGGTCGGCAAGAACCCCTGGCGGAAGCAACGGAAACCGCAGGAGATCACGTACGCCCGAGCGCAGGCGCGACAGATCGCCGGCTCAGTGGGGAGAGAGGGCGTTCACCTACTCAAGAACGCAGTAAGGGCCCGACGGAGGTACTCCTTCACTTAACTTGATTGCAGGTGGTTTTGCAACCGGAGGCGAGTCGAGCAAACAGAAGAAGACACTTGAGGTCCATCAATAGCTCGAGCTCAACGACCGCCCCTCCCGCTGTCCTGCCGACCATTTCCTTCTCAGAAAAGGACTACCAAGGGATAGATCGACACCAAGACGACCCCATGGTAATCACTGTTCACCTCGCTGGGTTCAATGTAAGGAGAGTGCTTATCGACCAAGGTAGCTCGGCAGACATCATCTACAAGGAAGCCTTTGATCGGCTTAAGCTGCCAAGCTCTATAATCAGACCCTATCGAGGCACATTGATTGGTTTTTCAGGTGCTAAAGCCTGGGTGACAGGGTACTTTGATGTCCTGCTCACCTTCAAAGCAGACATAGGAGTCAAAACAATCGAAGCGCACCTACTAGTAGTAGAGGCCGAGTCGGCCGCTGACACTGCCTACAATATGATCATCGGAAGAACCGTCATCAACGGGATCGGAGCCATAGTATCCACCCCCCATTTGGCAATGAAGTTCCCATTGCCCGATGGACAGATAGCCACAGTACACGCTGACCAGAAGGAAGCCAGGCAGTGCTATGTCAACAGTCTCAGAGATAGCAAGAGCAGGGATCGCCCTAAATCGGGCTACATGATCGAGCTGGACCCCAGGGGTGAGAGTGACCTTCGACCAGTGCCAGTGGACGATATCAAGAGCGTTGAAGTGAGGGGACCAGGGAAGAGCGTACGAGTCGGGACCCAACTGCCCCAGCAAAGCAAGCAATCCCTGACAAAGGTCTTGTGCGCTAACGTTGATCTATTCGCATGGGGCCCAGAAGACATGCCTAGGATAGATCTAAAAGTGGCTTGCCATAAACTCGTCGTCGAGCCAGGAGCTAGCCCCGTCGCCCAGTGCAAAAGGAAGATTGTAGGAGAAAAGAAGCAAGCAGTCCGGGAAGAAACCTCCAAACTCCTGAAAGCAGGATTCATAAAGGAAATCAAATACCCTACTTGGCTTTCTAACGTGGTACTGGTGAAGAAAAGCAATGGTAAATGGAGGATGTCCATTGACTCTACCGACCTGACCAAGGCGTCCCCTAAGGACCCTTATCCAGTTCCGAGCATAGACGCACTGGTGGTCGGCACGTCAGGGTACCAAGTGCTAAGTTTCATGGATGCATACTCTGGATACAATCGGATAAGAATGCACTCCACTGACGCTCGAAGGCGACCTTCATGGCGAAACCTCCAACTTCTACAACATCACTATGCCGCTTTGGGGTGAAGAAACCTTGAGCTCGACCTACCAGAGGATGATGGATGAAGTCTTCGCCGACCAGATCGGGAAGACGATCGAGGTTTACATGGACGACATGGTCATAAAACCCCCAGTTTTGATGCACACCATAAGGACCTTCAAGAGATATTCGACATCGCGAGGGCGTATAACATCAGGCTCAACCCCGAGAAGTGCTCCATTGGGGTACTCGGGGGAAAGTTCCTGGGGTTCATGATCACCGCATTGAGGCCAACCCCGATAAGTGCCGAGCTGTGATGGAGATGCGGAGCCCAAGCTCCGTCAAGGAAGTGCAACGACTGGCTGGTCGAATAGCAGCCCTTTCCGGTTCAGTAATGAAATGGCCGACAAATCTTTTCCTTTCTACCAGGTACTCAGGAAGCCAGCTCGATTCGAGTGGACCGAAGAATGCGAAACGGCCTTTCAACGGCTTAAAGAATTCTTGACATCACCACCAGTCCTCACTCGCCCCACCAAAGGAGCCTCCTTGCTCTTTTACCTGGCAGCCACTGACAGCTCGATCAGCTCGGCCATGGTCGAAGAAAGAAATTCAGAACAGCACCCTGTGTACTTCATGAGCAAAGTCCTTCACGGGGCAGAACTCAGGTACCAAAAGGTGGAGAAACTGGCACTCTCGATAGTGGTCTCTACAAGAAGACTAAGGCCCTACTTTCACGCCCATCCGATGATAGTCAAAACTGACTACCCCATTAGGAGAATCCTGCAGAAGCCCGAGCTGTCTGGTCGGATGGTGGCCTGGTCAGTAGAGCTTTCCGAGTTCCAAATCAGGTACGAGCCTAGAGGACCCATTAAGTCACAAATTTTAGTTGACTTTATTGCAGAACTAACACCGACCCCCCAGGTCGAATACTGGACACTCTACATGGACGGTTCCTCCAATTCCAGAGGCAGCGGAGCATGTATCATTGTAGAAAGCCCTGCGGGAATCTGTGTTGAACAAGCACTCAGGTTTCTGTTCAAAGCCAATAACAACCAAGCCGAATACGAGGTATTGCTGATCGGCCTCAAGCTCGCATGGGAGCTAGGCGCCCAAACACTCCGAGTCAAAAGCGACTCCCAACTCATGGTCAACCAAGTTAAAGGCGAGTATCAGTGTCGAGACGATATCCTAGCTCGGTATGCCCAGAAAGCAGCTGCCATGATCCAAAATTTCCAAGAAGTCCAGCTCGAACACATCCCTCGAGAGCAGAACAACAAAGCTAACCTGCTAGCGAAACTAGCCAGCATGAAGACCGAGGGACAGTTGCACACAATCGTTGTTCAAACCTTGACATCACCAAACGTAGAAACAACAGAAACCAACTCGGTGAATCGGTCGGAATCATGGATGGCAGATATCATAGAGTATTTGCAGCAGGGAAGGCTACCCGATGACCCTGTAGAAGCACGTAGGGTCCAAAGGCGGTCCACACATTACACTCTGGTTGGGGACAGACTCTACCGGAAGGGCTTCTCGCAGCCGCTACTCGCATGCGTGGATAAGTCAGACTCCGAGTATATCATGAGGGAGCTACATGAAGGCATATGTGGGAACCATTGTGGAACTCGGACGTTAGCTGCGAAGGTCCTCCGAGCTGGATATTACTGGCCAACAATCAGAACGGACTGCATGCAATTCATAAAAAAGTGTGACAACTGCCAACGATATGCAAAGCGAGACCACCTCCCCCCTGAAGTCCTTCGCGAAGTCATCGCCCCCTGGCCCTTTAATACCTGGGGGCTCGACATACTTGGCCCCTTTCCCCTTGCACCAGGCCAACTCAAGTTCATTGTGGTCGCCATAGACTACTTCTCCAAGTGGATAGAGGCAGATCCACTAGCAACTATCACATCCGAGAGGGTCAAGAAATTTGTCTGGAAAAACATAGTCTGCCACCATGGTCTACCCCACACCATCATTACGGATAATGGCACGCAGTTCACCAGCTCAGTATTCAAAGGCTTCTACAAAGGCCTCGGTATCCGGCTCACCTATGCCTCGGTGGAACATCCGCAAACCAACGGTCAGGTTGAAGCTGCAAACAAAGTCATCCTAAGAGGCCTGCGCAAACGCCTAGACCAAGCCAAGGGAAACTGGGTAGCTCTGCGGTGTGCTATGGGCATACCACACCACCCCACAATCAGCAACAAACGAAACACCTTTCCGATTAACGTACGGGATGGATGCTATGGTACCAATGGAGCTCGGTTTGACCTCAACCAGGAGAGAGCACATGCAGTCGCTGGCACAGAAGGAAGAAGCTAGAGTAGAACTCGACCTGCTAGAAGAAACTCAGGAGCTCGCCCGGATACAAGACTTTGCAACTAAACAGCGCGTTGCCAAACACTACAACTCTAAGATCCGACTAAAAGGATTCAGGGTAGGGGACTTAGTCCTCCGAAAGATTGAATTGGCATGAAAAGATACAAGGCAAGGAAAGCTCGGACCAACTTGGAAAGGACCATACCGTATTAGATCGGAACATCGCCACGGAGCATATAAGCTGGAAGAACTGTCCGGAAAGGAGATACCGAGGACGTGGAATGCCACGCACCTCAAGCTTTACTTCAGTTAACAACATATGTAAACGGATGGCGTACTCTTTTTCCTTTGCGAACCTTTTTTCCCACTGGGTTTTTGGTTTGTGAAGGTTTTAACGAGGCACATCCTTATTTCCCTTTTCCGCATTTAATAAAAGTCATTCCCCATTGCATTCAGAACATCATTCATGTACGTCACCGAGCTCACTCGTGGCTCGGAAGGTCTTACTCGACCTAAATGACCCCTGTGGTCCCAAACCCAAGTTAGCATAAAAACTTGGCGAGCTCACTCGCGGCTCGGAAGGTCTTACTCGACCTAAATGACCCCTGTGGTCCCAAACCCAAGTTAGCATAAAAACTTGGCGAGCTCACTTGCGGCTCGGAAGGTCTTACTCGACCTAAACGACCCCTATGGTCCCAAACCCAAGTTAGCATAAAAACTTGACGAGCTCACTCGCGGCTCGGAAGGTCTTACTTGACTTAAACGAACCCTGTGGTCCCAAACCCAAGTTAGCATAAAAACTTGGCGAGCTCACTCGCGGCTCGAAAGGTTGTACCCGACCTAAAGGTTTCGTAGAGAAACTAGTACTCGGCCTATATCGGTGCGCAGAGAAAATGTTCCAAACTCAGTTGAAACAAGTTTTTTTCAGGGGAAGCCACCCGGGGACTACCCTAGCCGAGTAGCAGCTACCCGAGGACCACCCCATCCGAGTACGGTAACCAACAATTACTAAAGTGAAAAACAAAGCAAATTTACGCGAACACTGTTTAAACTTAGTCAATTTCATTAACTTGAAACGAAAATACAAAAGAAGAGCTCCTAGAAGAGCGAGTACATCATCAAGGCAGAATGAAAGCAAAACGAAAAACAAATTACACAAGGGCATTCCCTTGGTCCTCAACTCAGCCCTCAACGACCTCCTGGCGCAACACTCGGCCGTGACCTCCATATCGGACTGACTCCGACCCCCTCGCCCTCAAGCTCCTTCTCCTGATCGGCACAGCCTTCTTCCTCGTCCTCTTCTTCTTCTTCCACGATCTTCCCCTCTTTCACCACCTTGGTGAAGTCGAGCTCAGAGATGTCAAGGTCGGGGGCGATCACCTTCAGCTGCGCAACGGCATTATCGAACCCTTCCTTGTATTGAAGGGCGCTGTACTCATGATACTCCTCAGCTCGGGCAACTTCGGACGAGGACTTCTCCTTCTCTTCCCGCAGCTGACACAATAGAAGGTCATTCTTGGCCTGGAGTTCCTCCCGCTGCGCCAGCAGAGAGGTGTTGCTCTTGTTCAGAGCATCCCTTGCCTCCGAGAGGCGAGCATAGTCCTCCTCCAGCTTACCCATCCTCTCCTCGAGCTCACCAAGTATGGTAGCCTTGTTTTGGTACTTCCTCCTCGCCAGCTCAGCCTCGGTGGCCCACGCCCTTATCCGATCAGAAAGGAATTGGGCCATAGCAGAGGCACGGAGCCCATAAATGCCCAAGGCCTTGCATAAACCCAGCTCGCTCGCCTCGTCCATGCACCTATCGTCGGCTCGACGCATGATCTGGTCGATCTGATCGGAGCGGTCGATCCCGACGTTCCAAAGGGAATCCTCGGCGTTCTCACTTCGATCAGCAAATTCTCCGAGGTGGAGAAACCACTCGGAACCATCAGGGATATTCAAAGGAATCCCTCCATGAGGCCCCCTCGACGCCTTCGCAGGGGGCTGATCGGAGCCAGGGGTCGGAGAAGCGTGCGGTCGCTTTTTAGCAGCCTTGGCAGGAGAAGGGGAGACAGCAGCATCGGAGGGTACCGGCCCAGGAGCTTGGGCGACCTTCTCTCTTTGAGCTTTCTTAAGAAGCTCGGCCATCTCTTTCTTGCTCATCTTCGGAGCCATCGTACCTGAAAAGAAAGTAAAAATTAGTACCCGTGTTCGGGCCGAGAATCATACTAGAGGATGATAACAAAACTTACTTAAGTAATCCCTCCACTGTGGTGGGTCCTTTAGAGCTCGGGTAAGGAGAGGACCACAGTGCAATGTGGGCAAACGGGCGAGGAAGTTCACTATCGTCTGGTCAGTGACCGACAATGAATTGAAGTCCACCTCTTTTATGGGGCGAGGATTGGGACTCCAGTAGAAAGGAAACAAAGGCTCGTTTTGAGCAGAAAAGAAAAAGGGATCCCCCCTCCGTACCCGGATTTTGAAGAAATCAGATTTCCAGTTCTTATAGGACTGGTCGAAAAGCTCAAGAATATAGAAGCCAGGTATTTTGTTGAGCGAACACCACTTTAGTTGTTTGCCAAGTCTAAGTTGGAAGAAACTGAAGAAGAGAGCAGCAGAGGGGGTAACCCCGAAGTACTCGGACACGAGCTTGAAAGCTCGGATAAAAGCCCAGCTATTGGGGTGTAGTTGCGAAGGGGCCGCATCCAACCATTGGAGGACCTCGCACTCAAACCCACCGAGGGGAAACCGGAGGCCAACTCGGGTGAAGAAAGTTTTATAGAAAAAACAGAAGTCGGATGAACTCGACTCACCCTTGTCAAAACACACTCGGTCCTCGGGAGAGCAAGGAAGGCAAGTTACCTCCTCGTCTCGATCCCAGTTCAGCGTAAAAGATACGCTAGACCAAAGAGCGGCCACGCCAGTGTCCGAAAAGATATTTGAGGCCACCCTGAGCACATCTGGGTGCACCCAAGTGTAAGGAGACCTATCGTCTCCCACTCGGCGCTCGCCCCCCTTGTGAAGTGAATAGGAGGGAACAGAAGCGACCGGGGGGGGGGGGAGGCTGGAACCTAGGAAATGGGGGGAACCACCTGGAAGGGCACCGGATCGCGGCCACCGTGGCCACCGTCGGAGGGGCACTCCTTTTGGCCGGAGCCTCCGGTGTATGGTGGCGTGGAAAGATCAAAGGACGTGCTCGTCATTTCAGACGTCGAGCCACCCCCAGAATTCAAAAGTATGGGGAGGGGGGACGACGGGAAGAAGATGAAGAAGCCATTAGTGAAGATTAGTAAAGAGACTTACAAGGAAATGCGAAGGAATGGAATAAAAATGGTCGCTCGGGACACAAATGCAGAGAAAGGGGGCAGAAAAAGCGTCACAGAGGCAATAGAACGAAGAAGAAAGGAGAAGGGAGGAGAAGGAGGTGACTTTATAACCCCTGCTGAAGAGAGACCAAAGGGCGAACTAATCCGAGCCTTCCATCTTCAAAACCAGACGTAGATCTAACGGTCCAGGCCGTATCAGGTGATCGACGGTGGGAAGAGGAACGGCTGAGTAGGTGTCCCATCCGAGTCCCATCGTGTGGCAGAACGCCGTGTAAAGGTACGACACGTAGGGCGTAGCGCCCTAGGCAAGTAAGCTCCCAGGATACGCCCCCGACCTCGATAACGCTCAGCTCGGATACCGATCCAAGAGCAATAGGTAGACCCTATGCCCTTTCGTGCAAAGAGTCTAGGGGGCTTGTGTTACGGACCGAGCTCCGAGCCGAGCTCCCGTCTACCCTCCAAACCAAGCCAATTCGGCCCCTATCCGACCGGTTCCGACCTCCGACGAGCTACGTCCGACCAGGGACATACCAAGCCCGTCCTCCGAGTATAGTCGCCCCGGGGTTAGCATCGAGCAGGTCAGGGCGAGCCGACCGATGACCCTCGAACCTTCTGGAAGAGGATGCGCCTGGAGACGACGCTTGGGGTCGTTGCCACTCTGAAGATTGAGGAGCACGTAGCCAGTACGTGATGAACCTGGCAGGTGCGAGATATTAGGAAGGGATGAGCTGATACCTGAAGCTTGGGGAAGGAGTTACTAGGCGCAGGATCCGGATCGTTGGTTATCATCCTTATGCGAGACTCCACTATATAAAGGGGGCTTGACCCCCCAGGTTTGCATACTCTCTTTATACTCTGAAACCCTAAACACTTAAGCTCACATTCTCTTATCTAAAAGCCCTATCTGACTTAGGCATCGGAGTGCCTTTTGCAGGTACCCCCCAGCCGTACCAGAGAAGAGAGACGCTGCTCCGAGGAGAAAGAGAACCCTGCCATTTTGTGCATTAACACAAAGATTGCTATTTTAGAAAACAATTTCCGAGGATATCCCAAATCAAATATGCTGGCTATAAAAAAAAAACTTAAATTACATGCCTAACAAAACAAAAAAACTTCAACTAACAGTCTAACACAATCCTATTAATGAATTCACAACCATCTTTTTATTCGCTAATTATAAAAATGTCAATGATATAAGACAAAGGTTGCTATTTTAGAAAACAATTTCCGAGGATATCCCAAATCAAATATGCTGAACTATAGACAAGACAAAAATGAAAAAATATACAAAAGCAACACACACTGAAATCAAGAGAAGCTGAACGAGAGAGAAAGAGAGATATGGCAGGGAGAAATTGTTGCAAGGAAGTGATTCCATTCACAGCAATGGTTGCAATAGAGTGCACAAACGTTGGTGTAAATGTTTTATTCAAAGCAGCAACTCAAAAGGGGTTGAGTTACTATGTCTTCATTGCTTATTCATTTGTTGTCTCCACTCTTGTTCTCCTTTTGCCTCTACCCTTCTTCTTCCGATGGTAGTGCTAGTGCTTTATTATTAAATATTCATTGATTCAAATCCATTCTTCTTTATAAATTCATTTTTCAATTTTCTTATTCATGTGTTAGATGTGTATTTATGAAGGTCAAGAGGGCTTCCTCCTTTGAATGCGTCTATAATTTTCAGAATTTTTCTCCTTGGAGTGATTGGGTAAGACAAAACATTCCAAATGTCTTTATTAATTAAGATTTTTAGTTTTTGACCATTTGATCATTAATTTCTTCTGAAAAATTAATGTATATAAAACTCCAAGCGATGATAAGTATTAATTCATGTTAATTTTGGTTGAGGCAGAGTTGTAGCTCAGCTTTGTGGATATAAAGGACTTCAATACACTTCACCTACTCTTGCTTCTGCTCTTGCCAACCTTATACCGGCTTTCACCTTCATCCTTGCTCTCTTTTCCAGGTGCTTATCTTTCTTACTCCCTCGTTTACTTAATATAAGCGGAAAAAAAAAATTGTTGCTTAATATAAGCAAAAATTAATTAATATCTTCTTATTTAATGCTTAGTTTCCACAATTATTCTTAATTAATTTAAAATTTGTTTTTCAATGACCCTATTCAACAAGTAATCATCATTAAGGGTAGTTTAGAGAATATAATTTTTTTTTCATGAGATTGAAAAAATTAATTATAATTAACTAACTTTTTATTAAGTGTTAGTTTAAATACTTTTGCTATATTAGGCAACGGGGGAGTATCTTGAAATGAAAACTACCACATCGCTTGCTTCAATAAATGAGGATATTTTAAATGCTTTGCTGCTTGCTGTAGCAACCGACACTTTCTATTCGATTTCAATATCTGATGCTTCTTCAAACATGACATTCATTTGTTTTGTTATGAGATAATACAAGTTTCATATATTTTGATGAATATTGTGAAGTTTTGCAACTTTTATTGGTTCACGGTGAATTATACCAGGTATCCCAATTTTTTTTGGGTGTAAGGTATCCCAACTTTAGTATAATATAAGTAATTACTTCCTCCGATTGATATTATAAGAAACTAAACTCTAATTTATACAGACTAATGAAATGCTTTGAAATTAGCTAATTCTAATTAATACTCCTAAAAATTTAACTTTTCCCCAAATATACCCCTTTCATAAATAGTGACTGATAATTAATGACACTTAATTCACACAAATTTTACTAACTTAAATAAGAGCATAATTGAAAATTAGCATTTAATTTATGTAAAAATTGATGTTTGTTTCTTATATTTTGGACCAAAAAATTGGACTAAGTTGTCTCTTATAATATGGACCGGAGAAAATATAATATAAGTATAACTTCTTGGCTAGAAATTAGAATAGATGTAAGAGAGCATACAAGAGTTGACACATATGGTCAAATCTTTCTTGAAACAAAAAAAGATAGTCGGACCTTCCACTTATATTAGCTATGACTTGGGTTCGAATCTTGAATTCTCCCGTTAGTATGCTATATGTAAATTTAATCATAAATTCTAGCTGAGGTTTATAGTTTTACCTAACCTTGTATGAGAGTCTGTCTCCCCTAATCGATTTTTTTCATAAAAAAAAATAGATGTGAGAGAGCACCACCTCCATTTCATTAAAGGAATCTTATCTCTCTTAAAAATTGGAGTACATGTAAAAATGGATAAACATCTTAATTAAGTATTTATAGGATAAACACATATAGATAAACGCTTATGTATAAGTTATTTTTATAATCAAATAGAAAATATAGTCAAACTGTTTTCATATAAGTTATAAGCTGTTTTCATAAACTATCATAGAGAGTTTATCGAAATAAGCTGAAAACAACTTATGAACATGTCATGAGTTGATTTCATAAGCTCTCTCGAAAACTCTGACATGCCAGTAAATAGGCTAAATTATACATTTGGTCACTTAAGTTTATTTTAGGTTTTAATTTGGTCATCTACGTTTTAAAAGTTTTAATTTAGTCCCTTACGTTTCAACAGTTATAACACGTTAATTCTTTTCGTCAAAGACCACCTAACGCCGTTTATCCTGTCTCATGGGACTAACGTTTGCAGACGTAGCTATTGTTCTCCAATAAAACGAGGACATGTGGCTACTGTTCACCTTCTTCAACCTCCCGCCCAGTATTCTTCCAAAATCAAACCCAAAAAAAAAAAAATCTTATTTCCCAAAGCTGCAGCAGCAGCGAGAACCTGTTCTTCGCCATAACCTGTGCTTCCATTCATCCATTTCCATCCTCATCTTCCTTCTCCTGTTCTCTTTCTATTCTTCTTTTTTTTTTATTTTATCCAAAAATAAAATAAAAAGGGAAGAAAATGTTTAAAAGCAGCTGTGGTTGGTCATGGTGAGGGAGAGAGAAACAAGAAGGAATTATTGAGGGAAGAAGATTTAAGAAAGGGGAAACAGATTTTTTCACAGATTTTTGAGGGAGAGAAACAGATTCGATTTCTTCTTCACAGATTTTTCTTCTGGGTTTGAATTGGAAACAGATCTGATTTCTTCTTCACAGATCCGCTTTGGCTGCGTTCGTTTTTTTTCTGGTGCTGCATTCCAATTTTTGCATTTTCGTTCGTTCCCTATACTCTCTCTCGCTGCTGTTGCAGCTTTGAGAGAGAAGAAAGCTTTTTTTTTTTTGGTAAAAAACGCAGAAACAAAAAAATTGGTGAAGAAGAAGGTGTTTTTTTTTTGTCTTTTATCATCAGACACCTCACTTGCCACATCACAACAAACAGTTGCCACATCAACAAAACGTTAGCCACGTCAGATAGAATGGACGGCGTTAGATGGAAAGAACGAACGTGTTATAACTGTTGAAACGTAAGGGATTAAATTGAAAATTTTAAAACATAGATGACCAAATTGAAACCTAAAATAAACTTAAGGGATCAAATGTATAATTTAGCCCAGTAAATAAGCCAAATTATGTTGTTCATAAGCCAATATAAATAGACACACACACATATTGTCCTGAAAGAACAACTTAGTGATAAAACATATGTACGTGTTTTGTGAACACCGAGATTGCGGTTCGAACATTCCACTTCTTCGTGCTCTTACTACTATCCGTAATAGAAGGAAAAAAAACACACGCACAACACACACAATACTACTTAGGGATGGGGAGTGCTCCCCCACCCCCCAGATTTTCCCCCGTCCCCGTCCCCGATCCCCGCCATGAGGAGTTTTTCTCCTCCATCCCCGTCCTCACGGGGACCCCGAAAATTTAAAAAAATAAAAAAAATACTGAAATTCAATAAAATTGAAAAAAAAATATAAAAATATGAAAAAGTTTCAAAATTACAATATCAAAATCAATTTTCAATGTCTAGTCCAACATGTGAAGTCATTATGATCATGATTTGTGAATCTGATGAGTGATGACCTTTCTTTTGTTTTATTTTACTAAAACCATTATAGTTTTTAAAAATTAAGAAAAGACATAAAAAGACCAAAAAACCAATCATTATAATACATATATATGTATTTTTTAGGGATAATTACGTAATATGTTCGGGACGAGGACCCCACGGGGCGGGGGGTGTGATCCCCGTCCCCATCCCCTCGAAATGTGAATTTTCTCCGTCCTGGGAAAAAATTTCCATGAGCGAATGGGGTAGTCATGAGATCCCCACATGAGTGGAAATTGCCATCCCTAATACTACTTGAGCCGTGAGTGCAGTAAGCAACATCCTAAGTAAATGAATTTATTTAGGATCACCTAAAACAAGTTGATGCAACAATATATTAAACACCTAGGATTTAAGTCATCTAAATTGAGTAAAGTGTAAAGTGGGTAATCCTAACTATTAATTAGAAAATCAATGTTGACATCTTACACTTACCTAATACATTAGGCCTAATAAACTGGATGAATAATGCAGAATACATCATTTTCAAATCCTCATATTTACGTTTGACAAGCGATACTAAATAGAACAAGCTTTATTGTTGCAATTTTTAATAACAGATATTTCTTTTTTATTCTAGAAAGGCCTTTCTCATATCATATAAAATAACATAATAAAAGGATCCGCTTTACTATGATTGAAGTTTTTTTTTTTGACTGAAAGTATAATTAAAGTTAAAAACCTTAAAATCTTTTGATAAAAGTTAATATAAAAATCACACCGAAAAGATTTTTTTTTATGGAAAAATTCTAATACATTTCATTATCAATATGTTTGAATAGCAAAACAAAGTTGAGGGCTTGCTCTAGATATGGCAGTCTTAGTTATGAGCAACTAACCATATTAACATAATTTTTAGTAAACTCTACATGAGAGTTTTTACGAAGGATGTGAGCATATCAATGTATATGAGTTGAGTGTGTGATAGATGCTGAGCTGGCTAGTTTGTTAGCCAGCTGGAGCCAGGAGCGTGAGTTAGTTCACTGCACTGTTGACTATAAATGTTACTCTCTGTATCAGTGTTTATTCATAACAAAGAAAATAATGTCTTCTCTATATTCTGTTTCTTTACATGGTATCATCGAGTCTTCGGGCCAAATGCTTTCGCCGTAACCGTTTTTCCCTTCGCCGGTAACTGTTTTCTTCACCAGTAACCGCTTCTCTCAAACTGCATCTCTGTGGCTTCGTCGTCTCAGCCGAGCATTTCTGTGATAACAATGGCGGATTCTTCTTTAGATCACGATGTTTCTTCGCAAGTTACTTCGATTTCTACCAAAATCGCTACTGAATCAAAGAAAAAGTCTGGTCTCACGCACTCCTTAACAATCAAGCCTGATGAAAAGAACTTCTTAATGTGGAGTCAACAGGTAAATGGCGTCATCACCGCTCATAATTTGCATCGATTCATTCTGAACCCTAAAATTCCTCTTATGTACGCCTCTGAGGAAGATCGTGTGAATGATAAACCTTCCGATGAGTATCAGAAGTGGCTCATGCAAGATCAGATGCTGTTTACTTGGTTGCTTTCGTCACTTTCCGATGGTGTCTTACCGCGAGTTCTCGGTTGTAAACATGCGTTCCAAGTCTGGGACAAGGTGCACAAGCACTTCTACTCATTGCTCAAAGCGTGATCTCGTCAACTCAGGTCTGAGTTAAAAACAACGAAGAAGGCCTCGCGTTCCATTGCCGAGTACTTGCTCAGGATCAAAGCTATCATAGACTCTTTGGTTGCGATCGGTGACTCTGTTACTGATCAAGATCATGTTGATGCAATCTTAGATGGTCTGCCTGAGGAGTACAACTCCTTCGTGATGATGATCTACAGTCGCATGGATTCACCTTCAGTTGAAGACATTGAGGCATTACTCATGGTGCAGGAAGCACAATTTGACAAGTTTCGCCAAGAATTGACAAATCCGAGTGTCTCTGCAAATGTGGCTCAGGCAAATGCTACTCCAAATTCTATGAATCAAGGTCAAGAATCACAGAATTCCAATAGCTCCTATTACAATTCTGGCCGTGGTGGCGGTGGCCGGCATGGCCGTGGTCGTGGCCGATTCCGTGGCAGAGGTGCTCAGCGCACTCAGTGTCAAATTTGTGGCAAACCTGGTCATGAGGCTCCTCACTGTTGGTTTCGATTTGATCAAGCTGCAGCCTCTCAACAGCAGCCTTCAATGTCTCATGCTGGTTTTCCCTATGGTGCACAATCTCAGAAATATGGTCCAGGTTCTTCTCAACCACGTCCAATGGCTAATGTGGCCTTTCCTCAATATGCTGCTCCTACACCAGAGTTTCGTGCTCCTGTTGCATCTGTGGATCAGGCTTGGTACCCAGATTCTGGTGCCTCACACCACCTTACATCCAACCAGCAAAAACTTGCTCATCAAACTCCTTATAATGGACATGAGCAAGTGATCATGGGGAACGGCTAAGGTGTGCCTATCAAATCTTTTGGTCATTCTCAAATTCTTTCTAATTCTAAACAAACTGTTTCTCTTCATTTGAATAATCTCTTGCATGTGCCTTCTATTTCCAAAAACTTGTTATCTGTCAGTAAATTTGCTAAAGATAACAAAGTTTACTTTGAATTTCACCCTGTTCATTGTTATGTGAAATGTTAGGCATCTAATCAAGTGCTTCTTCAAGGCTACCTTGGTTCAGATGGCCTATATCAGTTTCAACCATTTCGCTTTCTTCAAAAAGGATCACTGAATTCTGGTTCTAATTCCTCTGTTTCTGCATTTCCTGTTTTCAATAATACTGCCACTGCATCCTTTGAATGTAATACTGCTTCTGCACTTGTTAATACCATTACACAGTGGCATTTCAGACTAGGTCACACACATTCTAATGCTGTAAAATCCATCTTACACCTTTGTAATATTCCATTTTCACATAAACAAAGTTTGGATCATTGTACTGCTTGCTGCCTTGGTAAATCACACAGATTGTATGCTCCTCCTTCTCTAACTGTGTATACTAAACCATTTGAAGTAATCCACTGTGATTTGTGGGGTCCTGCCCCCTTCACCTCTTACTATGGTTATAATTACTATATCACATTTGTCGATACATTTACCAAGTATACTTGGATTTATTTCTTGAAAAATAAATCGGATTCTTTGACTGCATTCAAACAGTTTTCAGCTTTAGTTCAAAATCAATTCCAAACAACTATTAAAGCTCTTCAATCCGATTGGGGAGGAGAGTTTAGACCTTTTACTTCATTCTTGGCTGATCTTGGTGTTCAACATAGGTTGACATGTCCTCACACTTCACATTAAAATGGCACGGTTGAAAGGAAACACTGGCAAATAGTGGAAAATGGGACTAGCTATTCTGTCTCATGCCTCAATCCCACTCAATTTTTGGGATCATAGCTTTACATAAGCTGTTTTTCTTATCAACAGACTTCCCTCTGCAGCCTTGACTACATTTACTTCTCCGTATCATGCATTACATCAAACTATTCCTGATTATCGCTGCATTAAAACCTTTGGCTGCTCCTGTTTTCCTCATCTAAGACCTTACAATAAACACAAATTCCAATTTCGGTCAACTGAATGTGTGTACCTAGGTTTGTCCCCTCAACACAAAGGGCACAAGTGTTTAGCACCTGATGGGAGAATTTATATCTCAAAGTATGTTACCTTCAATGAAATGAAGTTTCCTTATCCCTTGCTATTTTCTTCTTCTTCTTCTTCTTCTTCTTCTTCTTCTTCTCATTCTAATTCTTCACCTGTTGACTATCCTGCTTCTATTCCTGTAGTTGACATTCCTGATCTGTCCAATTCTGCTATTGGTACTGTAACAGAATTCAACAATTCGGTCTCACCAGGTTGTATACCAAATTCTCCAACTCAAAATCACTCTACTGAGTCAACCACAAGTCCATCTTCTTCTTCTCCTAATTCTTCCAGTCCTGTACTAACTGCTGTCCCAAATTATAATGCACACCCCATGTTAACTAGAGCCAAAACAGGAAATTTAAAACCCAAGTCATTTATTGCACTTGTTGAACCTAAATCTGTCAGGCAGGCCTTGGCTGATCCACAATGGCTGGCAGCAATGCAAACAGAGTACAAAGCTCTCTTAGCCAATAATACATGGACACTTGTTCCTCTTCCACCTCATAGGAAAGCAATTGGATGCAAATGGGTTTTCAGAATTAAGGAAAATCCTGATGGGAGTGTTAATAAGCTCAAAGCAAGGTTGGTAGCTAAAGGGTTTCATCAAACCCCTGGTTTTGATTTCAATGAAACATTCTCTCCCGTTATTAAACCAGTCACTATTCGCATCATTTTAACTCTAGCACTTACAAACAAGTAGGATGTTCAGCAAATTGATGTGAACAATGCCTTCTTAAATGGCTTTCTTCAAGAAGAAGTCTACATGGTGCAGCCATCAGATTTTGAAGCTGCTGATAAGTCTCTAGTTTGCAGGCTTAATAGGTCTCTATATGGCCTCAAACAGGCACCTAGAGCCTGGTATGAAAGGCTTACCACTGCCCTACTCCAATTCGGGTTCCATAAGAGCAGATGTGACTCTTCCTTGCTGATTTATTCCAATCAGGGTGTATGCATCTATGTTTTGATTTATGTAGATAACATTTTAATTACAGGTTCTGCCCCTCAACTGATTCAGGATCTGATTCAGAAACTTAACAAGCAATTTGCACTTAAACAACTTGGCAAACTTGATTACTTCCTGGGTGTTGAAGTGAAGCACTTGTCTAATGGGTCATTGCTACTTAATCAGTCCAAGTATATCAGGGACTTGCTTAGCAAGGCTAAAATGCTTGACTCAAAAGGAATTAATTCACCAATGCTTAGCAGCTGCAGGCTCAGTAAATATGGAACTGACACAGTAGCTGATCCGTCCCTCTATCGATCAATTGTTGGGGCATTGCAATATGCTACACTTACACGACCTGACATTGCTTTTAGTGTCAATAAAGTTTCACAGTTTATGTCTCGGCCTCTTGAGTCACACTGGACAAACGCATATTGAGATACCTTCGTGGCTCTATTGGTCATGGCCTTCTGTTACAGCCAGCACCTCCTGGATTTCCATACACCTTAAGAGCCTATAGTGATGCTGACTGGGCAACCGACCAAGATGATCGAAGATCTACTTCTGGTTCTTGCATTTATTTTGGTCCTAATCTCATTTCTTGGAGCTCCAAAAAGCAGCAACTGGTTGCAAGATCCAGCACGGAAGCAGAATATCGCAGCATGGCCAATACAACTGCTGAAGTCATGTGGATTCAGTCCCTTCTAACTGAGCCGAAAGTTTCTTTTCGGGCTCCAACACTGCTCTGTGATAATCTTAGTGTTGTTGCACTTAGTCATAATCCAATTCTGCACTCAAGAACCAAACACATTGAGCTAGATATTCATTTTGTTCGGGAGAAAGTTATTGCCAAGCAACTCAATGTTATTCATGTGCCTGCTGCTGATCAAATTGCTGATTCCTTTACCAAGCCTTTGTCACCTTCTAGTTTTGATTCTATTAGAACTAAACTCAAGGTGTTTCCTAGTCAGCAACCTCCTGGAGTTTGTGGGGGGTATATCAATGTATATGAGTTGAGTGTGTGATAGATGCTGAGCTGGCTAGTTTGTTAGCCAGCTGGAGCCAGGAGCGTGAGTTAGTTCACTGCACTATTGACTATAATGTTACTCTCTGTATCAGTGTTTATTCATAACAAAGAAAATAATGTCTTCTCTATATTCTGTTTCTTTACAGAGCATATCTCTACACTCTTGTACAATGGTACCAAAATCCGTAGTGTCTAAGCTATTAGACTTGAAGCTATCCACAACTAGTTTGATATCCATATCAAAAATAACATCTTTAAAACCAAACTCCCTCATTCAATCAGTAGCTGCCCTTAGACCAACACTCAAAAGAGTTGAAAACTATTGCTCTCTCCGTTCCAAAACATTTAATGTTTTAGCATTTTAGTTTTGTTCCAAAACTTTTGATGTTTTACAAATCCAAGACTAAATTAATACATTTTTTCCAAACATACCCTTGATTCCAATTAATACTATGTGCTTATTACGAGACTATTGTAGTTACCAAGTCAATAGCTAACTATTCATCAATGAGAATTATCACATTACATAGTTTCTAGGCATGATTAAATAAGGGTATTTTGGTCTAGGTATATACCATTTAATGATTTCTTAATGGATGTGACACAACCTTAAACATCAAATGTTTTGGAATGGAGGAGTATTTATTACTACATCTGGTCCTATTTATAAGAAATAAAATGACTTATTTTCTTGGTCCTAAATATAAGAAATAAAGTCTTATTTTCAACCACATTATTTGTTCAGTTTTATATTTACCCTTATTTATTATGAGGCTACCCTTATTTATTATGAGACCACTTAATAATGAACTCACATGTTTTTCGCCCTTTGAGTCATTTAATGCAAATAGTATTTGTGAAAAAATAAAATAAAATTATAACATCATTAAGTGAAATTTACACCTTTCAATGCAATACTTTGATCTTGATGATTTTGCCAAGTATTTCTTAGAACCAGAGATAGTAGTCGATCTGCAATACTCCCTCTGTTTCAAAATAAGTGTCGTTTTAGAAAAAAAAATATTTCAAAATAAGTGTCGTTTTATCTTTTCAATGTAACATTAATTAATTTTTTTCAATTGCACCCCCAAATTAATAATAAGTGCATCACTCTAAAATAACTATACTCTACAATGCATGTATAACAACAAATGATTAGCAAGGATAATTTTGTAAATTTATTATTTACATCCATTCATTTATTGTCTTTTTTAATTTGTGTGAAAAAACCTTAAACGACACTTATTTTAAAATAGAGAAAGTATTTTATTATTTCATTTAAGATTTTCATTACTTCGTAATTTTCAAAAATATAGGATATGGATGAGTTCGAATTAACTTTTGAGTTATCCAATTTGTTTCATGTGTGAGACTTAGTTTCAAATTTTTTATTTTTTTTTATTTTTTGTTTTGATGGAAACATTGTTTCATATTTGAAAACATGTTTTACAAGTAAAGTGATATAATATTATTTATTTTCTTAGTAATATCAAAATATTATAATAAAGTAATAAAACGCACACTACACATTCTAAAAATGTTCTAATATATAGGATGTATATTTAATAATTGCAAGTGCTATTTTTCTTTTAAACATATTGATATATAATAGTTCTATATATAATTATCTAGCTTATATTTCATATTTACTCGGTTTCATTCTACTTAGACCTAGTCCCAAATAGGCAGCTCGGTTAGTAAGCTGAGAGACGCATAAGAAGTTAAACCATAATTAAACTAACATAACCATGATTTACTAACATTTGACGTTAAAAAAAAAATCTACTTGGACCTAGTTTTGATTATACCCATGTTTCATTTGTGGTTTTTCAGTTCTATGAACAAGCCTAAAAATTTCATCCGATTAAAATTTAGAAGTGGATGAAAGAAAAATATAATGTTTTAACTCATCTATGAACATCCCTAACCCATGACATAACAATATCAGAGCCTCATAATGTACCACATCACTTGGCCATGAATGGTTTCATTATTCATATTCATATTCAAAAGTGAGGTTTTGATACGATCATGAATTGGTGTAAACAATTGGGCCCAAAGAGAACCGCAAGAGGCCTATTTCCAATTACTGCACCTTGTTATGAATTCTAGAATGATCTTAGGATTCCCTTCTGATAGAATAGTTTCTGTTATGCATCATGTAAGGATCTCTAGCCAGGTGGCATTAGATCTATGTCCATAGGAAAACCCTTCATCTATAAATGTGACTCAGTAGGAATGTACTATAGCAGAGAAAAATTATGCAAAGTTTTCCTTTTTTTATCTTTAGCTTCCTTCTCTAAATTTTGGAGTGTGACCCTACTCGAATTGAGTCGTATCAGGTTTTTACTATAATATGTTGGGATATTAATTCCCAAATGGGACATCTGATAAGAAAAAATTGAATTCTTGCATTGTGGTTCCATCATCCATCCTTCAGAAACTTTTAATTTTTCATTTTTTGGATTTTAATGTTTTTATTTAAATTACAACAAAATTACCATATTTTCTTTTTAGTGTTCATTATTTTTTTTTTGACAGATAGTGTTAATTATTATAAATAACGTTACTCGCTTCTGATCATTAATCTGATCCATTTTCTTGGCCATTGAATGAAGGATGGAGAAGGTAGATTTAAGATGCAAAAGAAGTCAGGCCAAAATCTTGGGTTCTACGGTATCAGTATTAGGTGCACTCATTGTTGTTCTTTATAAGGGCCCAACAATCTTATCCACATCATCTCAACAACCACCACCTATTATTGGCTCAACATCACAATCGAATTGGGTTCTTGGTGGATCTCTACTTGTCATTGAGTTTCTTCTGGTTCCAATCTGGTACATTGTTCAGGTATTAATTGAACTCATTACAAAATGAGAGGGACTTTCAGCACCCATCATTTTTGCCAACAACACCCCCTATCCCCAATATTTCCAAAATACCCCACTCCCTTTGTTTCTCTCCTACCTGCCACCCCTCCATTTCGAAAGGTAAAAGAATTGAAAAAAGCGCTTCTAGCAACTTAGTTACTGGAAGGTAAAATTTTGCTTCTGACAGCTCAGTAGTCGAAACGTTAAAAAAAAGAAAAAAATGTTTCTAGAAGGTAAATTTTGTTGGGAAATATTTTACCATATGACAACTCAATTACTGAAAGCAAATTTTGCTTCTAACAACTGAGTTGCCAGAAGGTGAATGGAGGGGTGAGGTACGGGAGAGAGAAAGGTAATTTTTTTTCAATTTTGTTTTACCTTCTGGCGGCAACTTAGTTGACGTAAGGTAATGGAGGGGTAGGATAAGGGAGAGAGAAAGGAAAAAAAAACTTTCAAATTTTTTTTTTTTTGCTTCGCAGAAGGAAAATTTTATTCCATCAACTCAGTTGTCTAAAAGTAAATGAAGAGGTGGGGGTAGAGAGAGAAATGAGGTAGGGGTATTTTGGTAAAAAAAGGGATCTGAGGGGTGTTGTTGGCAAAAATAGGGAGTGTCGGAAGTCACTCCCTTACATACTTCTAAGCAAGGATTTAAGTCATACTGAGAATTTGAATTTCCAAATAAACTAATATAAAATTGTGTTGCTTGCAAATAGACCAATGTAATAAAAGAATATCCAGCAGAGGTTATTGTGGTCTTCTTATACAACCTGTGTGGGACACTTGTATCTACACCAGTATGCTTACTATTAGAAGCAAACTTAAGTGCTTGGAAGATAAATCCAGACATCTCATTGATCTCCATTATATACTCGGTAAGAAGCTAATGGCTTGTTTGAGCTTATTTTTGAAGTCTCAGAAAACACTAACAGTGTGTTTGGTGTGAGAAAATGTTTTCTATTTTTATTTATTGTTTTTCAATTTTACTTATAAAATTACTCCTATTTTCATTCTGTTTCCATTTTCAAAGATTTATACATGAAACAATAAAAAAAGAATTTTTTTTTTCATTGTACAAATATTTGAAAACATGAAATATAGGGGTAGTTTTACAGTTAAAAATAAAAAAAGAAAACGTTTTCTCAAATTTGTTGGATAAACGAGACATAGAAGAGAAATAGAAGTAACATATTCTAATTGTATTTTCCACTTCATATATGCAGGGATTTTTTTGTACATGTCTAAGTTGTTTGGTTCACACTTGGGGCCTCCATGTTAAAGGCCCTGTATATATATCACTCTTTAAGCCTTTGTCAATAGCAATTGCTGCCGCTTTTAGTGTTATATTCCTTGGTGATGCACTCTATTTTGGAACGTATGGACTTCTTTCCCTTTCTTCTTTGTTAAAGTTTTAATTACTTTAGAAAATTAGATTCAATTGAAAGAATAAAAGAACATAAAAATTTGCTTTGTGGCGGCTTCTACGATGACCACTTTGATAGGTAGCCTACGGTGGACTGGTACTTGAAAATCGCTTGAAGCTCCAATACGTCACTTCCAAAAAGTAAAAACTCACGGTTCTCCTCGTTCTCACAGATGAGATGTTGACCTAATCAATGTCGATTCGACAAAAACAAAGTGGAATACATATTAGTCGAGTTTTGAGACATGCTCATTTGTTTTCCATTGTTTTTGTTAAACCGACACCGAGTGAAGACGAGGACTGTGAGCTTATGCTTCCAGAGGTGGCGTTGGTCGTCGTTGGAGTTTCAAACGATTTTTAAGTACCAGTTTACCGTAGACAACCTATCAATATGGTCCACCGTAGAATTTTTCTTGCTTTGTTTAGCATATATTTTGTTATATGCACTTTTAACATTAACATTTTTTTTTCTTTCCAAATGTGGCAGTGTAGTTGGAGCAGTGATATTATCATTCGGGTTTTATGCTGTTATATGGGGTAAAGCCAAAGAAGAATTGAATGAACACTTTGACATAAGTAGAGATGGACCTCCATCCAATAGCAAGGCTCCTTTGTTGCAGGGCTCCAATGTGGAAGATAAAGGAATCACTTGCCGATAAATGTCCAAATTATGAAAGCTTCAAAATTGGGATGGAAAAGAATACATAGTTTTTCATCACGAAATGATTTATAACAGTATATCGGGTTAGATGTTTTTAGTCGATGTACCAACCAATGGTTGGTCAAGTGGTAATCATTTGTTGACCCATAAAAGAATAACTCAAGTTTGAATCTTAATAACAGATACTTTATATGGAAAGTTGTGAAAAGGGTTAAATTCTATGTTTATGATTCATTCCGAAGGAAGTAAGCCATATACAACAAGTGAGCAGGGAAGTAGGAGAATAAGATAGAGAAACAAAATGAACTAGATTGTCAATGTTGTTGTAAGGTTTTTAGGGACTTGAACCAGATATTCTGAGCTTCTGGTTGTTTGGTGCTGGTGCATTTTTTGGTAGTGTCGCAGAGTGGGTATTTGTTATTGTTGTAATTTTTGTGTATTCCAAAAGTTTTAATGCAATTATGTGTACATATTGTTAAGAGAGATATATGAAAAAAATTGTTTTATTAGAAAATTAATATATATATATATATATATATATATATATATATATATATATTCTTTCTTTATTGGTGATAAGGTTTGACTTGGTTTAATTGCTTTAAAAAATATCTTATTTTTTGTTTGACTTAGTCCAACCCACTATCACAATTTTCTATCTTTTCTCTTAACTGCACACTACATATATGTAACCTACCCACTTTTTCAGCTAAGATAGAAAAATAATATTTTTCTTTTCTCTTCTCTTCTTTTTCTTCTTTTTCCTCTTCTATTTTGGTGTCTTAAGTTTTATCTTCATGACTGATTATGGTGATTTATGTTGTTCTGATACCTCAATTTTGATCGGAAAAAACCTGTTGTACCCTAAGAAATTTGTGCACAATAGGCGGATAAATCTTTAAGGACAGTCTCACGAGGCTTCAGGTTATTATCACCGATTTATTTGTTTTATAGGTTCCGGATTTCACCTTGTTTGCGGTTCGTGATCGGTTGTTGACCAATATTTTACAACAATATTAAGGATTTAGTTCGTCCGTAGTCCCTTGCGATTGAGCCGCGAAGCAAACCTCAGGAACGCCAGCCTTGCAGCAGCAGTATCATGTGAAGAACTTCATGGTAGAGGCCTGACAGGAACGATGCAGCCATCACCACCTCCCCACGTGCGCCGACGAGAGATCTTCGATGATGTTCAGATCCATGCTTAGGGGTTTCATTTTCCCCTTTCGTTGTAACTATTGTGAACCTGATTGGGTTATAGAGAGAATCACAATTTTGGTGTCATTTGCTTAAATGAAGCGTCGTCAACATCATCCAATGGCTTTTGCCCCGTTGACGTTGTCGCTGCTACAAGAGACGACGACATAATCGACGAGGTGGAGAGGGGCATCAACATTCATCCTCTGCTTATCGCAGGTTCCAAATGTTATATATATTTATAATTTATTTCATCTTGCACAATTTATATTTCATTTTGCGAAAGAAAAAACTTTTTGATTTATGCCTGAATGAATTTCTGTGAGGACGTAACTCCTATTTGCTCAAAACCTCAAAACCAATAGTCCATTTTATGATTCTTCCTTCTCGGTGAATCATTTTTTTTTTTTACTAAAATAGATATTTATTCATTCAAATTAGTAAATTACATCGATTAATATCGTTAAAAACCGAAAAGGATGAATTTGCGAATAAACTCATAGCATCCAGGTTAATAGCCTTAAACGGCAAAATCAAAGTGCCTACAAATATGACAAAATCAAAGTGACCGGAATACCCATGCTTCCGGATCTGCAACGTTGACACCCAAGTCTTCATTGAATCTGTAACTGATCGAAACTGATCTGTCAATCTGACTAAACGAACACCACATCAAAACGGGAAATCAAACAACGCCGCACCAAGACGACGAAATCACAAAAAAAAACACAAAAAACAACTAGATCTATGTAAAAAAACCACTTATTTAGATAAAAATAGACAAGAAAACAGTGTTGAGGGGTAATTTTAGGCCAAAAAATGGCTTAAAACCACCCCCTCTAGTGGCTAATGAAAGAAAACGAAGTGACAACGGAGAGCGGGTCTAACAATTCTCGGTGAATCATTTAACAATTCTTTAATTTATTATTTGTTACCGGGTATTTTCCCATTTAATTGTTACTGCCATACCATGGATTTTCATAAGAGGCTTCAATTTCTAGTATTTTCTGCCATTGTTAAAGCATCTCAGGTAGTTAATTTGTTGATAGATAAAGATACTTTTAACCATATACTATAGGGATTGTTCTTGGATTCATGCTTTATGTAAAATTGAGTCTTTCTAGTATACACTTGATTAAGAAAAATTAGAAGCAACTTTGTTGCCCAATTCAAGTATCTATACCCATATTATTGGAAGATTATTGTATTATGATTTTAATGAGTATTGTCTAGAAATTTACAAGTCTGACAATGCCTTGTTTGAAGGTTGAAGAAATTACAAGATATATGAATTTCTTTGACGTGAATGTGTAATTGTACTTATATTATTTCATAGCGAGTATAATACAACCTGTGTGTGATTTGAGAAGTATTACTTTACTTTAAAAGGGTATAACTCGTAATTCTTTTAATAGAATTTTGAGAAACTTCTTAAGAGAAGTTTTGTGAATATGCAAGAGATGGCAAATTTGGATTTGTGCTGAAATCTCTTGGACTCATGTGATTGGGACTGCTTGTGCCACTGTTTCTGCACATTTTATTAATTGGATAAATGAAGATCATAAAGTACAGATTCAAATTTGTTTTGGAGAGGGAAAATTGGTTCCTTATAGCTTGGCATAGCAGCATAATTATTGATATTGTGAGAGAGGTTATTGTGGCTAATAATCATATGGCTTGTGTGATGTGTGCCAGTGCTGAGTGACATGCATATTGTTGCCTATCAATTTATTACATTAAGCTTAAAGCTTAATGTGCACTTGGCATTGATGACATTCACGTTAAGGAAGTGTTGTGTGAGAAAGTGCGAGTAAATAGCACATTTTGGGGTAATATTGTGACCCTCATTGCCTTGGGAATATTTTACTATATATTTTGTGAACCAGTATTTTAATATGTGTAATTTGGATTTTAAAATGACAGAGATCTTTGAAGAAGTGACAGAGATCTTTGAACATTTTAAAATGCTTGGCCAAATAAACATTATATGTTTTGTCATGATGAATTTGGATTTGGATCAGAAATATATTTTTTTGGCGTACATTGAAACTCTCATATATGGATTGGGCTGAAACTTGTGTTTGTTTTATCATACATTACTCTTTTCATAAACAGCTTGTTTCATAATGTTTACTCTTATTACTTGATTACTAGAGTTCAAAATGTAGAGTTGAAAGTTGCTTGTTAAAGCTGAAAACACTGTATGAAGAAGTGTAGAATTTTTTGATATGGTTCTGTCCATTTCAATTCTTTTGAATTTTGTAATTTTAAGGCCTCATTGTTTTGAGTATGTGATATACATATTTTGAGATTACTTCTTCGTATGTGTATAATAAGTTTTATGCTTTGGAAAGTGTTATTTTACTATAAAATACTATAGCTCCTTTTATTTTAGAAGTGTATTAATAGGAGATAATTATGAGACTTACGGAAAGAATGTGATATTCATGAGGAAAACAACCAACTAGTGTAAATTTGGGTGTTAAATCATAAGGAAGCGTGATAGTATAATGTTATTACAAGAATATTATACTGAGAAACTTCTTATGAAGTTTGGATATTTGGACTTAAACTATTGAGTATCCCTTATGATTCTAACACTTGATTAGAAAAAATACAAATGACTTTATTTCCTAATCTGAGCAGATCCAACTATTGGGAGTTTATTATATTTAATAAACTTACTAGAGTTTTTTGCAAAATAAAATATTTTGTGACACTTGTTAGACTCATGAAATCTTTTAAAGGTACCATGAACTATGGTATTGTATATAGTGGAATCCACTGTACTAGAATAATACAGTGATGATAATTAAATTTGATTTATAGTTTCTATCCTCAATAGAGGTGTTGTTGCTTAGAACTCATTCTAAGTAGATCTGTATAAGTCTATTGTGGAAGCTGGGGTTATTACTCTAAACTCGGTAATATATGAGATTGATTGACTTAGAGACGTCTTGGTCAATATTTCTTGATAGAAGAAACTTGAGTCTTCCATAATTATGTGTTATAGTTGTGTAACGTAGCTACTAAATAAATGAGAAGGTTATATCCTTAATTTATGTGAAGTCAGAAGTGAACTTAATTGATCCTCTGACAAAGCCCCTGGGAAGAAATTTATTTGTGAAACATCAAGTGGAATGGGACTTGAGCCAATTGAAATTAACAAGTGATGGGAACCCGACCTTTGTGATTGGAGATCCTATGAAGAAGTTTCAATGTGGTAAGAATAAGTCACTTGTTAATTCTGCTAGCACTAAATTATTTTATTTAGTCCCTTTCCTATGGTGTGTTTGAGTACGTGCTAGACGCTGCATTACTGAGAGGGTAAGCTATAAGTTTTTAATGAATTTCATATCCCTTATGGGTGGTGTACGATTTGCAACATACACTTAATGAAATAACCTATATGAGTGTCAAGTGGGACCACTTGCATGAGATCTTGGCGAGATTTCTAGATCACTCATGAATATCGGGCGCGCGCATGGCCTATTAGCGCAAAACGGCGTCAACAACAAGAATTGTGGGGGTGTAGTGTGATTGGTAGACCTCTAACATACATGAAGTGTATTGGGTTCCATAGCTTGCTACACCAATTCACTGTGTGTTAAGTCTAGTCAGTCTAGGCTTGGTTCAATAGCTTGCTACACAGGTCCATACATTACATCCATGATGTTAAACCCAGGAAATTTTTCAAAATGTTCCTTAAATGCTTTATTAAAACTTTTGAAATATGTGGGGGATTGTTGTAATTTTTGTGTATTTCAAAAGTTTTAATGCAATTATGTGTCCATATTGTTAAGAGAGATATATGAAAAATAATTTTATTAGAAAATTAATATATATATATATATATTATTTCTTTATTTGTGATAAGGTTTGACTTGGTTTAATTACTTTAAAAGGTATCTTATCCTTTGTTTGACTTAGTCCAACCCACTACCACAGTTTTCTCTCTTTTCTCTTAACTGCAGACTACATATATAGAACCTACCCACTTTTTCAGCTAAGATAGAAAAATAACATTTTTCTTCCCTATTCTCTTCTTCTTCCTCTTCTTCTTCTTCTTCCACTTTGGTGTCTTGGGTTTCATCTTCATGACTGATTATGGTGATTTCTGCTGTTCTGATACCTCGACTTTGACCGGGAATAGCTTGTTGTACCCTGGGGGATTTGCGCAGAGTACGCAGATAAATTCTTAAGGTCAGTTTCACCGACGCTTCAAGTTATTATCACCGATTTATTTGTTTTGTAGGTTCCGATGTTCACATTATCCGCGGTTCGTGATCGGTTGCTGACCAATATTTTACAACAGTTATTGGTGCAGAAGATTCTTGAAAGTCATGATTTATTGTAGCTAGTAATCTTCGGCTCTTATTGCATAATGTGATGAGTGGGCTACGATATTTTTATGCTTAAAATTACCACAATATTTGTTACATTTACATTATCTGATTATCGTCTTATCATTTATAGGAGAGAATTATTTCATTTCATGGATGTTTCTAATTGTAAACAAAAGCAGAGACACGTTGCAAATGAATAATAATCTAATAAAAATAATTAAGCGAATCCAACTCGATTTATGCAAAATCACAGCAAGTTTTGTATATGTCAAGTGAAATGAGTAAATATGTTTTAGGACTAACATGCAATTTCAATTTTCATTACTTTATATAGGTTACTCAAAGTATAGGTAATAAATCTTAACCGTATAATATTTTAAGAATATATTCAATGGTGTGAAATAATAGTTCACTCATGAGCCACCTATTTGCTAGTTCACCCTGTTGGGTTAAACAAATCACACTTGCATGAATATGCAATCTGGTTTTGGAGAGAATGATAACAGAGAAGATTGAAAAGAATGAATAAACTGGAAGTGATATTTCTATTGATGATAACATGTATTTATACACAAATGGGAAGCCCCATATCGAGTAGGTTTTACAACTAACACATAACTAACTCAATCAACAAAACAGTTTAACAACTAACTGTAACAGAATTAACTACTAACAAACTCAACTCCTAACTTGAATTAATCTCAACATCCTCCCTTAATTCAAGTTCTCCAAGCATGCAACACCTAAAGCATTCCTAAGCTTTACAAATCTGTCAGCCTTAGTAGCTTTAGTAAACACATTAGCAATTTGCTCTTCTGTTGAACAATGCATCACTTTGAGTATCTCCTTATTGACTTGCTCTCTGAGAAAATGAAACCGAGCTTCTATATGCTTACTCCTACCGTGTGACACTGGATTTTTAGCCAAGTCTATAGCAGACTTGTTGTCAATGAATAACACCACTGGTTTGCAAACTTCAATCTGTAACTCCTTTAGAACAGAATCCAACCAAATAGCTTGGCAAGCAGCAAAAGAACCAGCTATGTACTCGGCTTCACAGGTTGATAAAGCAACAACAGGTTGCTTCTTAGAACACCATGAAATTGGAGCATCAAGAAACTTAAACAAGTAACCTGAAGTGCTCTTTCGATCTAGCTTGTCTCCACACCAATCTGCATATGAAAAACCAATCAATTTCACTGCTTTCTGCTCTGCATCTGCTGGGAACAACACACCAAAGCTCAGTGTTCCTTTTAGATATCTCATATCTCTCTTAGCTGCAAGCATATGTGAACTCCTTGGTTCACTCATGAATCGGCTAATGATTCCCACAGCAAATACAATATCAGGTCTGCTATTGCACAAATACCTCAAAGAGCCTACAACTTGCTTGAACAAGGTAGAATCGATCATTTCTTCATTCTCATCTATATTAAGCTTCAAATTCCCTTCTGCAGGTGTGGAAACTGAGTTGCAGTCAAACATATTAAATCTCTTTAATACATCTAATGCATATTTTCTTTGATGCATCAGTATTCCTTTGGAAGTTTCAACAAACTCCATTCCAAGGAAATAAGCTAATTTGCCAATATCAGTCATATCAAATTCACTCATCATTTGCCTTTTAAACTCTTCTATCTCAGCTGCATTATTGCCAGTAACAAGCAAATCATCTACATATAGGCAAATCAATAGCAATTCAATCCCTTTTCCCTTTCTCACATAAACACCATACTCAGCAGCACACCTTACAAATTTCTGCTGAACCAGAAAATTGTCTATCCTCTTGTTCCAAGCCCTTGGGGCTTGTTTAAGGCCATACAATACCTTATGTAATCTGAATACCATTTCTTCCTGGCCTTTTATCTCAAATCCTGGTGGTTGTGTTACATACACAATTTCCTCAAGTGGACCATTTAAGAATGCTGATTTTACATCCAAATGGTATAAGGGCCAACCCCTTCCACAGGCCACTGCCACAATTAGTCTGACAGTTTCAAGCCTTGCCACAGGTGCATACACTTCTACATAATCAAGACCTGCCCTCTGCATAAAGCCTCGGGCCACTAGTCTTGCCTTATGTTTGGCAATTTCTCCATTTGGCTTTAACTTCAGTTTGAATACCCATTTCACATCTATTGCTTTCTTGTTTAGTGGTAACTTGGTGAGCTCCCAAGTTTTGTTTTTCTCAATGGCTTGTAGTTCTTCAATCATAGCAGCCTTCCACACCTTCTCATTTATTGCTTTCTTGTAATCAATTGGCTCTACATCAGCTAGCAAAGCAAAGTGCACAAATTCTCCTTCTTCATTCACTTCACTATCAGGTGTTACCTTATAATCTGTCAATCTAGTTGACAAATGCCTCTGCCTCTGTGATGTTCTAACACCCTGACCAGTTCCTGAATTTGGTGCTTCATTCACTGCTTCAGAGTGTTCTACTGATTCCTCATCAATCATCATTGGAATAATTGGATTGTTGCAAATCTCTCTTTTATTCCAATCCCAGGCTTCAGTTTCACACACCACCACATTTCTACTTACTGTGATTTCATGATTTGCTGGATTGTACAACCTATAGGCATCTGTATCATGGTAACCTACAAGTATCATTGGCTCACTTCTGTCTCCCAGCTTCTTTCTCTTTGCCTCGGGCACATGCCTATAGCATAGAGAACCAAACACTCTCAAGTGTTTTACTGATTGTTTTCTGCCTCTCCAGATTTCCTCAGGTATCTTGACTAGTTGCTTAGTTGGACACCTATTCAAGACATAAGCTGCTGTGGATACAGCTTCACCCCAGAAGGTATGTGGCAGTTTCTTCTGTTTGAGCATACTTCTTGCCATATCAAGAAGGGTTTGGTTCCTCCTTTCTGCAAGGCCATTGTGTTGTGGAGTGTAGGGAGCAGTCACTTCATGCAGAATTCCATTTGCTTCACAGTATTTTTCAAACTCCTTGGAGGTGTATTCTCCTCCACCATCTGTCCTTAGAATTTTTATTGACTTGCCACTCTGATTTTCTGCCATAGCCTTGAATCTTTTGAATACATTGAAGGCTTCACTCTTAGCCTTGATTAGGAACAGCCATAGCTTCCTGCTAAACTCATCAACAAATGTGATAAAATACTTGTTCCCTCCCAAGGAAGGAACCTCAAGTGGACCACAAACATCAGAGTGTATCACATTTAATACATCAACAGATCTATGTGCTAAATGTGATTTAAATGAGTTTCTAGGTTGCTTTCCTATCAAACATACTTCACATACTTTTTCAGGCATAGTCAATTTAGGTACTCCTAGGACCAATTCTTTTTCAACTAAATGAATAAGACTTTTGAAGTTTAAATGCCCAAACCTTAAATGCCAAAGCCAGCTATCTTGATGGGTCAGTGTTGCTGAAAGACACCTCATTTCTGCAGTCTTTATACTAGTTTTGAAGGTTCGGTTTTTTGAAAGAGGAGACCTCAGCACAAGTCTTTGTTTTTGATCAAACAACTCTAGCATCTTGTCTTTCATTATCACAGAGTATCCCTTTTGCACAAGCTGTCCAACACTCAATAAATTGCTCAGCATTCCAGGAACATACAGCACCTCTTCTATCAAGGCTTCTTTACCATCTTTTCTTTTTATTGCAATCTTTCCCATTCCTACTGCTGTCAAGGTTCTGTGATCTGCTAGTTTCACCTTTGTTGTCTTGCTTGTATCAATCTCCTTCAACCATTCTTTATGTCCTGTCATATGGTTAGAACAACCAGAATCTAAGAACCAACTTTCTGAATTGCAGCTCTCATTACTGGTTGTTGTTACCATAAGTAGAACAAGATCTGAATCTGAATCTGAACCTTCTTGGGCTATCTTTGCTTCTTCTTCATCGTTCTTTGTTTGTTTTCCCTTTCCATACCAGCAATCGGTTGCATAGTGGCCATATTTTTCACAGTTAAAGCATTGAATTTTCTTTTTGTCATAACCTTTTCTTTTACCATGATTGTTGGTAGATCCTCCTCCTCTTTTATGTGAGGATTCAGATCTATCATCAACCTTTCCTCCATCTTTGTTCTGGTTCCAGCCACCTTTCTGGAATTTTCCCTTTCCTTTCTTCCACTTCTTCTTGTCATTTTCTCCCTTTTTGATCACAGCTTGTAAGGCCTGATCTGACTCCTTCTCAGCTCCTCTCTCAGACACCTTTAGCTCTCGGGCCTCAAGTGTTCCTTGCAACTCCTCAATTTTCATTGTGCTCAAATCTTTTGTTTCTTCAATCGCAACAACAATGAAATCAAATGAGGAAGGTAAAGTGTGAAGTACCTTCTCAATTACAGATTGTTCTGTAATTGTTTCTCCACAGGTTTTCATTTGATTTGTAAGGGTCACCATTCTTGAGAAATAGTCAGCAACTTTCTCATCATTCTTCATCTACATAAACTCATATTGTCTCCTCAGGGATTGAAGCTGCACCTTCTTGACTTTGTCATCACCACCAAAACATTTCACAAGAATGTCCCACGCGGCCTTTGCTGTTGTAGCTTCTGCAATCTTCTCAAAGATCTTTGCATCTACACATTGATGAATCAGAAATAGAGCTTTGCAATCCTTCTTTTTGCTTTCTCTAAATGTCGTTCTTTGCGCCTCTGTGGGATTCTCTGGCAGTGTTTCAAACCCAGTGTTCACTATATCACATACTTCTTGTACACCAAATATAACCTTCATTTGGATGCACCATCTTTCCCAGTTCTTTCCATCAAGAACTGGTAAATTCGCAGAGAAGTGTCCATTTCCAGCCATGGATCTTTTCAAATTGAAGATGAATGATTCACAAACTTCCTCACAAACTAAATGAACTCACTCTTAGGTTTCTCACAGTTTCCAGAATCGAAAATGCTCTGTTATACCAATTTGTTGGGTTAAACAAATCACACTTGCATGAATATGCAATCTGGTTTTGGAGAGAATGATGACAGAGAAGATTAAATAGAATGAATAAACTGGAAGTGATATTTCTATTGATGATAACAAGTATTTATACACAAATGGGAAGCCCCATATCGAGTAGGTTTTACAACTAACACATAACCAACTCAATCAACAAAACAGTTTAACAACTAACTGTAACAGAATTAACTACTAACAAACTCAACTCCTAACTTGAATTAATCTCAACACACCCTAGATACCACCTACACTTCGACTCTTGCCACATGTACAACTTGTCACACGTGACAATTGATGTGGCCCTCACCGCCGCCACTATCTTAACATTCACCCCATTTCATCATCTAACCTTGTACCTTATAACCTAAACCTGAATTGACTACAATCACTGCTTGGTGCAGTCATTGCATTAAGCACACCATTGGATTGATTTATCTGACACTCACAACTCTTGATTTGCTTTGTCTAAAAAAAAAGAAAGAAAAAAAAGTGCAAGTAGAGAGAAACAGGAATAGCCTATTGCTACTAATCTGCATCCACCCAACTCATCCCTATCAACTTGCATTTTTGGAGCTCAACAACTGACCCAAGTTCCTGCGATCACCACGGTCGGCACGTCGGGAACCATAGGAACAAACAGTCCACATTACAAGCTTGATAAATATACATCTTATTATATAAGTAATCCAATCAAGATCAACGATCGAGATTTTCAACTCTGTAAATGTGTGACTGTGTGAAATCCATTTCCCTCAACAACACCTACCCGGCCAGCTCGCTCACTTTCCTATAAGCCTTCTTAAAGAAAATAGTGTCATGCTTGCCGTGAGGGGACCAATATAGAAGCCTCTGCCACTTCTACAATGCAATCGTACAATATATACTTTCTAGTAGGGCTGTTCAAAAGAACCAAAAAACCGAACCTAACTGTAGAACAAAACCAAACCGAACCATAAAGAACCGAACTGTTCATCACAATTCGCGAACCGAACTGGTGTTTTAAACACGGTTCACTAACTGAACCGTTAAACACAGTCCAGTTAGTGAACCAAAAGAACCGAATCGAACCCTCCCTCACCCTAATCCCCAAATCAAGGTGTTCCTGTGGTACTTAAGCCCTCTGGTCCCGGGTTCGGGCCAAGCGAAAGGCAAAAACTCCCTTAGAGGGGGGAGAAGTCCTATGAGTAATACGCTCGGGAATTAAAACCCGGGGTGTTACAAGTATTTTTTGGTTTTGATTGATATAGTTGCAAGCATTACAGGAGAAGATGCATGATTCGTGCTCCCTGCTACAACGAGATCTACTCCTGCTGTCATTGCCATAACGAGGCAACGATATTTCCTTTTCCATTTTTTTCCCTTCAATTTTCAGCTCAAAGTTTTTTGCTTTTTTCTTTTACCTGATCTGGGTTTGTGTTATTTTCCCCGCTTGTGCTTCCTTCACTAGAGCATGTTGAGGAATCTCTTTGATCAGCATGAATTCGTTCGTCAAGATGTTCAACAAGTATGAATAGTCCCTTTCATTTTTCACACAGTTTGTCTTTTTTATCCCAATTTTCAGTGATTATCTATGGAAATCTAATCGTGCGAAGAGAAGAAATCGGTTCAGTTGAAAAATTAACAATTTTGTTAAACAGTTCAGGTAGTTCGGTTCAGATAAGTTCGAAACATTTTTTTGAGAACCGGTTCGGTTCGGCAACAAGAACCCAGTGCACCGAACTGAAAAATTGGTTTGGTTCTGTTCTTACAAACCGATAACACGGTTCAATTCTATTCGAGCGAACTGTTCAGTCAGTTCGGTTCTCCTTCTTAACCGAACCATGAACACCCCTACTTTCTAGTCATTCCCTAATTTCATACTCTTCCTTTAGCTCGGATCTTAGCTTTATACCACTTATTGGGTCAAGGAAGTCCACCAGATCTTAAGTTTGAAACCATTTGGGTCCAACGGAGAACCCACGCTAATAAGGCAAACAACCACAAACCAAAAAACAATAACCAAAAATCAATGGTACCACATTTTGGTCCAGAATCTTAAAATATAGATATAGAAATAAAATATATTTTTTTCAATAGGAAAAAATAGAAGTATGTTTCCCTTATACAATTATTATTATTATTATTATTATTATTATTATTATTGTCTATTCAAAAAGACTAATTACACTTATTTTATCTCCATCGCACATTTTCTTACACCGTGTGATAGAAATTGTTAGTATTGATGAAGACCGTTAACCTTTTACAAGTAAAGATCAGCAGAATTTAACAATTAACAACTAATTAAAAAGTTAATTAATATAATAATTTTAATAATTTCAATATAAAAATTAATACTTTCGAATTTTGGTGCTATTTAATAAGCTCTACCTTTTCCATTGAGAAATAATTTTTTTTTTAAAATTAAATTGTTTTTTTTTTGTTTTTTTGTTTTTTGACAAAAGCCAAAGGAACTTATATTGATATGTATAGGCCAAAGCTTAAGATAAGCCAAGACCAAAATTACACTGCCATGTCCGATACAATTAATTGACAGAGATCCCCCAATACTATGTATCTAAAGCATAGTTGTCAAAATCAGACTAGATCGGCCGGTCCGATCGGTTGAATCGGGAATCGGACCCCTGTTCAGTCCGTTTAAACCTTAAAACCAGATTGTAGTCGAACCGTCCTAAAAACCGGAAAACCGGTAAAAAACCGGCCAAAATCGGGAAAATCGGGAAAAAAACCGAACAAAATCGGGAACCGGACGGTTCAACAAAAATTAATTTTTTATTTTTTATTTTTTTTAAAAAAAATGGTAAATGACGTTATTTTTGACACATAAGAGATTTTATATCCATTTTTTCACGTTGATGGGTTAAATTAAATATTATAATAAAATTTAAAATTAATTTATATATTAATATAAATTATGAGAATACTTACATTATAGTATTTATAATTATTAAATATTAGAAAGTTATTATAACATATTTATTTTAGTTTAATATGTAATTTTTATATGTTATATGTTGACATATAACATTTTAAGCATAGTTTAATTTTTTATGTCGTAATGTTATGAATATGATGTTATTTTTTGTTTATTAGTGTTTTATATGTTATATTAAAAATTTTAAAAATATAACTTAATTCATTTCAGGTCCGACCCCGGTTCGACCTCGGTCTGACCTTTAAACCTTGAACTAGTGCCTATACCAGTTCAGTATCCGATCCGGTTTTGATAACCTTGATGTAAAGTACCAGATCCAAAACCAACACCAGACTCGGTCTATGAGAGCACCTATAAGGCTATACCAAAAGGAATACAACTGCACACCAAATGTAACAGCCAGCATGTCAGTAAACATAATAAAAAAAATTAAATTGTTAATTAGGTGACCTTATTAAATAAGGTAGTTCTAGATGAAGTTGGCAGTACACAAACTACACACATTTTGTAAGGCTTTTTAGCCTGATTGTGTTCTATATATATACTAGCAAAATACCCGTGCTACGCACGGGACGGGACGCATTGTGTTATGTTATGTTGAAGTAGTTCTAGCTGTCAATTATAAGCATCCTCTTTCAAAGAATGAGTGTGAAACATGTAAATGAATTTTTTGTCTTTGAAATACAATTTTTCCGCTCATAATAGCAATAAACAGAATAGCCAATAGTTATAAAGCAAAAGAGATAATGTGCAAAGTTGAAGTGCAGAATAACTAATTTAAGTGGTTGAGTTGCCGCATTTATGTTCAAATCTGCATCTTTCATCAAAAATGCACTTGAAACAAACCAATCACATGCATCTGAAGGTACACTTCCAGAATGCATATGAACAAAAAAAATGCTGCAAAGAAGAAGACATCCATATGTTAGTAACTTTGGTTGGTGACAAATGAGTTATCAAAGTGTATTAGAAGACAGAATTGCTACTAAGTTTGAATTGTATCAAATTATGCAATTGATAATTATGAGAGAGTTCAATGAATATAGTTTGATACCTATTGCTAAGTACTTACATATTTATGTTGAAGTCCTTTTAAAGCAAATGTGTGGTTTTCTACAAAAGAGCAATAGTTGCAGTCAAGTTCTTATTTGCAAATGAAATACAATTTAGTAAGATAAAAAAATCGTCTGGTCATAGTTAAAGAGTAGAAGAGTCAAATATGATTGGGTATTATAAGTATATAAAATACTTACTTGCTAGAGGTTTTGGAAAACCTCTTTAAAGACAACATTAGTAGTTATTTTTAATGGTCTTCCTTCATTATCATGTATTAATATCTTTAAACCTTGCCTCGCTCAACTCTTGAGATTGCAACATACAATTGGCCATGACTCAAAATCGGTCGAGGCAAATATAGTCCAACAATTGATAGAGATTGCCCTTGAGTTTTGTTTATAGTCATGGCATATGAGACAATAATAGGAAACTGTTTCCTAATAAGCTTAAAAGGCCACGGATCGAGATTTGAGACATAGACATTCGAGGAATGTAAATTGTGTTTCCAGTGTTCTTCCCTGACATTATTTTTGCTCCAATAACATGATCAGCCAATCTTGTCACAATCAATCTAGTCCCATTGCACAAACCCTCAGATTGAGCTAAATTTCTTAATAGTGTTATTGGAGTGCCAATCTTAAGTTTGATTCTATGATTTGGAAGACCTGAGGTTCTGAGTGATGATGCTCCAATAGAAGTCTTCAAGCTGTCGAGATCAAGCTCAACCTGCCGAGATCAAGCTCAACCTGTCGAGATCAGGATTGACTTCGATAGCTTGAGGACCAACACCTTGAGTTTGATCTTGACAGGTTGAGCTTGATCTCGGTTGAGCTTGATCTCGACAGCTATTGTTGGTCCTCAAGCTGTCGAAGTCAATCGTGATCTCGACAGGTTGAGCTTGATCTCGTCAGGTTTAGGTTGAGCTTGATCTCGGTTCAGCTTGATCTCGATAGCTATTCAGATGATTTATTTCGACAGCTTGATTGTGATGGGTCTTGATGCTCCAATAGATAGTTGTCTTCAAGTTGTCGAGTTTAAGCTCAACCTGCCGAGATCAAGCTCAACCTGTCGAGATCAGGATTGACTTCGACAGCTTGAGGACCAAGTTTGATGTTGATGGTGAGTTTGATCTCGGTTGTCAAGCTCAACCGAGATCAAACTCAACCTCGTCGAGATCAAACCGCCGCTGGTGTGGAAGTCAATCCTGATCTCGACAGGCTGAGCTTGATCTCGACAGCTTGAAGACTAAACTATCTATTGGAGCATCAAGAGCCATCACAATCAAGGTGTCGAAATAAATCATGTGAATAGCTGTCGAGATCAAACTCAACCGAGAGCAAGCTCAACCTGTCGAGATCAAACACAAGCTGTTGGTCCTCAAGCTGTCGAAGTCAATCCTCATCTCGACAGGTTGAGCTTGATCTCGGCAGGTTGAGCTTACTCAGCCTATCGAGATCAAACTGTCGTTGGTCCTCGCCGCCGAAGTCAATCCTCATCTCGACAGTTGAGCTTGATCTCGGCAGGTTGAGCTTAAACTCGACAGCTTGAAGACAACTATCTATTGGAGCATCAAGACCCATCACAATCAAGCTGTCGAAATAAATCATGTGAATAGCTGTCGAGATCAAGCTCAACCGAGATCAAGCTCAACCTGTCGAGATCAAACTCAAGCTGTTGGTCCTCAAGCTGTCGAAGACAATCCTCATCTCGGCATAGCTGTCGAGATCAAGCTCAACCTGTCGAGATCAAACTCAAGCTGTTGGTCCTCAAGCTGTCGAAGTCAATCCTCATCTCGGCAGGCTGAGCTTGATCTCGGCAGGTTGAGCTTACTCAACATGTCGAGATCAAAGTCAAGCTGTTGGTCCTCAAGCTGTTGAAGTCAATCCTAATCTCGACAAGTTGAGCTTGATCTCGGCAGGTTGAGCTTGATCTAGACAGCTTGAAGACAACTATCTATTGGAGCATCAAGACCCATCACAATCAAGCTGTCGAAATAAATTATGTCAATAGCTATCGAGATCAAGCTCAATGTCGAGATCAAGCTCAACCTGTCAAGATCAAGCTCAACAGCTTGAGGAGCAACAGCTTGGGTTTGATCTCGACAGGTTGAGCTTGATCTCGGTTGAGCTTGATCTCGACAGCTATTCACATGATTTATTTCGACAGCTTGATTGTGATGGGTGTTGATGCTCCAATAGATAGTTTAGTCTTCAAGCTGTCGAGATGAGGCTCAACCTGTCGAGATGAGGCTCAACCTGTCGAGATCAGGATTGACTTCGACAGCTTGAGGACCAACAGCTTGAGCTTGATCTCGACAGGTTGAGCTTGATGCGATAAATGAAAAATGCCTTGATTATTTAGTTCAACTTCACTTCAAATTAAAGTAATGAAAAATGAACATGCGATAATACACATAAACATCAGTTTTTTTTTTTGGTTCAGAAATATAGTTCATATTAGACTAAAGTTTTTCTCAAAATCAGTTTCTATTTTTTGTTGGCGTTCAAGGTTGTTGCCCTTATGCATCAGTCGATGAAAATTCCAACAACAAAAAAGCATTTGCTAAGTAGTGACCAAAACAATAATGTCTAATCAAGCAGAGCAGTAGCCCGTCAAGGGAGCAACCCAATGAAAATAGTTAATCGTTCACCTAAATAACTATATAGGTCCATTGCCAGACAGTTCAATTTGATTGTCACTTGCTCAATTTTATTATTCCAGAAACCAATTAATGTACGCATAAACAAATGCTCTACATTTACAAATCAATTCTTTCCAATCTTTCTGTCACCTTAATTTTGATTCAATGCAAAAGAAATTCAATTACCTCTGGAGGTGCAGCACAAAGCATATAGAAACAATGATAATTCCTCTCTAGATCCGACACCTGGCAAACACGTGATCTTTCCAGCAGATAAGTTTTGATAGCAGCTCCATAAATTCTTCCACTCTGGTCAAATTGAATCTCCACAAACTTATCAAATCGACTGCAGAAGTCAAAAGTGACAAAATAGTACAAATAAGACAGAAGCTTAAAATTTGCACTACAACAATATAACGGGGAAAAAAGCTTACGAAAACTTCCCACCTTGAATTATTGTTTCTAACAGTCTTTGCATTGCCAAAGGCTTCTAAAACAGGATTGGACTGAAAATAAACGGAAAAGGGCAACAAAAAAAAATGAGGCCAATCGAGTGGATACGAAGTAAGGTTTCCACAAATTTAGATACTGGAAAAGTTTAAGAAACAACATAAATAAACTTATGGTAGACAAAAAGCTTGTAAAAAAACCAATTCTATAAAGGATTAATTCTCTTACCTCCAGGACTTTCTGCTCAACAGTTCTACCTTCACCAACATTAGCTCTCCCTCCCATGTAAGCAAGATAGCTCTCCCTAAACCCTAAACCTGAATGTTGATAATAGATGTGTGTGAATCCCTCCAAAGAGAATATAAATCCAGAAAAAAAATAAGTACATCCATGAAAATCATACTCAGGTTTTTCTTTTGTTTCTGCTCTCTTCAACTTAAAAATGAAAAATCTACTTCTGAAACCCACTTCCTGCATCTTCTGTTTTCTTACCCTCTCACCATTTTTGCTCTGCATCTTGAGGGAAATGAAAAATCAAGATCTGAAACAAAAAAAATCAGAATGAAAGAACAAACTGAGGATCCTGATAGTGCCCGAGATGGAAGCTCAGAGCAAGGAGAAGGAGGAGGAAGAAGATCAAAACAATAACAGATTATCCCCCGGTCAAATTATGGTCTCATCGCCGTGAAACCCGGTCAAATCTCTGGTTTTCCCCCATCGGTGCTTCCCTGAAAGTTAAGAACGAATGGTAAATAGAACAATATAGCTACAAAATTAAAATAAAAAACCCATCTTTTAAATATCTTTATTTTCTAAGATAAGAAAAATAATCAAAAAATTTAACAGAACATCAAAATTGAAGTTGAAGGGCGTACATCGATTTTGTTGTATAAAACAGATAATCTGTGATTCTCAAAATTTGAAAATAGTGAGAAATATAATCGCAAGTAACCTGGCAATTCATCGCTCGCACCAGCATTCCATCACCCAAGCGTCGCAATTCCCCGTCGTTTGCTGCGGTGGCTCTTTTGGCCAACACCCTAAACCCTAAACCGAAGAGGTGGGAGGAGGAAGGAGGAAGGGGCTGCTGTTGTTGTTGCTTTTCTTGAGCTGGAAAAAAAACTGAGGAAGGAGGAAGGAGATCTGTAAGAGAGATCGTGAGACAGTGAGAAGGAGGAAGAATATGAGAAGGAAAGAGAACTGCGAGAGAGAGAGAGAGAAGGGGGATGGGTGAGTATATTG
Organism: Calophaca sinica; assembly: GCA_037113605.1. NCBI lineage: Eukaryota > Viridiplantae > Streptophyta > Magnoliopsida > Fabales > Fabaceae > Calophaca > Calophaca sinica. The sequence goes on along the minus strand of CM073730.1, from coordinate 126,056,910 downwards.
AATCGAGAGATAAGAGGGAGTTTTACATTTTTGAGTTTTGAATTAGCACCCAAAATGACTTATTTAGCCTCAATTAGGACACTTGTCATAAATATGAGAGTCTAATTTGGTAATTTAATGAGCCCTTTGGGAGCTAATATTGATAATAGATATTGTAAAAACAATTAAATGATTAAGCTCATATTTGAATTAACTAATCTACACTCACTAAGGGTGTGATTGGTTTACGAGAAAAAATGTGAAGAGAGAAAATGTGAAGAGAGAGTATAAAAAGAGGAAAAAAAGTGAGAAATTGGGTATTGATTGGAATAAGTGAAAGAGAAGAGAAAAAGAGAAGAGAGAAGTGTTGGTTATTTTTGAAAAGACATTAATGTCCTTGACTAAAAATTTAAATAATTTGAGATATAAGAATAAAATAAGGGTAAAATTTGTAAAAAGTAAAATAATTTGCTTCGCTGGTTCGTTTTCTTCGCACATTTGCGAAGAAAATTAAAGTGGGTGGCTCCCAACATATTTTTTTCTTTCACGTCATTTTCTTCGCATTTCAATCGGTGAAAAAAGCTATTTTCTCATCATTCTCGCTCGTTGCGTTTTCTTTCTCGGCATTCCATGCTAAAACAATCAAAGCGTAATTATGAGTGAAATAGTTAATTGAAAAGACAAAAACCTGACAGGTCTTGGGTGTCTGAAAAATAGGACACCAATTTTTCAAACGCCCAAAATGTCCTGTCGACCTTGCCCGTAAGGTTTTCGTCTTTTCTTCTTTTCGATTAACTACTTCACTCATTATTAGTGAGTAGAGATTAGTTAATTCAAATATAATTAAAAATAGGTAGTCTTCAACACACCAAAAGTGTAAAAATTGGCCATTAATTGCAGTATAATATAACCTCAAAAAAAAAAATTAAAAATTATCGTAATATTAAAAATTTCAAACCAAACTAGTAAATTAATTAGAATATAACTGCAGCAACAATAGTTATATGTGTAACTACTATGCCCGGATATATAGCCACATCTCTTAAGTAAAAAAAAAAAAAATTATTTTAATACCCCAAAATATGAGCCCTGTACGGTCGCTAACCCGACCCGGCACACCCTCCTGCCACACTGCTGACAGGTAATTAAACTAAACAGGCATAGAAAGATAATTAAAAAGAACCAAAAAAAAGAAAGAAAGATGGTTATATGGCTATGCCTATTTCTTAGGACGAGTGTCCTCAGGATTTTTAGGACGAGTGTCTTCAGGATTTGCAACTCCGACAGAAACCTTTGCAACATCGACAGCAGTGGCCTCAGGCTTCTTCTTGACATATAAGACCGAATATCCAACAGCAGCTGTAATAAGCAAACCAGCGACAGTCATAGTGGTGAAGCTGAAGGGAAGTGATCTCCTTTGGTGAAGAGTACTGCCAGCAGGGCCAGGACCATGACCCGGTGGTCTCCTTGAAGCTTCAACTCCTGCTGCTTTTACTTCTTCTGGACTCATTTTGGTTGTATCTGCCATTTTCCTCCACTCTTCGTTTCCACCCATGATGATTGATGTCTCTCCTTACTTGGTTCTCTTCTCTGTTTTGAGTGTTCAGTTAGTTTCAACCACTTTGCATCAAAATAAGAAAAGAAGATTGTGTTGTCGGCCACGTCTCATCCCAACTTTGTTGTCTTCCCAACACGTATTCTCTACGTGTCAATATTTAAGCCGCCACGTGTGCATCAACAAATTAAAGACGCTATGAGTTGGCGCAAATTAAACACCATTCTAGATAGATACTAGTACTATTTGTCTTTTCTGAAAATGATAAGTACATGTTTGCAGTTCTTAATACTCCCTCAATATCATTTTACTGTGTTTGAAAGCGATAATTCTAAGTGGAAAGATAGCAGAGAAAAAAAATTCACGTTTTTCAAAACTTGTTCCATTGGAAAGAAAGGGGCAACTGGGCCCCACACCAGAAACATTTTCCACAAAACTGGACGGAAAGTGCAAAAGTGCTGATTTTTTGTGAAAAAGACCAAATAGTCCTTGATTTTGTGTGCACCTTTTTTTTTTTTGGTCTTTTCTTGTAAAATACAACCCACGTATTGCGGTATTTCCTGACTTTTTTTTGTCTTTCATGCGGTACTACTGTAGCTAGCAGCGGCAGTATTATTTTTCAAATTGGGTGATAAAAAAAATTAGTTTTAGTATTATTTTTTAATTTTTAAACTTACCAGATTTAATAAACATAAGAAATAAAACTAATTTATTTGATAAAAATTACTATAGGGGTATTTATGTAAATTGATAAATATATATCTTTGTTTCCTCTCACTTTCTACTCAATTTTCACTCTTATCAAACAACCAAAAAATCATCTCTCTTTCTCCTCACTTACTACTCACTCTCATCCCTTCAACTTTCTTTCCTTCAACTTTCTTTCCTTCTAGCATCCAAACAAAGTGTTAAGGTTATGTACAAGAATTAAGGAATCCAATTAATATTATAAAATTTAGAAAAAATACTACTTGATTTCTTAATATATCCTTATTAATTAAGTCTATATATAACTAATTTTACTCTTTCCCATAAAAATATATTAACACTAATAAAAAGTAAAAGAAGAAAAAATATTTAATATTCATTAAAATTGTAAAACGATAATTAGACATATAAAATGGACGGAGGGAATAGTTGAAAGGGAAAACAAAAGCAAATTGCACTCTCTTTTCCTAACAGATAAAGTTATTGCACGTTGCCGGATAAGTACTGAAAAAATAAATAAAAAAGTGAGTATAAAATTGAGGGAAAATTACCAAAAAAAATTTAAAAAAAAACTATTTTGTCCGGTTTAACCCGGACGATTCACGGCTTAAAGTGGTTCAATTGGATTTTTGAGCGCTTCAATCGGATTTTTGAGTGCTTCAATCATACATTGATTCAAAAGCACTCGACGACCGAACGCGGTTCTCAGTTGAATTTGTCGATTTAGTTCGGTTTTTAAAAAACTACTTTTACATATTTAAAATTACAATGAATACAAATACAAGAACAGTGTCATTATTTGCGTAATCACGTGCTAGCCATCGTGTCGAAATTTTTCACTCGCAGAATGAAAAGGACTAAAGCCCATCCTTATCCCTTCTTAGATTACCCTCAGAGTGTAATTATATGCTATTCTCTCTTTATGCACGTGACGTATGAAAATATACTACGAGGCTAGCTGGCATTCCATTAATTCATAGTTTTTATATTTCAAAAATTATATAAATTTGTGTCATTTTTATTTATAAAAGTTAGGTTGATCAAAGAAGTTATTATATTTTGGCTAAAATATTGTTTTAGTCTTTTATGTTTATTTTATGTTTCATTTTAGTCCCTTATGTTTTATTTGTTCTGAATCGGTCCTTTACGTTATAAAAGTTATACCAAAATGGTTCTACCGTTAGTAACACCGTCAAAATGCTGAGTTGGCAGCTGAGTTGGCACATTAGGGACCAAATTGAAACAAAAAAAAAACATAAGGGAGGAGTTAGTCCCTTATGTTTTTTGTTTGTTTCAATTTGGTCCCCCAACGTGTCAACTCAGTATTTTGACGGTGTTACTAATGGTAGAACTATTTTGGTATAACTTTTGTAACGTAAGAGACCAATTCGGAAATAAAAAGTATTAATTTTTAAAATTTATATTAGCACAATTGCATCAGCTCATGTAACACTTGTGATACCATTTTGTTTATGGGGAAATTTGGTTTATGGTATGGTTCTATCAATTTTGATGATCTTGTATGATCTACCAAATTCATCAAACAAACAAATAAATTTTGATGATCAAGCAATTATGAATCCGAACGAGTTACGTGGTAATCTCGCTCGTAAAACAATGGTTTTTTAAGTATAACGGTCAATTGTTCGACACGTTACCCGTCTTTCAACTTTCTTGGCTTTTAAAGCCATTAATCATTGTGATTTTTGCCAATTTTGAATACAATAATTCCAAGCAACAAGTCAATTGTTGTTTGGAATGGCACTGAATGTATAAATAAACAAGTTTTGGCTGTGACTAGCCAATGACTTGATTGTCAAGTACTTGGACAGAAAATAAAGTTAAAGCATACAATGCAAACGCTGAGACATGCATTCATATAAATGAACTTGTGCATTTAAATTAACGCAAGAATGTAAATGAAAACACTTAAATGACTGAATTTAAGTAAAAGCTTTTAAAGAACATGAATTTAAAAGAAAGCATGTAAATGACAGTGAATGAAAAGTTTGTGCAAAAGTAAAGAACATAAAAGAAAAAGATTGGAATTTAAATGAGAGGAAAAGTAAAGAAATTAAGTGCAAAGCGTTGGAATATAGATGATGCTTAAGTAAATGACAGAAGTAAATGCAGGAATTGAAATGAACGCAAAGAAATAACATGACTTCAAAAATAAGTAAATGCAGAAAGCAATGAAGAATGTAAGTTCGAAGGCTTTAAATGAATTGAAATTGAATTTAAATGCATAGACAGTAACGTAAATTTAAATCGAAAATAGAATTGAATTGAAATTACAAATGCCGAGAGAAAGAGTGGAAGACATACCGTGTGATCGTGTTTCCTTTAATCGCTTTGCCGTCGAGATGTTAGGAATTTTAGATCAAGTATCCAACCTTTTGTACATTGTTCGAACTACTATTTATAGGCAAAAATCGTAAAACTACCTATCATCCGAATTCGACACGTGTACGGATATACGGTCGGTGGTTAATTTCACTAAAAACTACTAAACTTGGTGATAGCACTTCCTCGCCGAGTTATACATATATAGAAAAAAAAAACTAAGTTTACTTCGACATCTTCTTTGTTGACATCTTCGACGCCTGTATCTTCGCCGAACAATCATCAAGTCACTTGGTCTTCTTAAACTTGGTTTATTTTCTCGCTTTTATTTCTGGCTCTTTGCCTTCCCTTTGTCAATTCTTACAACTCACGAGAATCCCAAATATGAAATTTGGCACCCAACAGATGCCCCCAAATTCTCGAGTTTTCGACACAAAAAGTGAAGACAACCGTAATTTTTCATCACCACGCGCGACGATTAATCTTTCGCATAATCCCATCACAGCCTGCATTACCACTTCCTAAAAAATAGGGCCATCATTACTCTTGAAATTAGCGGTTATTCCCCACTGCACGCCTTGTTCTAGATGCACGATTATAAATACCCGCACAACCCTCATTCGTAACGCTTTCGCTTCTTCTAAACTCATAAGAAAATTTCTCCGAATCTCTAATGGCGTCTTCATCTACTCCAACTCAGAGCACTACTTCATCCCGAAGGAAAACATGGTGGAACCCGGAAGTCGACGCATCAATCCCATGGCAGAAATCTAAGGTAATCATCCCTTACTTAAACGATCCCTCTTATCTCTTAGACCCACCTGCTGCTGATTTGGGACCAGTTATCGCCCTACCTTGTTTCCCAAAAAGCTTTGAGGATTCTTTCCCAAACAAAGATGGACACACTGACATTCTAGCCTCTTCCCCTAAATTGCACATTCACTATTTCTTCAAAAGCTTAAGGCTTTTTAGAACGCCGCCGTTGAACGTAAACGGCTATTTTGCCTGGCTTGCTAGGGTAGAAGCCAAAAAGGCCGAGACTTGGAAAGATTTAGGCATTTACCACCTATTCAGCTATCAAAACATCAATTTAGGTTGGACTCATCTATGTTGGGAGCTGCTATTTTCTTTTGGAACAAAACTACAAACAACTTCCACTTTCCTTGCGGAATGATGGGTCCAAATTTGTTCGACGTTTCTGCTCTCACTGGCCTCCCACCAGATGGCCAAATGATTCACCCCCTAAACGCCCGTAAAAACGTCATTGATGTTTTCAGTGAGGAACCCCTTGCATTCTCAAAGTATGTTGCTAGCCAAATGAGGGATACTGATGACGTTTCTGATGAGGAACACATAGCCTTCCTGTTTCATTGGCTTTCTGCTTTTGTCCTCTGCAACAAGAATATTCAAATGTCGAAATCTCTTCTCGACTTGGCTAATCTTCTCCATGAAGGTAAGAAATGGGCTTTTGGCTCATTTCTTCTATCGAACCTTTACTCGAGCATGTCGAGTTTATACACTATGGTGAAAGGAGGAGGAAGAAAGGTCGGAGCCGGAGACCCAATGTGGCTACTTCAATTATGGTTAAACGCCATTCTCCCGGGCCACACTATCGACAAGGCTCCATCTAAACTTGAAGTCGACACCTATGGCACCTTGGCCATGTATCGCGCTCCGAAACCTTTCGACAGTGAGCTTGAGAGCTTTAAATATTATTTCAACCTCTTCCATTCTCTTACTGCTACAACCCCAGGTATTCGCTTCCAACCGTTTGTTAGCAGAAAGTATGGACCCAAATGGTTTACAGCCCCTTTCAATCCAAATTCCAAGGAGTCCCAAGTCATTTGGACTCACTTCCTTTCTCGACAAGTATTCCCCGCTGGGCCCCCTGGTTCGACGGACGGATCTGCATTTGTTTGCCTACCCAATGCTTCTGCCAATAACATTGGTTTCATGCAATCCATTCCCGGTCCATTCCCCTACAAGAAATAGGATCTCCTGTTGGATTACATTGACATCAAGCCAGAAACCTTCGATGGCATGGAGAAAAAGAATAGCACTCGCAGGGCTGCTATCAATCTTGTTCCTTTCACCCCTACTCTTGGCATATCTCAAGACTTTGAGACTTGGTGGGCAGAATATTTCAAGAAATTTCACTCATCTTTTGAGGCATATGTGAAACGATTTGTTGACCCTTCTGTGCAGGAACAGGACCCCTCGACCAAAACCAAAGGTGAGCATTTGAAAGATATACTCAGCTTTGAGAAGTTTTATAAAACAAAATGGGATCCTAGATATCCTCACTACCTTGTCGATCAGACAAACGAAATGATTACCAAATCAAAAGAAGCACATGACAACAAATGGGGCCTAAGGGCCCTAAAGCACTATCATGAAACAGGCAACTGCTGTGAAACCCCTTATCCCGAGCCTGTGGTCTTTTCCTTGTGCAAATTTTGGTTTGGCCGACTCATTTCCTCGTAAACCGACAAGAGTCGGTAATTTTCTTTGTATTGGAAAGATTCCATGCTTATTCCAATATTGATAATTTCAAGAATAAGGAAGTTACCTTCACCTACGGTTTGCTCGCTTTCGAACAACGTAATGAAGCTATCAAACTAATTTCCCATTTTCCAAAAGGTAGTAACCCTACTTTGGTTTAAATTTTGACAACTATTCGCCTTTCGCCACAATCCTGGCTTTCTTCATTTCAGCTTCCGCTTTGAAAGAACCCTTGCCGTGCAAGCAAACAAGTAGCAAAGCTCGGGAAGCCACAGAGGAAAGTTAAGAAAGTGATGAGGATGACGAACTCCTCTTCAATCCAATGCAACCAAACAAAAATCGACCAAATCCTTGGTTCGAAACCAAACGCTGTAAGGAACCAGCCATGTCAAGAAGCGAGTCGCAAGGTCTAAACGCCGACAAGTTCTTCTCAACAAGGAACGCCAAAAGAAAAACCAAGCCAGCTACCTCCAATGCTCAACCAAAAACGTAGTCTGGTTTTAGCCGATTCTCCTTCCCGCTCGACGCCACACTGCATTTACTTTCCTTTTCTTTATATTAATATATTTCCTTGTATATCTCATCACATACTAAGACTTCGACAATCACAAATCTCGTGAATCTCCGTAGAAAAATCTATGTCTCAAGACTCAGAGAATACTCCCACAAAGAACATGCAAAGGTACATTATCTTTAAAAAAACTCGCTGATGGTTATTCTCCATATTTCATACCTTATTTGCTCACGCCGCTCTCAGATCGTGGAGTCAAGGTCATTTCTTTAAAGAAAAGTGCATCCGAAAGATGTACCTCAAAAGATCAAATTCTGTCAAGAAATTGCCTCCTCAAGCACCGACAAGGTAAGTTCTCAATTCTCAAAACCCTTGAACCTTCATATTGTGAACAACCCTCGCCATATTTATCTTCGACAGGCTCACCCGACCAACCTCACATAGATACTTCATCGACTTTGCAAATTATTCTTCCATTCACTGCTCCATCAACAAATGAGGTAAAATTTTACTTGATTACTCCGCTTTGGTTCGGATACAAACAAATTTATAACAAGTTAAACTGATGTTCCTTACTATAGGAATTTTCAAAGGCACAACTGAGAACGCAATCGAGAACCCTTCCCCATGGATGTTGATGAGGATATTTTAGACTCTCGACGTAAAATCCACCTCAATCCTCTATTCCTCAAGATGATCCTATCCCATAGAAGAGATAATTTCGCCTCTGCCATCGAAAAGGTACCTCCCATGGTGATTCTGATGTAAAGTATCGACATGGATCTCTTTTTGATGATCCGACCACCCCGCCCGCCACCGCTTCATCGACCAACCCCGTGCCGCAAGGCACCAATACCGGTGCGGTGATGTCTGAGTGGATGAGTGGATTGACTTGCTTTCAGGATCCAAAGAAGAAGACTTCACCGATGTCACCGCTTCTTCCACACGCTCGAGGACAATTTAGCCGAAAAGTAGAGGAACCGGGTCAAGAACCGAAGGATTCTTTAAATATTCGCTCGACGACCTTCACCTCAATCACAAACTCAGAGGCAATCTAATGCGCCAGAGTTAACTAACTCCAAAACTTCGCAAGCACTTGCCTTATATTCGCCGAGCTTACTTCAAGGCAATGTTCGATTTCACCACAGATCCGACTCCTAAACTTCCTCAACTCGACCAAAGCATATTGCCCTATCAACAAGCAACCAAAGCCAAACAGAATTACGGACAAAATGGTAAGTTTGGCGATTTAACAAAGCCAGGTTGGTTTAACAAGACACCCTAACCAAACCAAGATACTTGAATTGGAACAACCGCCGCTACCGAACTGAATTAGGTATGGTCAAGGCTCAATTGCAAGAAGCAAAGCAAGCCTCCCGCTTGTCGAATCGAGGCGCCGACCAACAATCGCGTTTCTAGCAATCGCCGGGCAAAAGCCATTTTGTCTAAGGTCGAAAATCTTGAAGTCGATTATGTCAACGCCGAGACCATCAAGACGGATTTTGCCGTGACTGGGAGGACCTCAAAAACTCCCCTTGTAATTGAATTTTTTTATATGTCTAACCCATTCTCTTGATTATTGCTTGTATTTTAATCGACAAACTGAATTTGATTTGACGCCCCATACATCAATCTCCTCACCGGCCCAAATTTAGCACGTTTTCATTTTAGCATTTTTAATTTTCGCCTGGTCATGAATATCCATTACGCCATTTTGACCACCAAATTGGCTAAAAACTTGAAAATTTAATGCAACTTTGGCTATAAATAGAGGCATACCTCGCTTACATCTCTACAACAAAGCAACCTTTGCCTCTTACCTTACAAGAAAACTTTAGAACTCTTCTCCCAGCCTCTAATTTTCTGGGTACCTTTGTTAGCATTTCAACAGAGACTTCAATTTTATCTCGCCTCAAATGAGCTAAACCAACTGGCAAACCCAAACATGGAGATTATCTCTATCTCCTTATTTTCTGGTTCTCGCTTATTTCATATGGGAACCAGGAGGCTTCACAATTTGGAACCCCTTTGAAGTTCTCTCTCTGCCTTAACAAAGTGAAACGCATATTGGGTTTAGTAATTTGCCTAATACCACATCATGAGTTTTGGTAAGTTGCCTAATGTGGCTTACCAAACTCATTAGGGAGATGAGAGTAGGGGAGGCCTCGAGACATTCTTTCTTTCTACTGCTTTGGCGCTCCTTCACACCTAGTGTTTAAAGTTTCACTCGTGAAGGTCCGCAACATCATACGAAATCAAAAAGCGATGAGGCGCGACTTATGCCCGCTCGCCTCTCGCCCTGGCCTCCTCTCGCTTTCATTGTTCGACACTCCTTCATCGACGTTGTCAAACTTCATTTTCATAACCCGTCGATGAAGGCCTTCTTACCTTGAAGCTACTTGCACTTAATTGTCTTACCCTGGTGACATGTCATGGAGACCGCTTCTCTCTCTTCCTAAATTCTTCCTCAAAGACGAAATGAATTAGAACATGGCAGAGCTTCCAAAATGGACTTGTCTTGTAATAATCTAGATTAAAACTTTATTTCACTTGTATCACCAAGTTACAAGCCTATTTGACAATATATTTTGCATAATTGTCGAACGGCCTCAATAAAGAAATCTAGACCATACTTCAAAGTTATATTTTTACTGCACATTGTTGGTTTATATGACTTCAAATATTTGCCATTAATAGACTTGATTCTCAACCTGCACTTTATTTCAACAAGCGCCAGAAGCATTCCCCGAGAAAACTTTAACAACTTTATATGGTCCTTCCCACTTAGGGGACCATTTACCATATTCTCGACATTTCTTATCCATCCGCAAAATGACTTTCCAAACTAAATCATCAACCTTAAAACGCTTATACTTGACCCGACTATCATAAAATTTTGCTATTCTTTCCTTTTGTCGAATCAAGTGTTCTAAGGCAACAATTCTCTCACATGCGCATCATTTAACTCGTCGAAGCATTGAGTTCCAATACTGGCTCATCGCAACTCCTCTTGTTTTTGAATCCTCAATGAACCAAGATTTATCTCGATAGGCAACACAACATCATGTCCATATACCAATTTATAAGGAGTTGTACCGCCGATTCTCTAGGTGAGTTTCTCGCATGCCCAAAGAACTTGTTCTAAAGTCGAATGCCAACTCCTTGGATACCGCCAATATGCTTCTTTATCAAGCCAATGATAATTTTATTCATGGCTTCTACTTGACCATTTGCTTGAGCATAATATGGTGTCGAGGTAATCATCTTGATCTTCCTTGACTCGGCATACTCCACAACTTTCTTCCCAACAAACACAGATCCTTGATCAGTTGTTATGGTTTGTGGTATGCCATATCGACACACAATATGGTTTTCAATAAAATCTATGATATCTTGTTGCATCACTTCTTTCAAGGCTATTGCTTCTACCCATTTGGTGAAATAATCAACCCCTACTAGAATGTATTTATGACCTTTAGAAGAGGCAGGAAAAATTTGACCTATGAGGTCTAACGCCCAATGTAACGACCCGTTTCCGGACCGCTACCGAGCTCAACATACCGAGCTCGAGTTACCGAGCTTAACACACCGAGCTCAAGTTACCCTGTATGCGATGTGTTTTAAAACGATACTCTTGTGCCCTATAGAAAAGTACGGTCTATTATTATTATTATTTTTTTTATAAGACCAGCTCGTGCACATCAGAGTAATTACAGCTTTTCGAAACATGGTACAGACTTAAGTCCTAAATAACAACACGCAGGTATAACAAGTACATACTTATATATACAAGATATAAAAAGTGCATACAAAAAAAGACAGTAATAATGTACAAAGAAAATACACCTAAGGTATGACGACTTCAAGAGAGCAATCATACCCTGGGGTTACTTCCGGCAGACACCCACGCAGGGGGCTGCTCCAAAAGTAAAGCCACCAGTCTACCCTGTGCTCAAAATGACATCTAGCCCAAACTGGTCACAACCTCTGAACACAAAAAAAACAAGGTACAGTCATCCCAAAAACATCCAACAAACATAATCAATCACGACAAATATAGGTCGTCGCTCGATCCTCGCCGAGCTCCTCCTCGCCATCATCCATTGCCGAGTTCCTCGCACCTCGACATCGCCTGGGTAACCATCATGGATTGAAGGCACCACGAAAGCGGTCAACTTCTCAACAATTCAAGATAAACACGGCATAAAGAAATAAGTAAACAAAGAAAGTATAACATTCACCAAACGTGACTCAACCATCTCACTCTAAACTCGACTCAACTCGCGATCCATTTTCTCTCGACCACCATTATTCGAAAGCAGACGCAGATCCATCAATCGACATACCAGCCGTAGCCTTGGGATCTTTCGCTTCTCCCTAGATATGCAAGATCTTGCTCCTACGCCGCGACGCCTAGTCAATCTCCCGTAAACAAAGGGGACCTAGCACCCTCGCTTATCCGGTCACGGCTCAAAAACGCCATAACGATCGCTTAGCTCGCTTCACTCGATGAACAAATTCTCCGCTACAATATTCAAAGAGTTGACGTTTAAAATTACTTGCTGCAGACATCAAATAAGAGAACATGCTTAATATGAAGAAAACGCACTGACAAGAATATCGCAATTCATGGCATATATTCAATCTCATATCAAATAATGCATAACTCAATCATATCACAACATTACATGCTCGACAAGCAAATCAAGGAATCCATACATAGGAATATAACAATAAAAATCCTAGAATGATTAGAAGTGTTCTTATCAACTCCAAGCTAACGCCGCCGACAACGACCTCGACATCGCATCGCCTTCAAACGAGCTCGACAACGACCTCGACACGCATCGCCCTCAATCGACTCGACACGCACGCTTCGATCCGGATCCCATCGCCCCACGCCCCTGGTTCGCTTCTCCGCACACCTCGATTCGAAATCACACGATCTCTGAATCACACCGCTTAATACGAGCACAACTTAGTTCCATCTATGGTTTCTAATAGCACTTAGCTCTCATTATCCCAATCTTAACTACAACCCAAGTAAACATTAAAACTCCGTAACTTAAACAAATACAACCGTAATTCAAACATTACAAAATAACTCCTTTTTCTCTAAAATTTTATTAAAACTTCTTTCATACATCTCATTACACAAACCCATTTTTCCTCTAACACCAAGTTAGGGTTTTCGATCAAAAGTTCATGAAAAAGGTTATATGATTCTATAACAAATAAATCAACAACAAACATCAACAAGAAGCAACGCATAACAAACTAAAACAAAAAATCAAAACAAACCAAATAGGAGGGTTTTTGGTAATCGCTTATCATAGAAAATGTGAGAAAGCAATTTGTTTTACAAGCTCAAATAAATGGTTAGAAAGGTAGGTAATATCATGAAGAAGAAAACCCATCAATATGACATGATTTGGAAGCATAAAAACTAGCTAAAATGGAAGGAAGAAGTGGCGCTAAACAGTAGCATGAAGGAAGAGAAATTCTGTTTTTCATACCTCCACAGATGGTCGAGATGGTGATATATGTCGAGGAGATGATGAGGAACAAGATTGATGAAGAAAGTTTATGCAGAAGCTCAATAAAACTCAAGGTTCTTCGATGGAGGTTTGGAGGGGAAGAGGAAACTTAGAGAAGAAGGAAGAAGAAAGAAGAAAAGAGAAAGTGTGGGTTTGAAGGAACTGCTCGTGATATACAGCTGGTCAGAAACCATTTAAATGAATTTTTCTTTTTTTTAAAAACAAACACAAATAAGTGACGTGTAACTACTGTTATGAGATGCTAATCCCATCAATCATTCTACCCATCTAATCTCTCCTCTCTCATGATTACCCTCTAATCTATAGGTTGAAGATCTAAAACACAGCGACGAGAACTGCAAACAGATAAGATAAATATTACAAACAATATAATCATTAACGCTAAATAACGTCAGAAAATACGAGTTCGTGCACGCGGCCCTCCTTAGTTCGACATGCGACCTCCTCACCAGACGCGACCATCACCAGACGCGACCGCCAGCCTAATGCTCGCGATCTCCTCGCCAAAGAAGCCTAGTGCACGCGGTCTCCTCAGCCCGGCATACGACCTCAGCAGCTCGTGCACGCGGTCGATCTCTTCATCAGGTGTTACACCCAACCTCTAAAAGGCCAAGGTTTAACAATGGAATGTAACTCACTAGCAGGTACATTCTGTATTTGACCATGCCTTTGACATTCTTCACAGGATTTTGCAAACATAATGCAATCCTTCACCAAAGTGGGCCAATATACTCTTTGTCTTCAAAACCCATTTCATTTTCTCACCCACCGATGAGCACCACAAATTCCTTCATGAACCTCTCAAGTAAAGCCAAATAAGCATCCTCTTCGCTAAGCAAGTTTCCAAATTACCATCAATGATTTTCTATATAAAGCCCCTGCAAGTACAACAAACTTAGTTACTTTATACTTAATCTTTATGTCGACATTAGTATCCGGATTTTCCAAATACTTCAATGATGGGCTTACGCCAATCACCGATTCGACGTACTTGCAAAGAAAATATCTCTTTCGGCCCAAAGTGGTACAATAACTCACTGATTTCTACGAGTTCTCACAACACCTTTGAAGATAACTTATATCCTCAAGCCAATTGGGCCAATTCATTAGCCTCTTGATTTAGCTCTCTAGAATATGCTCCAACTCGACATTGTCGAATCTGCTTTCATCAACTTGTTAGCCACTTGACAATATTTGACAAGGTTATGACTAACACATTTGTATGCTTAAGTTAACTGTCTAATTACCAATTGCGAATCACCAAAAACTTTGACAGTGCGTACTTGCATTTCTATCAAAATTTCCAAACCCACAATTAAGGCTTCATATTCAGCCTCGTTATTAGAACAAACATACTTTAGTTCAAACATCAATTTAGTTGGTACCCCTAAGGGCAAAATTATCAAAATTCCAATACCAACCCCATTTCTATGTCTTGAGCCATCAAAATACAAATGCCAAGGCTTCAACTCGACTAGCCCTGTCAGTTCTTTTATTTCCAGACATGGATGGTCCGTTAAGAAGTCAGCAATTGCTTGACCTTTAACAGCCTTCATAGGTACATATTGCAAAGAAAATTCAGATAATGCAAGTGTCCACTTTCCAATTCAACCATTCAGAATTGGCTGGGACAACATGTATTTGATTACATTTGTCTTTGACATGACTAAAACATTGCAAGGCATCAAATAGTATTTGAGTTTTGTACAAGAGAAATATAATGCTAAACATAATTTTTCTATAACACTATATCTAGTTTCTGCATCATTGAGCACTCGACTGAGGTAGTAAACGGCTCTCTCGACATTGTTTCCATCTTCTTGAGCCAATAAACAACCAATGGTCTCTTTTGATGTCGATATGTACAATTTCACCGGGTCGATGTGGCTCTGCAGCATCATGACCGTGGATTTGTCAAATATTGCTTGATTTGGTCAAAAGCTTCTTGGTGTTGGTGTGTCCACACAAAAGCTTCTTCTGCCTTGAGGTTCACCAACGGAGCAAAAACTCTTGTTCTTCCTGTGTGGTTTGATATGAACCTTCTGAGTAAATTGACTTTTCCTAAAAAGGATCAAGTTCTTTTTTGTTGGTTGGAGGTCTTGCTTCCAGCACAGCTTTAGCTTTATTCTTATCCACTTCAATGCCTTTTTTGTGCACTAGAAAGCCTAAGAACTTAGCAGCAGAAACCCCAAAACCACACTTCTCAGGGTTCATTTTCAAACTATGCCTTCTCATTTCCTGGAAGGCTCTCCTCAGATGATTCAAATGCTCCTCTTGACTGTCGGATTTAACAATGACATCGTCGATGTACACTTCCATGAACTTGCCTATCATTTCATGAAAGATAGTATTCATTGCCCTCTGATATGTTGCACCAAAGATTCTTCAAACCAAAGGGCATCACTATCCATTCATAAGTTCCAATTGAACCTGGGCACTGAAAGCGGTTTTAGGTACATCCTCTTCACTATGAAAACTGATTATAACCAAAGATGCCCATCCATGAAACTCGTAAGCTCATGACCAGATGTCGCATCCACTAGCATATCCGCTATGGGCATAGGGTATTCATCTTTAGGAGTGGTCAGATTAAGGTTCCTAAAATCGACACATACTCTCATCTTGCCATTCTTCTTATGACAGCACTACATTAGACAACCATTCCACATACCTAGCCAGGTTAATGAATTTAGCCTTCAAAGAACCATTCGACTTCCTCCTTGATTTTTAACACAACTTCAGGAGCGAACCTTCGTTGGCTTGTTTGACAGCTTGCAATCTAGCTTTAGAGGCAATCTATGCTCCACGAGTTCTCTATTCATCCTGGCATCTCGTGGTAATCCCAAGCAAAGCAATCCTTATACTCTAAACTAGCTCCACAATCAGCTTTAAACCGGTCTAACAACATTGCACTCACATATATTGGCCTCTTTCTATCTGCATCGCTTCAAGTCTATCTCTTCTAAAGCGGTCTTCCAACTCAAAGCCACTTCTATCTTCAAGCCCTTTTCAAAACCCAACTGCCATCATCAAATATACACCCACAAAGACACCTTCTTTGAGTTTGGCCGCTTGGCCGCCTCAAAGGCCAACAATTGTATTTGAGGATAATCATGAGTCATTACCGCCGATTGGCGATTTTCGCCGGCCTCGCCAAAGAACTTAACCCCAAATCGCTCCATTAAGCACGATTCGTTGAGCCTCTTTATCAATAACACCACCTGCACTAAGATAGGTTTCACCTCGATCATACACTTTGAAGTCCACATGCATTTGTTGCAAATAACATGGACTATCATCCGCCTCAATAATCTCAACTTCATCACGAGCATTCCAAAGAATCATTTTTTGGTGTAATCGTCAAGGAATCGCTTCCACACAGAATGAATCCAATCCCGACCCAACAAGACATTGTAACTAGACCTCGAAGGAATCACAACAAACAGAGTAGATCTTTCATCGATCCTACCAAGACATCAAGCATCACTACGCCATCCGCTGGTGCGCTTCTTCCCCGGTCAAGAATCACTATATTTGTTGGCAACAGTCGACTCATCCTTTCCCAATTTCTTGAACATGGCTCTTGGAATCAAATTGATCGATGCACCTCCATCAACCAAGACTCGTTACCGGCTTACCTTCAATCATTGCTCTAATGTGCAATGGTCGAAGATGACTTCTCCTCATGAGTTGGTTTGTCGAGCCTAGCGGGTTATCAAATATAGTGACCATGTCTTGCTTCAACAAATTGCCAACCAATAGGAAAGTCCTCTAAGTCTTCCTCGTCAGGCACTTCAACTAGAAACTCGTGAATGAGCCTCATATTCCTGGCAACACCGAAACCAAGTTTACATTCAATTTAGTAAACTCTCTTCAAGTCGTGGTCTTCATTCTCCAAATGACTTCCCAACCTCATGCCTAGTTCGTCGAATAAACAATCTTCGATCCCAGATCCGACACGGTAGTACCCATTGCCATCACCAATTCGCCCAAGTCTTTGTCTAGACCGTGTCGTGGATCAAACCGTTTCTTCATCTTCAAAACCTATTGGGCCATCCGGATCATTTAGTGCGGCAATAACCTCTTCCATGAACAAATCTGCTTTGACAACATTCTGCTCCATGGACTCCAGGTTCATCTAACAAATCGTAATCATTAGCTATGATCCTTAATTCCTCCATTGACACATCATCGCTCGTGCCTCCTCCGAGCTGGTTGAACACCAACTTTGCCGCTGCCCAAAGCTAACCTTTCAGCCTTCAATTAAACCCATCGCCACTGAGTCACCTCTTCCTTAGCCAAAGGAATTTCAGCATTCTTGGAACTCGCTGACAGATGCCCGCCGTGAATGTGCTCGCATCTTGGAAGTCCGCCCTTGTCATAATTGTCGCCTAACATCAACCACTACACTCTTCAACTTTGGACCGATCTCCTGGGCAGCGGACTTTCAGATCCCAACCATGAAACAATCTTCACGCTGAGATCCTCCCAACTCAACAAATTCGTCGTCTCGAAGCTTGCCTTATCCTCCGCCGACGACGCTTTTGGCTTTTCGACGGTGGGGCCTTCTTCACTTGATCACCCCTGTGGTAAGGTTTTTCGCCACGCCGGTATTCTTCATCCCAAAATGGCATTTGTCGAGGGTTACTCTTTGTAGCTCTCACCGCTTCTCAGTGCAGACAACGAGCCTCGGGAGAATTCTCAACCCATTTGTTCACCATAACATCGATGCTCGACGTTTCCTAGTCCTCGTTAACCTTTCACCAAGAGATCCTCCATGATTACTCCCGTGGATTCCTCGGAGACTCGACCAACCATCCACCGATTGCTCGATTAGGCCTATTAACCACAGGCCTTTGCACTTGGTTCACGGTGCATGTCTCACGCACCTATTCCCATAATGAGCACGAACTTGCCGATGAACATTTGCACCATCAACTTTCTTTGCTCTCCGGCCGCTTTCATCAAAGTACTTGTCACAATGTGGGCATAATTTTAATCGTCCCTATTGTTTTTCTTCTCGTAAAAGCTTCAACAGCCTCTACGAGGCCTTGGAGATGTCGAAAGGATCCTCGACATTCACCACGCATCGCTGGGCGCTAATGTTCACCATGCTACGCCTTTCTCACATTTTGGCCTTCGACATTGGCAATGCCTTGACCAAATGGATCAAGATTCACCTTCATGCTAGGCTTTTGTTTGTCAAAGAAACTTGAGCCTACCTTCTTTGAGAGCCTTTTGAATCAAATCCTCAAACGAAACATTCATTAGTAGGGTGGCCTAAAGCTCCATGGTACTTGCAATAATTCGACCATTAGAGTCCTCAGGCCCTTTCACTCTATGATTATCCGATAACTTAAGTCGCTTATCTTTTAAAAGAATATCAAATATTTTATCGACTTTGGTTATATCAAATGTATAGGTTCTCTTATTCACATAGCTCATCTTTTCCTTCCCCTTGGAAGGTACTAACGCTGACAAGCATAAGGTGGTCCTTCTTTAATTCAAAGAAGGTTTATTTCTTGCTCTGTCATAGCCTCATCCTCACTGTCTGTTAGATCTTGTTCGACACAATTGACTTTCTCACGCCTGATAAACTTCTTATTGTTCTTTTGATTCTTCTCAAAGCGGAGTTGTTCAACTTGTCGAACCTTCCCCCCTAATTGGGCGAGGTCAACTATGTGTTGGTTTACCAATTTCTTTCTAATATGGTAATCCAAACCACTAGCGGCCATTTTCACAATTTCGCCGGGAACAGCGTGAAACACTCGCTCTTCTTTTGCTTGAACCTAGAGATGTAATCATCTATAGATTCATTATAGATGCGTTTGACGTTGAATAAATCACCAGATTAACCTCAATCGCCTCAAGAATTGATCATGAAACAATCCTTCCAGGTTGTGTCCACGAATCGACCGAATTAGCTCTCAACGCCGAGAACCAAGAAAATGCGTTATTTGTCAAAGAACTTGGAAAGAACCTCATTTTCAAACCTTCGACAAAGGGCCATCTCTCCCATTTCTATCGTGGTATCTAGCCACATGCTCGACAATGATTCACCACCGTCACCGTAAAATTTGGACAATTTGGGGATTTTCATCCCTCTTGGCACTTCAAATTGTTGAACCCACTCAGAAATGTAGATATGAAATATGGTCCAGTGCCTTGACCAATATTAAAGCCAAGCCTATTCAAAGATTTGCTCAATGTACCGATTCACGCTTTGTTCTATCCGATTTCCCATGATATTGTGCCTGAGGTTGGCTAAACCTTGATGCACTGGTGGGCCCTGGTCTTGATTCCTTTGTAGAATCTGCACCTGGCCATAGGCCAAGTTATTCAAATTCTGACCAAGGTTGTGATTTGGCTGAACTACCTCGTTCTGCACCACCATAGGGTTATTCGCATTATGCGGAATGCCCCCCATGCCCTGACCATAAGGTAAAACCCATGGGCCTTGTTGAACATTCTCGTTCACTGGTGCTGCCAAACCCAATGCTTGATTTAGCCTTTCCATTTGTAAGGCTAGTGTATTACATGCTTGATTAGTAGTCTCCATAAGAGGCGTAATCATCGCACTCCATCTGCTGAGTGAACATGTTCACCATCTCATGGTTACTATCATCCACTTGTTGTCGAATACTCGCCAACGAGTTTTGTGTTAATCCCCCATTATTCTGAGGCATTTGTCTCGACATGTCCCCCAGTCCTAACCCTTGTTGATTGGCTGTCGTAGTGGTAGCCATTCCTGCCATTCCTTGAGTATTGGAAGAATTTCCGAATGGCATAAAAGGCTGGTTAGCATATTAGTTGAACATAGTTGAACCAATAGCAGGGACTGTCGAGTTTTGCAAATAACCATACGGCATTCCAAACGGAGGTTGCGTTACTTGCGGTACAGGCCTAATACTTGAGTTCCTCGTACTTCCAGGCGATGCCTGAATTTCTGGAGCACTTTGAACCACCGGTTCAAACACTGCAGCGCTTAGAATAACTTCCCCCTGCGTATTGGCCATTGTCATTCCAGTACCCGCCCTAGCGGTAGTATTACTCATCCGCGGGATCACAACTACCCCGGTGTTCGTACTGGTGGTCGAAGCATTTGTATTGCTAGCCAATGCATTCGCACTAGCAACGCTTGGTGTTGTGGCACTGCTACTCGTACTGCCACTCATGTTTCTATATTGCGTTACGTTAGAAGCAGTGATATTTCCACTTCTTAGACGCATAAAACCATCGTTTAAAACGAGTTACTCTAAACTCGTCCCACCGGGCGTGCCAATTTGTTTATGGGGAAATTTGGTTTATGGTATGGTTCTACCAATTTTGATGATCTTGTATGATCTACCAAATTCATCAAACAAACAAAAAAAATTTGATGATCGAGCAATTATGAATTCAAACGAGTTACGTGATAATCCCGTTTTGCGAACAATGGTTTTTTGAAATTAACGGTCAATTGCTTGACACATTATCAATTATGTAATATTCTTAGCTTCAGAGCCATGAATAATTGTGTCTTATGCCAAATTTGTATATGATGATTCCAACTAATATCAAGTTGTTGTCGAAATGGCAATATAGACTTAAGTAAACAATATTGGCTGTCGAAAGCCAATAACTTGGTTTACAAGCAAGTTAGAGCAAAATTTAAAACAAGAACGTAACTACTGCAATGTCATGGGGCGTGCATCACTAAAGCCCAACATGCAGTTGAAGTTAACGCAGAAATGTAAGGGAAAACAAGTAATAGACAAAGTTTAAGAAACACTGCTAAAGGACATGAATTTAAGTGAAAACATGTAAATGTATGAATTTTAATAACAGAAGCGTAAAGAGCATTAATTTAAGTAGAAAAGCATGTAAATGACTTTAAAAGTAAAAATGCAGAAAACAGTAAATGAAATGTGGAATTAAAGGATGTAAATTCAAAGCAAAAAAAATATAAATTGATTGAAATGTAAATGACATAACTGAAAATGTAAAGAATTGAAAATAGATTGAAACTTGATTAAAATGCAGAAAGATAAGGTTGGATACATGATCTAATTCCTAATATCTCGACGGCCAAAGAAGATTAACTAAAACGATCATTGTATGCCTTCCACACCTTATCCCACCTGCGGAGTGTAACTATACTATTCTCTCTTTATGCATGTGACATGAAAATATATTACGAGGCTAGTTCGCATTCCATTAATTCATAGTTTTTATATTTCAAAAATTGTATAAACTTGTGTCATTTTTATTTAAAATGTTAGGTTGATGAAAGAAGTAATTATATTTTTGTAAACGAAACTTAAAGAAAAAGTATTAATTTTTAAAATTTATATTAGCACAATTGCATCAGCTCATGTAACACTTGTGATACCATTTAGAGTGATCTATAAGCATTATATAAATATATATACATACGCGCACACATTATGTATGACTATGAGTGGGATGGGTATACTAAAATATTCGTACTCTCACTCATACTAAATTTAACGGATAGTTACTTGTATCCCTTCTTAAGTTGATAATTACCTGTCGTGGGTTATTTTTACGGATACTCGTGTGGTCTATTACATACTGTCATCCTTAAGTTATATTATGTATTACACACTATATAAGAGACTATAATGTGATAGGAAAGTAATTATCATATATAAATATTGTGTATATAGTATAAGTTAATATTATATTATTTTTTTTGGTTCTACAATATTACATTACTTATGTTGTTAACAAGTAATGTTTTTTAAAAAAGACAAATTGTCGGCATCAACCAAATTTGACCTAGCTCATCTAGCCCGAAAATGTCTTGCCCCGAATGGCCTAACCCAGCCCAAATTAACAGCAAACAATACATTTTTTTGAAACTATTGAAAAACATGGCTTCGAATCCTTATTGCAACAGTTGAGAACCAATGAGTAAAATTTTGTTTAATCAGCCGAACCGGAGATTAATCCCTAACGGGCCCTATGGGCCTAAGCCGTGAGAATACTCTGGTGGACTCTCTCGAGCCAAAGGGTAATAGAGATGAATTCGAAAAGAAAAAAAACACATACAAACGGTCAAATACATGTGCACTGAATGGAGGGAATACATGAAACATAGGGATGACAAAACGGGCCAGCTCGACCCAACCCGTCATGAGCCCGCTCAAAAACGGGTCGACCCAACTCGGCCCGTCAAGGGTGGTGGGTTGAGATATTGAACTCAACTTGTCCCGTCATGGGCTAGCGGGATGGCAAGCCAACCAGTTAAAAAATCAAAAAATAAATATAAAAACTCAAATTCGGGCTAAAACGATATGGCGGGCCAACCCGCCTAAAATGGACCAAAATGGCAGGTTGGTTTGTTCGAAATATGTAAAAATAAATAAATAAATTGTACTCCCTCCATCTCATTTTACTTATCCTATTGGTTTATGCATACCTCTTAAGAAAGTGATTTAGTTTACAAATTTTCATGATAAAACGACACTCATTGACTAAAATGCCCTGTATTAATTGGAGTAGTGGAGTAATTAAATAGAAAAAATTCATTAATATAGTTGGTTGAAATAGAAGGGGTATTGTTGGAAAAAATGTAATTAATACTTTTTGATTTTCTAAAGAGATGAGTAATTTTAGACGATGAAATATTTCAAAAATGATAACTAAAATGAGACGTAGGGAGTAGAAAATAAGAAAATAAATAAATAAAAAATATATGTTAACCCGACAGGTTGACCGGCCCGGTCCGCTTGTAGCCCGACGGGTTGATGGGCTCAACGAGTTAGGCTAGATAGGTTGGTAGGCTGACATGTCATAATCCAACCCGCCCCATTTTAGGCGGGTTGACGGGTCGGCCTGGCGGGCCCAACTCGCTTGTCATCCCTAATGAAACATGAACATAGGTGTAAAAATATTATACACATGTATTCAATGAGGTATTGCAATCATTTAATAAGTTTAAAAATACATTACTTGTCATCTTATTAGATGATGTACATCATTGAATACATGTGTAAAATATTTTTATACTCATAGCATATATAAATTCAATTCAATTCAAATTATCTTGTGAAACAGAATGCAACGTTTCAAACTTCTTTTTTCTCAGTTCAAGTGCACAGAATAACCGTTTTCTCCAATTTTGCACTTTTCTGCATTCAAGGCAAAATATTTTCCCCTTCAACCTTCCAATTTTTAATTGGACAAAGTTAGGTAAAGTTCTATAGGTATAATTGGTATTTTTTCTTATAAAATAGATAAATTTTTCTATTTTTATTTAATCCTACTATCTCTAATATATCGTAAATTTCACCATCAAAACAGTTTTTATCCTATTTTATGAGAGAAATAATACCAACCGCACTTATGAAACTTTACTTACTTTTTATCCTTGTTAATTAAGTGTTTAATTGATATGCACTGATGGTATAAAAAAAATTATATCGTCATTCAATTATATCTCATTATTATGTCAGGTTATTAAATTATTTTTAAAAATATATCAATAAATATTTACATTATGAAATATGATTAGACGATGATATAAATGTTTTTTACGCATATAAATTAAATTCTTTAATTAATTGTCCATTATCAATGTATTATCAATGTTGGCATGGTTTTTGACCGTTACTTTTCTCTACCCAAACAAGTAGCAACAAAACAAAAGTCAGTGGTCCCCACATCATGGTAATCTAGAACCTACTATCTACCCTTCCCAAGGATACCCAACGGCTAGTTTCTCATCACCACCACCATAAATACAACACTCCAAACCCCAAAATTCCTCACACCAACTCACTGCATAACCAGCTACTCTCTTCTCTCTCCAACCATTTCTGCATCTGTGAGATACAAAGGCAAATTAAAAGCTTATACAGTTGCAAAATCCATGGCTGGTTCATCAATCTCTGCTTCTTCTCTTTTGCTCCTGTTTCTTCTCTTTGGCTTTACTGCAGCTAAGGATGTCTTGCTTGGAGGCAAGACAGATGCATGGAAGATTCCATCTTCTGAATCAGACTCACTCAACAAATGGGCACAAAGGGCTCGGTTCCAAGTTGGAGACCATCTTGGTAATTTCATTTATTTCCAAAATTTGTTACTCTTTTTGTTCATCATCATGGGGTGATTTTATTTCTTTTTTGTTAATCAAAATTCAATTTTTATGTTGCTAGTTTCAAAATTTATTAATTTTTTGTTATTCAAAATTCAATTTTTGTTTTGATATTTTCGTTATCTTAATTTGATTTTCAAAATTTATTTCTTTTGTGTTAATCAAAATTGGCAACTTTGCCGAGGTGATCAATACCATATTGGTTTCCTCCTTTCCCTGTTGCCAAAACTAGTATTGGCTAAAATTAGTTTCATGGTTGTGCTGATTTATATTGTCAGTACAATTGTCTAGTTTAGCCAACATTGTACAATATTCAAACAGATGTAACCAAAAAAATAAAAAAAAAATTTCATCAACTCGGTAATTTTATTTTCAAAATTTATTTCTTTTTTTGTTAATCAAAATTCAATTTTTATTTTGATATTTGTGATGTGAGTAGCCACTAACCCCACTTGACAAATTCCTCATCTTTTGTTCTCCAGTATGGAAATACGATGGTGGGAAAGATTCAGTTTTGGAAGTGACTAAGGAGGATTATGCTAATTGCAACATCTCAAACCCCATCAAAGAGCACAGTGATGGGAGCACTAAGGTGATGCTAGACCATCCTGGGCCATTCTACTTCATCAGTGGAGCAAAGGGTCATTGTGAGAAGGGTCAAAAGGTCATTGTGGTGGTTATGACTCCAAGGGGAAGGAGGTACAGTGGTATTTCACCTGCACCTTCTCCAGCAGAGTTTGAAGGTCCAGCTGTTGCTCCAAGTCCAACTAGCAGTTCCACTGCTTTGCACGGTGGTTTTCTCATGGCTCTTGGAGTGCTTGCTATGTGGGGTTTTCTGATGTGAAATTGCCCCATTTTATTTTTATGTTGGAACCATTTCATATATCATATGTATTATTTATAGGATAGTGTAAGAGACTGTCGCGGTGAGGTCACTGTCAGTTTTGTTATTTTTGTAGAGACCATAATATAATTCATTTTTAAATAATATAGATTTACGTTGGATCCCCACTTTTTGGACGTCTATTAGACACTTTATTTGTACATGTACGTGTTGGGAATTTGACTCTTCAAATTCTCTTCCCCAGAAACTGCACTTGTGGAAAATTGGAAAAACAAAATAGAGAAATAATAACAACACAAGTATTTAACGTGGAAAACTCCCAAACCGGAGAAACCACCAAAGACTGAGAAAAAATCCACTATGTAGAAAATTATTACAATTACACAATTTTCTCTCAGACTCAAGACACCCACAAAGCTTCCCCACTAGCAAAACTCACTCCTCACACCTCTCCTTTTACAAGAAATATTCCTAATAAATTCTTTTTCTGATGTGGAGGTTCAGCCCAAGCTGCAACCACAGAGTATACTAAGAATTCTATTAAATTCTAAAACAAAGAGATGAATTTATCTAGAGACAAAAGTTACTAGACAAGCTTTTGAATGGTGTACATAAAACCAAGGCCTCCTTTTATAACAAAGAAGTTCACTCCTCTTTACTATTTTACCCGATGTGGGACTAAAAGTCCCAACACCAACAATCTCCACCTTGTGACTTTGTGGTCCCACAACGCTCCACCTTGATGAAGATTCTCATAGCTTTCGCTATCACTGCAACGCAGTCATGCTCCACCATAAAAGCATAATCACTCAGAACTAGCCATCCCAAGCATTTAAACTCGGCACATATCGAAATATAACATTGCTGAAAAAACTATGGTGCAACTCCCATATTTGACTCTCATGGAAGTCAATCTCCACCTTGTGACTTTGTGGTCCCACAACGCTCCACCTTGATGAAGATTCCCATAGCTTTCGCTATCACTGCAACGCAGTCATGCTCCACCATAAAAGCATAATCACTCAGAACTAGCCATCCCAAGCATTTAAACTCAGACATATCGAAATATAACATTCTTTGAAAAACTATGGTGCAACTCCCATATTTGACTCTCATGGAAGTTAATCGACCATCGACATAAATTTCACCACACACCCTGCATCAATGTCAACCAATGCCCGTGTGCAAAATGTGGTCCCGCTAACATTTAATATCCTTTATCATGGCAACTTTGGGACCCATGCCATAAGGATATACATGTCCTTCTTTCAAAAGACATCAAAATCGGAGATAATGTTAGTCTCATTATCAGCATCCCCACTACTTTCGTGAGTAACCCCGCTTCTTCAAAGCCTTGTGTAAACCAGATTGAATCAACACATCCTTGACTTGTATTTGCCACAAGCCAAAGTTGATCTTTCCGTCAAATTTCTCTACATCAAATCTGACTGCATTTGAAACTCTGCTTCCCGACATCCTCTTTGGCAGAACTTGTGCTCTGATACCACTTGTTGGGAATTTGACTCTTCAAATTCTCTTCCCCAGAAACTGCACTTGTGGAAAATTGGAAAAACAACATAGAGAAATAATAACAACACAAGTATTTAACGTGGAAAACTCCCAAACCAGGAGAAAAACCATCAGCACCAGAGAAAAATCCACTATGTAGAAAATTATTACAACTACACAATTTTCTCTCTGCACTCAAGACACCCACAAAGCTTCCCCACTAGCAAAACTCATTCCTCACCTCTCCTTTTACAAGAAATATTCCTAATAAATTCTTTTACGATGTGGAGGTTCAAAGCCGCAAACCATAGAGAGCATACTAAGAATTCTATTAAATTCTAAAACAAAGAGAGGAATTTATCTAGAGACAAAAGTTACTAGACAAGCTTTTGAATGGTGTACATAAAACCAAGGCCCAAGCCTCCTTTTATAACAAAGAGGTTCACTCCTCTTTACTATTTTACCCGATGTGGGACTAAAAGTCCCAACACCAACAGTACGTATATTTATATGCAAATACGGATGGGGTGTCCATCATTTTTTATCCTAGATTATTATATATGTTCCGGCGACCCCCAAGACGCTATTGCGGTGTAGCGGGTAGCGGTATGGCCGCTACGTCGAAGTCTAGGGAACCATATAAGCAATTTATATGATACACATATAAAAGCTAAAAAATAGAAGAATGCACAAATTTAAACACATATTCATAACTAATAATCAAAGTTCATTACTTCATTGTTACTAATATTCAAACATAGTATAAAGCAAAAAAGTTTTAGCCTCCAAGGCTCAAAGTTCTAGTCTCCAAGGCTTAAAGCAAAAAAGTTTAGTCTCCAAGGCATAAAGTATAGTATAAAGCAAAAAAGTTTAGCCTCTAAGGCTTCTTAAGTTCTAGTCTCCAAGGCTTAAAGTATAGTATAAAGCAAAAAAGAGGTTTAGCCTCCAAGGCTTAAGTTCTAGTCTCCAAGGCATAAAGTATAAAGCAAAAAAGTTCTAGTCTCCAAGGCTTAAGTTCTAGTCTCCAAGACTGCTCAAGAATCACTATCTTCAAGCTCTTCCTCATCATCATCATGTTCAATTTGTTTTGCATCTTCCTCCCCTTCCGCCTCTATGTTTTGTGTGTCTATAGGGGCAGCTTGGTTCCTGACTCTTTTTTGGTGCCTAGTGATTATTATAGGCTCAACAACCCCAGCTACATTAGCAACATTCCCCCAAGTCAATGTATCATCCCCAAAGACCAAGTCCTCTTCAGCTGCTTCTCCTTCTTCGCAAGTTTCTCCCGTCAACCACTCGCTACAAAGATCAATGTCCTTTAAGGCAATGGGGTCAATTAAGTCACGACTGTCAAAGCGTTCCTTAAGTGTTTGGTTATACTTGATATAAACCAAGTCTTGCAACTTCTGATGCTCAAGCTTGTTTCTTTTCTTGGAATGAATCTATTTTGAAGTTTCAAAAAAAGAATGTTAACTTCTTTCACAATCACTATATCAATCAATGCTTACAACAAACTAAAACCATTTTGCATTTACTTACTTGCTCAAAGGTACTCCAGTTACGCTCGCAACCCGAAGAACTACATGTCAAGCTCAATACTCTAATAGCAATTTTTTGCAAGCTTGGAACATGATGCCCATAAGTCTTCCACCACTCGGCTATAATGAATAACCAACTAGGATTACTATTAACACAAAAGCTTATGTAAATTTAATTAAATTTATCAAAACTACACTTTAACTTACCAGGAGCCATAGCAGTTCTATTTCTTATTGCGACCTTCAAGCTAAAGAGTCCTTGAGACCTCCTATAATATGTCAATTCAAAGAAGTAGCTTTATCCTCTTCTTCAAAGACGACTTAGCCTCTCAATGCATTTAAGGAGCCCCTCATTAACTTCCTTATTCCCATCAACATCTGGGTTACCATGGTAGAACTCAGGATTAAGGTAATGGCCAGCTGCATGCAATGGATGATGAAGTTGGCATTGCCATCTTTTATCAATGATGGCAAAAATATCTTTGTACTTGTCTTCCTTGTTATTGAAAGATTTCATCATGGTTTCCTTGGCCCTATCCATTGCCTCATAGATGTAACCCATAGCAGGCTTTTTCTCATTATCAACAAGCCTTAGTACTTGCACAAGAGGTCCCATGGCCTTGATACTATAGAGCACATCATTCCAAAATGATGGCATTAGTACAATGTCCCTTGCCTTTTTCCTCTAGGCTCCTTAGATACACTTAAACCCACTACCATCCGAAATGAACATCCTCACGAAGGTTACTTTCTGTTTGTGCAACCTTTGCAATGTGAGGAAGTGAGTAGCAAACCGAGTAATGCCACCTCACTAATTGATCTTCTCGGTGTATTTTTTCATTGTATTTAAGGTCATGGTATGATTGTAAATGAAGCTTACAAGAGAGACCCTCTTTGGCATACTGCTTTTGATTTTTGGAAGTTTCAGATGTCTTCTAACATCAAATCTATACAATGTGTCGCACATGGTGTCCAAAAGAGTTTGTGTCTTCTTGCTTGTAATTTTACGCCTACAAGATCAATTCAAATGGACATAACCAAGTAACCAATTATCACACAAATGGGCATAATAAAGCTAGCATAAATAAAGACTCTTACCCACCAAAACATAGTTGCTACCATTGTCAGTGATTACTTGCACAACATTGTCTTCTCCCACTTCAGTCACAAAAGAGTCCAAGAGTTCAAATATTTTCTGGTCCGCTCTTCACATACCCGAAGCATCACAACCATCGACAAACATTGTCCCACGTGGACAATTGACCATGAAATTGATCAATGTCCTGTTCTTGCGATCTGTCCATGCATCGGACATGATAGAACAACCACTTTTAGCTCGCTTCAACAATATGTGGTCGCAACATCTCTTGATGAGCTCTAGCTCTTTTTCAAGAGTGGAACTCGCATCTCATGATAGCTTGGAATCTTTAGATATGGGCCATAGTTGCCAATAGCCTCAACCATGAACTTGAAACTTTTGTCGCAAGAACACATTGAAAGAAATTCGCACTTAAAAAGCACCGAGCAATATATTGAATTGTCCTAGCTCTTTGCCTTATCTTGAATGCTTGTTTGCACGTTACCCTTTCCCAATTTAATGGATCTTTGGTGGTTCTCTAGTATAAAGCAAATCCAAGGGTCCTTTCATAGTTTTTCGTCTCTTGGCGAGGGGTATCGCGAAACAGGGGCTTTTCATTTCGAATATTGTAAATTTCTTGCACCTCAACTTGCTCATCATCATCCTCGCTCAACTCTAATGTATGTGCATCACTTGTAGCCTTTTTCTTGTCATAGGCTTCCTTAATCTTCAACTTTATTTCAGAGGAACTTTCTTGCAAGCACCAACATCACCCTCATTCCCATTTGGTGTTTCTTTGCTCTAGTTATGCCACCATTAGTGGTTTTAGGACAAAAATCACGGGTGACACTCCTCCTATTGTTGATGTCTTTTAGGCTATTCC
The DNA here is from genome assembly GCA_037113605.1 of Calophaca sinica. NCBI lineage: Eukaryota > Viridiplantae > Streptophyta > Magnoliopsida > Fabales > Fabaceae > Calophaca > Calophaca sinica. Next base: position 126,026,807 of record CM073730.1, on the reverse strand, counting down.
ATTCCCAAGCTGAATCAATGTTATCCCCAGTGGGTTTAACCAGAGCACAAGAGGGATTGGAGGATGGTGTGGTCAAAGGTGTTGATGATGCCATAATAAAACAGAAGAACAAAGAACAAGGGAGAGAGAGCGCGCAGAGAATAAAAAACAGGGAGAAGAGGTCGCAAGAAGAAAGAAGAGAACGTGGAGCCACGGCCGCGCGTTGCGGGGCAGGACGCCGAGTCGTGCAGGAAGAAGAGGAGTCGGACTGAGGAATAGAGGAGAGGAAGAGCTTTTTAGGGTTTTTTTATTTTCTGTTTCCCACGTTTCTGGTCTCCTCGATTCTGCTCGTGCTTTTATTTAAAATTTAGGGAAAATGAAATGACGAAAATGCCCTTAAAAAACCTAAACGGCTAAAAAATGAGGGCGTTTTAGACTTTTCGGGTTTTTCTTCCACCTTCTCGCTCGATCTTCCTGTTGCGGCGCACCAGAACGCGAAACGGCCGCATTTTACCCGCAACGCACCACCGCCATGGCCGCAACTCCCAAACGCCATGATACGGCGTTTCGCAGTTTTCATCGTCTTCAGCATTTGGCCAACCTAAGAACCCCATTGGCGTCAGCATCAAGTTACAACCATAAACTTAACGAACACTAAGACAACATACAGCTCAATGGATATGAATCAAACACTGGCATCATCATCCAACATTGAAGCCATATATACACAGTTGAAATTCAAAGTGCAATTCTAACCTTAAAACACAACTTAAAGAGCATAGTTATCAGCAATTTATAGCCGGTTAACTGTTAACTAAGATTATTAAATAGATTGGAGCTATACATGTGGTGCACCTTGGACAGTTGACAGGTAGAAACTTGTCAGTGTACCACTGCCACCCACTTGCCAGTTGAAATAGAAAAGTGTTGCTTGGGAGTATGTGTCACTAAGATTTGATACATCGTCCAAAAGCATGGAAAAGCATAAAAAAATTTCCCTCCCATGAACACAGCTCCATGTTGTTCACATATACTGCAAAAATATTCCAAAGTTAAAAAAACTCAGGCGGAATAAACAGTGAGATCTAAATTTTCTAGAATTCTGCAAATTCTGGTAAGCCAAGCATTTATATATGGGATAAAATAAGTAATGGTTAGACTTGTCTGTTGTGAGATAGGGCTGTAATCTCATACCTTAGTGTTCAGGCCAGGGTAGGGTTTATAATGAAATCTAGTAAGGTCCGGCCCATCACTAATAGTATTTCAGTTATACAACTAAAATAACTACACTTTTGAAGAATGACCTCTATCCAAAGTCTAAATATTAATTGAAAGAAATTTATTAATGAGCTGGTCGGATTGTTCTTTTCATTATGGCATCCACACACACACCCCCCCCCCCCCCAAAAAAAAAAAAAAAAAACTAAGAACTTAGGAGTAAGCTTCATGTCAGGCCCAGGATTCAGTATTATGTCAGGAGGCTGATTCAAAGGTGTTCCCTTGTTGAAAGGATACACCAGTGTTCCCTTCCAAATGACCTGCTATATCGGGTTAACCAATAAATATTCCTTTCCAGATGACATGCTATATCAGGTTCCCATTATTAATCTTTAATTATTATTTATTTTTTCAAATAATAAATTAACGGTCGGAGAAAGGGGATCACTGATGTTCCCTTTTTAATGGGGGGCAAACCTTAGACTCCACCTCTATCAGGATCAGACACAAGCTTAAAAGACCAAAGTCTCAAAGCACAGCCACGAATGCTGCCAAAAATCAAAATGCAATCATGAGGATGCACTAAGAAAAGGGGGGCAGTTAGTCATGATTCATTGGCAGTCAAGTTAAGTGATATAATGGTGTGGTTGTTTTGAAAGGAAAAAAAGGGCAGTCAGGTTAAGTGATATAGTGGTTGTTTTGAAAGGAAAAAAAACCGCTTAGTAACAACATTATAATAAGAATAAAGTGAACACTAATCGGCCCAAGTAATTAAAAGGTTTTATGATAAAAGACCCTCATATTCAAAATAATGACAAAAAGCTGAACACAATAGATCCCAAGGAACTTTTATAGTATCATTATTATATACCATTGATCCCAGAACTTATTCACGGCATATTGCTGGTTCCATCTTGTGACAACTAAATAAAATTAGGGAAAATAATACAATAAAAGTAGAGGATTAGAAAATAAAATGTCACAGCTGCACATACAGCATTTGCACTACTATTATTATATTATATAATATATAGCACAAACAATATTCACACTACAGTAGCATGAATAATCCTACCTTGTTCCACAAGTGTTTACCCTTTTTTTAAGTTCTTTTTAAGAGTTATTACAAACTAACAACTTAAACATACCACCTCTACCCAAACTCCTATCCACCCTAGTCACTTGAGCCAAGCCCAAGTGGCACCACCGCACTGCGGTAATAGTATTAGTGACAGACTGGTCTTTAATTCTAAAACCACAAACTTCCTAATTTCACTGCCCAGAATCATTTGATTCAGATTCTTCAATTTGACCAGAAATATGAGCACACAAGGAAATACTACCAGCATCAAATAACCAAACACACATAATAACCACTTGAACCATTGAGTAGGTTGTTCCTGCATCTTTTGTTCTACCTTCATAATTACATTGGAATCACACACCCACATATTCAAGCTTTTTTCCAAAGGCCCATCTACTTTAGGCATGCATTTATGTAGAATGGCAATAACTCAAATTTTGTTTTTTCCCATAGTAAATTGCCACTAATAATCCAAGAGGCTAAGAGGCTTGGATTCCTAAAACCTTGTCTTTTCTCAGTGATAACCACATATTTTGTTTGAAGCAGTTTATCCTTTAGTAGTATATCAGTTATCGGGCAAAAGAAGGCTAGGATCAATCATTAATAAAAAAAATTGCCACTAACTCTGTTCATACTTGTGCTCCTTCAGAAGCATAGACAAACTATTTATACTTCATCTTTGACACAGTCAACACGAACACGAGGTTGGGAGAATTTATATGTGACAAACATGCCCAGTTAACTTCTAAACCAGCAAAAGGATTGACCTCAGCATATATAAATGCCAGTAATCATCTTCCCTTCAGTCATGTTAACTATGCTAAATTGCGAACTTAATCATACATGAATCTCCAATTATGGGAAAATAGATTCTAGTTGCAAGCATTATGAAAATATTTTCCAAAAGTTTGCTAGAACTTAATGACTGGTTGTAAATATATTTCAAAGATGGAATGTCTTTTCTGCCTCCAGATTCAAATCTCACACAATATAGGATTTTGATTTCATTGCTGTACTTTAAAAGCATAAGATTATGAAAATGATGCTTGCACATACTTTATTCTCACAGAACCCTCACAAACTCCTATATCAGAATTCATTACTCTACTGACAGAGAGTAAATTCGTACCACCCTAAATTATAGATCACAATGCAGCTACTCTATCAAAATACATAAAATTCGGGGCACATCAAGTTCATAAAATAAATGAGAAAATCACAGAAAACTCTACCTCATCATCATCATCATCTGATATGTCAATTACTATTGCTTCCTTAGTACTACTTCCACTATTATCACCAAGAAGCCCCCCTGTTGCTTGGAATTCCTTGGCATCAGTTTGAAAAGATTGTTCTTCAGAAGATGGATACTTCCTCTTTTGACCAGCCTGCCCCTGATAATTCATCTTTGGCTCCTCCTCTCTACTTATGTTCATCATATCTTGCCATTGTGCTGCAAAAAATAACCAGCTCTTTTCAGACATATATGAGATTCAAAATGGAATTGGAAGACACGCATCTGATGATATGAAGCGAGTGTTCAACAAAGCGGATAATCTAAACCCCAAATCATCCAATCAAATTTTAACATTAGACAATCAAAACAAAGAAAAGAACCTTGCCAATGTAAACTGAAACTCTTATGCAGTGTTTGGTTCAAATGTGGGATAGAAGAGGAGGGATTTTATTGGCAGGGAAGGAGAAGGGAGGGAAGGGATTTAATTAGATATTTTGTTTGGTTGAGAGGAAAGGGGGCGAGAAGGAATTTTAAGAAGGGAATGACAAATTTACTTTTCATATCTTTATAACTTTTATATCATTTTATACAAAGATATTTAATCAATACATCTAAAATTTCAGAAACTCATAATTTCTCCTCTTCAAATCCCCTATAGGAGCCAAAATTCAGAGATGAAAACTTCACTCCCCTCAAAAAAATTGGAAAAACAAAATTAAACCAAACCATGAAAAATTAACATAATCACTCTCCTCCTTTTTCCCCAACCAAACACTATACACGCACACAAGAGAAACATGGTTATTGGTTAGTTCTCTATATGAAAATTAAATGAGACTCATCAAGGATGAACAGCATGGTTGGGCAGAAAGAAGAAGAAGAAACATGTAATGTAAAGTACCTTCAGTCAAATGTGGAAGATGTTCAAGTCTCTTTTGGCACTTACTTAACCTGTCCTGGGAAATAGAAAATCAATAACTAGAAGCATCATGCATCACAAAAGGTTGAAACTTGAACAAGAAATAAGCCATGCAACAACATGATTTTAAATATGCCCAAAAAAAAAACCCTAGAAGGATGAAACTTACAAGCTCGGATTTGAAAGGATGGTCATTTGGGTTAATCCCTCTACACCTCAACTTCACTGCAGAGAAAATTAAATGAAAAAGGAAAAGGAAAAGGAAAAGGAAAATTAAGATTGAATTGAAGTGGAATAATAATAATAATAATCAGATAATAGTAGTAATAAATATGGTGAAGGGGTGCATTTAGTAACGGACATGAGAAGAGGGTAGAAGTGAGTTTGGCAAGGGAGAAGAGGGAGTGAGCACGTTGAAGGAGTGGCAATTCAGAGAGGAGTTCAGGGTCGGAGAGGGATAGAAATTGGGGCAACTGAGACTCAAGTTGCTCAATGCTGCACAAAGTACGGTTCAGTGCATCTATCGTCGTTTCTGGTACGGTAACACACTCTAATTCCCTTGCTTTCACCATTCTCTCTCTCTCTCTTCGTCACTGGGCTACGTGTGAGAGAGGATTCTGTGTTGGATTGGAGTTTCTGACCCACTTTCGGTTCTTATCTCACTATTAGATTAGATCAGTAATATTATATTTATAGGCTTACTTGCACTTTCGGTTTTTACTTTTTAGTCACACGGTATTACAATAAAGCGATTTTAGTCCTTTATGTTTTAATTAAACGAATTAAGTTTTTTTAGATATCATGATTGTGCGATTTTAATCATTCAAGTTCTAATTGTACGAATTAGCTCATATAGGTATGTTGTAACGATTTTTTTAATTTTTATGTCAACTAACATGTTACTAAAGCCAAGTTATGTGGCACGTCATACTCACACGTGTCATATCAGCATTTTCGATTAGAACTTGAAAGATAAGAGGGTCAAAATTGCACAATCGCAATAATTGGAAGACCTAATTCGCGTAATTGAAATTTAAGAGACCAAAATCGCACAATCACAATACCTAGAGGACCTAGTCCGCGCAATTAAAACCTAATGGATCAAAATCGCACAATTACAAATATTAAGGGGACCAAAAGTACAATTAAGTCATATTTATATTACTTTTGAGAATTTTACCTACATTTTACGTTAAGAGTTTAAGGATTATAAAACTTTTTTACACAGTGATTCAATTAATTTTTACTGTGATACCAGATTGTTATAAATTTATAATACACAAAATAAGTCTCATAAGTTATCACATATCTTTATAATTTTTTTATTTGCATTTTTTTTTAGATTCTCGCATAACTCGTGTCGAGCCGGGTGTTTAAGCGCTTATAGCATAAAGCTTATCGTATGAGAGCTTATGCCATAAGCACTTATATTGGATAAGCTATTTGCGTTTGAATATGTATATTGAAAAGCACTTATACAAAAAACTAAATTGTTTGAGTGCATAATTACATAAACACTTATAAAATGTTTAATTTTTAAAAAATTCAAACCATAATAAAAAAATATATTAAAAAGTTATAAAAGTACCATTATATATCACAAAATGGTTTTTTTTAAGGAACAAAATAGTTATTAAAAATTCACCAATCACCATAACACAAATTTATTATTCAACAAAATTTGAAAAATCAGTGTCATATATATATACATATATATATATATTAAAATCATAATTAAAATTAAAATATTCACCATTCACTTGTATAATAATATAAGTATATAAAAATAGGAAATGATTAAACGTACCAAAAAATTTAAAAATTGTATATGCAAAATAAAGCTAGATAGATCTAGGCATCATGTCTCTAATAGTATCTCTGACTCGCTCCATCTGCCTGGTACTTCCTTGAGATGGTTGTTCCCATGTGACATCTCCAGCTATAGTATCATGAACATCAACATCGTTCTCTAAATCAACATTTTCATCAAATAAACGGAATTCTTCATCATCCCTATCATTCCTTCTTATGAAATTATGCAATGTCATACAAGCAACAATGATATGAGTAGCAGTTTTCAAGAAGCATGCTGTCTAGTATTCTCCACTTAGCTTTGCAACACCCAAATGACTGTTCAATTGTGCTTCGAAGGCTAGAGTGCATATAATTGAACACTTCATTTCTTCCTCTAGCTTTAGGCCCTAATCTAAATTGAGGGAGATGATACCTAGTGGTTTTGTAGGGTTCCATATAACCCATAAAGTTAGGATAACCAGCATCAACTATGTAGTATTTACTTGCAAAAATAATATAAAAAATTATATACACAATCATACTGGTATAACGTTAAAAAGTATATGTTACTAACCTAGAGGAGGATGCAGGAAATGAAAGCTAGGCGTGCGCAATGCATCCATGAAGATCCTAGTATCATGTGCAGAACCCTCCCATCCTGCTAGCACAAATGTGAAGCACATATTGAAATCACGAATAACCATTACATTAGTTGATGTATACCCTTTTCTACAAGTGTAAGGAATTTGTTGTTTAGCAGGTACAATGTGTTTCACACGAGTGCCATCTATATCACCGATACAATCCTTAAAGTAAGGATAATATCGTTCATCATTCCTAATTTGAAGGGGAATATCTTTAAAGGTAGGATCAACAGGCTTTATAATATCTCTAGAAAGGGCAAGTACTGCATTTAAGACACTATGGAATTGTCTAGAAATGGTTTCTCCAAAATGTTGAAGTCTTTCTTGTGTATTGCGAACTGAAGCTGGTTCTCCTAACTTATATAAGAAAAGGCTAACCTGTTCATGAAGTATCATGCCTTTTGTTGGTTTGAGACCATAATTTTGTTCCAAAACATTACACAACTGCAGAAACACTGGTTTATTCATTCTCAATTGTTCATAACATCTATTATCATTTCCATGAAGAATCTCTTGAATCCATTCATGTCCTGTCAATGCAGAAGTTCTACATGGACTCTTCACAGCACGATTTAAGAAATAATTATCAGCATGCATTGTCATGAACAACAATACTCTTTTATTCCTTTTACTTTGTGACAACTGTCTGTTATCACAGGAACTATCATTATCTGAATCAGATGTGGTATCATTTGTACTGCTAATAGGCATCATGTGCAATTATCAAATATGAAAACCACATTATTTACTCTCATAAGAATAAAAATAAAAACAAAAAGATAAAAACAATGTCTTAAATTGATAGATCAATATTACACAGATAGGTTCACTTAACATCACATACTAAAACTAGAAGAACAATACAAATAGAAATAAAACACAACCACAAAGTCAAAGCTATAACGTAAATGATAAGTCAACGAGAGACAAATTAGCCAAGGTGTGGCTTTTGATCCAATTAAGCTGAAGGATAGGGTCATCCAATAGAACAAATGTCTCCCTGTTTGACTTTGATTTCATTAGTCTGATACCAATTACGTGGGTCTCACTTCCATACTCCATCCCTGGCAATTGTTTAAGCATCTCCAAGCAATCAGCAATTGTAGGAACATTACCAATTGCATCACTAGTAACAGTGTTTTCACTATTCAAACTTTCAGTTATACAATCAAATAGGTCACACATTCAAGAACCAACACCTATCTTGTTATCCTTCCCACCTCTTTTCCTTTTTTGCCTTTGAATAGAAGAACTTGGAATCTCTTCACCTTGCATAACTAAGTACTCCTCAACATCCCGCTCTTCAGTCATTGGCATATCTATTCCATCAATTGCTTCAGTTCCTTGTTCTGGGTCTCCAGATGGTGCAAATTTACTATGGCCAGAGGCCACGGTGTCCTTAAAAAGGATCTCCATCTCAGGTAAATTTATAGCCCCCTGTCTTTGAACGTTGCAGCTTCAGGATATTTCTGAAATAAAAGAACTTTGATTTACTAAATATTTTTAACATCAAACACATAATTAACAGAAAATATAACTTAAATTTGAGATATAAAATTACCTTAATCTTGGCTTGCCACCACTCTTCACTTGCCATAGCTGTCTGTGACGCATAATCCCATCCAACTCCGGTCTCTTTTCCCTTGATTTTTTCCCATAGCTGCCATTCTTTTTTCAAAAGGTCCCATTTATTTTTCATTTGCTTGTACTAATAAGATAATCCGTTTTGTTCACGAAATTCTTGATCACATTTGCCCACCCAACTTTATTAAAGTGAGCATGTGGCCTATTCCCAGCCCGCACTTGCTCAACGCAAACTTTCAAAAATATTTCATTATTTTTTCATTCCATTCAACCTTGGGTCATTTCCCACTACTACTATTTCCTTTCTCTTGAACTTGGTTTGATGCCATTTTTGGGGCTATTCTATCACAATGCAAACAAGAAAAATGCACAATCATAGTCATAAGAGCATCCTTTAACCAAATAAATGAACTGGATGCAAAACAGAATTGTAAATAAACAATTCATGTTTAATAGCTACTGGAAATAGGTTCCACTAGAGCTAGAAAATATATCTAGTTTTATACTCTTGTAATATCCTCTGTAACTTAACATTTGTACTTCTTGTACTAGAGGTTGAGTGCTTCAATTAAGTAAATTCATTTGCCTTTGAAAGACAAATTAATAGTAAAGACTTAATAGATTGAGTTTTTGGTGAATTCAAAATAGGTATTATAATTTGAGTGCACCATTGTGATTTAGAAATAAGCAACTTGGCTTCTTTTGGTGGTCACTTTTGACCTTCCAGATAGAGCCATACTGATATGCCTTACTGATAAATGTGTTAACAATGTTTGTTGGGCTTGGTAGCTACAGGAAAAGACAATTACTCCACATATAGGCATACTAATATCCCTTTAATTTTTTGACAATTCGAGACCATTAGCCATGAATCTAATTGCTAAACAGGTTCCTGAGGATATGATGCAGACCGTTGATTAGTCTCCTTTCTCTATCTCTTATTATTTGCAATTTTTCTTTTCCCTAAAAAAACAAATATTGGATTTTGAGGTTTTTCTAGACTACTCATTCCGGTTTACAGCAAATATATCAGGCACGATGATACGCAATCCATGTTAATCTTGTTTCAACTTAAAATATTCATTTATTTATTTATTTTATGATAAACCTAGGTACAGTACCATACTCAAGAGAGGGATTCACGAAATGTGTAAGAGTCTCACATTGGATAGTGATATGGCCTCAATAGTGGTTATAAGTGAGGGGCAACCCTCATCCCATGAGCTAGCTTTTGGGGTTGAGTTAGGCCCAAACCGAAATTCTAAGATGGTATCAGAGTCTATCGAGGGGGGGTGTTAGATCCCACATTGGATAGTGATATGACCTCAATAGTGAGGGGGTGTGATAGAGTCCCACATTGGATAGTGATATGGCCTCAATAGACCCTTTTGGGGTTGAATTAGGCCCAAACCCAAATTCTAAGAAGATGCGCCCATTGAGACACGTATAAAGACAGTTCGGGACATTTATGTTATATTTCAGTGAAAAATAGTAGGAACAGTACATGTGGTATTGTACCTAAGTTTTGTGTTTATTTTTTGTTTTTTTGGTGCGAAGTTTTGTGTTTATTTTAATTCATATGTAAAAAATTAAAATATGTTAAAAAATATAGAATATTTATCTTAATTATTTTTTATCGCGATGAGTTAAAAATTATGATAAATATAGTGAATCGATTCAAAATTTATTGGAGTCCTCTGTTGAATCTATTCAAAATTTGTGCGCTCCTCTAGTGACTCGATTCTCATTTACTAGAGCACCGCATAATCGATTCAAATTTGTTGGTTATTTTTCCTTTGCTTCAAATGTTTCATTCATGAAAAATTATATTTGAATCGAAGAATATGTTACTTGTATGAGAACTATTTCTACACACTCGCATCCAGTTGGAGCACTCTAATTGTAAACCTCACAAGAACTATCAAGAGCCCTATAAGAAACCCTGTTAGAGTTGCTCTTAGAGTCTGTCTAGGGTGAACCGTCAAATAAGTGGGTGGATTATTATGTTTTGTAAGGTGAACCAAAAAAAAATTATTGATGAATCAAAGAGTATATTCTAAAATAAATAAATAAAAAAGAATAGATAAATAAAAGAATATATTGTAAAATAAATAAAATCTTAAAAAATGAAGAATATTTTGCAATACTTAAATTAAAAATTACCTAAAAGCCCATAAAGATTGGGTAAAACAATCAACCACTCAAGATTCGCATAGTGGCGATGGTTCTTCATCACATGGTGTTGATTTTTGGGTCTCAATTCTACCAACATTCATTATTTTCTTATAGGAACACGAAATCTTTTTCTCCTAAACAAGACTAAATTTGAAGGTAGAGATGGAATATGAGAAGATAAGAAGTGCTACCAACACACTCTTTAACACTCTCTTCCCAACACTCACTCTCTTATTGGTTGAAATTCAAGTGGGTCCCACTAAATAATATGGGCTCCACATAAATTTGGTAGGACCCATATGAATTTCAACTAATAGGAGAGAGTGTGTTTCAAAAATAGTTCTAGAGAGTGTGTTCCTAGCATTTATCATGAGAAGATTGACCAATACCAATAACTTCTGCCTTGGATCCATCAACAAGAGAAATATTGCAAAGTGTTTTAGGAGACAACTTAGAGAAATGAGAAGGTGATAAGAAGCACCAAAACCTAAAACCCATGATCCAACAAATGCAAGGTAGAATAGGAAAATGGTATAACTACCAATGTGACCAGCAGTGGCTGAAGAAGATGCTTGTCGAGCTATCTTAAATTGAAGATACTCTTTATACTCACTGCTAGAAAATAAATGTCCTTTCCCAAACACGATCTTTTTGTTCAATAACTAGTCCAAGAATCCCTACATGTTTCATTCCTCATTCCCCACCTCACTGTCAGTTGCAAGGGTATTACCAGATTGTCCTTTTTGATTTCTCCTCACATACACTCCCCACACCCTTGGTTTGGGCCGCTGCGGGACTAACAGATCAATTGGGCCTCTCCTGACATTGGCAGTTCTATCACATACAACCACATAATCATAACAGAAGCACACAAAACAACATTAAGGCCACTATCACTAAAACAGTAATCAATACCTCCAGCAACACTTTGCGGTGGTGACGATGGCGGTGGTGGCAGTAAAGAAAAATCCTGAATAGATGGACCGGAAGCCACTAATGCCGCTCGAAGATCTGATACCATGAAAACATCTAGGTTTTAGAGAATTCAGAAAGCCTAACTAATAGTTAGTTATAAACAAAAATGAACTGCCACACTTAGTTACAATATTACAAAAATACAATACCTAAATCAGCTTGTTCCAACCTTTCCCTTTGGTACCACCCCTGCTATAAAACTTCCATGAGATATTCACCTTTTTGTTGTTTCTTGCATTAGGATATTGTTTTTCGCATTTGTATGGCTTATGGAATGCCAACTCATGAAAGTGAATAAAAAAAGGTGGTAAGGTTGCAGACATCCTCTTGCACCTTGAAACACTCAGGCAGGAATTTTTCGGAAAAACCATAAGGGTTATACATAACCTACAAATGATACACAAATTTCAATTCCCAATTTGATTAAAACACAAAACTTGAAAATCAAATAAGTATATTTGTATCATTAAATTTCAGAGTTTACCTGAGCAGAAGTCACATTATTAATTTTATCCATAATATCTATGCTTTTTCTCGTGTTCCTTGAAGAATATTCCAATTTTTGTGACCAAAACACGATCAACGGAAACTGTGGATCCTGACTTCCATTTTCAACACCGGGGAATATATCCTTGGTAATTTGTAGGGATAACATAAAAAAAATCTATACAAATCACAACACAAAGAAGAGAGATTTATATATCAATTAAAAAAAATTAAATATTTTTTTTCCTTAAAATTGAACAATGTAAATATAAAAGAACTTACCTGAAGAGAGATTGCAATCCCATCTAGAGATTTACTTTTCCCTTCTTTATACTTTCTTAGCGAACAAAAAAGGTGTGCTAGTGCTGCAGCACCCCAAGCATAATCTTTTATTTCTGAAACCTTATCCAACAATGGAAGATACATAGTAGATACTTCATCCCCAGAAGAAGTACTAAAGATGGACGAACCACGAATGTATAATACGTATGCCCTGGCATGCCTCTGCAAGATTTCATCAGTAGCATTTTCTGGGACAACCATAAATTTATCCTTCAACACATTTCTCTACCATGCACAAGTTTTCTCCAAAATATTGTTCGGACAAAGTAACAAAATCATAAGCATCGACCCCAGTGACAGGCTTGCCAGTAATGTGCAAGCCTGTAATATATAATATGTCTCTTAAACCAAAAACAGTTCAAAATCATCGAATTTGAATACACAAACCTCAATAAATAAATAAATAAATAAAAAGAATACACAATCCTCAATATCAAATTTGCTTATGAGAACTTCCAGCATGTCGTAATCATGCCTACATGCTGATTTTAAAATGAAACTACGAAGTGATAGGAGATGGCTATGTCTAGTTGCTATCTATGTACCACGTTAGTCATAATAAATCATGGGAAACTTTTTCTTAATATAAATAAATTCCCAAATTGTGGTTTCAGCTATTATTAGTAAATGCATGTACTAGGTTTACATGGATTTAATTTACCTATATACTGAAAAGCAAATTTGAAACTCTAAATAAATACCTTTAAGCAATTCAAAACGTACCATGGCTGAAAAGCAGTTAGTTTAATGTTCCCTTAAAGAAAGTCTATTATTCAAGCAGATTGGGGTGTAAGTTTGGGCCTTTCACTACCTTTCTCAACGAAATATTGAACATGGCCTATGCTATACTTGCAAACTAGTAATTTGCTTAAACAAGAATATTACTCCCTCCGGTCTCAATTATAAGCAACAAAAACTTCATATTCTTTGGTCTCAAATATAAGCAAATTTAACTAATTTTACACTAACATTCATAAAATACTCTTATTAAAATCACTTTTTGGCCTCGAAAATAGTAAAAAGTATATCTTTTACATATACCAACAAAAAAAAAAGTTTACTTTTTACATTGTAATGTGTGCTCCTTAATAAGTGTGTTTTTTTTTTTTGCTTAAATACAAGACCGGAGGGAGTACACTACTAAACTGGAAGGATGTTGTATAAAATAAAAATTACCAGTACTAAACACGGGTGCACTTTGATGGGGAATTCAGGCACAGGCGGTCCGAGAGCGACACGCATTGGCGGCATGTGGGGTCGCCGGAGATGGTTGCCATCCACTCTCTCTGTCTCTATTGCTATTGGTTCCTCCCAGGGATCGACATGGAGGGCACACATTAATAAAGGTGTCAAATGTATCTGGGTAGTTGATGGTCATCCAAGATTATCACTTCAACAGATGGGAACGAACTAACTATAAGTTTACTTGAGTTTCATCTTCGTATGTGAAACAAATACCTAAAATTATTTAGGGGTTTGTAATTCTCTAATAGGAAAAACTATTCATTATGTAGAGAGTGGAGATCTAAGGTGTGGTTGATGTTATGAAAGTTATAGTGAAGATCATAAAGTAGTTCAAGCTATGACTAACTAAAATCATTTCAGGTCTGCAAGATGAAATCCCTATCTAATTACTTACATTAATTGATCAAAAAAGAGTATTGTCTTTCATATATAGCTTTTTCTGATTTCATTGTTAAGGAGAACAACATGGACTGATGCTTAGTTTGCACTTAGCTGCCAGCCTACTATATAACTCAATCATTAAGCCTCTGATGGGCTCACGAGAGAAATTATGCAGATAGAGTATGAAAAGAGAGAAAAATATGAGAAATATGGTAGATTTGAGGTATTGATTGGAATAAGAGAAAAAGAGTAGAGAGAAGTGTTGATTATTTTTAAAAATACATCAATATCATTGACTTAAAATTTAAATAATTTGATATATAAGGAGAGAATAGCGGTAGAATTGGAGAAAGACAAAAAAAATTCGATGTCTCCCCATTTCTTCGCACTTCAGCGAAGAAATGAAAAGTTGGTGGTCCCAGCCTTTTTTATTCTCTCGTCGCCATTTCTCTCAAGAACCCGTCAGGCGAAATGCGCTCTCTCTCGGATGTCTCTTGCACGCCTCACTCTCTCTTCAAACTCTCGCCAACCAATCACAGTGTAAGAGTGTGGAGAAAGGGTGCATGCTAATCGTGATTTACTCCATGGCTTTCTCAATAACACACTTCATTTCAAGGTAATACTTATCTCGGCATTTGATTTCAAAATTATGAATCACTATATTAATTGAGACCAAAAACAAATGGTTTGATTGGGTACCATATTATCCTGCTCCAGTCCCGGCAAAACTTGCTTAATTAAACTATTTTTTCTGCTATAACACTTCTATTGCAGGGTGTGGTAAAAAATATTGCACAGTAATTCTGCACCTGCTACTCGAGGTCTCTCCTATATCCAGTGGCGGAGTTTCACATAAATATGAGAGGGAGCCAATAATTAACTAACTATATATATTATTATTTCACTAATATTATGTTAACTGTCGATGGTCCATCGGCTTGGCATGCAAAGTTTTATCCTCCTGTACCAGGTTCGAATCGCACTCAACCCATTAATTCTGCACCTGCAACGGTTCTATCAGGCATTTCGAAAGAAATACCAATCCAGATGTGATTTTCTTTGAGGATGCTCACAGCCTAATTACCCAGACCTAGCTCTCCAAGGTGTCCACAAGCAGAAAAAACACTCACCATAGTCACCTCATCTGGTTTTGAATCTTTAATAGAGATCATTTCCTTTAACAGCTTGATTGCCATTAGTGACTCGCCATTTTGAGCATAACCAGCAGTCATCGAATTCCAGGAGACAATATCTTGTTGTGCCTCAAGGTTCCCATATCAGTATATATATATATTTTTTATTAAAAATTTGTTAAAAGACAGGGGTAGCCACGGCTCCCTCTGTCAACTCAAAGCTCCACCTGGGGAGCCTTGGATTAGTCGAATGTCTGTGTTTTGGTGACTGTAACTGACTGCATGGTTTGCTGATTCTTCCTCCTTCATTATTATGGATGTGTTAATGTGTTAATTACGAATATTGCCTCTGATGCCCTATAATATCACTAATCAATCGCATTTATTACCGTAGAGTCAGGATCCGTTGACATTTGGTGTCAACGGATCCTGACTCAATACCGTATTATATATCTGGCATACTCAGGAGTTGATTTCGTTCGTTGTCAGGCTAAAACTGACGGATCGTTCCCGTATTACACCCATCGTTCTCAAATATAATTAGCAAATCTCAAATATCACTACACGTATATACAAATCCCGTGAATCAAAAACTTTCAGCGAGTTCCATATCTACTTTTGTTTGGTTTGCTGATTCTTAATCACTAGTTTTGGTTTTCTTAGGAATGATGGGCATTCCTACTATACAAATACACAATTGAAACTGTCCTAAGAGACGTCTTTGGGCAACACAGGGAAATCATGTACAGGAAAAATCAATGATATTTTTTCATGTTTTTGATCCAGAAAATTGGCTATGTTGCAACTGATTCATGTTTTTGTGGAAAGTACATTGATCTAATTTTAATTGGTTGTATTAACATTTTCTCCATTATTTTGTTGCTTAGTGGTAACCATAATGATCAATTTTGTAATTTCTAATAGTGCAAAATCGTGCGGCATCTATGACAAACTGCAAATCTTGCAGTATTCTACTCCTCACTTCATAAGGAATATGTATTGGTAAATTATATTGTGGTATTCCAAATACATGAGCAATGTTCTATTACTTTTGATGAACTCATTCAACACTCATGATTCTACTTTTTTTTTTTTGAAGACACGCTAGACCAAAGGAAAAAAAAGCCAAAGAGGAGGTAAGCGTATGGGTCAAAAAAACAATCTTTAAGATAATTAAGTGTTTTGACTTCCATGTCTATTTAATTTATACATTAAGCAATTTCAAATCGAAAAGGTTTTGCAGAAATCATTCTCAAAGATCAGGTAATGTTACCTTAATATGTTTTCACTTACCTTTATTATATTACACTTATTACTATTCATGTGTTCTTAACTTCTTATTCTTATTGTGGATTTTAATCGGTCAATGGTGATTAGATATTTCTGAAAGCATATAGGCACAGGCAAGGATAGAAATTGTGTAAGGCATGCATCTGACATGCATTATCCCCTTGCTAGATATTTGTAAGGCATCCCTCTGGGTTTTTATCAATAGGAATGTGCTTACTTCTATTGATTAATGTACATGTGTTCTATGTCTTTGTGATGAAGAAACTTCTGCTAATTTGTTTTTTCACGTATAAATGTACAGATGTTAGCTGCAGTTGTGGACAACAGAATATGCTTAGATTTTCATTTTCTGCTTTCTATGGATTGCAAAAAAATCTACAACACAGAAATCTTCTATTGTCATGCAAAACTTTGCTCATTTTTATTTTTTTGTTTTGAAATTTTCAAGGCCATGCATAGCATTAGTTTATTAATTATCTGCGAGTCTTCAATTGATGCATGGATGACACCAAATCCTGAATAAGTCTTAAAGCTTCTTAGCCTAAATTTTGGATTTTGTTGGTGATTCTTTTGGATAAGTTAACCAATACGTGACAAATTAGTAAGTAGTAATTAATTATAGACACCTGTATTTTGAAGTTATTTGATCCTGATCACATGGTTTGGTATTATGTATGAAGTTATCTCGATGAGCAGTTCGTGACAGAGATGCAAGAATGTCTCACATAAGTAATGCACCTTTATTTTCTTCACTTTAGGTACACATGACAGCTTCTTGCATAATATATTCTTTAATGCAGGAGTATGATTTACTGTTGATGAACTTGGGAGGGCTACTTCAAAATTTTATGGATTTGCAGATGCATGGAGTTGCTTCAAGCATCTTTCGTCACTAGATTTAATGTCATTTCATAATTAATTTTTGTACTTTGTTTCCATGTTCATGATATCTTCCAACATCTTGGTGATGGGACCCTTAAAGCTTCTATCTTGTTGTAAATGGCTCTTTTCTTCTAGCAATGTTTTCATGACCTTTTAAGGGAATGTTGAGGTTCTCACTTGGTGTTATGACTTGGTCGTTGAGATCAACTTTGACTTATATGTCAAGGATATTACAAATCTCAATAAGTTAACCTCTTCGGTCATGCATGTCATCCCACACATAATGTACTAACTTTCATTGGTGAACTAGTCAGTTACGTGCATACGCACGGTCTCAAGTTATGTTATGCGTTTTTGCCTTGTTTGTAAATTATAAAGTTGATACTCCATAGTTACAATTATCGATATAGACTTAGCAAGATAAAAACCAAGACATGTGCATGATTTACAAATCGTTAAGTTTATCAACATTTTGAATTCAAAACTACCAATATCAAATATTAATTCTATTGCATCCATTTGCACTCCTTTTGCTTCTCATGCCTTTTCCCATGAATTCAAAATGACTAAAGCCATGAAATACCTTAATCTCATCCATTAAAATGACTGAAAATAGAATTTAGCTTAGAATTCCATGACACAAAGAATTCCATGACACATAAAGAAAATCATCAAAAGAATGCTAAACTAAAAATTAAAGGACAACCTGGTATGATAAATTTCTGACATAGCCTGGTTCAGGGAAACAATAGATTCATTGTTAATCTATCGTATAGAACCCTACATTACAATTGCAAGAAACACCTCCAGTCACTGGCCAGCAACTCAAGAGAATGAAAAGTGTATATGCAGTTACTCCTATTATGTTGTGTTAAATGTACATTGGTCAAATCCAAAAAACACAATAAAATGCGAAGGAATCATGTATATTCAGAATATTATGAATTAGAAAAGTGACAATAATGAAAATTACGAGGAGTTTATCATAGAGTTGTTGTGTTTGTAATATACATGCAAAAGAAGTGAGCTACCGGTTCTAAATGCACATAACCAAATCTTAAATGATTAGATGTTGGCAAAGCAAGGAAAGCTCTGAACTAAATGCTTCAAAGAAATGGAAGGAAAAATAAACACTTTCAAATCCACAACCAAAATAAATAACAAAACTTTTAGGAAAAAACTATCAAGAACCATATAAAATAAAAAATTTAGTTAAAGAGAATTTCCTTGTTTCAAAAATACTCTGTGCACCTTGCTTTACCAAAACCACTCAAACAATAACCAATAAAATATGGACAACAAAGATGTTTCAGAACAAAAGAAGAAAAAACAGATCACCAAAATAGGAAGAAGAAAGGAGATTTCATATTATCCGAGTCAAATTATAGAACTACAGAGTAGAACATCACCATGTTCCCTAAAAATTTGATCCACTGTCTTGTGGGGCAAACAACTATATATCGTTAAGTTGATCTATTAGACTTCTCAACCAATGCCCCAAAAAGTGAAGGCCTTTCAAGCAAACAAGAAGTCTTTTCAAATTCCGTTGCAAAGCCTGTCAAAAACATCGAATATCTATAGCAATAACAATAATATTTAAAGTACTGATTTCTAAAACACCATGTCTTTTAGTTGGCAGTGCTCAAGGATCTGTAGCAACAAAAATATAGTTATGGGAAGCTCAAATTTTTAACTGAAATACACTTATGCATGAAACATATTCCGCTCCACCTATTTAGTAGACTGCTTAGAAAAACTAAACTAATGCATTGAATAGAAAAATGAGTTACAAGATCGCTTTAAAGCAATCGAATAGAAAAACTAAACTATCTTTAAAGATGAATCCTGTCAAAAAAAATCTTTAAAAAGGATTTAAAGCACTTGTCTAAGGTATTGCAATGTACTTCAAAAAATAATTCCACATTACTATTATTTGCTTTCTCTTTCTGATTATTCTCACATGAATATTTGCTCAGAAAACTAAAAAGGGCTCCCAAGGTTGGAGTTGGGACTAAGACTTTAGATGCTTCAATGGATGGATGGCTTAACATCACTGAATTTTATCCAGTATTTAGATACCCAGGAAACTGCATATACCCAGTCTATGTCTAAAAAATCTAAGAAGGAGCAGACAAATACTCATTAACTAAATTTTAGTTAAGGAAATTCTGTATAGCTACTTTAACATGCATATATCTGTTTCTCAAGCTTACCACATGTGTAAGATATGCAGAGTTCCATACCAGCCAACTGATAATACCAGGAAGTGAATAAATGATTTTTCAACCAAGTTGCTCTAAACCCTTTACCTACACTTGCAGTGGTAGTGCTTTACAAAAACTAAACTTTATACTCCCATGTCACAAAACCATTAAATTTGCAAACATTTTTATATTAGTCAAATGCAAAGTTCATTAGAGAAAAAAAGAACCTCTCATGCAGGAGAAAGGGAAGGGAGAGTTTTCCCGTCGATGCACCGTACATGAGTCAAGGTAACTCGCTTCAAATCCTCGCAGCCAGAGGAAGAGTTTAAATAAAATTAGCAACTTTAATAGATAATAAATCATGAGGCACAATTTGTTATTGTTAACAATAGTGTGTTAATGGAACACACTTCTTTCCTAACAAAGATCTTAAAAATTATTTACACTTCGTGAAATATGTTTGAATATATATTAAAGTTAACTTTTTATAAGTAACATGCTTCATGGAAAACTTAGATGGAAGGTAAAGACATTTACATATCAGTTGAATGAATGGCTGTAGGCCTAGGCTAGAAAGCAATGCATAGTATAATCTATCATTAGCTTAAAGAATATTAACATACTTTAACACAATAGCTTCTCTAAAATTCCACTAAGCCCGAATTGTACGATGAATCCATAAGGCTTAATAATCATGCCCATACGATGGCTAATGATTAATCTTTAAATACTGTAGTCTTCTTCATTCTCATCTCAGTCAGTCTTCAAGTTTCTGCCACTCGAATTTCTTTTGTCAAATTTCTTCATTATCATCTCAGTCAGTCTTCATTTTCGTTTCTTTTGATGTTTTTAGATGCTGGTTTTGATGTTTTTTAGTTGTGTTTGAGAGTATGAAAGGTTGTGACTTAAGATTAAGTTAATGAAACTTTTATGTTCAGTTTATTTTGGTGTTTTAAGGTTAATTTTTTTTTAATTATGTTATTTATATGCATATATAATTTTTTTTAATTATGTTATTTATATGCATATATAAATAATTAAATATAATTTTGTCTTTTTGGTGGGATCTTACGATCCGTGTTACGATCCCACGATTTACGATCTTTCTTCCCCCTAGCGATCTTAGGTGGGATATCGAGTTTCAAAACCATGGTCCTCACAGTTTTTAATAAAAAGCACCAAGTATAAGCAAAATCAATAAATTACCTTTTTTATATTGTAAGATCCACAGTTGCTTTAACTGAATTCAGTTACAGCTTACAACTCAGCAAAATAACTAAAATAACACTTGGAGATAATATAAACAACACATCAATTTCAAAAAAAAAACACATCACTCTAAACTAAATAAAATATATTAAACACAATCAGAAGGAGGATCCTTACAGAAACATTTCCCATCATTAAAAACAATCTAACTAAGCATTTGATTTCAACTTGCAAAAAACATAGGCTAAACATTTCTCCACATCAGCATTGAAGAAGGAAATACAAAGCTATTGGAGATATCCCATGAATGTGGAAGTAATAAAGACAATTTTTCTTATCCCCAAATAAAAGTTTGGGTGCATTTGATAGCTGAAACCATCTTTATCATATCTAAGATGGGAGAAAAACCATCTCTAATCGCCAACAACTGCAAAAAATGAAATAGGATGTTTCTAGAAAAGAGTTGTGATGCAAAATTATGCAGTATAAAGTCTATGAGGAGAAGAAAATGAAAAGCGAGACATTATTCCAAAAAAACAGATTAATGCTAAAGCAATTAGAAAGATAAGGGGTTTAAGAAAAATAGAAAAGACAAACAGTAGGCCAAAACAGTAGGCACAGTACCGTGAATATAGTGGTAGTGGAGCAAACAACTTTGTTAATTAATAATTACAATTCTATTTCATAGCGTTACTCATGCAAAAAAAATACCTTTTAAAGGGGGGAAAAAGTAAATAAAATACATAAAAAAACCAAAAATGCTGATCCTGATAACAATATTTCTAAACTTAAAAAACCCACACATTGAAATACAACTCTCATGTGAAGACATCTTTGAATTTCAGGTTTCCAAGTTTTTGGTAGCAAGTAAGAGTAAAAATATGGCAAGACTATTGAAACTGAGATGAGCAGGGCTATTGAACATTAGAATATAAATAAGAGAAGAAGACCAATTATCGGAACAGAGCAAGGCTATTGAACATTAAAAAAGGACTTTCAAGAGCAAGATTAACTGACATCCATAAAAACCAAAAGAACTTAGGGAAACATACTCGCAAATCAGTTTATGAAAATAGTATATAGAAGGGCAATCCGCAAAACAAAGAACCCCTAAATCTGTGAATCAATATCCTAAGAGGAACCAAATCAAAAGAAGAGACAAACTAATATAAAATGTGAACACAATAAGACAAAAATAAATCCTTTAATGTAAATATGATATTGTAAACGAAATCCTCCAATAGAACTGAAACCCAAAATTTCAACAAATGAAATCCCAAGATAAAACAAAACACATATTTTACTGGGAATACCAAACCAATAAAACCAAAGATTTCATCAGAATAATGCATACCTTGCTTTGAAATATGAGAGAAAATGTGAAGGAGAGTCTCAGAGTAGAAACATTGCTTTGAAGTGGAGGTCTGAAAACCTGCGAAAAAAATGCATTAAAACCTTGCTATTTTGAATTTGTATAGCATTAAAATGAAAATAGAGAAAAAATAGCATAAAGATTAAAACTTATCAAGGCTAGCGACTTTGATCTTCTTGTATGTTGCTTTCTTCTCAGCCCGACAAATGAGGTCAACATCAAATGTACCCATTGTTATTTTTATAACACCGTGATACTGTGAAGAGAAAGAAAGCTCCTTTAATGGATTAAACAAAACCTTAAGACTATAAGACAACATTTGCTTAATTCTTCTTAGAGTAACAACCAAAGATACACACAATCCTATGAAGTGCTTGCATATAATCCATGCATGATAATTTAATTAAACATGATAATCGACATCGAGGATGTTTTTTCAAATGTTGCAATGTGATTTATTTATGATGAAGCAAAGAAAAGGATAAGGATGGGCTTACTTGAAAAGGGTATCGCCTGATTTGGAGGGGCAAAGAATACGAATTTGCTCTTGATTACGTGGTCATGAAAGCACTAATCATCCTAGAAATGGCAAGGTACCACCAAGGGACAACGATTAAAATATGCATAAACAGTAAACAAAAAGGCAAAGAAGCAAGTCCATGACTCAAAAGAGATTCCCACTAACATAAAAAGAAAACAACCATTAATGTGATTAGTAAATAGATGTACTCAACCATATGAAAATTCTCATATAAAAAAATTCTAATCATATGACTTTATATCCTCCTTCCAACGTGGACTCATCTTGAAATTTTTGTGTCAATAACAATAAAACAAAAAATTTGCAGAAAGAAAATTCATGGATCATTGTTATAAATGAAAACAAAAACTTGTAGAAAATGGCTTCATGGATCACTGTTACAAATGAAAACAACCAAAGCAGCTTGAATGTGCAAAAAGTCAAGAACTTTGGCTTTCACCTTATTCACTTACGGGGAATATATTTTCTTGGGCAAGGTAAAAGCAAAGAAAGGACTATTGGCATAAACAGAACCTATTTGCCTTCCTGACTCTTTAGTTCAATTCACCTCCATTATATTCATATACACAATGCGAGGACTAACAAAAAAAGAGTGAGTAATGACAAATCAGAAAAAGAATTATAGAAACAAAAGTGGAAACATAGAAAAAGAGTCCCCAGCCACTTTCTCAGACCTCCAAATATATGGGACTCCACAGAACCATGATAGTGCCAATATGACATGATAATCAACATAAACCTGCAATAGAACAAATGGAAAAAAGCCTTTGAGCATCAATTTTACAGAATAGAAAAAGAACATAATGTCATCCAATATTGAATCTAAATTGTGTCCAAAAACTTTATGTCCTCACAATAACATAATGTACTCCAATTATCTTTGTGGGTGTGCTAATTAATCCGATCAGGAAATTACCATTTATTTTTCTAATGTCCATAAGTCTGGAAGAGCCATTTGTAGTATTTAAAAACTTCCAAGTCCCTGCATTTCAAGAGGTAAATATACAAACATCTTCAAACTCTGATAAACTTGCAAACTCCTTCCACAACAACTTAATGAGCAAAGTATTTAATATACTCAAACATCAATATCATGCTATAAAGCTATATATTCAATTTAATATATATATATATATATATATATATATATAAATAAAAATTGAATCTTTACATGCCAAAAAAATTTAATCATGCCAAAACATATTCTCATCAAATCCTTCGCGTACATCCCGGTAGATTCTCTAAATGACTGAAGAAACAAACAATTTTTGAATCCACATCTTTTTCACCAGACAACAAACCAAGACAAGCAAAAACAGAGTAGTTCATATGCCGCTTGATGCAAATCATATATATAAATGCTCTAAATAATTACACCCTTGAACATAGGTGCATCAGTTTCAACCTAATTGTAGTGATGTGTTCTCAAGCTATTCCTTCACAGAAACAAAACTCAGGTTGAGCTAATACCAAAGTCGTTAAAAATAAAAGGTTTACCTGTTTGTTCTTTTTGAATGAATGTCATTTGTGATTTATAAAAGATGATTGGACTGCAAAAGCATGTGAAACTTGGAAAAAGCACAAAAATCAGGGAACAAAATCGTAAAATTAAGGAAAGGAAAAACACAACTTCAAAAACCTAAAATGAAGGGAACAAAATCTAAAACCCAGTAAAAAATACAACCTCAAAAGCACTAAAGCAAGCTCAAACCAGATTATTTGTGACCTGCAACTGGAAAAAAAATGTTAGCAACAATCCAATGAAAAAAAAAAGAAATGCAAATGAAAAAGCCCCCCAAAAGATGAGATGGAACAAAATCAGAAAAAACATAGTAGAAGAAGAAGAAGAAGAAGAAGAAGAAGAAGAAGAGGAGAAGGAGGAGCAGCAGCTCATCTTCGTACCGGGATGGAAAGATGAGAGTGAATTGTGAGTTTGAAATTTGAAACGAAAGAGGCAGAGTAGCTAAGAAGTCTCCTCACAGCATCGAGAAGTGTTAAACAGAAATTATTATTAAACTGTTAGTGAAGAGAAATAATGTAGAGGTGACACCAGTTAACACAAAACATTATTTTATTACTAAGTATAGATTAACTCTTTGAAGTTGGACATTATCCTCAGTATCATGTCCATAACTCCACCCCCCCAACTTATGCTATATAGACACTAGCCAAATACCAATGCATTCGTACGGGTCACTTCGTTTTTACGTATTTTTAAAATATACTTATTTATAAAATTAAAGTTATATATTGTGATAAATATAATTAGTTGTTTTAGTTTTAAAAATTGAAAACGTGAGAGTAAGCAACATGTAATGTTTCTCCATCAGGACTCACGAGTAAAATAACAATTTACAAATAATAATGATATTTTTTTTTAATAGGCAAATAATAATGATATTTATAAAATTGTTATGTGATAAAAAAATAAAGAAATTATACTACTAATATGTAATATTTTCCCGTGAGGAATCAAGAATAAAATAATCATTCATAAATAATAAAGATATTTATAAAATTTTGATACGTGATCAAAGACGATGAAATTATAACATGTAATATTTATCTGCTGAGACTTAAAAGTAAGATAATTATTTATCATTTATCATTTATAAATAATAAAGATATTTACAAAGATAAAAACTAAAAATTACAAATAAAGAAACAAAAACATTAAGAAAAAGCAAAAATAAAAAATATAAATATAAGAAAAATTGAAAAGTAAAAATTCTCGACTCAAAAGTAAATAATCATTTATAAATAATAAAATACTTATAAAATTTAATATGTGCTCAAAGACGATGATATTATAACAACAATATGTAATGTTTCAGTCGAGACGCAATTGAAAAGTAATCATTTATACCGATGATGTAATATTTTCCCATCTAAAATCAAAAGTAAAATAATCATGTATAAGTAATAAAGACATTTATAAATTTTGATACGTGAACAAAGATGATGAAATTATATCGACAACATATAATGTTCCTCTTTGGGACTTAAAAGTAAAATAATCATTTATCATTTATAAATAATAAATACATTTATAAAGAGAAAATAAAATAATAAAATCACAAAACTCAAGAAATAAAAACCGTAAGAAAAAACTAAAAAAAAAAAATTGAATTATAAATAAGAAAAACCGTAAGAAATAGAAAACAAAAAAAGAAATATCAAAAAAATCCTCTTATGGATTATAAATAATAAAACATTTATAAAATTTGATTTTTATAACCGCCAAAGACGATGAAATTATATCGACAATATGTAATGTTTCTCCACGAGACACAAAAAGAAACTAATCATTTATATTGACATGTAATGTTTTTCTGTCGAGAAGTAAAATAATCATTTATAAATAATAAAGATATCTATAAATTTTGATACGTGACAAAAGAAAATGAAGTTGTAACGACTACATGTAATTTCCCGTTAGGATTTAAATGAAAAATAATCATTTACTATTTATAATTAATAAAGACATTTATAAAGATGAAATATAAAAATAAAGAATTAAAAATATTAAAAAAAGAAAAGAAAAGAATAAATATAAAGTAAAATAATCATTTATAAATAAGAGAGATATTTATAGATTTTAATATGTGATTAAAGACGATGAAATTATACCGACAACATGTAATGCTTCCGTCGGATTTAAAAAGAAAAGTAATCATTTATACCGACTTTTAATGTTTTCCGTAGAAAATCAAAAGTAAAATAATCATTTATAGATAATAAAACATTTATAGATTTTGATATAAGATCAAAAGATGATGAAAGTATACCGACAATATGTAGTGTTTCTGCTGGGATTTAAAAGAAAAATAATCATTTATCATTTATAAATAATAATGACATTTGTAAAGATAAAATTAAAAAAATAAAAATTTAAAAACTAAATAAATAAGAAAACATTAAGTAAAAATGAAAAGAAAATGTTTAAATATCATTTTGGTCTCTTAACTTAGTTTTGAGGTTCAATTTGGTCCTTTAACTATTTTTTGGGCCGACTTAAAAACTTAAAGAACTTATTTGGCACAACTTAAAAACTTATAGGACTTATTTGACCCAACTTAAAAACTTGAATGACTTATTTGGCCGAAAAGAACTCATTTGGCCCAACTTAAAAATTTATGGGACTTATTTAGCCCAACTTAAAAATTTAAATGACTTATTTGGCCGAAAAGGACTCATTTGGCCCAACTTAAAAACTTATAGAACCTATTTAACCCAACATAAAATAAACATAAAGGATTTATTTGGCCGAAAATAATCATTTATAAATAATAGAGATATTTATAGATTTTAATATGTAATCAAAGACGATGAAATTATACCGACAACATGTAATACTTCCCGTAGGGACGAAAAAGAAAAGTAATCATTTATACCGACTTGTAATGTTTTCCCGTAGAAAATCAAAAATAAATAATCATTTATAGATAATAAAGACATTTATAGATTTTGATATGAGATCAAAGATGATGAAAGTATACCGACAACATGTAATGTTTTTCTCAGATTGGGATTTAAAAGAAAAAAAATTATTTATCATTTATAAATAATAATGACATTTGTAAAAATAAAATTAAAAGAATAAAAATTTAAAAACTAAAGAAATAAAAAAAATTAAGTAAAAATGAAAAGAAAATGCTTAAATACTATTTTAGTCTCTTAACTTATTTTTGAGGTTCAATATGGTCCTTTAACTATTTTTTGGGCCGACTTAAAAACTTAAAGGACTTATTTGACTCAACTTAAAAACTTATAGGGCCTATTTGAGCCCAACTTACAAACTTATAGGACTTATTTGGCCCAACTTCAAATCTTAAATGACTTATTTGGCCGAAAATGTCTTATTTGGCTCAACTTAAAAACTTATAGGACCTATTTGGCCTAACTTAAAGGCTTAAATGACTTATTTGGTCGAAAAGAACTTATTTTGCCTAACTTAAAAACTTATAAGACCTTTTTAACCCAACTTAAAATAAACATAAAGGACTTATGTGGCCTAACTTAAAAACTTAAAAAGATTTGTTTGGCCGGAAATGATTTATTTGACCCAACTTAAAAACTTATGTAATTTATTTGGCCCAACTTAAAAATTTATAGGATCTATTTGGTTCAACTTAGAAACTTAAATGACTTATTTGGTCAAAAAGACTTATTTGGCCTAACTTAAAAACTTATAGGACCTATTTGACCCAACTTAAAAATAAACATAATCTGACTTATTTTACCCAACTTAAAAGCTTAAAGGATTTATTTGTTTAAAATAATTTATTTGACCCAACTTAAAAACTTATAGGATTTATTTGGCCCCACTTAAAAATTTATACGATCTATTAGGTCCAACTTAAAAACTTAAATGACTAAAGGACTTATTTGGCCTAATTAAAAATTTATAGGACCTATTTGACTCAACTTAAAATAAACATAAAGGACTTATTTGGCCCAGCTTAAAAACTTAAAAGATTTATTTGGCTGAAAATGATCTATTTGACCCAACTTAAAAATTATAGGATCTATTTTGTCTAACTTAAAAATTTATAAGTGACTTATTCGATCCAATTTAAAAACTTAAAACACCTCTAAAAGTGAGGAAAAGATAAAGGAAAAAAAACGGGGAGAAAAGGGAGCCGCATGACCTGAGGAAAAGAAATTAAAAAAAAAAAAAAAAAGAAAGAAAAGTGACAGCGCGAGCAGAGGAAAGCAAATTTGAAAAAAAAAATGTTGGAGCGAGGCGCGTTGTGAGCGCGAGCGGGAATTATTTTTCCCTTATGTTGCCACGTGGCCAACTTGTGGGGTTTGTTTTCATATTATGGCAGATATTATGGTAGATGGTAGATGTTAATAGTATTAAGGTGTGCCATTAGAGATCTTGGTTGCCTAACAATCTAGAATTCTGCATGCACCACCTTTTTGCAGATTCAAGATCTTGAAGTGTTAGACTATTGGGGTGGTTCTTTAGCTGTTGTGGGATGCGCGTGATGTATGTATTTCCTCCATTAGGGTGTTAGATTTTGCTCACTCTATGGACCGCATCAAAGCTTTGCTTTGAAAGTGGTTCTTGAGTAAGGCAAATGGTGGACGTGTTTGTTCTATGAGTAGTACATGGACCCTAATAGATGTATTTGTAGGTTGTAGCTCTCTATAGTTTTTGGTTGCTCTTGTTTTCTTGGTTGGTCGGGGTTATCCTGTTTTGCTCTGGTAGGGTTGCTCACCTTTATTCTCTTGTTTGTATTGGGTTTGAGTACACCTAGTAGTGCCATATCAATATATTCGCTTGAACTTCAAAAATAAAAACCATCAAACTCGTAAGAGATAAGATGTATGGTGGCTTTGCCTGTCGTTAATGTTGTCTCGCATTCCAAATTTGACCCCTCACCATGGGGTTTTTCTAGGCTTTTTCAAATTCTTTCTAATAAACATATTTCTTGGACTCTTGAAGAAACCCATCCAAGGATTTTGCCTTCTGTTTGACCAAAAGAAGAAACAAACTTACTTTTGGTTGCAAGCCACCGAAATAAGGCGGACTTTAACTCCCAAACTAAGATATACGATCTCAAAGAGTCTCATCCTATTGCTGCCATATTTGAGATAAACAATAAGTCAACTTAAGGTAGACTTTGCTAGAGGTGAAGTTTATAACAATTTGTGCGTTCAATTCAGCCCAGGAGTTGATCAATCTCGAGGAAAAAATGTGAACTAATGAAAGACATCCTTCTTCAAGGACAATGGAAAGGCTTTACAAAGTGAGGAACGTTTGCTCCCTTGTAGCATAGTGTAACCCACACACATCGATTTGCTCCAATAGATATTCATTGTTATCGAACAACTTTTCCATTCCTGAAGTGGTTTAGTTCAAATAACAAGCTATAGCTTTCACACTCATGAATTAGACTAATAATGTGTATTTTTTTTTTTCAGTTGGTCAATGAATTATAACACCTTGGTATATTCATTAACCAACTGAGAACATAAACCCTATTGGTGGTGTTGCTGGCAAAGCCTTATTTACCAGAATTGAAGGCATGATCTCATGGAATTGGGATATGAAGACCATGAATGTTTACTGACAATCTAACTCGTGTACATGAGTCTTAAAAATTTTATCTGCGAAGACCAACCATCTAAACCATCATGCATACAAGTCAACTCAGCTTTAAATTATGATCTATAAAAGCATTCATACAAAAGTTCATTAAGAGATTATTCTAGATATAAAGCTGAAAGAGATCAAATTTATCACTGAATCACCTGGACACCGATTAGAGGAAATATGGACCTTTGAAAGTGGGTCCGTGAACAAAAGAGTGCAGTTCAATATCAGCTCCAAGATTGCCAATAGTAATTATATCTTCGGGAATCTATGGAAAAACATCTTGAAATAATAAAAACTCAAACAGACTCGATATCTGGGCCACTGTTAGGATATAATATCGTCATGGTGCAATCCTAAGCGGGTCACGTGGATAAAGTGATGTTTTGCGAATGTTATTCAGGCCGCAGAAGAGCATTACTACACGTTCCAAGCCTACTCCAAAGCCACCATGAGGTGGTGCACCATATCTGGACATGATAAATCATTCAGTTTTCTGATAGACAATTTTTTACCCGAAATGTGTACAACGAGACATTGACCAGGAGAGGAAGAGGTGACTGATAACTAATACCTGAAGGAATCGATGTAAGTAGATATTGTCTTGACTTCAATGCCACAAGCTTGTGCACGTTGTTCCAAAAATTCTGGCACATGGACGCGCTGCGCTCCTGAAATTATCTCCTCACCTAAGGGACAGGGATGAAGGAACACATAGAAGTTCAAATCAAACAACAATAACAGAAAGCTCAGGCTTTTATGAAAGTACAAATACATTTGGAGAAGCATGACAGACTGACAGTTAAACCACACATGATGAAGTGCACCAGATTGTCATACCAAAGCATTGCAAGACAAAATAACTTTTTGTTTCTGCTTACCACTTAATAAAGACATCAAACGAGTTACTGTAATCCGGATTGTCATAGCAAGGCATGGTATAAAATGGCCTTACTTTCAAAGGGTACCGTGAAGGATATAGAACTCTGTGCCATACCTATAAATAGAATTACAGTCCAAAAACAAATTTAAATAATAGCTCATAGCAACAAAGACAAAATATTTAGTGGCAAAAAGATTTGAGAAAAGGAATTACTTTTCTAAAACTAGTTGGCCTAGTTTCCTTTCTGCTTCAGTATTCAAGTCACCAAAAGGTTCAATTTCTACTCCAGCTTCCTGCAAAGCAAAATCATTACTCGCTGCAAGACAGGCATGTCCTAAATTTCTATCACCTCATAGATCATAGTTATAGTGGGTTAAGTCCTTTCTGATCTTGAGGCAAATGATTCATCAGGGAAATTTACTCCTAGAACTAACCGTAAGAGTAAAAATAGGTAGGAAGACCTCAGAGCATCAGCTCTCAGTCAAACCCTAGAACAGAACATGAGGGGCCTAAAGAAGTGCCAATTGGCAACCGATCAAATGATTGTCTGAAGAAAACAATACACAAATACCAACCTCCAAATCAACAATTTTCAATTGGCAAGGATGGAAGACTATAATATTGAGAATGGGGCATTGACACAATTTAAATGACTCAAAAAAGATATCAGATTCTTCAGAGTCATCAATTCAACAATAAACAAACTATAATGCTACTGTCAACCTTCATGTTTCAATGATTCAATTATATGAAAAAAATATTTCTCTTAGCTTTATATGTGTTTGATGAAGTCTATTGATTAAGTCATGGTCTAAATAGGCATGGGATAGGTGAAGGTGAAATTCATCGTAATGCGCTTCAAAAGACCAAAATTGGCATATGCGGGATGATTGAAGGAAAGAACAACATGTAAACATCCCAAGATCAAAAGACCCAAAAATGGTCTAGAAGAAAATGCCTATTTGCCTACAGATTTTTCAAACTTTTTAACTTATACAGGTTAATTATCTAAAAACTTATGGGCGTTCATTGCTAAGATTGTGGAATGTGAAAGAACATTACTTCTTAAGTTGTAATAAATCCTTTACTTTCCACGATAGTTGATCTTTTGGATTTTTATGAAACTCCCTTCCCTATTAGTTCTATTATCCTATCTATCTCATTTCACTTTCATCAATTTATAGGGTGTATTAGCTTTCATTGACATTTACATATAATTTCAATAATTTATGACTTACACATTATTTTGAAATTGACTACACGATTGTTGAGAGTTGATATTTAGTATGACAATCTGTAACACTAAAATGTGCACAGGCTACTCCCTAACAGTGCTTTAAACCCCCCACCCCCTCTCTCTCTCTCTCTATCTCAGTTTCATAAAACATTCAACAGGACAGAAGACGAAAGATTCAGGCATCATCATCATCATCCTATCACATTTGTTTGTACTTTCTAAAGCTTGCATGTTATTTAATTTAGAGATTTTTAAGTTTACCTTGAGCATCTGAATACCTTCTTCATATGTAAGCCGCAGTGTCTTCCAAGATACTGCACATTCACAGGGCTACAGTCAGATCACAACATGTAATATGCAATCATTTGCATCTAATATTACACGACAAAAGCATAATATATGCAGTACATAACAAATCAACTGAACAAAATGCAACTGATAGCATAGCAAAAAACCAATCCTCTACATAACATAACTAAGACTACACAGAACAAGCACCTTCAAAGGTTCAAATGGGTACTGATTGCCCACAGCTTCGAGTTCCTTCTTACAATTCTGGTTCAAACCACAAATATAGTGACAAACAATCTATCAACTATATCCATAACCTGCAAAAACTCAAATCATCAGTAAATTAGGTTATGTCCCTTGACAATTTCAAATGCAAACACCCAACATCTGTCAATGTGCCAAGTATACCTCAGAATAATGCTTCTTAATCTCCATTTCAACGACAAGACCTGTAAACTCACACAGAAGCCTGTGGAGTGAAGGAATCTTCTGCTCTAAACACAGGACCAATCTCAAAAACACGGCCAAAGTCACCACATATTGCCATTTGCTTGTGAAGCTGAGGTGACTGGGCCAGGCATGCAGGATGCCCTTTGTAGTCCAGTCTAAAAACAGCAGCTCCACCTTCACTAGATCCAGCAATCAACTTTGGAGTGTGGATTTCAACAAAGCCTTCAGCCAAAAAAAATTGTCTGAACAGCTGCCCAACAATGCAATTGAAAGTTAGCCACATCATTCCGCTCAGCATCACACTGCAATAAACTTACCAGTAACAACTGTAATTCAAAAATAAATAAACAAACTCGTCAGAATAAAATCAGAGATGGTATGCTTTACATTTCCAACTTGAGATTGAATGCGGAAAATTCCTTGATTAGCTGGTGTTCGCACGTCAAGCACTCTATAGTTCAGACGTGTATCCTGATTCACACGAACAAGCTGTTCACCAGCCTGCACCCATTAAAAACCCCCAATTAACATGCATATAAAAAGTAGATCAAAACCAACACCAAACAGCACAAACAAAAAAGGAGACAATTGAAACTATATTGAACAAACAACAACACACATCTAAAATCAGCAAGGTTTTAAGTTATGGTTCGCAACAACATATGCAGCCATAACAATACCATTTCAGAAGTCTCCACGTTCTTTCCTTTACCAGCATTTGAACCTGGATTGCAGTGGAATAGCCTAAAGACAATTACCACACAGACCAGAAATGCCAGCCAGAAGTCTCCACAATCGCACCATGACCGCAATTTTCCGCTCACCAAAAAAAAAAAAAAAGACCGCAATTTTCCAGCCACATGACAATTACAACATTGCTAATCAGTAATCAGCATACCTGAAGAGCCTTCTCAATTTCAACTTCACTTCGAGCAGCATCCTCAAGATTAATCGGCAGAGTGGAGACAGCCCTACTCACACAATACAATTTCCTAACTTGAATTTCCACCTACAGGAAACAACACACATCACAACACCATCACAATCATAATCCTAAACAATCACAATCTCACAAACTCCAAATTCAAAGCACTGCAAAGTCAGAAACCCAAAGCAACAGAAAAGAAAACTAACCTGCTGCGTGGCACCTTTAATAGGAGCTGCCGGAACGGAAATGACGCCTTCAATGTCGACGATGGACTCGCGGCTGAGATCGGCGGCGAATTTCACCATCTGCGGACTCACCGCATCGGGCTGCGCCTGCACCAAGCACTCGTACGGTGAAACCATTTTCCCTGATGACCAAGAACGCCATCTTCTTCCCCACCGGTCGAATAGTCTGCACCTCTCCCTCGGATTTGGACCGGCTGGTTCGCCAGCGAATCGTCGAGTGCTCTCGACCCGAGTCCAGTCGTTGACATTGACAGGGGTTTTTGATTGAGCCCTCGAGCGGGATGTTGCCGTAGTTGACGGCGAGGGGTCGT
This sequence comes from Calophaca sinica, assembly GCA_037113605.1. Taxonomy (NCBI): domain Eukaryota; kingdom Viridiplantae; phylum Streptophyta; class Magnoliopsida; order Fabales; family Fabaceae; genus Calophaca; species Calophaca sinica. The sequence goes on along the minus strand of CM073730.1, from coordinate 125,992,663 downwards.
CGTCGACAGAGAGATTAGACGCGGCGGCGGTGGCGGCGGCCAATTCCTCGCCTGCGGCGGAGCTTTTCTTGCTTCGCGGCCTCCTTCTTGGCGGCCTTTTTTTGGTTGCGCTTCCGCTGACTCTGGTGGCTCTTGGGACTCCGAAGACGACATCGTTTTGGCTGAAGCTAGGGTCTGCGTCAGTATTCCAACCCGTTGGCTTTCTCGTTGGCTTTTATATACTTCCGGATGACTCAGTGAAAAAAATTGAAAGATGAAACGTGCATGTAGTTGCTTATATCATGTTTTTACTGTTTTATACAAAAAAAAAATAAAAATATATATATATATATATATATATATATATATATATATATATATATGTATCTAGTTTAAATATGGACTAGATACGTGTATTTTTTTACTTATAATTCATTTTAGAGGAGTAACTTCTATTTGTATTTTTCAGAATAAATATTGCATATGTATGAGTGAGAGAAAAACAATAAAAAACAAAGACTAACAAAATATAAGCAATCATAGCTTAAGTTTTTATCTATTTTTAAAATAGACTATTTGTTATGTTTTTTTAGAATACTATTTTTACTATATACATACATACATACATACATACATTTCCTTCACTTATCGTCTCGAAGCGAGAACTCCAAACAGATTTCCCTAACATGTAGGACATCCAGATACTCCTGTTCAACCCGGAAAGTGTCTTTTGTGTGTGCGTGTTTGAGGCGTGGCAGACTTGCCACTTTACTTATGAGACCAAAACATACATACATACATACCTATATATATGTGTGTGTGTATATGTATTTGAAGATACCATGTATATCATTATTTTTTTATAAGAGGAAGGATACAAACTAATCAACTACCCTAGAGGTACAAAAAAAACCCCTAACATCATCAAGTAAAAGCAAATTAAGTACAGGAAAACTAATATCAAGATCAACACCGTTATAGGAGCTAGTGTGACCCTTAGTAGCTATAAGATTCATGTAACTATTAGCTTCACTAAGATAATGTGAACAAGAGATGTTCTCCATGTACGAATTTGGAGAAGATAAATAACCTCTTGAAGAATAGGTTTAAGGAAAGAGATGTGGGCATCCTTCTTGTGCACCATATCAACAATGACTTTGGAGTCCATCTCAAAAATCACCCAAGACAGATTCAAACCATGTGCCATCCGAATGCCCAATCTAAGAGTCCAAAGTTCAGCCCACACGGCATTACAAGAGCCCTTTTTCCTAAAGAACCCTTTAATCAAATTTCCATTAGAGTCTCTAACTAGCCCACCACAAGTTGAGCTTCTTGTACTCCTTAAATGTGAGCATCCACGTTAACCTTGAAACAACCCTTAGTAGGAGGAGTCCAACAAATATCAATAGTTTGAGGATCCCTTCCAGTAGCTTGATTGGTAGATAAATTAGGTTTCTGCAAAATGAAATTAGATTGATTAATGACTTGAAAAAACAAACTCCTTCCCATATGGGACATTCGAGAGAATACTAGGGAATTCTTATTCTTCCAAATTTCCATGTGTACAACACCAAAAACAATAGACTAGCTTTCATTATGAATGCCAATATGACAAGAAGAGAGATTCCAATCAAGCCATTATGAAAGTCAACACTAAAGAAATTTACTCCATTGCTCCGGATCAATCAAATTGGTCCAGAAATCTTGAACCTCTCCTCAGTCCCACAACATATGCATGGTAGTTTATGGGCAACTTTGGCATCTCAGGCATAAATCATCAGCTGTCATGCTCCTCTTTTTTCTTTCCAGTGAAGAGGATTATATAATTATCGAGACAGGTGTGTCCAATATAACTTGGGAAGGCTGTATGAAAGTCAAACCAATAAATAAGCCAAAACAGAGTTACTCATAGATATATGTCGACTCATTTCATGATCATGAGCTAAATTATCCAATTCATGAGAAAGAACCTTAGCATTAATAAGAATGCTAAGAAAGCATCAAATATACTTAATGCACCAGGAATTCCTGGTAAGAATAGACTCTACTTATGTTGTAGGTTTCAAAAACTTAAATATCAAAGAAAGTCATAAGCAACGTATGTATGTGTAGAAAGTATCATGTCTTGTGCAGTAGTGTGTAGGAGTTTCGTTCTGAAAATATAAATAGAAGTTTTAGGCATGTAGTTCGGGGAGAGGAAAATTTGTTAGAAGTGCTCTTCAAGAGACTTTGCCTTCCTTCTCCAGGAAGTGTGCTTCCTTCTCCGAATAGGAAGTTGTGCTCATTCCTTATGGAACTGAGTCGTTTCACACTGATACACCAACACTGACCAAAGTAATTCAGTCGAAGCATGTGTAAATAATTCAATAACTTGTTTAACAAAGAATATGCATTAATTTGATTGTATCATAACATGCATAATGCATTGATTGATGTTCGACATGCTTTTGTTGTTGTATTAGTGTTTTGGGCCTGAGTGTTTTGTATCCGCTTGGCCCAAATCTTGTCCTGTGTGTGTGAGTTAGTTAAGTCTGTTAATGTGGTAGTTAACTGTTGTTGTAAGCTTTTAAAATACTATATGCAAGTTATGGTACAATCAAATTAATGCATGTTACTGTTAAATAAGTTGTTGATTTATTTACTCATGCTTCGGCTGAATTACTTTGGTTAGTGTTGGTGTATCAAAGGTGTTGAATTATTTTTTGGTATCGAGCAAGTAATTAGCCTCGTGGAATTAAGGCCCAAAATATTAAGAAATTAAAAGAGAATTACGAATTAATGAGCTTATAGAATCAATTAAAGGAAATAGAAATATTGTAGAATTATTACGTAAGAGGTTAGATTATTTTATAGTCAAAAGTGCTAAGCGAAGAAATAAAAAGAATAACTAGATCACTCATAAGGTTTCAAAGTATTTTATGTCAACATGAACAGGAATTAAGAGAATTAAGAAATTAAATTATGTCCGTCACAAAATTTGCGATCAAAGATTTAGTGATGAGAAATGACTTTTTCGATCATCAATTTCGGCCATTATTTCAACTTTTTCTAGCTATGTATGTCCGGCCAGGATCCGGATACCTATTTGAATAATCTAAAAGGAGCATTATTATTAAAACTTAAAATAGCTTACTAAATATAGAAAAAATTAATAAAATGACGTTAATCAAGAAATGGAATTAAAATATAAGGAATTAAATAAAAACACTAGAAGAAATTAATAAAAATATGTTCCTATCAATAGAAAAATTAATAAAATTGCAAATTATACTTTAAATAAATTCCAAAATGGTAGGAATGTAATAAATAATCTACAGGATACATTAGATAATATAAATATTGAAGGTAATAAAGATATTGATAGAATTAAGGAAGTTCTTCCAAGAATTAGAAAATCTTTAGAAAAAGAAGAAAATAATAGGTATATAACTATACAGATTTAGAAGAATTTCTTGGTGATAAAAATTAGCAAAGAAAAAGAAAGTACAACTTTGGTTTATCCACCAGGATTATGGAAGAACTAGTTAAAGAATATCAAGAGGATATAAAAAATGCAACAGAAATAAAGTAAATAAGTAGACTTATGAACGGATTAAAAATAGTAAAGGATGAGATTGGAAAGACAAAACATGTAACAAAAATAAAGAACAAGAAAAGGAGAATGATTTAGAAGAAGTCATGATAGGATATGAGGATGAGAAGGAAGAGCATATAAGAGTGGATATGAAAAATGAAAGTAGTGAAGAAACCAGCAGCCAAGGAGCTAGAAGACAACCAAATTATCAAAGAAAAGGACTTGGGGTACCTTCTTTAATGATCCAAATTTTTGGAGATCCTATGATGAACTATTTATGGGTAGACAAGGATATTATAGAAAGAAAGGAAAATGAGAAAATACCTATCAAATTATAAACCAAAAGTATAAACACTTAGACATAGAAATATTTTAAATCTAGATTGTCTTACAAATAAAGAAGAATTAATAAATGAATGGACAAATGAATTAAGCCTAATTCTCCAAACAGGTGAATATTTAAAATCCATAGATTTTGATGCAGTATTAAATTTAGTCTTATATAAGACATCATGAAATATTCAGAAAATGCTAAATAGTGTTGGAGCATTTCAAGGCAACATATAATAAGTGGTGTCAAGAAAAATACTGATATAATACAAAAAATTACTAAACTTATCTATAGAAAATTTGTTGGTTTTGATAATGAACATAAACAAGGTAATTAGATAGAACAAGGCATGAGAAAGCATTGTCAGATCTAGATAATATGAATATATGTAATATGTGTTATTTTGAGGAATATACTTGTGAATTTCAGTAAATATTAGTATCAATTGATAATCAATCTAAGGAAATATATAAGGTATATTTATTAATAAATTACCATTCCCCAAAAATGTAAAGGTTAAAGAATTATGGCAACAAAGGAGACTTGAAGTTGCAGACACCTTAGGAGGAATTATATCAACTGCTTATGAATTGCTAGCTAAGGAATGTCAAGAAAAAAATTAGAAAAACCCATAAGACATAACAAAGGAATTTGTTGTAAGAACCCAAATATAGACCTTCCAAATCAATAGGGATGTGAATGATTCTAGAAAACCATATAGGAAAAAGAAATATTCCAAAGTTAAGGGAAAGAAATATAGATTTAGGAGATCTTATCCTAAAAAGAAAAAATATAGAAAGAAGAGATGCTTTTAAGAAGAAGATCCCAAAGAAATATTGTCATGAAGGAAAGAAGAAGTGTACATATTGGTTACGTAAGGAAGAAGGACATTATGCAAATGAGTGTCTTAAGAAAGGAAAGAAGAAAGAAAAGGTTAAATTAATTAATTTAGCTCTTAAAAATAATTATGAACAAAAGAAGGCAAAGTCTCTTAAAGAGCACTTCTAACAAATTTTTCTCTCCCTAACTACATGCCAAAACTTCTATTTATATTTACATAACGTAAACTCCTGCACACTATTACACAGGACATGATATTTTCTACACATACATAGGTGGCTTCTTTATTTTTCTTTGCCACTTTAACTCTCCTAACATTTAGTGGTATTTTTATCTTCTCATTTTTTGTCCTATGCTAGTAATCCTATCTTTACAGCAACTCTACTAATTACACATCCTTACCACATTTATTTTTTCTTTTACGTGGCTTTGACTTTTTGTCTTTACATATACATACTACTTATAACACATGACACGTGACACTATACACATAACACATAGACTATTTTACATAATATTTTGGGCCTTTTGCCCTTACATATTTACCCTTATGATGTCGTGTCTTACATCACTCTTCTATAATTGCTTCACATGAGTTTTTTTGAGAAAGCATTGTCAGCAACTCCTGAAGATTCTGCTTTATCTTCATTTTTGTCTTTTGATGGCTTTCATTTTTCTTTTTCTCTATAACATAATTCGCAAGCATGATCTTGATAAACTCTGATAATTTCACACAGCTTCCTTTTGAATATATCTACGTGTAATCATTTATTAATTTTATTAACTTGATATGAATTTCTCATATTTTCTACTCCCTTAATTCCGCATATATAAGTCTAAATAATTTTCAAATAAATCGAGAGTATAATAATTTTTAATCGTCATCTAGAAACCAATCGTCCATATCCAAATCTTCTAATGGTCCATCTAAATATATTTATGGGTAATTATCTAGTAACATAAATTCTTCCCACCATAAAGCATCCATAATCTCATTATTATATACTATAGATTGTGCACATAATTTTCCATAATTTATACATATTATCTTTTTTATTTCTCTTGGTAAATCCAACTTCCATATACATCTTATTTGCTCATAAAAATCCCTTTCTTCATCTTCAATTCTACTTGGAATATATAATAGTAGATCTATCATTTAATTTACTTGTATTTCCATAATTATATCATGTATAGAAAATATAAGTACTCATATCCTATTTTTTAGATATAATTCTAAGTCTCTAATTTGATTTGTTAATTTATTTATTTCATTTTCTTCTTTTAACCTTTTTGGTTTTGAAAGCCATATTTTGTCTTTCTATTTGTGTACTATATTTTTTCTATCATATTTTTGTATTCTATTTTCTCACTGAATTAATATCAATATATTTCAACCGCAACTTCTTCCTCGTAGATCTTCTATATTATTTTTCTTAGGCATATATATCCTTCTCGATATCCATAAATACCAGGTAAGTTTATTCTATCATTATGTCTAAATTCTATACTATGATGAGAATTGCTAAGTGCAAAACTAACACAATAAGTAATTGAAAATACTTTTCTCTCGGTCTCATTAAATCTTTTCTAACAAACTTATATGTAAGAGCCAAAGTTCTGTCTTAATCTTTTGGTGTTTAGCGGAACTCCCCATTTGGAAAAACTTCAAATTTTACTAATCATATTTATCTCAGAATTCTATCATCCATCAAAATAATTTTAATTGATGAATTAGTTTCATCGGCATAAGTTGCTTTTAACAAAATATGTATTGCTCTTATATGAACATATCCTATTTTCTTCCTGCACTTTATTTTTAATTGTTTTCATAACGCTATCTATATCTCTTGCAAGAATTAATCAGAACTTGTATTTCCTTCAAGAGATCCTCAATATTAATAGTTGTCTCTAGTAGATTTTCCAAAATAAAGAATATTTTCTCTTTATTAAAAATATTTATTCTGACTTTAATTTCTCCTTTTTGTAGATCCTCCAAAATTATATCCTTCAAGGAGATCTATATTTTCTTTTCCAGATTTCTCTAAATTTATCTCTATTTAAAACTATAGTAGATGAATAATTTCCTGCTTCTTCATTAACTTCTAAATTTTCTATATCTTTATATTTGGTTATATCTAAATCCTTTGACGTAGAGTCATATTTAGAAACAATATAATTTTTCAACATAGATACTAGACAATATAGTTAAATCTAAACTCATTGGTATTCTGACGAGACCAATATTTTTATGACTTTTCTCGCTTTAAGGCTTCCTTCTATTAAATCCTTCCAAATTAGCTTTTGCTTGCTCCAGTGTTTTGAATGATTCATGAAGTACATTGGGAATTTCATTTATGTGAACTGCTGCTTTATGCTATTCATCATAAATTCCAGGCATTGGGCCGTTGTACACAACCCAATATTTCTTTGGCTGCTTTTCTTAAGGCTCTTCTACTTCTTCTCCAAGCTGAAGGCTGATTAATTGAACATCCATTTTTAATAATTCGAGCTCCTTCTCCTTCTGCTTTACTTGAGCCTGCTTTATTGCTTTTTCTCTTTTCAGCTGCCTGCGTTCCATTCTCTACTTAAAATGTTTGCTAGCACGTTCTTATTTCCTGCAATGTGGACTATTTTGTAATCATAGTGGTTCAACTCTATTTGCCACCCGATAAGTCTTCGTTGCTTATGGCTTTCTTTAATATTTAAGTTTTTGAAACCTGCAACATAAGTAGAGTCATTTCTTACCAGGAATTCATGGTGCATTAAGTATTTTTCATGCTTTCTTAGCATTCTTATTAATGCTAAGGTTTCTTTCTCATGAATTGGATAATTTAGCTCATGATCATGAAATGAGCCTGACATATTCCATAAACCACATTTGAGAAATCTTAGGACAATCGCCCTTTCCAAAGGAAAAAGGCAACCAATCCCCATAAACAGCTGACATCATTAATCTGCGTGACTAAGCCTCTCTCCAAATAGAGAGCAAAAGATAATGAGAGATAGGATCTTCTTTACTTTCAGCCCTCTAGAAGAATTAAAAGTATTCAATCAGCCTCATGACAAAAGCAAATTGTCCTGGGTCAATTCTTTTTAAATCATCCTCTTCGGGTGTTGATACTCCAAGTACTTAGTGGCCTCAATGTCCACCTCAAGACAACTTCTTCAGTCCCAGTGGGTAATGGGAAATTGTTCCTCTTTGAGACGAAGTTTATCTCTTCGTATGCTCATCCTTTTTGACATGAGATAACAAATCTAACATTATGTCAAATGCCAAAATTCAAAGATCGGAGATGATAGAGACCTTGGACTATTCCCAACAAGTCGAAGAAATTTCCAAGGCCTCAAGCAAATCTTGAACACCACCGTATCTACCATAACAAAATTGGAGGTAATGATACTATCCCTTCAACTTCCAACCCTGCAGAGAAAACTCCGGGACTATCACCTGCAACATAAAGCAAAAGGCAATGTGTCGGGAATCGACTCTATAAAAGTATATTACTAATTGGGCAAACACTAGGAGACATCTTTGCACCCAATATAACCCCTCGAGACTAATAAGGAGTGGAAAGAAAGTGGAACCTTCCATACATGATGATGATGATGATGATGATGATAAATAAGCAAGGAGGAGAAGAAGAAGAAGATTAGAAGACAGAAGAAGAAGGAGTAAGAAGAAGAAGTGCACTTGTTGTTTTTTTGTAAAAGAATTAATCGTGGTTTTTTCATATGAATCGTATTCTGATTGAATCTTTTATTTTTGAAAGCCATAATAATGTCTCATTGATTCTATTTCCTTAGTTTTGTGGGTACTAATCTCGACCACATCTCGCTTCCTCAGGTAAATAATAATAATAATAATAATAATAATAATAATAATAATAGTAATAAGAAAAAGAATAATAAGAAGAAAAAGAAGATATAAAAGAGGGTAGGTGCACAAGCAAGTGGGAGCTTCTTTGACAACGATCTAAGAATGATGGAATCCTGAGCAATGTTGGGTAAGCGTAAACAATGGAGAAAGAATATAGAAAAGTGGACTCGGTAAGGAAACACTTGTAGAAACATACTAGAAAAGGAAATGAAGTAGCTGCTTAACACCAAATCAGTGCATGCGACCTTTTTACTCAATTTGGGTCTTATAAAAATCTTCTTTAAAATGAATGTTGATACGACGTGGAACATTTAAGTAAATCAACGTAATGCAAGATCATGTGGGTTTTAACATTAATGAGTGAGACAAAACCATAAGCTCATTTTGCTAGTAGCAAACAATAGGCCCATACTAAACATAGCCTCTTTTCAACCTTAGTAAAGCTCTCGAGAGTCCATGCAAAACCCCAACTTACCATAAGTCAGGGACCTCGACCGATGGATACAAAAGTTCACTACCCATGCTAGCACATGACTACCCAACATGGGGACAAACTGCTTATGGACTCGATACTACCAAGCTTTCATTCAAACCCATTATATGACTACAATACCTTGACCCATCAAGTCAATACACATCGACTTCTGACTAAAACTCAGTTAGAAGCAAGTGCTTGCAAAGCTACATAGCTAGTTAAGGTGTTATCCATGCTAGGGATTATTCATCGTAATCGGTTAAGTACACTGAGCAGGTGGAAAACCGCTATATAAATGAATCAATCTCAACAAAGGTACACCTTCATTTCTAATTGAAAACACCTTCTTTTCTATCTCAAATTTACTTAATCGCCGTAATTCTTTCAGGTGTACCATCGCCCAAGCTTTTCCATCGCAGACTCCTCATTTTGACTAGCCATGCACCATCATCTTATCCAATGTAGAAGACAAAGACATTACTTTGGTCACCCTTTGATGAAGCATAGGAATACCTAGATTAGTGCACAAATCATGAGTAAAATGCTAAAATCAAGTGCGTTTACTTTAAATATGGAGCCCGATCCATACGAACATGGCCAGAAAGTGAAAATCCGGGATTGCGCTCAAATTTATCTCCTGACTTGAGAAAAACACAAAATTGTTGGGTAACAAAGATAATAACCGGCCCGATTAGTGAGATGCTCACACGGGATAAAATCATCCACAAAACCACACGTGGAGAAATTCCGGACTGCCGCCTCTTCCAAAGGAAGCCCTCTAAAAGAATTAAAAGTATTTTGTAATAGAACTTATTTCGATTGAATTAAAAGTGCATTCAATCCAAATTTCTCATAACAAAAGCAAATTGTCTGGGTCAATTCTTTTCAAATCCTTCTAAGGTGGTTGATACTCCAAGTACCTAGGTCTTCAATGTCCATCCAAGACAATCTCTCAAGTCCCAGGGCAATGGAAATTGTTCCTTGGAGATGAGTTTATTCTTCGTGCGGTGCTCATCCTTGACATAGACAACAACAACTGGATAATATGTCAATGTCAAAATTCATAGACGGAGATGATAGAGACCTCGCATCATTATCCCAACCAAGTCGAAGAAATTCCAAAGCCTCACAATGGGACATTAACTACCATAACAAAATTGGAGGTTGGATACTATCCCTTCAACTTCCTCCCCAGAGAAAACTTCTAGGACTCACACTAACATAAGCAAGAGTAATGTGTCAAATGACTCTCTAGAAAAGTATTACCAATTGGCAAACACTAGGAGACATCTTTGCACCAATATAACCTTCCGAGACGCAATAAGGAGGAGAAAAAGGAAACTTCCGTAAAGAGTGTAGGTGCACGGGCAAGAGGAAGACAATGACGAAGAATGATGGAAT